>CP125978.1:138677127-139877127 GCA_030063025.1 Avena longiglumis | reverse complement strand
ATGATGACAATCCCACTTGTGGTTTAACCGTGTACTTGAGTTTCAGGAAAATGCTTTTGATGATTCCTATGGATTTTGTGGGTGCTCTCTTTGGGATCTCGTGAAGACGGCGGCCTTTAGTTTTTCTAGTTTCTCTCTTGTTATTGCTTTAGGTCGTCGTACTATCAAGAGGGGGTCCATCTCGGAAGGCTGTGGGAAATCACTTGTTCTTGCACAAACCCCATATGCACCGCCACATCCATCCTACTCATCTGCGAGAGAGCGAGTTTCTGTTCAGCTGGAGTCGTTTCTGTCTGATCGAAACTTCTGGCCAGGCGCCGGAAGTTCTGCTCAGGACTTTTCTATGGGATGATCTGGGGCTTTGTTCCGATCCAACTTCCGCTGGAACTTCCGGTGAGCTCCCAGAACCTTTTGTTTGGGTATGCTCTATTTGCTGGAACTTCCATTGGAAGTTGCCCCGAAAGTTCCGGTGAGGAATTTTCGTTGCTCCTACCAGAAAATTCCTGAGCGGAACTTCCACCCAGGCACCGGAACTTCCGGTCAGACATGCTTTGCGACCCATAAGTTCCGCCCTAGTTCCGCTCCAAGTTCCGCTGAAGGATCAGTACCCTTCTGTTTGAAGTGGTGTATTTGATGGAACTTCGGCCAGAACTTGCATTGGAAGTTCCACCGGAACTTTCGGTCAATTTGACCAGAACTTCTGGTCGAGCCTTTGGAGCGGGCATCAACGGGCTAATGACCGTTGGAGCCTTGTTGGGCGGAACTTCCGTCCCCTCACCAGAAGTTCTAGTGAGGTCGCGAAGGCTGTAACGGTTCAGCATGGAGGGAGCCTATTTAAGGCGCCCTCCTTCTTCCTCCCACCTAACTCGAATATTTTCTCTCTCCTCCATTAATGCTTGAGCTTCACCTCATTATATATCTCTCCCTAGCCACTCAAATCACTTGATCTTTTGAGAGGTGAGGGAGGTGACCTAGATCTACACTTCCACCAAAGAAGATTTGCTTTCCCCCACCTATCCTTTGTGGATCTTGTTGCTCTTGGGTTTCTTGAAACCCTAGACAGTGTAGGGCATCCTTGGAGCTAAGGGCATGTATTGTAAGGCTCTTTGGTGTCATCGAGGGTCTCCAATTGAGTTGTGGAGCTTCCCCCTCAACCTCGTTGTAAAGGTTTCGGTTGGCGCCTTCAAGGTCACCGGTTAGTGGATCGTGAGGCCTCCTTTGTGGGGGATCTCACCGGAGAAGAAGGTGAGGCCTTTATGGCGCTCGGGTGACCTTGTGTGGCCCCGACACCTCTCCAACATAGACGTAGCTCCTTTGGTAGTGAACTACGGGAATTACATCTCCGTGTCCCCGCTCTGGTTACTTTGTTCCCTTCCTTTACTTCTTGTCCTTTACCGTTCTTGTGGTTGTTGTAAGTTATCTTGCATATAGGTTGTTCACCTAGTTGCACATCTAGATAACTTTCCTTCTCGTTAAGCCTAAAAGTGTTAAACGAATTAAAATTTGGTAGTCGCCTATTCACCCCCCTCTAGTCGATTTAAAGTCGGTACTCTCAATTGGTATCAGAGCCAAGGCTCTTATTTTGGGCTTTACCTCCTAAGAGACAATGGCCGACGAAGGGGGTAGTGAAACTGAAAATCCCAAGAGCTTGGCCACCATGGATGACCTCAAGCAATTGGAGACATCCATGATGTCCAAGTTCGAGGAAATGATGACTATCTTGCAGTCTCTCAAGCCAAACCCCATGGTTGCTCTTGCCACACCCCAAACCACCGAGCTTCCTCCCACCGTTACGGTGACCGCCCCCGGGGGTGAATCCCACGGCCGTCACCACTCACTTGGGACTTGGTTTTGTTGCTCAAACATCCACCAAGGTCCCAAGTGAGAACACCGAGGAGCTCGAGAACTCAACTTCCAAAGAGGAAAATGGAGGAAAGGACTACTCAGCGGTAACCCCACCTCCAAAGTACACTCCGGATCCAACCATTCCCATGCCACACATCATTCCTCAAGGATCACCACCTATGCTAGATACTTCAAATTTCACCAATTGGCAATATCTAATGCGCTCACATATTTCCAGCTCTTCTATTGAGTTAATGAGGATTGTGGAGGATGGGTTCTCTCCATATGACCCAAAGAAGTTGACATGAGGTGAAGTGGTGGACAAGCAACTCAATGCCACGGCTTTGGGGATGATTCAAAAGGCTTTGACTCCAAAGGACTTTGCTCACATTCGCCAATTCGACACCGCCAAGGGAGCATGGTATCAACTCACCGAGCTCTTTGTTAGGAATGCAAGCATCCAAAGCTCCAAGTTTGATGAAGTCAACAACGAGGGCGATGGTTTTGCTATGCAAGATGATGAGACCCCCAAAGACATGTATAGGCTGCTCAAGGTCCTTTGTTGCACTATGAGGGATCTTGGGGCCACCTATGTTGATGACAAGTTCATGAAGAGGAATTTCATTCAATCTCTCCTTTCGTTTGAAGAACAAAAGCTCAACTCTATCAAGGGAAGAACCAACTTTCACCTAATGACCTCCCAAGAAGTCTTGAGTGAAGTGATTGCCATGACCATTGCCAAGAAGAATGCAGAGTCCACCCGTGCTAGGGCCATTGGATCAACCAAAGTGAATCTTTCTTTGAAGGCCAAGGCTATTGAAGTTGATGATGATGATACATAAAGTGAGTGGTCTCAAGAGGACCTCAAATGTGCCTTCAACGGACATCTTGCTCTCGCTTCAAGGGCCTTTTGGAACAAGTCCGGGCTCAAGTCAAGGTCAAGGGACAACTCAAGATTCAACTCACCCAACAAGTCTCCCAAGGCAAGGTCATGCTACAATTGCAACGACAAGAGTCACTTTGTGGCCAAGTGTCCCTTTGAGAACCGTGAAGACAATGGTGGCCGTATCATTCGCAAGATCAAGTCAAGACCTCCTCATACTTTGAACAAGAACTACGCCATCAAGAACGTCGCCAACAACGAACGAGCTATTGTGGTCCATGAAGAATACATTTCGGGCACGGATGAAGGTGATGATGATGAAGTCCAAGGTGGTGAGATTGTGGGAGTTGCTGCCATTGCCACTACCTCTACTCCACGATTGTCCCTCTTCGACTCACCTAATTAGAACATCATATCCTCGAACCAAAGTTATCTCATTGCCAAGGCCACCGAGGTAACATCCAAACCCACTCCTCAACCCATCTCTAGTGAGTCTTCTTCTCTTGATCTTGTTGGTCTAGAGGTGAAGAAAGAGATGATTGACATGTGTGAATTTGTTGCTACCTTGGATGAAGAAACTAAAACTTGCTTTGAGTCCTTGCTTGCACAACTTGATAATGCTAGGGATGCTTTAGATGAAAAGGAAGAACTTCTTGACTTGTTAAGTAAAAATGAAAGAGATGCCGCCGATGAAATTGCCTCTCTCACTCAAAGTCTTGAGGATGAACAAAATATGAGAATTAATCTTGAAGAAAGTGTGTCTAAACTTGTTGATGACCATAACAACACCATGTGCTCTCTAGTTAAAGAACGTGATCATGCTCTTGCTTTGGTTAAAGTGCTTAAGGAAGAAAAGGTTGAGTTTGTGGTTGGTCATGATAGGACTCAAGAAGACCATGAGAAACTCAAAGAGGAACAAAAAGCCTTGGAGAGCAAATTCTGAAGTCTTTTTGAATCCCATGAACAACTTCAAACTCAACTAACTTGTGAACATGCTATGTCTTCCGCTGTGCAAATTATACACTTGTCTAGAACTCCTAACCCTTGTTGCAAGCATGAGCATCTCATCGAGGAGAACAAGGCGTTGAAGGATCAACTTGCTAAGAATAAGAAAAATAAGAAGAACGAGAAAAAGAAAAAGAACAAGTGCATGGCTCAAGGACCCTCATATGGTCCAACCATCTTGCAAAGTGACAACTTTGCCGGAAAGAACAATCCCTCTTATATTCTTTGCAAGTCCTATGATGGTCATGTATATGCTAGATATGTTGGAACTTCTTACACGCATGATTATCATTGGGCCATTTGGGTGACAAAGACTCTTGTTACTAAAAAAAGGGGACCCATTGCAAAATGGGTACCTAAAACCAAAGCTTGATTTTCTTGTAGGACTATGCTTCCGGTGGATCAAAATGGGTGCTTGATAGTGGTGCCACAAGTCATATGACCGGAAGCAAGTCTATCATGATGGAGATGAGGCAAAATATTGCCAACACCATGGTGTCCTACGGTGATAAAACAAGTTCTCGGGTTTTGGGTTTTCGCAAAGTGGTGTTAACCCCAGATATATCCATGGTTGACGTCATGCTTATCAAAACTCTTGGTTACAATTTACTTTCAGTTCGTGCTTTGCCCTTATGGGTCTTTCTTCTTTCTTCCATGTGCATTCCGTGGTCCTCATGTGGATCAAGTCTCTCAAGGTGGCTTTCGTAGGGTATGTAGATCATGACTTGTATGTGGTAGACTTTTCAGGAACCACTACTCCTCATGCTCTATGTCTATATGCTAAAGCCGACAAGGGATGGTTGTGGCATCGCCGCCTAGCCCATGTTAACATGAGAACTTTTCAAAGACTTAACTCCGAGGGCCACGTCCTTGGGCTTAATGATGTTTATTTTGCCAAAGATCGTGTTTGTAGGGCTTGCATTAAAGGGAAGATGCATGAAAATCCTCACACAGTGCTTAATCAAATCACCACGGAGAGATGTTTAGAGATCTTGCATATGGAACTTTTTGGTACTCCCTCTCATGATAGCCTTGGAGGCAAGAAGTATTGTTTGGTTATTATGGATGACTTTTCAAGATACACTTGGGTGTTCTTCTTCAAGTACAAGAGTGAGACTCAACAAACCGTCATCGATTTTGCCAATGAGGTTCAACGGAAACACAATGCAACCATTCTCTCAATTCGAAGTGACAATGGCACCGAGTTCAAGAACTATACTTTGGATGAGTTTCTTAGTGATAAGGAATCAAGCATCAATACTCCACTCCCTATAACCCTCAACAAAATGGTGTTGCCGAAAGGAAGAATCGCACTTTGATGGATGCGGCTCGGTCTATGCTAGCTGAAATCAAGTCTCCATACAACTTTTGGGACGAGGACATCTCCACCGCTTGCCATTCAACCAACCGTCTCTACCTTCGCAAGAAAAAGAACAAGACCCCCTATGAGCTGCTCATCGAGAAAAAGCCAAATGTTAGCTACTTTGGAGTGTTTGGTTGCAAGTGCTACATTCTCAAGAAAGGAGTTAGTTTGTCCAAGTTTGAATCCAAGGCTCAAGAAGGAATTTTCGTTGGTTACTCAAATCAGTCCCATGCTTATAGAGTCTACAAAAAAGCCAATGGAAGAGTTGAAGAGACGAGCAATGTGAAGTTTGATGAAAACCATGAGTCTCTTGTTAGACTAGAAGCTGTTTGTGATCCAAGTGATGAAATTCCTCCTAAGGCCATAAGAAGAATGGGTGTAGGTTTCCACCTCCCCATTGAGGATCCCCTTGTGGACGAAGGAGAAGGACCAAGCCTACTCAAGTGGAGCCCTCACTCTCACAAGACCATCTTGCCTCTCAAGGACCTACTATTTTGGCACAAGCTCCCTCAAGCTCTTCCGAAGCTCCTCATGCTCATGACTCTCCAATCTCCAAAGATCAAGCTCTTCATCAACAACGTCAACCTCCCCAAGATGGGGCTCCTCCTCAAGGCACCTCCCAAGGTCAAGCTCTTCATCAACTACATCAAACTCCCCAAGATGGGGCTCCTCCTCCTCAAGGTCACGGCTCTCCTCAAGGACAAGCTCGTTAAGATCAAGGGCAAGCCAATGATAATCAAGGATCTACTCCAAATGATGACTCCCCCGAAGTGGAAATTGATGAAGATGATCCTCGTGTTCGTGCTTATAGTCAAGGCGGGGGCTCCAATGGTGGCAATGACCAAGTGGTTGCTCAAGAATCTCGTGTTGAAGCACAAACCCGCCGTCAAGCCTATCGTCGCCAAGCTTGTTCGAGATGGACATATCCTTGATAATGTTTATGGAGATTTCAATAAAGGTTCCACTAATAGGAGGCAACTAGCCTCCTTTAGCTCTCACCATGCTTTTATATCTCTTGTGGAACCACAGAAATTCTTCGAGGCTCTTGAAGATGATGATTGGCTTGACGCTATGAACGAAGAACTTCACAACTTCAAGAGGAACAATGTTTGGACATTGGTTGAGCGGCCCAAAGATTGTCAAAACGTCATCGGTACCAAATGGGTTTTCAAGAACAAGTGTGATGTAAATGGAATAGTTGTGCGCAACAAGTCAAGGTTAGTTGCCCAAGGATACTCACAAGTTGATGGCATCGACCATGGTGATACTTATGCCCCCGTTGCTCGCCTTGAATCCATTCGTATGCTACTTGCTTTTGCTACTCATCATAACTTCAAGTTGCATCAAATGGATGTTAAGAGTGCTTTTCTTAATGGCCCTTTGAAAGAGTTGGTATACTTCAAGCAACCTCCGGGCTTTGAGGATCCACTTTTCCTGAACCATATCTACAAGCTCAATAAGGCACTCTATGGCCTCAAACAAGCCCCATGTGCGTGGTATGATTACCTTAGAGAGCTATTGTTAGACCGTGGCTTCAAAGTGGGCCTCATTGATCCCACTCTTTTTACTAAGAAAGTTGGAGGCCACTTGTTCGTATGCCAAATCTATGTTGATGATATTATCTTTGGGTCTATTAACAAAGATTTTAATGAGGATCTTTCCAAGCTCATGACCAATCGCTTCGAGATGTCCATGATGGGGGAGTTGAAGTTTTTCCTTGGGTTTGAAGTCAAGCAATTGAGGAAAGGGACTTTCATCAACCAAGCCAAATACATCCAAGACATGCTCAAGAAGTTCAAGTTTGATCAAGTCAAAGGTGCCAAGACTCTCATGCAAACTAAGGTTAATCTTGATCTCGATCCCAAGGGTAAGGATGTGGATCAAAAACTCTATCGCTCTATGATTGGTTCTTTGCTCTATCTTTGTGCATCCCGACCGGATATTATGTTGAGCGTGGGTATGTGTGCAAGATTCCAAGCCGCACCAAAAGAAAGCCACACTGTGGCGGTCAAGAGAATCTTTCGATATTTGGTTCATAACCCAAACTTTGGGTTGTGGTACCCCAAGGGAGCCAACTTTGATCTTATTGGATACACGGACTCAGATTGGGCTGGTGACAAAGTGGGAAGGAAGTCAACCTCTGGAGCTTGTCTGTTTCTTGGAATATCTTTGGTTTGTTGGTCCTCGAAGAAGCAAAATTGTGTGTCTATGTCCACTGCCGAAGATGAGTACATCATCGCCGCAAGCTGTTATGCTCAATTGCTATGGATGAAGCAAACTTTGAAGGATCTCGTACTATCTTTTGACAAGGTGCCTCTTCTTTGTGACAATGATAGTGTCATTGCTATTGCTCACAACCCCGTGCAACACAACCGGACTAAGCACATTGAGATTCATCATCATTTCATTCGGCACCATGTTGCTAGAGGAGACATTTCTTTGGAGTATGTTCCCACCAAGGCAAATCTTGCGGATATTTTCACGAAGCCTCTTGATGAAGCAAGGTTCCGAGAGTTAAGGCATGAGCTAAATATCATTGATTCTAGCAATTTTGGCTTGAGTATCTTCACACCTACCCATGTCTCAATGTGTATCTTGTTTGGATGTAGGCATGGATTTAGGGGGAGTGTAGTTCCTCTCATGAACAAACACTATCCCTATTATGCGCACATTAAAGTTTTCATACTCTATAGTCTCTAAAGGAGACCATTTGAGCTCCATGATGAGTGTTGGTAATGAACCCAAGATATATCTTCGCGGTGTCAAGCCATTTACTCTTATATAAGGTGGCCTCGGCCACCGACCCGTTTTTGTCTCTTGTCCTGTTTTTATTTGTGTGCTTGGTAGATTTTTGTGTTTTTCTTGGTTTTTGTTGGCTTTGGTTCTTCACAATTTGAGATCCCAATCCTAAGCCTTTCCTTTCCTCAAGCCCTCTCTATTCCATGCACAAGTTCTTCCTTGTTTTCTTCCAAACCTGAGAAGTTTTCCTGGCGTCACCGGAACTTCCGGTCAGCTGCCGGAACTTCCGGTCAGCTAGTTGTTCATAGGAACCACCTGCTGACTTGGAAAGTTTCTGCCTGACCCAGAACTTCCGGACCCTGACCGAAACTTCCGGTGAGGCTCTCTGTCCTATATAAGGTGGGCCCTGGGGAAAACGGGATCTTCTTCCTCTTTTCCCCAAGACCCATCTTTTTTTGGAGCAGCCGCCGGCGAAGACTTCTCCACGAAGGTGCTCCGGCCCCTTCGTCTCTGGCCACCCCTCCTCAGATCTGCTCCATGGGAACCTTCCCTACCTTGATATCCCACCATGGAATCCGGTATTTTCCCTCAACTCCCTCCATTAATGGAGATCTAGCTCTCTCACCATTGCTTGAGTTAGGGCTCACCTTGTCTAGGCTAGTTCTTTGGCTAGAACTTGTTGGGAGATCTTGGTAGGCCTAGGGAATCATGCTAGGGTAGATTGGTCCAATACATTCTTGGAAATTTTGTACTTGTGCCTTTTAGATATAGATCTATTGAACTTGATGTTTGAACCGCCAGTTCGTGGTCTCACCGGAACTTCCGGGGAGCCACGACCGGAACTTCCGGTGGACCATTTACAGCGGAAGTTCCGGCGCTTCAGCGGAAGTTCCGGTGACAGTAAAAATTTTCCCTGACTGTATTTTTCCAATCTCCTTTTGTACCTTCTTCCGAACTTGTGCACTTACCCCACCTTCCCTCCCTATTATTTTGCTTTCTTCTCAGGGCAAGGTGGTTCCCACAAAGGAAAGAATCTCCGTCGACCATCCTCCGATATTCCTCCTGAGATTGATGAAGATGATGTTGAGGTGGTGCGTCCATCCACTCAGACCAGCCGCCAGAGGACTGCTGCTGCTCGTCGTGCTGTTGTTGGTGCTGAGGGAAAGAGGCATGTTCTTGCCTCTCAGAAGGCCACTGCTGATGGGCCTGACAAATCCAAGGCCAAGATCTCTAAATGGACTCAGAAGGTCTACTCTGAATTCAGGCGTGCGGATCCTTACCTTGTTCCTCATGATCGTCTCTGCTTGGATTCCCTCTTCCACAACTACCGTCAGGAACAGATCTTTGCTGAAATCTATGCTACCAAGACAAAGTTTGTGGTTTCTCCTCAGAAGTACATCAATGTGGCTCACACGGAAGAAAAGCATGCATACTTTCGTGAGGCTCTTGACATTTGCAGGCATTTTGGGCTGATTCCCCTCATGGAGCACCGTCAGAACTTCGATGAAGGTGATATTGCTCAGTTCTACACAACTCTTCACTTGAATATGAGTTCCTCTACTTAAGGTGTGATGAAGTGGATGACTAATGTCGTGCTGCTTACCGCCAAATGGTCCGAGTTTGCTGAGCTCCTTGGCTATCCCATTCAGCCTGGAAAAGGGGCAAATGGTTGGCGTGTCCATACCGCCATTGCTGCTGATCTGAAGTCCTGGAGCCTCTTTACATTGAAGGATGGGGCACTGTTGGTTTTGGAATCATCTGCAGCCAGTTTATGACATCATGCGTAGGGTGTACTTGAACACCATCTCTCCCAAGGCTGGCAACTTTGATCAGTTTCATGCCTATCAAGTTGATCTCATGCATCAGACTTACCTTCGCCGTGACTCTGACATGAAGATGGACGTCATGCATTTCATCTACAACGAGATGTGGCAGGCTATCATTGACAAGCGCTCTTGCCCCTATGCCCCATATGTTCAGACACTCATCAATCACAAGTTGCTTGAGGTGACTGGTACGCGTTTCTCTGAATCCAACATCACCATTCATGAGGAGAAGAAGATGCGTGTGAGCAAACACAACAAGCCTCGGTCCCAAGAAGAACAGGAAGAAGCCCTCCAAAAGGCTCGTGCTGAAGCTGGTGGTCCCTCTTCTGCTCATGGGGGATCTAGTGCTGGTGGTCCTTCTCTTCAGAGGAAGCCATCTTGGGCAAAGAAGCTACTTGGAAAGGTGAAGAAGACTTTCTGCTTTCTCCAGAACCACGAGTATCAGTCTTATGTCGATCAGCGACACAGTGTTCAGCGTCAGAAGGCCATCATGACCGCTCTCAACATTCCTTGCTCTCCTGTCACTAGCTCTGTCACTGATCCCAGGGATGATTGGATTCGCGACAACTGCCGTTGGTCTGAGGATGAGTCCGAGGAGGAAGTCACCGGTCCATCGCCTGCGTGGGATCCTTGGGTCCCTGAGCCCTCTCCTCCTCCCTTTCACGGTTGGGGCGATTAGAGTGATCTTTTCTTCCTTTTTGGTGTCTCGATGCAAAAGAGGGAGAAAGATGTCTATTAGGTTGCTCACGGGATTTGCATGGGCTGAGTCGCGAGCTCGTTCTTGTCTTTGATCTTTTCTAGGTCGCGAACTCTCTAGTTTATTTGTGGACCTCTTTGTGCTTGTGAACTTATGTGTGCTTGTGGACCATCTCTTGTGTATGAGACTTTGTGGTATGTTATGTTATGCTTGGTTAATGCCTAGTGCTTGGTTTTATTGTTATTGGCTTATGGGCATTTGTATATGGTGGTGGAGCATCTTTAGTCTCCCTTGATATTTCTTCTATTGTCTCCACCACAGTTGGTTGGTGCAACGGTATGATCTCTATACTATCTATTCCTTGCACTTGTGCTATGTTTGAAATTGGAAGGGGGAGCCTCCTTGTATGTGTGCTAGTCTTGTCCTTAGAGCATTATCTCTACCTTGCACATATATAGGGGGAGCTTGTTCCATCCATTGCAAAGATTACTTCCATCTTATGCAAATCCTTGGGATTGTCATCAAACACCAAAAAGGGGGAGACTGAAAGGACTATATTTTCCCATGCTATTTTTGGTGATGATGAAATTCCCACTTGTGGTTTAACCATGTACTTGAGTTTCAGGAAAATGCTTTTGATGATTCCTATGGATTTTGTGGATGCTCTCTTTGGGATCTCGTGAAGACGGCGACCTTTAGTTTTTCTAGTTCCTCTCTTGTTATTGCTTTAGGTCGCCGTACTATCAAGAGGGGGTCCATATCGGAAGGCTGTGGGAAATCACTTGTTCTTGCACAAACCCCATATGCACCGCCACAGCCATCCTACTCATCTGCGAGAGAGTGAGTTTCTGTTCAGCTGGAGCCATTTCTGTCTGATCGGAACTTCCGGCCAGGCATTGGAAGTTCCGCTCAGGACTTTTCTGCGGGATGATCTGGGTCTTTGTTCCGATCCAATTTCCGCTAGAACTTCCGGTGAGCTACCAGAACCTTCTGTTTGGGTATGGTATATTTGCCGGAACTTCCACCGGGCGTTGCCCCGGAAGTTCCGGTGAGGAATTTTCGTTGCTCCTACTAGAAAATTCCTGAGAGGAACTTCCGCCCGGGCACTGGAACTTCCGGTCAGACATGCTTCACGACCTAGAAGTTCTGCCCCTTGTTCCGCTCCAAGTTCCGCTGAAGGATCAGTACCCTTCTGTTTGAAGTGGTCTATTTGACAGAACTTGGGCCGGAACTTGCATCGGAAGTTCCACCGGAACTTCCGGTCAGTTTGACCAGAACTTCCGGTCGAGCCTTTGGAGCGGGCGTCAACGGGCTGATGACCGTTGGAGCCTTGTTGGGCGGAAATTCCGGCCCCTCATCGGAAGTTCCGGTGAGGTCGCGGAGGCTGTAACGATTCAGCATGGAGGGAGCCTATTTAAGGCGCCCTCCTTCTTCCTCCCACCTAACTCGAATATTTTCTCTCTCCTCCATTAATGCTTGAGCTTCACCTCACTAGATCTCTCTCCCTAGCCACTCAAATCACTTGATCTTTTGAGAGGTGAGGGAGGTGACCTAGATCTACACTTCCACCAAAGAAGATTTGATTTCCCCCACCTATCCTTTGTGGATCTTGTTGCTCTTGGGTTTCTTGAAACCCTAGACGGTGTAGGGAATCCTTGGAGCTAAGGGCATGTGTTGTAAGGCTCCTTGGTGTCATTGAGGGTCTCCAATTGAGTTGTGGAGATTCCCCCTCAACCTTGTTGTAAAGGTTTCGGTTGGCTCCGTCAAGGTCATCGGTTAGTGGATCATGAGGCCTCCTTTGTGGGGGAGCTCACCGGATAAAAAGGTGAGGCCTTTGTGGCGCTCGGGTGACCTTGTGTGGCCCCGACACCTCTCCAACATAGACATAGATCCTTTGGGAGTGAACTACGGGAATTACATCTCTATGTCCCCGCTCCGGTTACTTCGTTCCCTTCCTTTACTTCTTGTCCTTTACCGTTCTTGTGGTTGTTGTAAGTTATCTTGCATATAGGTTGTTCACCTAGTTGCACATCTAGATAACTTTCCTTCTCGTTAAGCCTAAAAGTGTGAAACAAATTAAAAATTGGTAGTCGCCTATTCACCCCCCTCTAGTCGATTCAAAGTCGATACTTTCACCAGGCGTATTATAAATTATAATCAATTTCTTTATGGCATCAAAAGCTTCATCCTCAGTACATATCAAAAAATATTTCTCAGCCGCAGCATCCAAAGCATATCTATAACAAAGAGCAATACCGCGGTAGAAACTATTAATAACTGAGCTAAGACTCATCTTAGGCTCAGTTTCCTTTTGTAAAGCCGTAATTCTAGACCAAGCTTCTTTAAAACTCTCTTCACTTTTTTGCTTAAAAGTGGAGATATTTTCCATAGGTGTCACAGAGATTGGACCAAAAATAGACATGGTAGCAAGTAGGGTAGGAACTATTTTTTTGTGTTTTTGATAAGAGAAAGAAAAACAAACTAAACTAATTTTTTTGGAGTTTTGATAAGAAGAGGCAAACAAAACCAAGCAAAAGAAACTAAGCAAACAAAAAACAAAGTAAAGATAAAGGTTGAGGAGGACTCCCCTTGTGAAGACGTCCTTAGCCTCCCTGGCAACGGCGCCAGAAAAGGCTTGATGGCACCTAGTACTGTCGTGGGATGCTTCGTTGGAAACCCCAAGAGCAAGGTATGATGAGCACATCAGCAAGTTTTCCCTCAGTAAGAAACCGAGGATATCGAACCAGTAGGAGGAAGGAAACGTCTCAAAGGTGTTGCAAGCAACGTGGAAACCTGCACAACACAAACTCAAGACTTTGCCCCAACGAATTAGTGAGGTTGTCAAGCTCACCGGTTTGCTGTAACAAAGGATTAACTGTATGGTGTGGAAGGTGATGAATGGTTTGCAGCAAGTAAATAGTGAAGATGTATCAATGGTAAAGATTGGACCGGGGTCCATAGTTCACTAGAGGTGCTCTCCTTAGATAAACATGGCATGAAGGGTAAACAAATTACAGCAGGGCAATTGACAAAAACTGAGCAAGGCATAATAATGCAATACCAGACAAAAAAATCCTATGAGATTCGATTGGGCAATACAACAATATACATAGACCGCCATCCAACTGCATCTATGACTAGAAGTCTACCTTCAGGTTATCATCCGAACCCCCTCCATTATTAAGTTGCAAGCAACAGACAACTTCTTTAAACAAAGTGTGTAAGGTAAACAATCCACTTGCTCCATGAACAAGAGACCGTTGTTTTCTCCCTAGTGGCAACAACACATCTACAACTGAAGAAATTTCTGTCACTTCCCTTGGAAACTAGATGCATGAACCCACTATCGAACATAAATACCCCCTCTTGGAGTCACTAGCAACTAGTTGGGCAAGATAGCTACTAAAAACGGAGAGCATGCAAGATCATAAACAACACAGACATGATAGAATCAATAATACAAAACCATTAATCAATATGACATATTAATCTCAATATTCATCGGATCCCCGCAAACACAACATGCATGATTACAAATAGATTAGATCTTGATCATGAACGGAGGTCACAAGATCTATACATGAAAGCACAAGGAGGAGATACAACCTTCTAGCTACTACATGGACCCGTAGTCCAAGGTGGAACTACTCATGCTTCATACCGGAGAAGAGGCCTCCGGGATGATCTCCCCTCTGGCAGGGTGCCGGGAAGAACTTCAGATCCCCCCGATCTAGGGACGATGGTGGCGGCGGCTACATACGGTTTCATTGAGTTTTTATCGGGTGCCTAGGTTTTTTGCATCGGGGGTTTCTTATAGGCGAAGAGGCGAGGCAGGGGGGCCGCCAAGGGGGCCACACCCTGCCCAGGCGCGGGACAGGCTTGGCCGCGCATGGGGGGTGGTCTGGCTGCCCTGTGGCGCCCCTCCGTCCCGTCTTCTGGCTTCATGTCGCCCATGGTAAAATATTGACTTTGGCTTTTGTCCCATCCAATTTCGAGAATATTGTTTTTCTGCCTTTCTGGAACCAAAAACAGAAGAAACCAGACAACTGGCACTATGACAACTTGTTAATAGGTTAATTCTAGAAAAGATATAAAAACACCTCAAAGTACAAAGCAAAGCAAAGTAGATACTAAACAAGCATGGAACATCAAAAATTATAGATACGTTTCTGACGTATCACATGGCATGCAAGGTAAACAAATTACAACAGGGCAATTGACAGGACTGAGCAAGACATAACAATGCAATACTAGACAAAAAGATCCCATGAGATTCGATTGGGCAATACAACAATATACATAGACCGCCATCCAACTGCATCTATGACTAGAATTCCACCTTCAGGTTATCATCCGAACCCCCTCTAGTATTAAGTTGCAAGCAACAGACAACTACTTTAAGCAAAGTGTGTAAGATAAATAATCCACTTGATCCATTAACAAGAGACCGTTGTTTTGTCCCTAGTGGCAACATCACATCTACAACCGAAGAGATTTCTGTCACTTCCCTTGGAAACTAGAGGTATGAACCCACTATCGAGCATAAATACCTCTCTTGGAGTCACTAGCAACTACTTGGCCAAGATAGCTACTAACAACAGAGAGCATGCAAGATCACAGACAACACAGACATGATAGAATCAATAAGACAAAACCATTAATCAATCTGACATAGTGATCTCAATATCCATCGGATCCCTACAAATACAACATGCATGACTACAAATAGATTAGATCTTGATTATGAACGGAGCTCACAAGATCTATACATGAAAGCACAAAGGAGGAGATACAACCATCTAGCTACTACATGGACCCGTAGTCCAAGGTGGAACTACTCACGCTTCATACCGGAGAAGAAGGCCTTCGGGATGATCTCCCCTCTAGCAGGGTGCAGGGAAAAACTTCAGATCCCCCCGATCTAGGGACGATGGTGGCGGCGGCTACGGACGGTTTCGTGGAGTTTTGATCGGGTGCATAGGGTTTCTGCATCGGGGGTTTCTTATAAGCGAAGAGGCGAGGCAGGAGGCCACCAGGGCGGCTGCACCCCCCAGGCACAGGATGTGCCCACCCGCGTGTCCAAGGGGCGTGGCCCCCTGGTGAGCCTCCTCCGTCTCGTACCCCGGCTTCGTGTTCCCCACGGTAAAATATTGACTTTGGCTTTTGTGCCATCCAATTCGGAGAATATTGATTTTCTGCCTTTCTGAAACCAAAAACAGAAGAAAACATGCAACTGACACTGTGGCAACTTGTTAATAGGTTAGTTCCAGAAAACATATAAAAACACCTCAAAGTGTAGACAAAGCAAAACAAAGTAGATAGTAAACAAGCATGGAGCATCAAAAGTTATAGATACGTTTCCGACGTATCATGGAGCACTTCAAGATGGTGAATGATAATAAGGCCTTTTCATTGGGCCATTGTTGAATGTTGCTCAGGGACACAAAAAAATGGGAAACTAGATTTGCCCTTTGGAGAGAAATGAACAACAAGAAGGGCAAGAGCAATGCTTTGACGGGGGTGTCGTCGACCTAGAAGACGACAATGACGAAGGCTTCGTCACCTTTGCAAGAGACGGGACTGCAGGCCGTGCCTGCCGGCCTAGTGGTCACAAGGCCACGAAGGCCGACCTCGCCCGCTAGGCCGATTCCTTGGCGTTTCAGGGGACCTTGAAGAAGATCCTGGAGAAAAAGGAAGAGGCCATCGCCGAGAGGGAGGAGAGGCAGCGCAAAGAGAAAGAGGCAGCCGTCAAGACCTCTGTCGAGCTGCAGACGAGGTCCATCGAGGTGGAAGAAGTCAATGCCAAGGCTAGGATAATGGAGATCGAGGCTACGGCGAAGGCGACAGAGGCCGAAGCCAAGGCCAAGGAGGCCGAGGCCAAGTCTAGGGTGCTGGAGGCCGAGGCGAAGGCCAAGGAGGCCGAAGCCAAGATCATGGCTGAGAAGAACGCGATCATGCTCACCGACCTGGATAGCATCGCCAACCCTGATCGCAGGGCTCGGATCGCAGAGAGGCGGCATGCCATCAGGGCTCGCGATGCCTAAAGGGCAATGGCGACGACGAATGCAACTTTTTGGGCAGAGAAGCTGCCATCTTTTGGACATTTGTGTATGATATTGCCCCTGTTTGTATATTTCAGATCCACTGGCAATTTGTTGGCGATGCCCAAAGGGCGATGGCACACGCCTGCCATATTGTTTGATACTCAATCTATGTATTTTTTCTTGTCAATTTGACATTTTAAACTGGTTGACAATCTCTAGCCCAACAATAGCACCAACAAACACCAAGACGGATAGCGGTCGGCCAG
Organism: Avena longiglumis; assembly: GCA_030063025.1. NCBI lineage: Eukaryota > Viridiplantae > Streptophyta > Magnoliopsida > Poales > Poaceae > Avena > Avena longiglumis. Next base: position 139,860,459 of record CP125978.1, on the reverse strand, counting down.
ACCCAAACCAAAAACGAACGCGAACTAACAAACAAATAGAAACAAACCGTCTGGTGGATAAAATGCGTCGGCTAGTGGAGCAATAATGCTACACATACGGATACTTACGGATGTTTTAAGAGCTGACGAGGACACGATCCGACGTGGACGTGGGCGGTGGGTTCTGAACGAAAGAACGAAAAAAATGTTCCGCCGACAATTAGGCAACCGCTGAACAGAAAAAAACAAGATCCCGCTAATTTTGCAAACAAAAGGTGAAACTTCCCGCATGTTATGCCCTGGAATCAGATCGACCACGCCAAGCTTTCTGCATCGCGCCGCCGTGAATGGCCAGGACGTTCAGGTAGCTCCGTCTTCCTCAACCTGCAGATAGGCCTCACCCTTGTGGCGACGGATGCCGAACATCCTGCTAACTTTGCAGCGAACTGTACTACAGGTTTTGCCATTAGTTCAGATTGACTACGCCAGACTGCTGAGCGATCTTTCTAGGTTAGAAAAACAAGTTCACATCAATTGATCAAACCCAGATTAGATTGCCTGATCATCTGTCCATCTGCGTTATCAAGTAATTTAGTATTCTTCTTTTATTGTTTTCGTCTGTTGCCAAGCTTTTCCTGATGACAGGTCGACGTGTTAACATTATTCTCTTGATCGGCGGTTATTTTTTCATCTATTTGCTGCAAAAATCTGTAGCGTAACCCTTAATCATGGCATAGATTGCTTGTTTGTGTGCAGTACGTAATTTGATCACTTTAGATAATTAGCACGAGGTACTCAATGATCAGATATCTCATTATCATAGTTATCAGTACAAGCCATCATTCGTTCTATTCTATTCGATTTCAATGCACCATGTACTGCTTGCAAATATCTAAAGCATGGATGATAGGATGATTTAGTTTAGTAAGTACTTATACCTGTTTTAGGGGTAGCATTGATTATGGCGCACCATACATTTATAGTTATCCCGCTTTTCACATTATAATTTATCGTATTATCATGATTTACAGAAATGGGTGATGGGGCTGGTTGTGCTCAAGAATCAAATGACATGTCTATTTCAAGTGATGATGATGGCATGGAGCAACAGAAGAAAAGCAACGTGGAACTTGAAGAAGACCATGGTGAAGCTCGAGAAGATGTGTTACTTGAAGATCTTGAAATTGGGATGATATTTGATACTGAGAATGATGTGCAAGAGTACTACAAAAATTACGCTAAAGCAAAAGGGTTTGGTGTGACAAAGAGAAGCTCAAACAGAAATGATAATGGAGAACTAAAGTACCTTACACTTTGTTGCGCTCGTCATGGTAAGACCAAGTCCAACTCAAGTAATATGTTGAAGCCAAATCCAACAGCTGGGTTGGGATGCAAAGCTAAAGTTAATATTGTTCGTGCTCCGGATGGAAAGTTTCATCTTTCGACAGTCATTTTGGATCATAATCACACATTAAGTCCACATAAATCTCGATTATTCAGATGCAACAAAAGGTTGGACTTCCATGTTAAGCGAAAGCTTGAGTTGAATGATAGGGCTGGAATACGAGTAAACAAGAACTTCAATTCTCTTGTTGTGGCAGCGGATGGTCATGACAATCTGACATTTGGTGAGAAAGAATGTCACAATTATCTAGAGAAGACAAGAAGATTGAAACTCGGAAATGGTGATGCTGAGGCCGTTCGTGACTATTTTATGAAAATGCAATCAGAAAATCCAAACTTTTTTAGTGCCATGGATGTTGATGATGAATCCAGACTTAAGAATGTCTTTTGGGCTGATGCAAGAAGTAGAGCAGTGTATGAATCCTTCAATGACGTCATTACTTTCGACACCACATACTTGGTGAACAAATACGATATGCCTTTTGCTTCATTTGTTGGAGTGAATCATCATGGACAATCTGTGTTGTTAGGATGTGCTTTATTATCAAATGAAGACACCCCAACATTTGTTTGGTTATTTAAAGCATGGTTGGCATGTATGTTAAATATTCAACCAAGAGCTATTGTCACCGATCAAGCAAAAGCAATTCAGAATGCTGTTGACTTGATTTTTCCAAATGCTCGATATAGGTGGTGCTTGTGGCATATAATGAAGAAGCTTCCTGAGAAGTTAGGTGGATATGAGGAATATGAGTACATCAAGACTGCAATTGGCAAAGCAGTTTATGATTCGTTAACAATTACAGATTTTGAAGGTTCATGGATGCGTATGCTTGAGAGGTATAATATTGCTAATAATGAATGGCTTAAAGGGCTCTATGAAAATCGACATCGTTGGGTTCCAGCCTTTGTGAAAGATGTTTTTTGGGCAGGCATGTCCACTACACAACGTAGTGAGAGTATGCATGACTTCTTTGATGGGTATGTTCATGCCAAGACAACATTGAAGCATTTTTGTGGCCAATATGAGAATGCTCTTCGTGATAAAGTTGAGGAGGAGATACTTGCTGATTTTAATTCTTTCCATTCAACCATACCTTGTGTCACACACTTCGACATCGAGGAGCAGTTTCAATCAGTATATACAAATTCGAAGTTCAAAGAGTTTCAAGAGGAGCTAACAAACATGCTTTACTATGACCGGAACTTCATACAAAAAGAAGGGGATACAGAAACGTACAAAATAATTGAGGATGTGCTAATTGACAAAGATGAAGGATGGAGAAAAGATTATGTGTACAATGTATATTTTAATGCGGAAGAGTTCAAAGTTAAGTGTTCGTGTCGTCGTTTTGAGTTCAGAGGTATAATATGTAGGCGTATGTTATGTGTGCTGACTCACAGGAAAATTAAGCAGGTTCCTTCACAGTACATCCTTGATCGGTGGAGAAAAGATGTGAAAAGAAAACATAACTTTATCCGGTGCACATATGGTGGCATGGAAGACACTCCTGTTGCAAAACGCTTTGACAAGTTGTGCAATATTTTCTTTCCAGTTGCAGAGTTAGGTGCCATGTCTGAGGATTCCTGCAATTCTTTAATTGAGCAGCTTCGCACTCTGAAAATTCAACCTTCTAGTAAAACATGTTCTGAAAATAATAACGGCCAGCTAGAAACACAGGAAGGTGCACCTTCTAATGGGGAGACAACAAGTAAAGCCATATTAAGTCCTATAGCTGTTCGATGTGCTGGGCGTCCTCCTTCATTGAGAAAGGAATCTAAGGTTGATAAGCTTATTCGTATTGCAAGAGAAAAGAAGAAAAAAGCTGAACAAAGGGAGAAGAAGAAAGCTGCACAAAAGGAGAAGAAGAAATCTGAACAAGAGGTATTTCTACCAATATTTTAGTTTGTTGAAAATCTCTACATTTTTTAAAGTTCACTAATTAAGTATTTATTTCAGGCTCGCTCCATGAAATTGAAAAATAAAAGGTCCAGCACAAAGAGGAAATCATCAGATAATGATATTGTACAACAAAATGGGATGGAACATTTAATACCATGTGGAACTATTCAGGTTTGTTTGTTTCTTATATATCTCTTTCGAATAAATAGTTTGAGATCTATGTAATATTATGAATTTTTGGGCAGGAATCATTTAACTCGGGCATTAGTACCGGATTGAATCCAACCATGACAACTGCAGTGCCATATGGAGCAATTCAGGTATCTTCTTTTTTATCTCCTTATTTCTAACAAGTACTTCGATTCCCAAGTCACTTCATGAATTTGTTTGCTGCAGGAATCATTTGACTTTGGCATTAATCCAACTATGACAGCTACCTTACCATCTGGAGGTTCATCGGCAGTGAATATGCCCCCTATTATAGGGACGTATACAAGTATGTTGTTTGAAGTTCAGTGAAGCTCGGCTGCACTGTCAAGTTCTACAGATTTACACTTTCATGGATTTGGAGGGCTCAATGATACGATGGATCAAAGTTAGACATATTTTTTGTAATTTAAAGATGTTGGATGGAGGTTTTTTTTATGCACTTGGCATTTTCAGTGTAATAGTTTATAGGCACCAGGATAGTTGAAAGTAGAGAAATCTGTGATTTAGCATTTTGATATTTTCTCGTGATACTTGAACAATTGTAATGGATATGCTTGCTTGCACATAATGTTGCCTTTGTATTCTCTTCTTAGCTCAAACATAAGCAACACAGCCTTAATATCTCTCAGCTTGATAGTCTTAATTTGTCACTCTCAAAAAATGATGACAAAATAACAAAACACACAGGAAGTTTCCAGTGAATATATTTCTTATTCACCATTCTAGATCACAATATACAAGTTGGAAGGACAAGCTTTACAATCCTTCAAAATTTCAAGAAGTTAACAACCTTGTATATTAACTTCTTGTTTTACAAGATCAGAGTCTACAACCAGAGAGTTACAACCAGTTCGGTATGTTTCTGTGATATTGGCCAAACCGAACATAGTACTAGTTCATAGTCTTCCTAGAACTACTAAGCTATGGACTGTTGTTGTTGTGTTGTCTTCAGACTTTGATCTTTTGTGCATGTCCCAAATTCTTCTGAAGTTCCAACCGATGATATTTACAACTACAGCTCGGTTGTGCTATCCAGCTTTGTTTTTTGGTGCTTCACGGCAAGATTCAGGCTTGAATGGCAGGCTCTTGCTCTGACTTTGGCTTATTCAGTGTACCTGCACATCTGAGATAGCAAAATTGATCTTAGCCAAAAGCCTACTAGTAGCCAAAGAGGGCAAAGAGATCGCTTTTTCTCTTTCGTAATTCCATCCACCAAGCTCCACACTTCATTCATAATGCACATCTACACACCAGATGCAGCACCAAGACTACACGATCCAACAAGGGCCTCACCTGCAATGTCAGTGATGGAACCATGATGTGCTTGCTGCCGCTCTAGACCAAGAGCTCGCCGAGGTCATTGTCTGCCTTCCAGCAGCTCGCCGCTGCCACAGCCTGCGACCACCAGCTCGCCGTGGTCGCCTCCTGCAACCAACAGCCCGCCGTCGCCGCCTACGACCAACAGCTTGCCACGACGTCGCTTGCGTCTAATATCTAGCCGCGCCACCGCCTGCATCCAAGATCTCCGCGCCGCCGCCTGCATCCGAGATCTCGCGCCGCCGCCTGCATCCGAGAGTTGTCACGCTGCGCCGCCGCTGATAAGTATCGTCCCCTCCGTCGCCAGGCGATGGGATTGGGGATTTTACTTTTCATAGCAATTTTTTTTATTTCTCTTTTCCTCTCGCGGAGCGGTCTCCGTCCCAAGCTGGCGCCACGTCTCGAGACAACTCAGCACGTGCAGTTTCCGTAGCCCTTTTCGTCCGTACTTGTAGCATTACTGCTGGTGGAGATCGACCCGGTGGAGATGACTGAGATCGTTAAGTCTTGAGCTACACCAAGGTTTTAAGGGGCTGTTTTAAAAAAAAGGTTTTAAGGGGAAATCAGCAGCTCTTTTTCGGATGGTCCATGGACAAGCCAATTCCGCCGCCATGGAGCCGTCGAGAAGTCCGCTTCGTCTCCTCCGGCGTCAAGCTCCCGCGCGCCTCCCCGGCCCTTGACCCTTGCCCGGCGCACGCCATACTCTCCACTGCGCTCCCCTTCGCGCACATCGGCCGCGCCATCGGCGCCGCGGCCCGCCGCGTCGCCGCGTCGTTTCCCCGTCTCCCAGCCGCGTGGGCCGAAACGGCGGCCGCGCACTGTCCGCGGAGGCACGGGAAGTATGGATCTTGGAGCGGCAGCGAGGGGCGGATGCTGATCAGCGAGGTGGCCGTGCGCGGAAAGGACGGGGCTCCCCTGGAACGGCCCGAGCTAGAGAAGGCGGCTGCGACGGCGCTGCGCGCGTGCCGCCCCAACGCGGCGCTCACGGCACGGGAGGTGCAGGAGGACGTGCACCGCGTCGTGGAGAGCGGTCTCTTCCGCTCCTGCATGCCCGTCGCTGTCGACACCCACGACGGCATTCGCCTTGTCTTCGAGGTCAGGCTTTTACTTGTTCCGAATACACTTTCCATGGCTTATTGATGCAAAATTTGGTCCTTTTTTTGGTTTAGGTGGAGCCGAACCAGGAACTCCACGGGCTGGTCTGTGAGGGTGCCAACATGCTACCTTCCAAGTTCCTAATTGACTCATTTCGTGACCGCCATGGTAATCGTTTCTACTGTTGTTTTCATGTTTAAGAGTTTGTTATGTTAGATGAGGTTTAACGACCTTATAAATTTGTTTAACTGAGACAATGTTACATCTTTTTGATTTACTTTCCACAATGCTACATGGATTGTTACTACGTAGTAGGTAGTACATGTTACCTTAGCTTTAGGCCATTCAAGTATATGAATTTGTCTGGCAAAGAGTTACCGAGAGCCTGATTACCCTTGATGTGTGACTAATGTAACGTTGGTCTAGAATGAGGCATGGACTGACAATTATCACTTTTTAAGCCTTTCTAAATATTATGACATTAAACTAAGCAGTTTAATCAAGAGACAATTACAATGAAAAGGTAACGCAGCAAACAAAGCACACCTTTTATATAGTCTCACATTGTTCTTATTGTCCGTTTGGTTTTAATCTTAAAACCAACAATATTTTTCCACACTCCAAAGAAATTATGGTGAAACAGGTCCATCTCATGTGACATAATTTCTTGGTATCTTTTCTTTATAGAGGAACAAAGCATGCCGTTCCTCCTGCACGCCCCTTCAACTTCTTGTTTCTCTAATAGAAAGAGAAATGATGTAGAATTCATTTCCTCTTGTAATCTTGTACAGTACTTTTATTAGCTTCTAAGGTTTGTTTTTGAAACCTAATTTACTGGTTGGTGTTACATTATGCAGGAAAAATAATCAACATATGGCATTTAGATCAAGTGATTAAGTCTGTTAATGGATGGTATCAGGAGCACGGTCTCATTGGCATGGTAGGTTGAGAAAATAACTATAATGAAATTCATGTTCCTAAAATTGTGCAGAATTTAATGTTTTCTTCTATTTGGTGTTGTATTGTAAATTCTTTGAGAATATTGCTGGACAACAGACACCTGTTTCCCTTGCCTGAAGGGACATGTAAACATGCTGTGTATCTTCTTGGCTTTCTAGTGGCCTACTACGACAGGAATTGAGTTGTTAATCTTCTGTTTTTTTGTAATACACTTGACGTTGTTTACATCTCAGCAGTACAGTACCAAATTGGTAGCGCATACAACATAGTATTCTATTTTACCATGTTGTTTGTAACTTCATGGTTCCTGCTATGTATCCAGAACTTCATTCCCAAGGATGATTGTACATGTTCTAAATCGTAACAGAACTAGAAACATGATATATATTCCACCTTCTATTGTTTTCGTGTAAAGATTTTTTTTTGTGGCAGGAAAAAGCGACTACAAATTCCCCTTTTTGTTTGTGAGTCCATGTTTGTACCCTTGGAGCGCCCGCCCATAGGTAGTGATGTGAAAATTTTGAATGTGTGGTAGTTGCTAGCCTGTTAGTTGAGCTTACCAGAAGTTCAGGTCCCTACAGTTTTAGGTCAAAAGCAACACCGTTTACAGCTTTTACGTATTAAAAGATACTTTATTGCTAATGATAAATCAATATTGAATCTTGACTTGGCTTCAGGTTTCCTATGCTGAGATCCTTTCTGGAGGAATTCTGAAGTTACAAGTTTCTGAAGGCAAGGTTAATAATATAAATATTTGCTTTCTGGATAGAAGAACGTGAGAATAATAGCTTGACTTATTGAGATTCTCTTCACTGATTACTGTGTTATGGCCATGTAATATTCTGATCATTCGTATCTTCTTTGTCTTTCCATCTCTCTGTTAACTAGTGGTGAACCAACTAGCGGAAAGACACAACCTGATACCATTCTAAGGCAATTTACCACCAAGAAGGGTCAGGTCAGAGCATTTTTAGAAGTTTCCTTGCCATATTTGTGTTTAATCTACTGAACACGTTATTCATGATATCTGTAAAGTGTGTTTAGATAATTTCCTTGGTGCACGATTTTGCATTACACGATTTTAGGAACCATTCTTATTTCACACATGGCGATATGATGTGCAGTGAAGCATTGATTTAGTGTTATATGGAGGTTGTGATGCAAATGCGTTAACCAGAACCACAAGTACTATTCTTACCAAAGATGTCTACTAGTGTGTTTATATCATGCTTGTGTAGTTTCTTTGTGTACGTCAACTTAGTTTGATGTCAATTTGAAACTACTGTCTTGTAGCCTTGATGCTATGATGGACATCTTATCTGTCTTAAACTTTTAATGATGAAAATAGGCTTACAATATAACGCAAGTGAAAAGGGATGTTGAAACAATACTCTCTATGGGAATTATGGAGGATGTTACAATAGTTCCACAGCCTGTCAGAGGTGAAACTAATTTATCTAGTTCCTTTTTTTAAAAAAAAAGTGCCTTTCTTTTCTCAAGTACCAGTGTTATTTATGATTTTGTGCAGATTCTAATAAAGTTGATCTTGTAATGAATCTTGTTGAGCACACTACTGACGTGACTGATGGCTTCTCTCCTGATGTTGGCATTTCGAGTGGGTTAGTACTAATAGTCAAGTAGTACTGCTTGGCTATTTAATTGTATGTTTTCATAAAATGCGTTTGTTAGCCTGTAAGGTGCTGAGGTGGATTATCATGTACTGGATTTGGAATACCGTCTGTAGCTTATATGTGAATTACGTCTGAACTTCATTTTTAACAAATATTGTTACCATAATGGCATTATGTTTTTCTGCAGGACAACAAATGGGATTCTTTCACGACTTATGGGCGGGTCAGTAGGTTCTTTTAGAGTCGGTATTATCTTATTTTCTCTGAAATGTAATGTAGTAGTAGCTTGTTTTGTTATCTGATATAGTCATAATAATATTTTGGAGATCATGTTTCTTAAGCTCCAGTTGGGTTTTGAGCCTTTCTAAAATAACAATTCCATGAAGCTACCTGAGCTATAAGCTTGGCTAATTAAGTATGGACTTAAAATGTACTACCTCTGTTCCTAAATATAAGACATTTGGGAGTTCCAGTTGAACTGTCAAAATGTCTTATAATTGGTACAGAGGGAGTATCAGTTAGAAAGGGGCTCATGGTTATGACAGGAGCTATTTCAAGTCGCATCATCGTATTGGAGTACATAAGTTAAGAGACCCTCCAAAGCCCAAGAAGACCTTTATGAACTGTCAATTCTAGACATTTGATTTAAACTTCGCAATTCGTCTTACCCGTCTGTATCATGAGAAATTTTACATGTACTTTTGTTTTCTCACACTGGAGTTTCTAAACAGCCTTGCATATTCGCATTGTAATGTTTTTGAGAGGAACAAGAAGTTGAATCTCTTGCTACGGAGGGGCCAAATAGATTCTCTATACCGTTTAAACTACACTGACCCTTGGATTGATGGTGACAATAAGAGGACCTCCAGAACTGTCATGGTTCAGGTATTTACCTTTAATATGATATCATCTTCACAGATCCATCATTCCATCAACTGAGAATCATGTGAATTATTTTCTTTACCAGAACTCTTGGACTCCTGGAACACTTAACCATGGTGGGGATCATCCTGACCATGGGCCTATTACAATAGAACGGGTAACTGCTGGCATTGAATATAGTCGACCTCTCAGGCCTAAATGGAGGGGTTCACTTGGATTGATATTTCAGGTAAACACATGAGTCATATTTTGTATTGAGCAATTTGCTTTCTCTACCTGTCAGTAGATCTGGCAGCAAAAAGCTCAAAGTAGACATGGCGATGTACTCATGTGATGTTGTTAGTACTACCTTGTTGATTGAAACAGATAAAGATACATTACTGTTTCCTTTGCTTCCTTCTCCTTTATGAAAAATAGCCTTAATTGTGTTTTATTGACCCTTTCTAGTTTCTATGCAGCATGCTGGTGCTCATGATGAAAAAGGCAACCCTGTGATCGGAGATGTCAATAAAAACCAATTTACTGTCAGGTATTAAATTTTTATGTCTCGTTCAACTTTAGTTTCCACCAAAAGTACATACATAATCAGGTACACCGTAAATATCATTGTCAGATTCAGTAACTATATGAAATCTGATAATCCTGTCATGACAATGCAGCGGAAATCCTTATGATGACACATTACTTGCTAAGCTTGGAAGTGTCTACAGAGACTCTGGAGATCATAGCTCTACAATGGTTAGTATTTATCCTACACCATTCTACTGCTTTCTAAAAAAAATTGTGACAGTCGGTTACTTCTTCCAGTTTGTTTTTAACGTCGAGCAAGGTCTGCCCATTCTTCCAGAGTGGCTTAGATTCAACAGAGTGACAGCGCACTTGAAGCAGGGTTATGAAATTGGTCCTGCCCGACTTCTTCTAAGGTATGTTTTAGCACATATCATGCCATTGATGGACTTGGAATGAAAATATGTGTTACCATAAGGTTTTGCATATCAGTGAACTTATGTTTTATTGTTATGTTACTTATGTATCATTTGTTCTGTGATCTAGTGCTTCTGGTGGTCATGTGGAGGGAAACTTTTCGCCACATGAAGCATTTGTAATTGGGGGGACAAACAGTGTAAGAGGATACGATGAAGGTGCTATTGGTTCTGGTCGTTCATATGCAGTTGGTAGTGGAGAAGTTTCTTGCCGCTTGGTAGGTCTTGCCTCCTTCTCCGTATTATTAAGTTATTTGTGTTTATTAAAGGAACATTAGATAAAATACAGACACCCTCCAAAAAATAGATAAAATACAGACAGAACCATGTGCTATATTCTCGTAGATGCATAGTCAGCAACTTCAACATACACATACGAAACTAAAATTACTGTATTTTACTTTAGCTTCACAATTTTAAAGATGAAGTTTTCTTTTTGATTGGTTGCATGTATTTAAGAATATAGTTAGACCCGATGAACAGGTTATGAATTTTCTACGATAACTTTGTTGTATGTAGTGCCAATGAAATGTCATACTTGTATCATTTATTTTGTTTAGACAAAACCCGACCCAACACATGTTTGAGTCCGTCCATGTCAGATCAGTGTAACATCACAAACCCATGCTGGACACATATTTGTTCCAGCATGTGAACTTGGTACCTGTGCATGCATGGCCTTTCTTCGCCACGTGTAGAAGGGTACTCGAAGAACACTAAAGGGAAATTATTCTATAAACATAATATGATGCATTGTTTCCAGTTCTCCTTTGTTAGTATTATTTACTTTGCCACCTGCAAGTTGTTGTCTAAAAAATATTCCATAACCCCCAATAAGATGACTGGTTTTCATTTCTGCTTCCTAGGATTTTTTTACTGTGCAAATGTTAACACTATGATGGTTTCATCATCTTCTGATGTTGTTTCAGTGATTAACTATTTTGAGTGATTATGTACTTGTGTCAACGATCGAGTGATTTTGTTACTTGTCATGCACGATTTCATGGCTGAAAAAATTAGTACTGTAATCAAGTACTCTGGATGATTACTACCTGCAATAGCATGACATGTCATCAAGACGAGTTCCGGTGCTACTCTGATGCACATCGTGCTTGCAGTAACATGAAAAATCAGCCTTCTAAACCGTTGTTTTGATTACTCACCATTGTCATTCTCTGTGTAGTTTGGTCCATTCAAAGGTGTGATCTTTGGTGACTATGGTAGTGATCTTGGGTCTGGTCCAAATCTTCCTGGTAAGTCATGTTGTGCTAGCCTTTTGCTGTGATATATTTGTAGTCATCTTGGGTCATAAAGTGGGCTGGTTATGTACATAAACTTAAATTTTGGTTTAGACGAAATCTCCAATTCAGAATCAGAATGAAGGAACCCACTAGCTTTTGCCCCCTTATTCTAGTCAGTTAATAAGATTTTGCTGCTTCTGGAACTGGCCTGACATGGTTACAATTTTATTCGTTATTAAGGTGCAGCAGGAGCCCATGGGAAGCCAGGAAGTGGTTACGGGTATGGTGTTGGCATCTGTGTGAACTCACCGCTGGGACCTTTCAGGGTCGAATACGCTTTCAACGATAAACAAGCAGGACGGTTTCACTTTGGGGTTGGCCACAGAAATTAAACTGTCCAAGCGGCTGTTGTCGAATCTACGTCATCCTCCATCTGATTTACCGAGCATTTGTGCTGGTAGAAATAGTGCCACCCTTTCCCATGTCTTTGCAATGTCAGACTCAAATGTCTGCAAAGCAAGTTTTTTTTGAATTGTATATATTGCTAGTATATATTTCGTGCAGCCAACTTCAGCCACCTCCAACCCCATACCCAAGCAGCCTGTCGGCAATGGAGCGTGAGTGCTGGGCATTGGTCATAGCCTGCGTCTGTGCACCATTTTCTTGATCTTCATGTTGACTTTTCTGTTTAACTTGTCCCGGTAAGCCAGCCAAAGAAAAAATTTAAAGCATCCCAGCAGGCGCGCTATATTTTGGCGCTGTAAACGTCACTAGCCGCAAAAAAGGATCCTCCACCAAACGCTTCAAACTACAGCGCTAAAACAACATTCACACGGTGCTATGCATTCAATAAGATCAAATACTAAAATAAATCTACCAAAATAAATTAGCTAAAAGTTAAATCATACTAAATTTGATCAAATGATCTACCATAGTTCAAATATCATCACATAACAAACACGCGCACGACATATTAAATGGACGCAAAGTGCAACATTGCATTTGCATATGACAAATGCAAGAGAGAATCTCACACTTTCTCCTCATCTTTTGCTTCTTCTTGAATGACACCTTGGCTTGATGGAGGAATAGAAGGATCCATAGAGGCCCCGAATCCTCTAGGTGGTGCTCCCATGGCTCCATAGACACCACTCACCAGTGCTTCCATGGTACCTCCGAAGACTCCTCCATAGCTTGGTCCTCCCATGCCGGCCGTGCCCCCCATGCCTCCTCCAAACATTTCTTCTCCAAACATGCCAGTCGTGGGTGTGTTCATGTTGGCCACCAACATTCTCTTTTTTGCCAACGCTTCGTCGCGAGCAAGGTTGATGCACTTCTTTTGCCTCTCATCCAAGTTGGAAGTGTCCATCAAGAAGAGCTTCCTCTCTTCCTCCACTAGGCGTAGGTGCTCCTCATTGGCGAGCCTTTTCTCCTCCAATGCCAACTTCCTCTCCTCGTTGGCGGCAAGCCTCTCCTCCAAAGCGGCTCTCCGAGCCTCAATAGCCTCCATAGACTTTTTCTCCAAGTCTCTTGCCACCTTCCTGTCTTCATTTGATTGCAACCTTGCTTTTGCAATCATATCCATAGCATTCCCTATATCATCATCGCCGGCCTTCTTTCCCTTCATCTCTTTGGCGGTCTTCCTACCAAGCACATTCCTTCTTGTGTTGGTAACCAAGTGAGGAGTGGAGCTTCTCTTCTTGTCTTCATCACTTGAGCCATCATCATCGATGATTGTTGCATCACCGGTTGTATTGGCGGCCATGGTTGCCGCATCCAATTTTCCACGGGTCTTCCACTTTTCTTCATTCACTAGCACTTCATAACAATGATGCATGGTGATTGGCTTGCCAAGAATCTTGTTGCCTTTCTTGTTCTTTTTCCTACATCTCTAAACAAGCCTTGAGCCATGGAATTCTACAAAGCAAACAAAAGAGAATATATGAGCCATATAGAACAACAACCGTGCATATAGATGATCAACAAAGTAGTATAATTGATTGCCCTATCAACATCATTTGTGCGACTTGGGTTAATAACATCGACATTGGCTTGCACGCCCGCCCACTTTTGACAATCGGTGTTGATACCCGACCAACGAGACCGAAGAGAACGCACGCTTCGCTCATTCCCACTTGTGTTGTTGGCGTCGAAGTACTCCTTCATCCTCATCCAATAAGTCTCTCTAGTTTGGTCGGAGCCGGTTGTTGGATCCATTCCAATTGTCAACCATGTCTTGCAAAGCAACTTGTCCTCTACTATGGTGTAGTTTGCCGACCGGCCGGTATGGCGCGATTCAATCAACCCCTCTCCTTCCTCGTCGACATCCTCATATTCTTCCTCTTCGACAATATCTTCATGGAAGAACGAAGAACCAACATTCATTGCGTCCATGAAAGCATTGTCATCGACTCTACATTGCAATAAAACTCATGGCTCTCCGGCATTGTATGCATCTAAAACTAAAAATCATTCAAAATAAATGATTTTACCTCTCCGACATTTCATTGAAACCATGTGCGCGCTAGTTTGGTCGGCGGATGGCGGCGGCGGTGGTGGATTGCTCCTTGGAGCCGACGGTGGAGGCTGTTACACGCGCCTAGCTGCGGACGCCTTCACCTTCTTCTGCGTCGACTTGTCGGCACCCGCCGCGTCCGATGAGCGCTTGTGGACGGGCACCTTCCTCTTCGCCGGAGGCCGCGCCTTGCCGGTGGCCTCCTCCATGGCAGCGATGCTAGTGTGCACCGTCGGGCGCGCTGGGACGAAGAGGGCTCGGGCAGCGCTACTTCCGGCGTCGATGGCGCCGCTAGGGTTTGGGCGACTATAGGGTTTGAGGCGGCGGCGGCGGTATGTGGAAAGGAGTAGGAAGGCGTCGGAGGGGTGCCGGAGGGCACGTCCATCACCGGAATTCAGCCAGCGGCCGCGCGGAGGGAAGGATTTGGCTCTAGGAACGGAAGAAAATTTCAGCGCGGGTTTTCTTCGCGAGCGACCGGAGCGATAGAGCACGCTGCAGCCAGAGTCCAAAGTATACACTACAAGGAATGTGTTATTCTATGACCTTCTAATAGTGACCGTGAACAAAATCGTCATAGAGTTATGACGATTTTGCATGAGATGGTCGTAAGCAGTTCAAGAGGGCCTATACCCTGGAAAATTACGACGATTTTGCTAAAAATCGTCATAGTTACTTTAGATGAAATCGTCATAATTTGATGGAAGCAGCCTATGGTGTTACTTGTAGCTCACTATGACGATTTTAAATCGTCATATTGTCCAAATTAGCATAACTTGACATGAGTTGTCTGCCACCTCATCATTTACGCCTACGTGTCATTTCTATTTTCTAAGTGCAAAAAAGAGGTGATATGTGAATCGACCAATCAAAACACAGGAAACACCCTCCCACAGATCATCCTTATGGACCTGATCTAGACCGTTCATTTCGGATCCAACGCTTGCTGATCACGAGAAGAAGCACACACAAATCCACAGTCCCCACCGCACCCATGACACAAACCCTAACCTCACCAAGCCTCCCCTCGTGCTGCCGATTCTCCCCTCTCCCTTCCTCATCTCTCCGCCGCCACCCCCACCCACCCCCATCAGTCCTGATCGCCATCGATCTCCGCCACTTCACCGCCACCTGCCGTCTCGCCTTTGCCTGCGGCCGCCACCACCGTCTCGCCTCTGCCCCTCAGATCTCCTGCCCTCGCGCCCCTCCAGATCTCCTCTCTGAACCTTAATCTCCACCACCGTCTCGCCTTTGCCCTGCCGCCTTGTCTCGCCTGCGCCGCCACCACCGTCTCCCTCGATCTACCCATCGCCACTACCGCAAGGCGCTTCCCGAGGCTAGTCCGCGCCCCACTACCTCGCACGGTCGGATCCATCTTCTGGAGCTCGCCCGTCTGACTGGGAACGCCTCTCTCCGGCGACGCCACCCATCTCTCCTCTTCTCGTGCACCATCACCTCCTTCTACATATCCTCTAACGCTGCATCTATTGAAACAGAATCGCGGTAGGAACTCAAAGATGGCGACAGATGAACGTCCTCATCGTGATCGGCGGTGGATGTGAGATGAGAAGCGGCATATCCGCGGCCCAGGCGACGCCCGCTGCTGCATCACCTCGAGCCCAACGACACCAGATCCACTGGCTAGGTCTTCAAATGTTCCGGACATCACCCACTACTTCTCCTCTTCTTCACTGTCTCCATGCTCTATGTAAGTCCCGGTTACTCCTTTTCTCCTCCACTTGCTATGTGAGACATGGATGTACTATATCTCGCTTTTCTTGCATTTTGTGTTGGCGTCCATAGAACATGTTAATCGAGCGTTCAAGTATTATAATTGTTCGTGACAAGGCTAGTTGATTGTTTGTAGCACATATGCGAACATTTGTCCCTTGGTTGATTGATTGATCCTTATACTTGTATTGCCTAGAGAAGAACTATATGTCTACTAAAGCTTATTATTTGAAACCAGAACTCATTAATACTACTAATCGGTTATTATTTCTTGCTCTAAATTTCACACAATATTTCGCTTTCTAAATTTCACACAATATTTACTGTTGCCTACTATATGGAACATTGGTAGTGGCACCAATTGCATAACCGTATGTCACTAATACAGGGACAAACAACAGGAGTATAGTTAACTATCGAACTCTGATTACAATGCCATGCTTACTCTTATATACTTTCTAGTTAAATGTATCATTGTATTCCAAAGACCACATGGCAAATTTATAGAGCTAGCACTATATTCAATCAGTTTTATGCTTATCTTGTTCAAAAGAACAACTATTTTGCTCTCAATTGATATATCTATAGCATCTAGTTTGCGTTGTTGATTGTTTCAATTAATTATCTCTTCAAGCTTATATGCCTGATACCTTGTGCTATTCTTTCAATTGATGGAATAGATGAATTACTTAAAATAATTCACGTTACTGGGTGGTGTCGAGGATGAGATCGAACATCTTAGGTGAGTTTTTATTCCAGGTTCATGGCTTGGGGCTGGTCGATACGATTACCATTTTAGAATGCCCACTGCTACTGCTGTTAGTGATACTGCCCTGTGTTATTATGCTGTAATTTTGGAGTGTTGCTGCCTTAAGCAGATATATGAAACAATGTCAGGTTACTTTGAACAGTCCTCTGACAGCTACTGCCTTGCCTTGTTGGCTAGTTTCATCTTATATTACCTTGTATTCCTGATAAGCTTGTCATACTCCAATCAATCAAATGTGTGAAAAAATCGAATAAGTTTGATGCACTAGTTTCTTTTACTATGTTTGTTGCTTGGATGAAACTGTACATCAATACTCTGCTGCTTACCATTCTTAGTGTCTACCATTCTTGCATTAGGTGAAGTTTGATTAGAAATTTTGTTCTAATGGTGCATTCCTAGTGTACATTGTATGAAAGATTTGTCAAGAGGGGTTGTTGCATCATTCTGCTCTCGACAGTTGAAGGTACTATGCATAAAACATGAACATTGTTTTGAAAATTCTATTGAAACATCATTATTGATTGCTCAGGAGTTTCCAGATCTGTCATGTTAATTGGATAATTGATACATGACAACATTCGATGATTTGTCATGTTAATTCGATTCTGTTCCAAATTGTTTAGTTCTTATTATTAGTAGATATTCCCTTATCGAGGAGAACAAACGCCTCTAGAAACAGGACTCACAACTGGGTCATGAGAATGCACAAGTGTATACTCATAACACACACATACAGCTAATACCTGTCACTTTGTCAAACCATCATTGTTCATAGCACTAATATTGAGCTAGGCAACATTTTCATTTACTTGCAACTAGCACTTCAAAATTTGTTCTGAAACTGTACCTTATTTGTTGTTTTTTAGAAACTCTGAATCTCGATTGCAGGGGAGCAGTAGCAGGGAGCTCACTGGTAGCAGGGGAGAAGCAGACGCTTCATGGCGTGGGCGACACTTGGGTGGCGGCGCCTGCTATTTTTTGGTCACCTGAGGAGCTACAGTGACGATCTCCAGTGGCGGCGAGTGGCACAAGAACATGTGGTCGACCCTGGGCTTGAAGGAGAGGCCGCGGCAGGATCTAGGGGGCGTCAGGTTTGTCACCCTAGAGCCCGTGGCGGATGGCGATGGAGGGGAGGACCAGCGCCGGCAAAGACGAGCGAGCTGGCGCCGCTGTAGGAGGGGGCTAGGCACGACACAAGAGCAGTTGGCCTGCCGTACGACACCTCAACCAAGGCCCAGCGGCGTCTCCATCTTCCTGTGTTGCCCCCTGTAAGCTTGTTTCTCCTAGTCTTTGGTTTCATTCATGTGTGCAGTCAAGCTAAGTGGGAACATTGGTCAGTTGTGTTTTCTTGTTCAATTATGTTCTGTCAACTCATGGATGAATACTTGCATAACTTTTTACTGACTTCACTGACTTCTAGTGTAAAGATCAAGACTGTCTTCACTGACTTCTAGTGGGCATTGAATTGCTGAGTTGCTTGTGTGTGTGCTTGCATTATATTATCTGTTTAGACTGATTACCACATGTAATATACTTTTTGCCATGAACAAAACCTTTCTTTTAAACTGTGCATGAAACAGATATAACATCTGGAGCTATTGTTGTTTTGAGGTAGTCCTTGATGGCAATGAGATCAATCTTGTCTCTCTGCTGCTCTGATCAAACAGGTTAGAGTACTTCTATCTGATTTTCTTATAGTCGAAATAATTTTACTTTCTGCGAGATTATAAATTGTGAGAATGGATGTATGTTTCTGCTGGTTATGCATGAAGGTGTTCAGATATTTCTGTGACATAGAGATTTTTTATTTTGAATTCGTATATCTTGTATTTATGATGATTTTAGTTTTGGTGTTGTAAAATGCTACTCATACTTCATTCTTGATTGTAATCTTGGACAAACTGATAGCCAAACTGGTAGACAATGTTGTGATTAAGGCTTGTCATATTTGTTACTCATTTTCTATTTTAGCTAATTCAAACCATGTTTTTGTTCCTACAACAGAAAATAAAATCAAGTATAGTTTATGTAGATGCTAGTATATATATGTTCTTTATTTTCTTCCTAGCTGGTCTATGTTATTGTTTGAACATGTTGCTTTTGTTGTCTCCATAACCTATTTCGTCTCTTTTTTAAAGGTTACATACCGAAGTTGGAAGAAGAAAAGGGATTCCGTACTCAACAAAGAGTAGATAGTCTTAGTTTTGGAGCTTTATTTATATTTTCTCGGTGATTTGAACTATGGAATTGTTGTAATATACTACAGTGTACATTTGTAGTGGTTTTATATTCCTGGGTGACGTGCACTATGTACTGATTGTAATATATGTTTTAACTTTTATTATTATTTGTGAAAAATAATGTGATATGGGCCGTGTTTAAGAAATATTGTCTATTTTATGGCCGTACGTCTGAAATAAATCAAATGCTAGATGGGATTAAAAAAGCCTACGGCTCGTCCAACATTGGACTAGAGAAATATACAATTTTGAGTAAATGGTTGAAAATAAAAAAGAAACGGATCTTAAAATGCTAAGGCCCTGAACATACAAAAGGCCAAAATGTTGGACTTAGCCCAAGTAATCAGCCGATTTTCATAGAAAATTTGATGGACCATATTATTGGGCTTGGCCCATACAAATGGCAGAAATGGACCGGGCTGATTGTGTGCCACGTAGGCTTAGCCACGTAGGATCTGACATGGCGAGATCAGTTTGCCCATGACGATATTGGATCGTCATAATGGTTATGACGATCCAATATCGTCATAGACGGTTATGACGATTTTACTAAAATCGTCGTTATAGTTCATTTGCGACGCCCAGCTTTCGACGATCTCAAAATCGTCATAAAATCGTCATAAACGGACTGTTATGACGATTTTGTGACAAAAATTGAGGGTCATATATAGCCAGATTCCTTGTAGTGATAACGCTCAGGATAGTGCAAAGCGACCCACGTCCAAATTTTTTTACAGCGCCACGCGGTTTATAGCATCCGCTGGAGGAAGGTTTTTTTTGCTCCGCGCGCTGCATACCGATGCTTTTTTAGCGCGCGGCTGATATAGCGCGCCTGCTGGAGATGCTCTTATGCCTTATGTTGACGCGCCGCAGAAAACTCTATCTCAAGTGGTCCCGGTAAGCTAGCCATATGGTTTCAAACTAAACTAGTACTAGTACTGGAATCCGCAACGGATTCGTTCCCCAACCCTACAATTAATAAGTTTTTTTTTCCGCAAAACCCCTCTACAATTAATAACGCTTTTTTGGCCAAAACGTTCTATTGATTGATAGAAAAATGCATATCCACACCTCGCCAAGGTCTATGAGGGTCCGTGTGTATCCTCAAGAGCCAACGTGACCAAAGACTAATAGCTGTCCGAGCAAGGTCGGGGATCCCAAACCCTCTGTAGCTCAAGGTCGGCATACTTTGTTCCAGTTGACGTGGCAATGGACTTCATTCGCATCCGCTCTCGCAGCCCAAAGTAATCCTCACACAATCTTCTGCACCTATTTCAGGACCTTCTTGTTTAGTCCTAGAACAATGATTTGGTGTAGAGAGATCGCCACGGAACGAACTTGGCCAGGGCAAGCCGACCAGCCTTTGTCATCATGGAGGCTTTCCATGTTGGTAGGCGATCTACGATGCTGTTTACTAGGGGTTGGAGTGTTGATGTTGGTAGCCGTCCAATCGTTAGAGAGATCCCTAGGTATTTGATAGGAAAGGGTGCTAATTGGCACTCCATTATCGTCGCAGCCTGAAGGTCCTAAACCTTTGTACACGCAATTGGAGAAACCGAGCATTTAGCAAAGTTAGTGTGTAGTCTAGAAGCTTCCCCAAAGAGCCTCGGGATAGCACGCACAATACGTAGCTTCGTCTCACCTGGGTGGTAGAAGATAATCACATGATCTGCATAGAGCGACATAGACGTACCCAACCCCCGGGGTGTAATAGGATTTAACACCCCCGACTCATTTTCCTTAGCTAACAACTTGTTTCGCGTGTTGATAAACAACATGGGCGACAAGCGATCTCCCTGTCTTAGGCCCCGCCGATGAAAGATCATGGGGCCTGGCTCAAGCATTACCCGGGTGCTCGCATGGATAGTAGGATAGCCAACTCCCTGAACTTGGGGCCAAACCCCACCCTCCGGAGCACCTCGAACAGGAGAGGCCAAGAAACCGAGTCAAATGCTCGTGCGATGTCCAACTTGATCATGACTCTCGGTTCCTTGAGTCAATGTAACGGCCTCGCTGTCTGTTGAACCATCATGAAGTTATCATGAATACAACATTTTTGAATGAAAGCACACTGGTTCAAGTCAACCATGGCGCCCAACCTAGGTGCTAGTATTGTAGCTAGAACCTTTGCCAGAAGTTTGGCAAAGATGTGGATGCGGCTGATCGGCCGGAAATCTCCCAGGGAGGTCGTGTCAGTGCATTTTGATAGCAGTGTGAGAAATGCCTGGTTGAGGCCCTGAAAGCCGCGTTCACTCATCACATGTAGCTTGGCGAAGGCAAACATGAATTCTGCATTCAGCACCCCCGGCAAATCTAGTGAAATTTTGACATGAAGCCGTCTAGCCCGACACTTTCCCATGAGGTAGGCCCCTCACCACGTCCCAGACCTCTTCCTCCGTGAATGGGGTTTCCAAGTCCGATAGGTCCTCGGTGTAGGTTCCTAGGAAGTCTAGATCTAGCGAGAATCCCCGATCAACAGTTGTACCTAGGAGAGCTTGGAAGTGATGGAAGGTTGCCTCTGCCATGGCAGCATGATCCACCAGGACTACACCGTCCATCGCTAGGCTATGGATCATGTTGTTTTGTCTCCGGTATGAAGCATGTTGATGGAAGAAAGTCGTGTTAGTGTCCCCTTCCTTGAGCCAAGCAACTTTCACCCGTTGTCGGGCTATAGTGCGCCCCAGAAAGGCCAACCCAAGGTAGGTGCGTTTGAGCTGCGCGCGTAGGGCACGCTCATCAGTCGTCAGTTGCCTAAATTCCACAGGAATGTACAAACGGTACACCACCTCCCGCGCTATCATCGGCTCCAGTTTCAAAGACCCCACATGCTTATCTGCCTAGCCCATCAGCTGGCCGGCTGGCCATTTCATCTTAGCGGAAGACCGTCAGAAGGGGTCTGGATCTCCATCAATGATGGTCCAAGTGTCCCTTACCACGCCACTGAAACCTTCCAGCTTCATCCAGAAACTCTCGAACTGGAATCTCTTTCGACCAGTGGCCATAGGCGTACAGTCAAGAAGGAGGGGGCAGTGGTCAGAAACCACCGTGGAGAGGAGTAGTTACCATGCAGCTCATCCCAGTCCGATGTGCAGAATACCCTATCCAACCTAACAAGCGTAAGGGATTCCCGTTTGTTAGACCACGTGTATCGTCTGCCGTGGACATAGACCTCCTTCAATACGCAGTTATTCAGGAATCTCCTGAAGATACCCATCATTCGGTGGTGAAGGTTGTCGTTGTTCTTATCCTCATCACGGTAAATCATGTTGAAGTCCCCACAGAGGACACATGGGCCGGTATGGACACGTCTCACCTCTCTCAGCTTTGCAAGGAAGTTAATGTTGTGCGCATCCTCTTGAGGTCCATACACGCTGGTCAACCACCACGGTGCTCCCCGGGAGGGTTTACCCAATCCATGACATTGTTAGTGTCTATGTGTGCGCTATCGAGCTGCACCACCCTACTATTCCAAGCTACAATAATACTCCTCTAGTATCGGTGACAGGCAAGCATAAGTAAGCATCAAAATCCGTGCCAAGGTTTCCATTACAATAGAAGGGATACAGTTGCAAGCTTAGTCTCATGTAGACATGCAAGCGGCCGTCATAGAATCAACCGACCTAACCCAGTACGACACGTGCGGTCATTTATACCTCGCACATTAGACACCCAAATCATATGTTCGTAAATCATCAAAACTACTATGGTACATCCGATGGAAGATGGACTGTCAGGGTCAAGCTACAACGAGGCGACCACCCGGCATCCATGAGACCGGCGGAGAACATCCTCGGATCGACGCAAGAGACCACCCGTAGAGCTTGGTGATGGCCTCGATCATGTCATCGTCAGCGGCGTCTCGAAGACCTTGTGGTAAGCCTCCATCACCGCGTCTGAGGGCACCTCGTCGCTGGAGATGATCCGAGTTTTCGCATGAGGTTGCGGACAACCTTCTGTTTGGATTTAAGCCCACCTGGCTTCTTGGCAATCTGGGAACTACGTCAGGGTTGGAAGTTTAGAGCAGCGAGATGTCATTGGATCAGCGATGCCGATAGCAGCGCATCCGTCCGTGTCTTCGTGGCCTCAAGGAACTCCCTGAGCATACGCGGGTGCTGTGGGGCACGTCGTCGTGCGCCTCTCCTGCTGGCACCGACACACACTCGGGAAACCTGCCGCGCAAGCACCCCGATAGAACCCGTCGACCCCAACCATGGACCGACGACTTGCAGAACATGGTGGCGGCGCCTAACAGCTGCACGATGATAGAAACGCGCCGCCGCCAGTGCAAAGCGCGCGCACTAAGGTCGCTATTGGAATAATTCAGAGTGCATTGTTAGTGTAGGTTTGTTTCATCACGTTTAGCAGGATAGCTGCATTAGTCTTTCAGTAAGCTGTTTTTTCAGTTTTTTTGTCAGTAGCTTTAGGCTCCAAGTTCTTATGGCACTCGCTTCGTTCGGTTCATGGGATGGCACGAACTTGATGGTTTGTGGGCTCGTGATTCCCGTTGCAAGCCAGAATAAAAGGAGATGAGAAATAATTGAAAAATCGCAAGTTGTGCGTGGCGCAAACTCCCTGTTCGGTTATTTTGCTCTGCCTCTAATCGATCTTTCCCTCCTACGGTAGAGTTTTAGGGACTTCAATTGGTATTAGAGCCATTGGCGTGAGCAATGTCGAAAGCGCAACACACAAGCCTACCACTGCCAGCCCAACGCACCGGTACCACTCTGCCACCTGCAAGCCAATCCGTGCCACCTACGCTCTAGCAATGATGGCGCTCGCCGAGTCACGGGCATAGTAGAGCTCGACGTGGCGGCGGCGAGATCATGGTCCAGCACGAGGTGGTGCACGACGCCGGTGGGAGCAGCGGCGCGAGCCTCGTATTCCCGATGCTGAAGCGGGGTGAGTACACCAACATGGCTATGGCCATGGAGGTCAATCTCTAGGACGCGTCGCTGTAGGACGCCATCGAGCACAGGGACGTCACCCAACGCGAGGACAAGTAGCCGCTGACCACGCTGCGCCGATCCACCCCCGGACAAGATGCACTGTCTTCTCGTCGGAAAGGGGAGCGCTAAGGTGGCGTGGGAGGCCATCCGTCTCCAGCATCAGGGGAAACGACCACGTGCACGACACACGAGTCCGGCGTCTCCGAACGGAGTTTGAGACGATCGTGTTTAAGGACGGTGAGCAAATCGAGAATTTTGGGATGCACATCTCAAACCTTGCCTCCGTCCTACTGATTCATGCAAAATTCATGCATGAACTTTGTAGTTTATTGATGCATTTCCAACATATTAAGATGTTATTAGATATTTCTATCATGTTTTGCATTGATTTATGGGGATTTTCCATCGATCACCCTTATTTTGGTTATAACTCTATAGGACAATAAACCCAGTTTTACGTATTTTGACATTTTAGGGACCTTTCGGAACTCAAATTGACCTGAGATTTTTCGGGCATTAATATTTTATCATGATAAGAATATGGAGCACAAGAAGTCAATGAGGGATGCCACGAGGCCCAAATGAGCACTAGTGGCGCGGGTCCCTGGCCAGGCCGCGCCACCCAGTCTCTTTCGGTACTCGGACCTCCGATGCTATCTGTCTTCATCTCAGATTGATCAGCTTGACCTAAAATGCCTATATAAAGACCCCTCGAGGCGTTCCTTCGAGGAGGCGGCGAAGAAACATGAAACCACCCATAGCTGTGAATTTGCCTCCCCCTTGGCTGCCATCTCCAAGGGGGAGGGCGCGAGGGCTCATCTACAATACCAAGAAGGTCCAAGGAAGGAGGACGGGTGGTGCTCCCCTAGGGCCGGTCGCTGCCAGGGCACGCCGTGCTGCTGACAGCGCGACCGCCCTTCACCGCTGCCTCCGCCAGCCCCTCCTTTGCCCGGGATGACGCCTGACGATGTTTAATCTCGTCAATGCCCATTGTTATGGACTTGGGTTTTGGAGAAGATGGGGATGCTGGAGATCGTGGCACGGTTAACAGACAAGCAACCAGGGGACACGAGTTTTACCCAGGTTCAGGCCCCTGGAGGGAAAACCCTACTCCTGCTTGTCTGCTCTTTGATTACGGCGGAACCGAAGGTTACAGGGTGCGCAGATTCGATCTGGCGTGGATGCATGTGCGGAAGTATGAGTCGAGTTAGATTTGTAGATCTATTGTGGTCTAGTCTATCGGGGGGTTATGGCGTCTGTAGGTCGTGCCCTCCTCGTTGGACCCTCCTAGCCTTTATATATGTGGAGGCTAGGTCTCAGGTGCCAATACGAGTAGGTTACAAGTTGTATTCAAACTCTAGTCTTGAGCTTTTCTTGTCTTGTGCGCTTGGGAGTCCGTGTCCATATGGGCTTCATAGCAGCCGAACCGTCATAGGCGTCATGGACCCTGGTAGGTCGTCGAGTGGGCCTTCCGTCGGGCCGGACCAGGTATACTAACATCGGGTACCCGTAGGGCATATCCATGTCAGTATCCCCCGAGTGTCCATCCGAAACATAGATTCGGGTGGAGACTTAGTTGTCTTGAACCTTGTATTTGGATGTCGGAGTCGAAAGTTGTGTCGAGTGCGAAGCACTTCACCCGGAAGTTCATCGCGTCAGCTGAATTTGTTCGACTGTAGTAAAGGAATCGACATCATGGACATAGTCAACACAATGGACTATAGGGTGCGCGACCAGCGCTCCCTATGGGAGTAGCCCCCGAGTGTCTGTTCGAGTCGTAGACTCGAGCAGAGACTTTAATTCAGCCATTGTTTGCTTCATGTCCGTAGGACACAATTTTTTTTCGGATGCTTGAATCAATCCTCCCTATGGGAGTAGCCTCCGAGTCCGCAGTGGAGTCGTAGACTCGGCGTAGGACTCGAAGATCTTGTGTGTGCGCGACCAGCGCTCTAGTTTGGAGTAGCCCCCGAGTGTCTGGCGGAGTCGTAGACTCGGGCAGAGACTCGAGTCTTGTATCGTGCAGTTGTAGCCGAAAATCTCGTGGGCGTACCGCTGACCCGGAAGTACGTCGGGTGCGCGACCAGCGCTCCTGATAGGAGTAGCCCCCGAGTGTCTAGTCGAGTCGTAGACTCGAGTGGAGACTTATGCGAGGAGAAACCACTGACCCGGAAATGCATCGAGTCAGCGTCTCACACATAAGGAGCCAGGAGTCAACGTAGCGGAGTCGTGCAACGTTTAGCCGGAAGGACTCGATGTTGCGGATGAAGTCGACACCATTGCTTCTTTCGGGTGCGCGGCCAGCCCCGCTTTCGTCGTTGATTGATGTGGTGATCCGAGGAATACATCGACTCGAGTCTTGGCATTGGTCGACTCCGTTGGAGGACCCGATACAATAACAAGATGTAATTTCGACGTCCCTGTAGGCTGCAGAAAACATGAAAATTTGTGAAGTACTTGTATCTTGCAAGAAATATTTGCCAGTCGGCTTGTATAGTAAGATTCTGGTGCCGATCTAGTCGACACTTTTGCACTGTATGCAAGGCCTTTTCGTTAGCCTGATTACCCTTAGTCTCAGTACCTTGCCGAGGAACTCGGAGTTCAAGGATTCGACGATCAGGCAGAGTCAGCTACTCGGGCTGTCGCGTTCGAAGTGCTCGAGTGCGTGGAGCCGATGGCACATTAGTTTACTCGAAGAGGGCGCAGCCCCCGAGTGTTTCGAGTGCGATTAAAGTAAGAAATAAATTAACTCTGAGTAGAGAACTTAGCTTTGTTGGTAGTTGTCGTGGAGGAAGATGATGCGGTAGCGGGTCACGCGGCGGACGTTGTCGACGCGGCGTACCACGGTCATAGAAGCGACGGATTCCTGAGGTTGATGGCGGCAGCGAGTTCCGCATCCGAAGATTGTGAATCGAAGACCGCACCAGGTCGCATCCGAAGGATGTATCGGGTTACCACAGCAGAAAGCCGCATCGGGTCACCGATGCCGGGGGAGACCCCGAGTTGCTGGAGCCGAAGATAGCGCCTGCAGATTGGTTGGCTGCTGCCGCAGCTTTCGGATCCGGAACCGTAGGTCCCTTCATCCGAAGGTGGATCACACAGATCGGAGTTGCAGCTGCTGCTGTAGGACTCATCTGTTGATGGTGACGGCGTAACGGGTGTGGAGCCCACGGCGGCCTGATTGACGGCACGGCACCCGCCTCCCGGAGGCGGAGGGTGCCGGTTGTCCCACCGGCGAAGCTCCGAACAAAATTTCGAGTCCGCCGCCACGGGCTCGAAATCCTTCATGGTGGCCGCGTGGCGGTGAATTCAGCGCCAAGAGGAGGTGATTCTCCGTCGCTGAGTTGTAGATAGATCGGGTCGGAACCGCCACGATCAAGACATCAGCAGCCCCAATTCCCACAGACGGGCGCCAATTGACGGTTTAATCTCGCCAATGCCCATTGTTATGGACTTGGGTTTTGGAGAAGATGGGGATGCTGGAGATCGGCACGGTTAATAGACAAGCAACTGGGGACACGAGTTTTACCTGTGTTCAGCCCTGAGGGAAAACCATACTCCTGCTTGTCTGCTCTTTGATTACGGCGGAACCGAAGGTTACAGGGTGCGCAGATTCGATCTGGCGTGGATGCGTGTGCGAAAGTATGAGTCGAGTTAGATCTGTAGATCTATTGTGGTCTAGTCTATCGGGGGGTTATGGCGTCTGTAGGTCGTGCCCTCCTCGTTGGACCCTCCTAGCCTTTATATATGTGGAGGCTAGGTCTCAGGTGCCAATACGAGTAGGTTACAAGTTGTATTCAAACTCTAGTCTTGAGCTTTCCTTGTCTTGTGCTCTTGGGAGTCCGTGTCCATATGGGCTTCATAGCAGCCGAACCGTCATAGGCGTCATGGACCCTAGTAGGTCGTCGAGTGGGCCTTCCGTCGGGCTGGACCAGGTAGACTAACATCGGGTACCCGTAGGGCATATCCATGTCAACGCCTCTCCCCCTTGGGGACGCACCTCTCCATCATCATCTACATCACCTCTGCATCATCCCTACTATAATCTCTTCGGAAACATGATGTGTGGTACAATCTATTGTTTTCCCATGATCTATTGTATCTATGTCTAAGTTTGAGTAGTGATTGTTCTTGGCAATTGTGAAATACTTTGTTGATTGGTTGCATACAAGTTTGTTATCTTCTACTACCTCCGTCTCAAGACTTAAGGCATATAACTTTTTTCAAAAGTCAAACTAGCTAAAGTTTGACCAAGTTTTAAAATAAAAACATTAATATTTACAATACCGTAATTCATACCTTTGCATACATCATGAAACATATTTTCACATGGTATCTATATAATATAATAGTTTTTGATAGTTTTTTAAAAGTTTGGTCAAACTTTACATGGCTTGACTTTTCAAAAAAAAGTTATATGCCTTAAGCCTTGGGATGGAGGGAGTATAATGGTCTTATGTACTGATATATGAGTGCACACATATGTTGGGGGATGCATAAGGTTGTCACCGCACTACAACAGAATCGGGCTTTGTAGCATCCACCCGAAGTGTTTTTTGCCTAAAAAATTCGCCATCTCTTAAACCCATTTCCATAGGTGGTTTTTGTGAAAAATCCGCCACCAATAATTCACCTGCCTCCAATAATACCTTTTCAGAGTAGGTTTGTAACACCCTCAAATCGGCCCTATGCAAGTTTTAGAGATTCCCTCCAAACCCGCATAGAAATGATTCAAAGGTGCCCATTAGGCACTTGCATGCGGGTGGAAAACAAAGTAATACAATTGCAAAATAGTCCACGATGGATCCCACAAGATATATACAACAACGACTCCATGAGTCAAGAATACAGATATACAATTCAAAGATCCAAATCACCTTAAAAACGATACAGCGTCCGAGTACGGACAAGATGCAAATGGGGCTAAGAGCCCTGAAGATAATGATACGTCGTAAACGCATCTATAATTTTTGATGCTCCATGCTTGTTTTTACCAACTATCTTATGTTTTGTCTATACTTTGAGGCAATTTTATACATTTTCTGAAACTAACCTATTAACAAGATGCCACAGTACCAGTTCCTGTTTTTTGCTGTTGTTGGTTTCAGAAAAGCTAGTAAAGAAATATTCTCAGAATTGGACGAAACAAAAGCCGAAGTCAATATTTTACCGTAACAAAGACGGAGTCCAGAGGGGGGACAAAGAGGCGCCACAGGGCGGCCAGACCACCCCATGGTGCGACCAAGGGTGGGCCCGCACTAGGGCATGGTGTGGGCCCTCTGGTCCTCAACCGACCTTGCCCCTTCGCCTATATAAACCCCCCGAGGAGAAAACCCTAAGTACCCAATCAGAAATCCACGAAAAAGTCCGTAGCCACCGCCACTATCGTCCCTAGATCGGGAGGGACTTCCTGACACCCTGCCGGAGAGGGGAGATCATCCCGGAGGCCTTCTTCATCACCATGCCAGCCTCCGGAGTGATGCATGAGTAGTTCATCCTTGGACTATGGGTCCATATCAGTAGCTAGATGGTCGTTTCTCCTCTTTTGTGCTGTCATGTTTAGATCTTGTGAGCTGCCTATCATGATCAAGATCATCTATTTGTAATCCTACATGTTGTGTTTGTTGGGATCCGATGGATATTAAGTACCACGTCAAGATTGATTATTGATTCTATCATGTCTATGTT
The DNA here is from genome assembly GCA_030063025.1 of Avena longiglumis. Taxonomy (NCBI): domain Eukaryota; kingdom Viridiplantae; phylum Streptophyta; class Magnoliopsida; order Poales; family Poaceae; genus Avena; species Avena longiglumis. The sequence goes on along the minus strand of CP125978.1, from coordinate 139,830,971 downwards.
ATTTGTGATCTTGCATGCTCTCCGTTACTAGTAGTTACTCTGGTCAAGTATTTGCTTGTGACTCCAAGAGGGAGTATTTATGCTCGATAGTAGGTTCATGCCTCTAGTAATCTGGGAGAGTGACAATAACTTCTAAGATTGTATATGTGCTGTTGCTACTAGGGAGAAAACAACAATCCTTTGTCCAAGGGCAATTGTATTGTTTACTTTACACACTTTGCTTAATACAATTATCTGTTGCTTGCAACTTAATACCCGAGGGTTATTCGGATGATATCTCGGAGGTGGATTATTAGTCATATACGCAGTTAGATTATGGTCTATGTATTATGTTGTAATGCTCAAACGAATTTCATAGAAATCATCATGACATGTACATGCATTGTTATGCCTTCTCAATCTGTCAATTGCCCAACTGTAATTTGTTCACCCAGCATGTTATTTATCTTATGGAGAAACACCTCTAGTGAACTGTGGACCCCGGTCCATTCCTTTCCACTGATATTAAATATACTGCATACTGTTTACTTTCTTCAATTACTATAAGCAATTACTTTCTTCCACACTATACGTTTAATCCTTTGTTTTCAGCAAATCAGTGAGCTTGACAACCTCACTGTAAGTTGGGGTAAAGTATTGTGGTTGTGTTGTGCAGGTTCCACGTTACTAGCAACACCTTGGGAGCTGTTTCCTTTCTCCTACTGGTTCGATAACCTTGGTTTCACAACTGAGGGAAAACTTGCTGCTATGCTTATCACACCTTGCACTTGGGGTCTCCCAACAGGCTCTACAGTAACCGAGACACATCAAGATTTTCTGGCGCCGTTGCCGGAGAGACACATGATAGTTTCAATCTCTTCCTCCCCGTCAAAAAGCTTTTCTGGGAGAAAGAAGATTTCTACAAGGGGAGTATCTCACAACCAATATCTTTAATTTATTTTTGTTTTTCTTATTTTATTTTCCTTTGTTTGGTTTACTTTTTTATCAAAAAACACAAAAAAATTAGTTCTTAACTTAGTTGCTATTTCTGTTGGTTTGCTTCTTTTTATCAAAAACACAAAAAAATTAGTTCCTACTTTAAGTTGCTTTTATGTCTAGTGTTTCTCCAATCACTATCACCTAGGGAGTACACTTTACCTGTCTCTCTGTTTTTATTTTATTTTATTTGAGCGTAGTTTATTTCTGTTTAGTTGTGTTTTGTTTAGTTTACTTTTGTCTAGTTTATTTTTTATCTTGTTTTATTTTTCTTATATACTGGAAAATCCATAAAAAATTGAAAAACCGAAAATCTAAAAACTGTTTTTATGGAAGAACATGCTAGAACCTCTATGGAATATTTTAAAAAGTATAGAGAATCATATAATGGTAAAGTCATGAGAGGCCTGTTAAAAAGGTTGGATCAAATTGCTAAAATTTTGCATAAACGCCATGATATAAATTGTTGCTCTGAACAGGATACTAAACATCTTAAATTCCAATGTGGCTTTAGTAAAGAAGTTTTAATTGTGAACTATCATTGGAATAACTATATTCATCTTGGATTTGAAGAAGTAGAACAATTTTTTTTGTTTATGGGAGCTTTTGAAATAGAATCCTTCATGTCTAAAAACTATGAAACCTGTGTTGCTTGTAAAGCCCTTAAAGATATGGTCTCTTCTATCCTTGATTATTGCATAGAAAATTTCAGCAATAATTGTTATATCATTGATTATAAAGAGAGACTCAGTCTTGCACAAGAATGTGTCCACAATTTGCAGGAACCTATGGAAGAAGAAATTGCTGAACCTGAAAGCTCACTAGATGAAAAAGAGGAGGAGAGTGGTGAACAAAAGGAAGAAGAATTGATTAGCTACCCATGCCTACCTTCTAATGATAGTAACTCTTTATCCCTTACATTATTTGATTGTCCCCCATCCTTACCAAAGGAGGATGAATGTTATGTTCCTGTGGATTAATTTGAAATATCTACTATGGATAAAACTTGTGATAATAATTATGCTCCTGTTATCTATGATAATCCATGCTATTTTCATAAATCTTATGATAATCCTTTATTTGTTCCTAACTTCGAAATGCATGGTACTAAAGAGTTTTGCTTAGAAAATGTTTATGGTAAAGCTCTAGATGATGGTCCTATATTAGTTGGTAATATTAATTGTACTACTATTGAAAATGAGATTGGAGGGGTCTTGAATTTATCTTGGAACCCCATACCTCTTGAGAATAATCTGTCATCTTGTTATAAAATTGTTAAAAGTGGGTTTGAAGGTTTTTATCCCACTATTTTTGAGCTTGATAAAAATTATGTGTTTGTAGATCATGAAAAGCATACTTTATGTGATAGTTATATTGTTAAGTTTATTCATGAGGATACTGAAAATTATTATGAGATAGGAAAATATGGTTGTAGAAGTTTTTATGGTACTAAAACACCTCTCTATGTGCTGAAAGTTTTGAAGTTACTCTTGTTTTATCTTCCTATGCCTGTCACTTTGTTCTTTGTGAATTTATTTGCATACAAGATTCCTATGCATAAGAAGTGGGTTAGACTTAAATGTGTTTTGAAATTGCTTCTTGATGCTCTCTTTTACTTCAATTCATATTTCTTATATGAGCATCTTCTCAAACTATCAAGGCTAGCTAAAGGCATTAAAGAAAAGCGCTTATGGGATATAACCCAATTTTTATTTCATTAAGTTTTTCTTTCGTTGAGTCTTCTAAGTTATTGCCTATGTAATAACATCTCCTTATCCTTTTTGTTTGGTTTTTGTGCCAAGAATAACCTCTAATGAGAGGAAGTAAGATATGGGGAAGTTGCTGTCTCGAAATAGATTTCTTTGCTTCACTATAAAAGATCGTGAAAAATCCTAGTACGTAGGATTGATCTGAATTTTTTTGTGTGCATCCCTCTGGTATTTACCCAACTTTCGTTAGTTTTTCACTTCTCTATTTGAGCAACATAATATTTTATAAAAAATGGTCTTTACCTACTGGTCTATTTTGACAGATTTCTGCCATTATTTGCATTTGCCTCTTAATCGGTTTATTTTTGAGTTCTCTTTGACCACTTGAGCTTTTAAAAGGAGTTGCTACAGTAGCTTATGTTTTAATGGATGATTTACTTGAGTTGAAACTGAACCCAAAGGCTTATTACCTTGAATACACTAATGTTGCTAATGAAGATTGTGTGAAGTTTTATATGAAGGAATTTTTCAAGTGTAGGGAGAGAATGATGTGATGAGATGAATTATGGAAAAAAGCTCAAGCTTGGGGATGCCACCCGTAGAAATATTCAAGAAGTAAAAGCGTCAAAGCTTGGGGATGCCCAAGACATCCCCTTCTTCATCAATAAAAATCTCAAGTCTTCTTTCAAGACACTTTATTTTTATTTCTTCATGCACTATTGTGTTGTTCTTGGAGCGTCTTTGTTTTTGTTTTTAGTTTTCCTTTGATTTTTTTCTGCAATAAGTTGGTCGGACCCCAACATACCTATTTTGGAGAACTCACACCCAGTTCTTCATTGTCTAGAACACTCTAGTTTTCACTCTTATTGTTCTGTGAGTGTTCTCTTTTGATAGTACCGCGTTTAGCTTTAGTTTTCTTATTATTTTTGCTTAGAATTTTTTATTTATTATTTGTAGTTAGGTGAAACAATCTCTCTGATCTTTATTGATTATTATCTTTGTGAGTTGTTTCAAATAAGTTGATTGGTGTTGGAAAAGAGTGGAATGTTTCATGCTTATAGTGGTACAAAAGGAAGCTTGTTTTGACTTAGACTTTACCATGTCATGTTAGATGTTGCTTTGACCATATGCTTAGTAATTATTGTTGTAGCATGACTTGTTTCAAACAATTGAGATTGCTTAATGTGCCTTGAAAGAATCATGTGTTGTTTTAGTATATAAAAGCATAATATTGTGGTATTCTGCTTTGATGCTTTATTTTGGTTGACTTGGCACATGCTTACACCATGTTATGACTATGAACCAGTCACCTTAGCCTCTATGATCATTTATTTTTTGACTTGTGATATCACTTTATGCTTTAATTAATAATGTTTTGTCGCTCTGCATGATTATGGCCATTATTGCTCTCTTAGTTGGTCGCTCCCAGTCTTTTGGTATCCTCCACCTGTACCGAGTATGAGATCTACTCGTGCATCCAACTCCCAAGAAACCAAGTTATTCCAAAGAGTCCACTATAAACTCCTATGCATGGTGTGTTACACCATTCCAAGTATATTCATGTTTTTATCTATCTTTCAAATTAAAATTTTGTTATGTGAAAATTAGTGATTAAAGTGCTCACGAACTTGATGGAACACTTTATTTTCTTGCGTTTAATAAACTTGAACCATTGTGCCCATCTATGTTGCTTATATGCTTGCAAGTTATAAGTTGGGTGTTAACAGAACCATGCTGTTATGGGGAACGTTTTCAACACTTGTACATATCTATTCAGTTGATATCATGTTTTTTTGTTTATGGATTCTAGCGGTGTGAAATAAAAGGGGAGCTTGTAAGTCCATGGAGTTTTGTATATGTGTCAGAGAAATGCCTGGGCGTCTAGTGTTAACACCCGGATTTTTAATCCCAGATGCCTGTTATGCCATAGATCGCAATCCTAGGATTATCATTTTTGCGAGACATAACAGATTTGGATATCACAGTACATCATCCATTACAAACCATACATAAGGTCTTACACAAATAAGGATCTAATGATCTAGTTCTTAATACAACTCAAGCACCAGAATAACGTAATAGTAACGATAGCGTAGGCGAAGCTCCATCTTTAGGGTCACAGGCAATGCTGACGATGGGAGATGATCCTTGTTGTCATAACCTTCCTGCGGTCCGTCATCCTGATACTCCTCTTCATAGTCTGGCCATGGGAATAGCCAGGGACAAAGCCATGAGTACTCTTTAAGTACTCGCAAACTAATACTAACAAGTTAAGGGGTTTTTTGTAGTAGGACACTAGGCTCTAAGGTTGTTTTGAAAAAAACCAGATTTACCTCTACTCAGTTCAGAAGCAAAGAAAAACTAGTTGAAAGTTTTATAACACCTAAGTGGGAATTTGAATTTCATATCACAACTCTGTTGTGGTCAAGTCATAATTCATTTCAAAAGTCATTTTGAAAACATCTGACGGGGGAACAGTATGGCCACTAATCGTCCATAATCATGACGCTATTCGAATAGTTTGACACTCTGCAGAGATTGTACACTTTCACCACAACATTCGATACATCCGTCAGGAACAATCTTGAATTTACCATACTTAGTATGCGGATAATCAATCCTAACCTTTCAATTACACGCCCTAGTATATGCACCTCTCCTGTGAGTTTGGCCTCCCAACCATGACCAACTGCCATCTTGGGTACTGCATAGGTGGACAATCTTCACAAGGTAGCCTCAGCTCAAACCTTGGCTGCGAGGGAACCCATACTAAGGTATATAAATTTCTAGTCAATCCCTACCCAAATTTCGGGTATTGTGGTTGTACGGTAAATTGGAATGGTATCTCATCCAGACAACCATCAGTTTTATAAAGGGCTAAGGCTCATGCCTCAACATTTTCATCATCAAAATCATCTGGTGTTCGGAAACACATGTCAAAACATTTCAGTAGAATGACTCATCATTCTAAGTAGAATGACTCATCATTCTAGAGTTGATCAAGTTTTATACTTAGCACTAGCATCTACAAGTGGTGGTAAATACTAATGAGGGGTGGTAAACAAGTGGGGATTTGCTAAGTTCAATCTCATGCCTTAGGATGACATCAAGATTATCTAACTTAGGCCAAATTTTATGCTCTTTATGCTACCTTTAGTTATTTTTCTAGAATCTACAAGTCACCATGTAAACTCTAAGAGAAAGCTTTGATAAATAAAATGAAGTATTAAGCTTGCAAGTAAAACTAGGATTGGGTTATCAAGTGGGTATGATCACATATGCTTCAGGCATATATTTGGCATAGTAACAAGCAAGTATTATCTTGCATAAGTTGCAAGGGTTAGCTTCCTAAGTTTCAAGTATTGGCTTGCTAGGTCAACTTATATAGTAAGGCTTGCCTTGTGCAGAGCAGTGGTTGAAGTTCTCCTTGGCTTCTTCCTCGTAGTATCCTCCTTCCTCCTCGTATCCTTGGTTGGTACTAGCGTCTATAAATAAGTACGAGGTACACAATCACCAAACAATATTTAACTATTTTCAATCATCACACAAAAACTCACACTAGATGATCTAGCATCATCACTATTATCACAAGGATTAAAGAACTTGTCTTATTTCTTTTATTTGAAAAAAGTAATTTCTACTCATTGAAAAACTACTTAAGATTTAATATTCTACAACTCAAACATGGGATCATGTTTACAAATGTCATCACCACATATTTCAGTACATGAGAATGTGATTTAAAGTGGTGTCACAATTTAATAAGGTTTAACCTTTTTATTTTAATTAAATAAAGTGACTAGAAATGCCTATGTAGCATTCTTTTATTACTTGAACATTATTTCTTTAAGTAAACCCATATGTTTTTATATATTCTGAAAGGTATGATCAAATATGATTTTTGAGAGTTGGAATCAACTCAAAAGCTTTTATGGTTGAATTTTGAAAAATGTTTGAATGCAGAAAAGTTGCTGCCTTGTTATTTTTACCATGGTTTATCTATAACTCCAATGATTTGAATCCAACGGGCTTGGATTAAGCATTTCAGTACCTTTCTAACAAAATTGGTTTCATGCATTTTGGTTCAGTAAATCGAGCTGGGTTGATTTTTGAATATAGGTACAGAACTATGTTTGAAATTAAATGAATAAAGCTTAATTTGAATTGTTGGGTCGCGCGAGATGTTTTACTAGGCCAGCCCACTACACACAGCGCGTACGCGGGCTGGTTAAGTGGCTGTCCCCACGCGTCAGTGAGACGGGGAGGGGCAAAGCAGTACGGGGCAATGTGAACCGCACGATCTAACTCTAATCGAACGACTACGGTTCATCGTCCATGTCAGGCAGCGCCGGCGGGATAGAACCCTAGCGCGACAGGTGGGGGTCGTGGGAGGCTCACCGGGGCTCAGGCGAGGGTCGGCGACGGGGGCGAACAACGAAGTCGACGACGACGGTTCTCCTGATACCGATAGCTTCTCCTAGGGCGGCTCCAATCGACGGCTCCCTTCTTCTCCAGCAGCGGTGGGCTCCGGCCAAATTCCGGCGATGCGCTGCTCGCCTTGCTCTAGGAGTGAGGTGGGGTGGTTCGAGGTGAGGGGGGAGTGAATCGGTGTAAAGAAAGAGAGCGGTGGAGGCCTCTATTTATAGTGGCTGAAGGGGACCGACGGGCGCGGGCTGAGCTCGTCGTGGTCGACGACACAGAGGACTACTGGCATGGGCGACGGTAGGGGGCGGTGCGGTGCTCCCTGGCGAAGCTCAACGACGTGGTCTTGCAGCGTGGGGTGGTGCTGATCGGTCGGAACGTCGCGGTGCTCTGAGCGGGTCCGACAACGATTTTAATGTCGCACAATGCACGTGGTCCGCACAGCGGCGAACGGGCATGTCTGGCTGGTTGCTGGGGTGCTGGTGATCATCCCTGCAAGCGGCGAGGGTGGCGCGCGGTCTGTGGGTGCTGGTCGAGCATGGTGTACTGGCGTGCTCTCGGCTCGCACGCAGAGAGGTTTGGCATGGGCGTGTCGTGTGGTCTAGGTGCTGGCATTGCTCGGGGCTGGGACAGAGAGTGGCGGTGGACGGTGGGGTGCTTGCTAGACATGCTGGCTAGGATTAGTGTTGCTCGTAGCTTGCTGTCGACAATGGGGTGGCAAGGTGAGGCTCGGCCTGCTTGCCATTAATGGCATGGTCTTGCTATAATGAGCTAGAGAGGTTAAACTAGTTAGATGATCTACTGAGAGTGTAGTGTGATCTAGATAGGAAACAAGTTAGGCCAAATTTACTGCACACTATAGTGTTTGATGTTTGTTTGATTTGTATCTGCAAGGTGTTTGATAAAATGGCCGCAAGAGATTCAAATTTGAATTTTGGATTCAAACTTGGTGGGTTTGCTGGGCACATACTAGGGAGTGTATGGTTAGTTGGATCAGTCAAGGGGCACTGGTTGGGTTGGGTTTTGAAAATGGGTGATCTTCACATATGATAAAGATTCAATTTTGAATTGTGATTTGAATGAGGTTTCCAAATGTTTCTGCAAGTTTAAAAGGTGGTCTTTGATTCAATTTTACTTGTTCTAGCAAGGGGTGAAAAGAGTTGGAAAATTTTCTATTTTAAATCTTGAACTAGAAACACTCAAAATGACCTAGTGAGCAAGATTGGCAAAAATGACCATTTGCTTTATTTTATTTGTTTTTGATTTTCTCTTGTTTTCTTTCTGCATGGAAATGTTTTATATGATGTTATTTTCATCTTTAAACCATTTCTTACTATTTAGGTTAGTCACACAAGTTCATTCATGCATTTATCAAATCATCTCATTCACACATGCATTCATATGATTTTAAATTAATCAAAGTTTTTGTTTACCCTAATTTTAGTGATTAGAGTTTGATGATCCTTGTGTTATATTTTTGGGATGTTACAAACCTTCCCCCCTTAAACATAATCTCGTCCCGAGATTTGAAAAAGGAAAAAATATTACCTAGGATTTAAAGAGATCGGGAAACTTCGTCCTGATGTGATCTTCGTGCTCCCAGGTAGCTTCTTCTTCAGTGTGGTTGCTCCACTGAATCGTGAGAAACTTGATGCTTCGGGTCCTGGTGGTCCTGAAAGCTTCTTCCAAAATACGGATGGGTACTTCGGGATAGGTCAGGTCATCGTTGATCTCTATGGTCCGGTGATCAATGTTCTTGAAAACTTCAGTCTTCTCCGGAACTTCAAGGCATTTGCGAAGTAACGATATATGGAACACATTGTGCACTGCGAACATTTCCTCTGGCAGTTCTAATTGATATGATACTTCTCCTCGATGATTCAGAATCTTGAAGGGTCCGATATATCTGGGGCTAACTTTCCTTTGAGCTAGAAACGTTGCATTCCTTTCAAAGGCGACACTTTGAGATACACGAAATCTCCGATATTGAAAGCGAGGTCTCGACGTCTCTTGTCGGCATAACTCTTCTGTCTTGACTGGGCGGTCTTGAGGTGCTCATGAATCTTGTGAACTTTCTTCGCTCAGAGGATGTCGGGTCCGAAAATCTGACTCTCTCCTACTTCCGACCAATTCAAAGGGGTGCGACACTTCCTTCCATACATAAACTCAAATGGGGCCATTTGCAGACTAGCTTGATAACTGTTATTATAAGAAAATTCCGTGAAAGGCAGACAGCCTTCGCATTTAGATCCATACTCTCCCGCACATGCTCTCAACATATATTCGAGTATTTGATTTACTCGTTCCATTTGTCCATCGGTCTAAGGGTGATAAGTTGTGCTGAAATCTAGTCGGGTTCCTAAACCTTCTTGGACTTTCTTCTAGAATCTCGAGGTAAACTGTCTCGATTCGATACGATGTTCTTGGGGACTCCGTGCAAACTGATGATTCTAGCGATATATAACTCCGCTAGCTTCAAACTCTGGTATGTGGTCTTCACGGGTAAGAAAGGGGCGACTTTGGACAATCTATCAATTATGACCCAGATAGAGTCATTTCCCCTACTAGAAGTAGGCAATCCGGTGATAAAGTCCATTCCAACTGAATCCCATTTCCATTCCGGAATCTGTAGAGGTTGCAACAGTCCAACGGGTCTTTGATGTCCCGCCTTGAATCGCTGACATATATCACACTTGGCGATATTGCTTCCGATTTCTCTCTTCATCTTATGCCACCAGAATTGTTCCTTCAAATCCTGATACATCTTTGTTCCTCCAGGGTGGATAGAATAAATAGTATCATGATCCTCTTTCAAAATCATTTCTTTCAATTCCGAATCTGCTGGTACACAAAGGCGTCCTTTGTACCACATAACTCCTTCTTCATCTTCCATGAATCCGGGTACTTTGCCTGTACCGATACGACACTTGATTCCGTCGATACTAGCATTTCCTTTCTGCGCCTCTTTGATCTGACTGATCAGAGTGGGTTGAAGTTCTATGCTAGCCAAAAATACTTCACTCACTAGTTTCATTCGGAAATCTTCCATCTCTTTGTGCAAACTTGGTTGCTCCTTCAAAATCATGGAGTTCAAGCGGCACGGCAATCTGCTAAGGGCATCTGCTACCACATTGGTTTTACCGGGGTGATAATGAATGTCCAGATCATAGTCCTTGATTAGCTCAATCCATCTTCTCTGCTTCATATTCAGCTCCTTCTGAGTGAATATATACTTCAGGCTCTTGTGATCCGAATAAATCTCACAACGATTTCCCATTAGGTAATGCCTCCATGTCTTCAGGGCTAGAACTATGGCTGCGAGTTCGAGGTCATGGGTTGGGTAGTTCTGTTCATGCTGCTTCAGTTGTCGGGATAGATAAGATATAACTTTGCCTTCTTGCATTAGCACACATCCGAGGCCGATCTTGGATGCGTCACAATACACGTCAAAGGGTTTGGTGATATCCGGCATGATCAAGATTTGGGCTGAAATCAATCTTCTCTCGAGTTCTTTAAAACTCGCTTCACATTTGTCCGTCCATTCAAACTTCTTGTCCTTCTTCAACAATTGGGTCATGGGTCTGGCGATACTCGAGAATCCTTCTACGAACTTGCGGTAGTATCCCAGTAATCCGAGAAACGCACGAACTTGGGTTTGAGTGGTTGGGGCTTTCCAATCTTCAACATCCTTCACCTTCGTAGGGTCAACGGAAATTCCTCCGGCTGATACAATATGTCCGAGGAATCCTACCTCCTGTAACCAGAATTCACATTTGCTAAACTTGGAATACAATTTATGCTCTCTAAGGGTTCCAAGAATGGTCCTTAGGTGTAGCTCATGTTCTTCTTCTGATTTGGAATAAATCAGAATGTCATCGATGAAAACAACGACAAACTTATCCAGGAAGTCCATAAAAATCTTATTCATGAGATTCATGAAATAAGCGGGGGCATTGGTCAATCCAAAAGACATGACGGTATACTCATATAATCCATATCTGGTGGTAAAATTCCAGCTGTACTAGTCATGGTTATGGCTTTCTTGGCACAGTCAATTAATCCTTTGTGTTTGGACATCCAATCCATTCCTAGTACTACTTCCAAACCTTTAGTTTTGAGTACTATTAGATTAGCATAAAAATCTATGCCATGGATTCAGATAGGGACGGCTTTGCAAATTTGCCTAGCTTTGGTGGTTGAACCGGGTATTTGAATAATCATAACATGCTTCAATTTGGTTGGTCGGGACGGACAGGAAAGGGGGCGGGGATAAGCTTGTGAAGAAGCAAGCTTATTGCCCCACCCTCCCAAAAACAAACCGACCACTGAGCCCTGCACCTTTGCAAACAACCGAGTTAGATTGCCCAGCTCACAGATGTTGGCAGTTCAGCATTGAAGTTGTTCTTTGATATATCAAGTTCCTTCAGAAAAAGGACTCCTTTCCGGCCCGGAAGATCGCTTCGCTTCTGGCGACTAGCTTCTACCCACAATGGCTAAAGCTACCTGGAATCAATCAATGAATGTTGAATCTTACTAGTGCATGCAAATTCTTTAGTGATAAATGAGTGCGATGCTCCAGAATCAAACAACACTCTTGCAAGTACCGAGTTAACAAAAAACATACCCAGCACGACATCTGGTGCTTCCTAGGATTCTTTAGCATGCATGAGAAAAAGACGGACGTTGCGGTTGAGCGAATTCCCTGGTGCAAACCTTCTTCCGGGCTGAACACGACGCTGCTGCTGAGCTGGGGTATTTGCATTGGGGGCTGCGGCATTCCTCTTGGGGAACTCATTGGAATAGTGACCCTTGGTTCCACATTCATAACAAGTCACTTGCGACTTGTCCTTTGCTGCAACAGGCACAACATTGCTTCCAGTCCTTGGGGGCAGTGTTGGTGTTGGCAGCGACATTGTTGTTGTTGAACTTGGGTGGTGCACGGTTGAAATTGCTAGAGTTGCCGGGGTTGTTGTGGTTTCCTCAGGGCCTTGGGTTTCCACGATTGGGATAGGTCGGACGGTTCATCAGGGGTCTGTTGTTTCTTGGGGCAAATCCTGGAGATGGGTTGGGGCGATACTTTGGTGTCTGGTGGGTTCCTGGTTGATGCATCATGCGGCTGTTCCCATTGGCTTGGTTGATCTTTCCTTCCATCTGAATGGTAGAGTCGACTAGGGCTTCAATATCAGCAAAGGGGATATTGACTAACACCGTCTGCATCTCATCGTGCAGACCATTCAGGAATCTCTCTTTCTTCTTGGCTTCAGTGTCGATCTCATCCAGGGCATACCTAGCTAATGACAAGAATTTGTCACGGTATTCCACTACTATCATCCTTCCTTGCTTCAGTTCTCTGAATTCATCTCTCATCCTCTTGATCAAACCCGGTGGCACATGGGTTCTGCTAAACTTGATCTTGAATTCATCCCAAGTCATCATTTGACCTCCGATCATTGCACGAGCGCTGTTCCACCATGCTCTTGCATCTCCGGATAGATAGTGGGTGGCGAACAGAACTTTCTCATTAGCTTCCACTCCTGCGACTTCCAGATTGTTCTCTATTGTTTGCAGCCAATCATCTGCATCTAGGGGTTCTTCTGACTTAGTGAAAACAGGTGGATTGGTGTTCTGTAAATTCTTGAGCTTAGATCCATGGTTGTCCTGATTTACATGGCCTTGATTGTTATTGGCCATCTAGGCTATCTGTTGAAGGGTGGCTAAGTTGGCTTGACGTTCGACTCTTTCGGCTTCGCGGTCCGAAACCATCATTTGCAAGAGTTGCAATATCGGGTCCGGGGCAGAGTTGCTTCCTCCGCAAGGCATCTAAAGATTGCGATAGATCATGAGAAAGGAGGGAAATTTCTATGGTTTAGAGTTGTTTTGGTAAAGTTGTTAAAGTGTGACTCAGATTTTTCTAGCAACTTGCTTTTCATTCATTCATTCATTCATTCATTCATTCATTCATTCATTCATTCATTCATTGATTCATTCATAGCACACAATACAACACACACCACAACAAAGAAAAACAGATGGTTTTAAGAACCATTCTGTGAAGCTATGATACAGTGGGACCGAATACAATTCACTAACGCTAGTGCTCAAGTGCTACTACTCCTCGGATCAGTGTACTCATCCTCCTCCTCCTCCTCATCATCATCATCATCATCGATGAAGGCTAAGTCATCCTCATCGGTGAAGAAGTCCATGGCCTGATCCTCCAGAAAGTCATCATCGTCGCTGAGATAGGAGTAGGGGTCTCCACGAAGGTATTCTCCGGCATTCTCCCTCTCCTCCAACTTCATATCTCTCTCGTGGATGGTCTCCTCCAAATCCGTGATCCGGTGGCAAAGACAGGCAATGATGCGCTCCTTCTTGTCGAGCTGACGGCGATGAGACTTGTGATCCTTCACTAGCATGGCGAGGGTCTGATCCTTCTTCTTGGCGATGGCGTACTTGTGGTTGGCGTAGGCACGGACATTGTCCAACTCCTTCTGACGGTCGTACATCATGAAGCTGAGGTGGTCCAATTGAATCTTCAGCTCGTGGTGTTATGGGGCCTCTAGTGGCTGTCCCATAACATCACGCCTTGGGTAGAACTCAAAACGGGTACCCTTGATCTGATTGATACTCTGCCCACACAGACGGGCAAGAGCTTCCAAGATTGCCTCGCCACCCATCGAGCCAGTTGTTCTCTCTTAAGGTGAACTGAATTCCCTCTGCAGTGGGAGGTTCAATATTTCCTCGGAGACTTGCAACAACTAGCCACTGCAAATTTTCTCCTTCCTGATCATTGAGCTGTGCTCCGAAGAACTCGGGGTGTGGACGCTCCAGAAGTTCCGAAAGCTGGTCCAAGTCATGCTCAAAGATGAGGTCTCCTCCATTCCCCAACTGATAAAACTTAATGTTCTTCACGTCCATCTATAAGAATATAGGATGAGTAAGTTAGTAGAGTGATCAAGTGTGTCAAATTTTATGTGTTTTGCAAGAATTTTTTTGAGGAACATGAAATTTTGATGAAAGAATCCAAGTGATAAGAATGGGAATATTTTTTTGCAAATACTCACTTCCTTTGGTTTTGAAACTAAGTATTTGATTCAAACATCCATTCTAACTAGGGTCTCCTATGGTCAGGATGGCTTTGACAACTTGTCAACACCCGTATTTTTAATCCCAAATGCCTGTTATGCCATACATCGCAATCCTAGGATTATCATTTTTGCGAGACATAACAGATTTGGATATCACAGTACATCATCCATTACAAACCATACATAAGGTCTTACACAAATAAGGATCTCATGATCCAGTTCTTAATACAACTCAAGTAGCGGAATAACGTAATAGTAACGATAGTGTAGACGAAGCTCCATCTTTAGGGTCACAGGCAATGCTGACGATGGGAGATGATCCTAGTTGTCGTAACCTTCCTGTGGTCCGTCATCCTGATACTCATCTTCATAGTCTGGCCATGGGAATAGCCAGGGACAAATCCATGAGTACTCTTTAAGTACTCGCAAAGTAATACTAACAAGTTAAGGGGGGTTTTTGTAGTTGGACACTAGGCTCTAAGGTTGTTTTGCAAAAAGCCAGATTTACCTCTACTCAGTTCAGAAGCAAAGAAAAACTAGTTGAAAGTTTTATAACACCTAAGTGGGAATTTGAATTTCATATCACAACTCTGTTGTGGTCAAGTCAAAGTCATAATTCATTTCACAAGTAATTTTGAAAACATATGATGGGGGAACAGTATGGCCACTCCAACTGTCCATAACCGCAGACGCGACTATTCGAATAGTTTGACACTCTGCAGAGATTGTATACTTTCACCACAACATTCGATACATCCGTCAGGAACAATCCTGAATTCACCATACTCAGTATGCGGATAATCAATCCTAACCTTTCAATTACACGCCCTAGTATAGGCACCTCTCCTGTGACTTTGGCCTCCCAACCATGACCAACTATCATCTTGGGTACTGCACAGGTGGACAATCTTCACAAGTTAGCCTCAGCTCAAACCTTGGTCGCGAGGGAACCCATACTAAGGTATATAAATTTCTAGTCAAGCCCTACCCAAATTTCGGGTATTGTGGTTGGACGGTAAAATTGGAATGGTATCGCATCCAGACAACCATCAGTTTTATAAAGGGCTAAGGCTCATGACTCAACATTTTCATCATCAAAATCATCTGGTGTTCGGAAACACATGTCAAAACATTTCAGTAGAATGACTCATCATTCTAAGGTTTTCATAACCATTTTCACCAAGTATTCCCATCTATAGTTGATCAAGTTTTATACTTAGCACTAGCATCTACAAGTGGTGGTAAATACTAATGAGGGGTGGTAAACAAGTGGGGATTTGCTAAGTTCAATCTCATGCCTTAGGATGACATCAAGATTATCTAACTTAGGCCAAATTTTATGCTCTTTATGCTACCTTTAGTTATTTTTCTAGAATCTACAAGTCACCATGTAAACTCTAAGAGAAAGCTTTGATAAAGAAAATAAAGTATTAAGCTTGCAAGTAAAACTAAGATTGGGTTATCAAGTGGGTATGATCACATATGCTTAAGGCATATAGTTGGCATAGTAACAAGAAAGTATTAGCTTGCATAAGTTGCAAGGGTTAGCTTGCTAAGTTTCAAGTATTGGATTGCTAGGTTAACTTGTATAGTAAGGCTTGCTTTGTGCAGAGCAGTGGTTGAAGTTCTCCTTGGCTTCTTCCTCGTAGTATCCTCCTTCCTCCTCGTATCCTTGGTCGGTACTAGCGTCTATAAATAAGTATGAGGTACACAATCACCAAACAATACTTAACTATTTTCAATCATCACACAAAAACTCACACTAGATGATCTAGCATCATCACTATTATCACAAGGATTAAAGCACTTGTCTTATTTCTTTTATTTGAAAAAAAGTAATTTCTACTCATTGAAAACTACTTAAGATTTAATATTCTCCAACTCAAACATGGGATCATGTTGAAACATGTCATCACCACATATTTCAGTACATGAGAATGTGATTTAAAGTGGTGTCACAATTTAATAAGGTTTAACCTTTTTTATTTTAATTAAATAAAGTGACTAGAAATGCCTATGTAGCATTCTTTTATTACTTGAACATTATTTCTATAAGTAAACCTGTCGTGGGAATGGTCACGGCAGATGCTGCAATCGGCAGCGAGTAGTAGAACGAGGGGCAAGGGCGGCTAGCCATCTGCGGTGCGAGATGAGGGCGGAGACACAGGGTTTTACCCAGGTTCGCCCGCCCGGAGGGTAAAGACCTACTCCTGCTAGATTGTATTATGGAGGTGGTACAATGGGCGAGCTCGACGGCTAGGCGGCGAGTCGCTTGGGTGTATGATGGAACGTATCTCTACATGACCCATAGGGAGGTTTATATAGGCTCACCTCCCCTAGGGTTTACATATCTCAACCGAATAAGATAAGGCTTCGGTACTTGTTTAACCTAATACGACTGGGCCTATCTACTCGCCTGGACCTTCAGCTTCCAGTCGCTTGGATCCACGCCGGGGCTTGATCCAGTAGCCGTCCTGCAGGCCCACTCGCCAGGTCTTGGGCCAGTCGAAAACGTCCTGCTGGGTATACCCCGGTAGGCGCATCCCCATCGATGATCCCGAGGCCGTCGATTAGGCGTAGGTGGCTCGCGATCGAGTATCTGGCTTCAGAGTAGACATCCAGTCGAATCGTCGGCGGGCTCCTGTATAAAGGAGAAAACTAATCATCTAGATCGCAGCTTTGGCGAGTCGAGTCGGCGCAACATTGTCGGATCGGCGAGCCGAGTGGCTGAAGTTGGACCGTTAAACGTGGTCAAACTAGCCGTTGGGATAATCCAATGGTAACTTTTGGCGTAATCACCGCGTAGTAACGGCTCCGTGATTTGGCGGGTAACAACCGCTATATAAGGGGAATGGCAGGCGATCAGAGAACAACCTTCTCGCCATTTCCTCCGATTGCGCGCAATTTCGCTTCCCTTTGCATCACGATCTAGCCGACCAGAAATCCTCCGACCCCCCACAAATCCTTCCGCCATGGCCCTCTCCACCGAACCTTGGGGTAGATCTAAGTGCACGAGGGCACAACTGGCTTCCTTTGAGGATGCCGGGATCCTGCGAGCCGGCTGCTGGCGCATCCCCGCGACCGGAGAGGTGACCCCGAACCCGCGAGAGGGGGAATTCATCTGCTTGGTGAAGTCATCTAGAACGGGGGCTAGGATTCCCCACGTCCCTGTTCTTTCGGCGCTTCTGCGCCTACTACGGGATCCAACCATCGGATCTGGATCCCCACAGCATCGAGCAGCTCGCCATCTTCGTGGCGTTCTACGAATGCTACTTGGGTTGCCGGCCCTACTTCCCTCTGTGGCAAGATCTGTTTCATGGATGGATCAGCCGCGAGGAAGCGGGCCCAATGCTTCGCTGGCGCCTAACCTTCCAGCTGAAGTCGAAGGCTTCATTCTTCGACTTGATGCTGCCCGCCAAGGCAGCGAGCGACTGGAAGAAGTCGTGGTTCTATGTTGCTGAGGCGACCCCGGAGGGCGAGACGACGATCCCACGGTACTCCGCCAACCGGTCCGAGCCGCGCCGTCTTCAAGTCGGCAAGCTCCCCAGCGACCAGCGGATGGTCGTTGACGAAATGCTCCAAACCATTCGCGGTTTGAAGAAGAAGGGCCTCCAGACGATCAACCTAAACAACTGCTGGCTCGGGCGGTGGCTCGTTCCTCTGGCTCGACGCGACCACTACATGTACCAGTACACGGGCCGGGAGGACTCAACGAAGGCCTGCCTCGCCGAGTGGAAGCTCGAGGACAACATCCCAGCACTAAAGAAGATTACCCAGGCGGTGTACCTGGACGCACAGGCTGGGGTCGCCCCCTACACCGCAAAGCGTCCAGCCCCAACGGTAATCACCTCGCTTCATTCACAGTCGCAGTTTTTTGCAGTCGCGGTAATTCTGATTTCATCCTGCGTTCATTGTAGCTATTCCAAGTGGTGGAAGGATGGCTCCCGCCTTCCGACGACGAGAATTCGAGATCGTCCGTCCAGGACATGGGCGAGTCGCCTCCCGCCAAGGGAGACGCTGGGAGCGATGAGAATGACAGCAACGATGAGTCCGAGGAGGAGGTCGCCCTACTGGTCCGCAAGACCCGCGGGCAGCGTCAACGTGAGCTTGAGGCGAGCAAAAGCCTCGAGCGTCACGACGACGACGAAGAACTTCCGGAGACCACCTCGCACCGCGAGGCTACTCCATCGATAAAGAAGAAGAAGAAGGAGAAGGAGGCGAAGGCCCCTCCGAAGAAAAAGACAAAACCGACGAGGCCGGCCTCGCCGCCGTGCTCGGCGAGCAGCTCCGACGCCCCCAGCCCGGCCAAGGACAAGGCGCCACCGACGGCAACCACGCTGGACACGGCCGCTATCGAGGTGCCACTGGCTTCGATGCCTCCGCCATTCGTCCCAGTTTCTGGACTGGGGGATGTTCCGACTGCGGCGGCTTCGCCTCACAGAGAGGCTCCTGCCGAAGATGTCCCAGAGGCTCCGGTTGCAGCCTCGACGACGAAGAAGCCGTCCGTGTCTTGGGCACGCGACGTCCTGGAGATGGGGCTCAGCCGCCGCCTGGGCCCTGAACTGGAGAAGCCGGCCGGCCTCCGCACGGGGCTACGCTTCATTCCAGTCGCCAAGTGAGTACACTCACCTTCCTTTGTCTTCCATACCAGCTTGAATTATCTTGCTTACATGATTGATGTACGGGACCAGAGTGAAGAGGATGGGCCACCCGACCGTGGCTAAGGTGCCATCCGTCGTCAGCGAGGAGGATCCTTCCCGTAAGAGGAAGGCGGACGAGGTCGTCGTCCCTACGGATGGCGGCAAGAAGGCCAAGGGCGATGACGTCGTCACGATTTCTGACGACACGGCGGTCACGCCGACTGAGCCCATAACAGAGGCGGCCGCGTCCACGGCGAGGGCGCTCCTCGGGAGCCGACCTCCTTTGGGGCGGGTGCCTCCATCGCGACATTCCCGCGCTTCATGGCCAAAGCGGCCGCGGCGAGTGGAACTTCACCCTCGAGCCATGCACCTGGGGTCGCCGATGTGGAAGTCGACCAGCGTCGTGGGTACACGCCAGGTCTCCTCGCGTCCGTGGACGCGATACAACTCCATGGCATGCTTGGCGCAACCATCCAGGTATGTCCAGTCCCCGAGGATCAGGTCGGTGTTTTGCAGCGGTCTGATCCTTTTGGTGTATAATTGTTACTTTGCGTGTCCAGTCCCCGAGTGCGCACTCGCTGAATTTCAGCGGGTGGGCACTTAGGAATTTTTTGATTGCCAGTCCCCGAGTGCGCACTCGCTGAATTTCAGCGGGTGAGCACTTAGGAAGTTTTTTGATTGCCAGTTCCCGAGTGCGCACTCGCTGAATTTCAGCGGGTGAGCACTTAGGAAGTTTTTTGATTGCCAGTCCCCGAGTGCGTACTCGCTGAATTTCAGCGGGTGGGCACTTAGGATTTCGCTTTGGCTAACTGTTTGAATGATGTGCAGGGTCGGCAACGTGAATCAGCTGACCGATTGGCAGCGAAGCACCGCGCGGAGATGGAACTGGCCACCGTCCAGGAAGCGAATAAAGGGCTTCAGGCGGTTGCCGCGAAGGCGGAGGAAGCTCGCCAGGGACTTGTCCCCGCGGGTGAACTGGTGGCGGCGCAATCGGCTTTGAGCTCGGCTGAAAAGCGGATCGCCGATCTCGAGCGCGAGCTGCGGGAAGCGAAGGAAGAAGCGGGCTCGGCTGATGGGCGAGCCAAGGCCGCCATTACAGCCGCCGAAGAAGATCGTAAAGTGTTGGACACCCTTGTTGCTGGGCTTCAGGACGACCATACTGCGCTTCAACGTTTCATCACGGATCTCGCCCGCCCGTTGATTGGTAAGTGCATCTGCATCTGCCTCTGCCAGTAGCTTGTGCTTTTTTGTGATGTCCAACGTACTCACTTTGTCTTCTACTCGCAGGTCGCATCATTGATAGCGCGGAAGAGGCGAGCTCGTTCGACGCGCGGCAATGTGTGGCCACACTCGTCGACTCGGCGACGTTGTCGGCAACATGCATGCGAGCCTACCTCCAGGAAATATCACCCATGGAGGTGATTCCCAGCGACCTCGTCGAGGTGTGGAAGTACTTGGAAAAGGCACCCTCGGTTGTTGAATTCATGACGCGATCGGGATTTCAAGGTCGAGCAGCCCTTCCGCGCGGCGATGGCGGGTGAGCTAACGACGTACCCGTCCAACCCGTACACGCCGTTCATCTGCAATCGCCGGGGTGTTGGCGAGTCATCGTTGAAGCCTGCAGAATAGGATAGTTTGCCCTGGGGCGTTAGTAGCAGGTCAGCCGTATGGGCATATTTTGTACCTTGAGACATTGCTAAATGTTATTGAATCATGTCTGTTTTGTGACTTGTCATGTATTTTGTGTTTGAGGTTTGAACGAGTCCCCGAGCGCGTCTGCCATTTTATGGGGTTTACCTCGTGTGTGATTTGTTTGTGGTTTTTTGAACGTTTTGTTATTTTGGTCTACTCGCCCGGACTCGAAGAGCCAGTCGCGGGGCGACTCCCTTAAACGCTCTATACTTCACCGTTTTCCCTTGTGCGAACGGGGTCGTGTGGCCGAGTCCCCGAGCGTGGTACTTGGTTGTTCTAGGCGCTACTCGAGGGTGATTGAGGACTTGGCGCGTTAGTTTGGGCGCATCACTCCTGCCTGGCCCGTTGGGTCAGTCGCGTGGCGAGTCCTGGGCATGCTCTCCTACTTGGCGTTTTCCCGAGCCGCTCGCGATGAACTGGTGGTCAGTCCCCGAGCGTGGTACTTGGCCATTCGAGTCGCTGTGTCGAGGATGCGGAGGACCATGGTCTCTGTAAGAAGCGAAGGCAGTTTTCTTGGCTCATAGAGCCAGTCGGGCTGGGCGACTGCAATGGGGCTCCGGGTAGGCGTTTTTCATGGACGATGCAAGACCTGAGGTGACTCAGTGCTCTCGTACCGCACTACTTAGCCATGCCGATCGCTGTACCAAAGGTTGACTTCTGCGGTTAGCTTGACGCTGTTATTACGAGTGCGAGTGGCACAAGACACGGAGAGTAGGCACAATTTGCGGTAACCAGTTCTTTTTATTTCATAGCGACTGGAGAGTACATATGTGGGGTTCTAGGAGTAGAACTTCTGTAGGAGGTTTACATTCCATGGTCGCTTGACGTCGAGTTCTCCGTCCCCACGGACGTTGATGAGGTAGTAGGCGTTGTTGCCGAGTACTCGCCCGATGGAGAATGGCCCTTCCCACGGAGGGGAGAGCTTGTGCATGCCCTTCTTGTCCTGGATGAGGCGCAACACCAGGTCGCCTTCTTGGAAGGTGCGAGTTTTCACCCGCCGGCTGTGGTAGCGGCGGAGTCCCTGCTGGTAGATGGCGGTGCGTGACCGAGCGAGGTCACGTGCCTCGTCGAGTTCATCGACTCCGTCTTGGCGGGCGAGTTCGTTTGCAGCCTCCGTGTAGTGGACGACCTGTGGCGAGTCGTGCTCGAGGTCGGTGGGCATGACTGCCTCGGCGCCGTACACCATGAAGAAGGGGGTGAATCCTGTCGACCTGTTGACCGAGCTGCGAATCCCCCAGATGACAGAGGGCAGATCCTCGACCCAGCACCTGGCGGTGCGCTCAAGTGGTACTTGGACTCGCGGCTTCAGGCCGTGGAGGATGCTTTGGTTGGCCCGTTCCGCCTGGCCGTTGGATTCCGGGTGGGCGACCGACGCGAGGTCGAGCCAGATGTGGTGCTCTTCGCAGAATTCGGCCATGGCTCCTTCGGCGAAGTTGGTGCCGTTGTCCGTGATGATGCTGTTCGGGAACCCGTAGCGATATATGAGCTCACGTAGGAATTTAGTGGCGGTCTTCCCGTCGCATTTCCGAACTGGCTTGGCCTCCACCCACTTTGTGAATTTGTCGACCGCGACCAGCAGGTGGGTGTAGCCAGAGGGATCCTTCTTGAAGGGGCCTACCATGTCCATGCCCCACACAGCGAATGGCCAGGTGATGGGGATTGTTTTGAGCGCTGAGCTCGGCACGTGCGTCTGGTTGACGTACTTCTGGCACCCGGCGCACCGTTGGACAATGTCGACAGCATCGGCGTGTGCGGTGGGCCAATAAAATCCATGTCGCATAGCCTTGGAGACCAGAGAGCGGGCGCCGGCGTGGTGGCCACAGTCACCGGAGTGGATATCGTGGAGTATCTTGCGTCCTTCGGCGGGTTGGACACAGCGTTGGAACACGCCGGTGACGCTGCGCTTGTGGAGATCGCCGTCGATGATGGTGTAGGACTTGCATCGGCGGGCGATCATCCGAGCGTTCGTCTCGTCTGCCGGCAAGGTGCCGGCCTCCAGGTAGGCGAAGTAGGGTTTGGTCCAGTCGTCTGGCTCGGTGACGAGTGCGACCAGGGCTGCCTCTGGCTGTAACAGGACTCCGATGTCGATCTCCCTCGGGGGGGGGGGGGGGGGGGACTGATGGCTTGGTTATTGTGTCGAGGAAGATGCCGGCGGGTGGTGCAAGTGGAGCCGACCCAATGCGAGAGAGGGCGTCGGCCTCCTCGTTCTTCCGCCTGTCTATCCACTCGACGGAGTAGCATGTGAAGTGTCCGCCCAGCTTGTCCACTTCTTGGCGGTACGCCGCCATGGTGGGGGAGACGGCGTCGCAGGTGCCAGCGACTTGCCCCGCGACGAGGTCGGAGTCTCCGTAGCAGCGTAGGCGGTTGACGTTCATCTCCTTGGCAGCTCGCATGTCGTGGAGCAAGGCCTCGTACTCGGCCATGTTGTTGGTGCAGGGTGTGAAGTCGAGGCAGAGGATGTAGCGAAGCTTGTCGCCCTTCGGTGAAGTTAGCACGATCCCTGCACCTGGGCCGTCCGCGTTCTTGGAGCCGTCGAAGTGCAGGCTCCAGTAATGGAGGTATGGCAGCTTTTCTGGCTGCTGGGCCTCTTCCCAGTCGGCGATGAAGTTCGCTAGGGCCTGCGACTTGATCGCTTTTCGTGGCTCGTATTTGATGTTGTGGACGCCGATCTCGACGGCCCAGTTGGCGACCCGCCCGGTCGCCTCGCGGTTGAGGATGATGTCTTGCAGTGGTGCTGAGGAGACGACCGTGATCGGTGCTCTGGAAGTAGTCGATGGCGCGTGAGCTCAAGACCGATATACCAGCTTTTGGTACCGCTGGTACCGCTGGCGACTTCGGTAAGGACCTCGCTGATGTAGTACACCGTCGCTGTCTTTGGGCGCCTTTCCTTCCTCCGCTCGGCCGACGACCATCACGGCACTGACGACGCGCTCGAAGCCGCGACGTAAACCAGCATGGGTTCTTTGTCGGTAGTGGCGGTAATGCGAGTAGCACCTTCTTGAGGTCGCGGCGCGTCATCCGCCTCCTTGTCCCCCGGAAGGTGGGGTTCTTGCGCATTAGGCGGTATAGGGCATCGCCTTTTCGCCCGAGCGGGATGAAGCGGAGAGCCGCTACTCGCCCGCCAGACGTCGCCGCACTTTCGGGTTTGCCGAGCCGGGCAATCGTGTCGATCTTCGTGGGGTTCGCCTCGATCCCTCGCTTGGAGATGACGTACCCCAATAGTTGTTCTGCTGGTACACCGAAGGTGCATTTGCCTGGGTTAAGCTTTATCTTGTATTTTCGTAGGTTGGCGAATGTTTC
The DNA here is from genome assembly GCA_030063025.1 of Avena longiglumis. Classification (NCBI taxonomy): domain Eukaryota; kingdom Viridiplantae; phylum Streptophyta; class Magnoliopsida; order Poales; family Poaceae; genus Avena; species Avena longiglumis. The sequence goes on along the minus strand of CP125978.1, from coordinate 139,807,145 downwards.
CGCCAGGTCGGCGAGTAGGTCACCCTGGCGAGCGGACTTTATGACCACGTCATCGATGTAGACGTGGATGTTGCGGCCAATTTGGCTCGCGAGGAACTCTTGCATGCACCGCTGGTAGGTCGCCCCGGCGTTCTTGAGACCGAAGGTCATGGCGGTGTAGCAGAAGGCTCCGAATGGCGTGATGAACGCCGTCTTCTCCTCGTCCTCGACTGCCATTTTGATCTGATTGTACCCGGAGTAGGCGTCGAGGAAACATAGCGACTCCGAGCCCACGGTGGAATCGATTATTTGGTCGATCCGCGGGAGGACGAACTGCTCCTTTGGGCAGGCGCTGTTCAAGTTTGTGTAGTCGATACACATCCTCCAGGTCCTGTTCTTCTTCTCGGCCAGGACTGGGTTCAGCCACTTGGAGTATTTGATTGGCCGGATGAAGCCTGCAACGAGTAGCCGCTGCGCCTCCTCGGCGATTGCTCGGCGGCGCTCTTCATTGAAGGGCCGCAGCGACTGTTTGACGGGTCGCACTTTGGGGTCGGCGTTTAGCTTCTGCTCAGCGAGCTCCCTAGGGACACCAGGCATGTTAGAGGGCTTCCATGTGAAGATGTCCCTGTTCTCACGGAGGAACTCGATGAGCGCGCCTTCCTATGATGGGATCATGCCCGTCCCGATCGTCACCGTCTGGCTGGAGTCGCCTGGGACCAGCTCGACGGTGCGGGTGTGCGTCGTCGCCTCGAAGGTTGAGGTGTTTGCGCCCTCCGAGTTGGGATTCTTGAGTATGGTGGGGTCGTCGTTGTTGACCCTGCTCGCGTACTTGGCGAGCTCATCGGCATGGTTGGTCTCCGCCGCGATGACGGCGTCAGTGAGTTCGGATCCTTTGGCCTCGCACTCGGCGGCCATGTCGGGGTCGCCGTTGATGGTGATGACGCCGTACGGCCCGGGGAGCTTCATCGCGTTGTACGCGTAGTGGGGCGCTGCCATGAACTTGGCGAACGCCTGGCGCCCCAGGACGCAGTGGTAGGGGCTGTCGAAGGGCACTAGTTCGAAGACGATCCGCTCGGTGCGGAAGTTTGCTGGTGTGCCGAAGGTGACTGGCAGCGTGACCTTACCGATCGGGTATGCCTTCCGGCCGGGGAGGATGCCATGGAACGTGGTGTGGGTCGTCTCGATCATCGACTGCGGGAGCCGCAGCCGCCTGAAGGTGTCCAGGTACAGGATGTTGATGGAGCTGCCGCCGTCCATCAATGTCTTGGGGAGCCAGTAGTCGCCGACCTTAGGCTTGACCACCAGGGTGACTCGACCTGGGTACTCGATGCGTGGCGAGTGGTCTTGGCGGCTCCAGGTGATGGGCTGCTCCGACCAGTTGAGGAACTGGGGAACGTCCATCTGGGCCACCGTGTTGACGGCGACGGCGCGGGCGATGACCTTCTTCTCGCGCTTCGTGTTGAAGCCTGTGAAGGTATGGAGCGAGCCGGCCACTTTGCCGAATTTGCCGCCGTTTGGCGGGTCGTTGTCGGGGTCCTCCCGTGCTCGCCGTGCCTTCTCGATCTCCCTGAGGGTGTGGCAGTCGGCGGTTGTGTGTGTGGCGGGCTTCCTTCCATGCTATGAAATGCACACAGTTGGTTGAGGAGGGCCGCGGGGTCGAACCTTGGCTTGGCCTTGTAGTTGCCAACGTCGCGGCGTTGTCCTCCGTCGCGGCGGAAGCTCTTGGGCTCGCGTTGTGCGTGCCCGGCGTTGGCGACGAAGTCGACTCGCCCGTCACTGCGGCGCTTGCTGGTGAGGCGAGTGTTGCTGTAGCGTAGGTCGGACCGTCGTCATTGCCGTTGCTTCGGCGCTGACCTCCTCGACTCGTCGGTTTCCTGGTTTGGATCTTCCTCCGTACCGTTTGGCGATCTCGAGGAGGTCCGGATGTTGTCGAGTGTGCGAGTGTCGCTTGAGCTTGGCGACCAGGATCGTGGCGGCACGAGGTCTTGAAGCGATGGATCACGGTGTCGGGTGGATGCCGACGCGTTACCAGTTCTTGCCACCGTTGGACCCGATTATGGTCGACTCGAGGTCCCCGAACGCATCTAGGTCCTCGATGGTGGTGGCGGGTGTAGGAGCACCGAAGTGCAAGAAGGCGTCGCGCATCTCCTCCAGGTCGAGTCATCACGGGGAGGGTGTTGATCCATCGCACGCGTCCCCTCCATCATCAGGGGGAGGTAACGGGCGGCTAGCAGGTCGGTGTGGCCTGCGATCCCCATCGCCATGAGGTATGTATCGAGCCAAACGGAGGGGTCATACGAGGGGTCGTACTTTTCTATCTCCTTCGGCGCCTTGAAGTTTGGCGGGTATTTCTCGCCTCGGATCATTGGTCCGAAGCACTTGGGGCCGAGTCGACTGAGCGACCCCATGGGCTCGCCGTCGCGGTGATTGGTCAGGGTGTGTCGCAGGTCATCGGGGTGGCGTGCGCGCCAGCTTTGGTTGTTGAAGATGTGAGTGCGGGCGTCGATGGGTTGACCGTTGGCGGCGACAAAGTTGGTCGCTGGACTGGGGTCGTTGGTGGAGAGTGCAGCGTCGGTGTTGAGCTGCGTGGCTCTGGTGGCGGGCAGTTGAGGGTGTTTGCCGCCATTGGGCGGCCGCTTGAGGCCGCTCTGCTTCCTGAAGAACGCGAGTATACTCGACCCTACGAGTCGGCGCCCGCGTTTTGCTGCTCGACGGCCTTTGCGAGCAGGGCCCTGACGTACTGGATCTGTAGGGCGCCGTCGCCCGTGGCCGTGATGTTGTCGGCTACCGCCTCGCCACGAGGTTGTCCATCGGGGTGGAGAATAGTGGGAGGCCGTTTGCGTCTCGCTCCGTGAGGAGACTACTATCCGGCTGGTCCCTAGGAGGTGTGCGGTTGGGTGGAGGTGGGCGCCATCGCCGTCGACCTGGCGGGGTCGGCGCTTCCTCCGGTGGCGCGTTCTCGCAGATCGCGCCGCCACGCTGGCCGGGTCGTTGTCGTCCGGTTCGGTGGCTACTGAATGGTGGGGTTCAGCGCTGATCCTGCTGATGGTAGCGCGATAGTTCCTGCGCCGTCACCTGCTCGAGGCGAAATTTTTCGCACTCGGCTTGTTCCTTGCGCACTGCCTCCGCCAGTTTCAGGCGGAGTTCCTCGACCTCCGTCGCCGTGACGTTAGGAGGAATTGGGGTGGAGAAGGGGTCCTCCGGCGGCTCGGTGCCGGTCGCCATGTAGGTCGCGGCGTGGCGACCGGTTCCATCGCGGAGGTCGGCGGAGTTTTCTGATCCGGAGTCGAATTCAAAGATCCCGAGGATGGAGGGGTCCTTGAAGTCTCCCACGTTGGAGACCTGGGTGATGGAACCCGCGGGTGAAGCCGCGGTGATGGACCCGGCGAGTGACGCCGGGGTCGCCGAGTCGGCGTCGTCGTTGAGGGCCGCGTCTTCTGCGGCCACTGAGTTTTCGGCCACGTCGCTGTGGGCCGAGTTGTACTCAGAGGCGAGGAGATGGATCGTGCGGATCTGGCTCTCGGAGAGCCGATCGCGTGGCGGCGACTCGCGGATGCGAGCCGAGTCCTCCGAGACGATGACGTCGGTGAGGCCGACAAAGAGGCTGATCGTGTCGACCGGTAGGATCACGCTGTGCGTGACGGGTCGCGCTGCCGGGACGTAGCTGCTCGGCAAGATTTGGAGCATCTCGCCGATCGCTATCATGCGGCCGGTGGCGACCGTCTCGTTGATGGGCAGATTGGATCTCGCCGAAGAACATCGGCCAGACCGGCCAGCCCCCACGGTGGGCGCCACTGTCGTGGGACTGGTCACGGCAGATGCTGCAATCGGCAGCGAGTAGTAGAATGAGGGGCAAGGGCGGCCAGCCATCTGCGGTGCGAGATGAGGGCGGAGACACAGGGTTTTACCCAGGTTCGCCCCCCCGGAGGGTAAAGACCTACTCCTGCTAGATTGTATTATGGAGGTGGTACAATGGGCGAGCTCGGCGGCTAGGCGGCGAGTCGCTTGGGTGTATGATGGAACGTATCTCTACACGCCCCACAGGGAGGTTTATATAGGCTCACCTCCCCTAGGGTTTACATATCTCAACCGAATCAGATAAGGCTTCGATACTTGTTTAACCTAATCCGACTGGGCCTATCTACTCGCTTGGGCCTTCAGCTTCCAGTCGCTTGGATCCACGCCAGGCCTTGATCCAGTCGCCGTCCTGCAGGCCCACTCGCCAGGTCTTGGGCCAGTCGGAAACGTCCTGCTGGGTATACCCCGGTAGGCGCATCCCCATCAAAACCCATATGTTTTTATATATTCTGAAAGGTATGATCAAATATGATTTTTGAGAGTTGGAATCAACTCAAAAGCTTTTATGGTTGAATTTTGAAAAATGTTTGAATGCAGAAAAGCTTCTTCCTTGTTATTTTTACCATGGTTGATATATAACTCCAAATGATTTGAATCCAACGGTCTTGGATTAAGCATTTCAGTACCTTTCTAACAAAATTGGTTTCATGCATTTTGGTTCAGTGAATCGAGCTGGGTTGATTTTTGAATCTAGGTACAGAACTATGTTTGAAATTAAAGGAATAAAGCTTAACTTGAATTGTTGGGTCGCGCGGGATGTTTTACTGGGCCGACCCACGACACACAACGCATACGCGGGCTGGTTAAGTGGCTGTCCCCACGCGTCAGTGAGACGGGGAGGGGCGAAGCGATACGGGGCGATGTGAACCGCACGATCTAACTCTAATCGAATGACTACGGTTCATCGTCCACGTCGGGCAGCGCCGGCGAGATAGAACCCTAGCGCGACAGGTGGGGGTCGTGGGAGGCTCATCGGGGCTCAGGCGAGGGTCGGCGATGGGAGCGAACGACGAAGTCTACGATGGCGGTTCTCATGGTACCGGCAGATTCTCCTGGGGCGGCTCCAATCGACAGCTCCCTTCTTATCCAGCAGCGGCGGTCTCCAGCCAAATTCCGGCGATGCGCTGCTCGCCTTGCTCCGGGAGTGAGGTGGGGTGGTTCTGGGTGAGAGGGGAGTGAACTGGTATGAAGAAAGCGAGCGGTGGAGGCCTCTATTTATAGTGGCTGAAGGAGACCGACGGGCGCGGGCTGAGCTCGTCGTGGTCGACGGCACAGAGGGCTACTGGAATGGGCGACGGTAGGGGGAGGTGCGGTGCTCCCTGGCGAAGCTCAACAACGTGGTCTTGAGGCCTGGGGCGGTGCTGATCGGTTGGAACGTCGTGGTGATCTGAGCGGGTCCGAGGGCGATTTTAATGTCGCACAACGCGCGTGGTCCGCGCAGCGGCGAACGGGCATGTCTGCGGGGTTGCTGGGGTGCTGGTGATCATCCCTGCAAGTGGCGAGGGCGGCGCGCGGTCTATGGGTGCTTGTCGAGCATGGCACACTGGCGCGCTCTCGGCTCGCGTGTAGAGAGGTTTGGCATGGGCATGTCGTGGGTACAGGGGCTGGAATTGCTCGGGGCTGGGACAGAGAGTGGCGGTGGACGGTCGGGGTGCTTGCTAGACATGCTTGCTAGGCTTAGTGTTACTCCTAGCTTGCTGTCGACAATGGGGTGACAAGGTGAGGCTCGGCCTGCTTGCACATTAATGGCATGTTCTTGCTTACAGTGAGCTAGAGAGGTTAAACTAGTTAGATGATCTACTAAGGGTGTAGTGTGAGATAGATAGGGAACAAGTTAGGCCAAATTTACTGTACACTATAGTGTTTGATCTGTATCTGCAAGGTGTTTGATAAAATGGCCGCAAGAGATTCAAATTTGAATTTTGGATTCAAACTTGGTGGGTGTGCTGGGCATATACTAGGGAGTGTCTGGTTAGTTGGATTAGTCAAGGGGAACTGGTTTGGTTGGGTTTTGAAAATGGGTGATCTTCACATATGATAAAGATTCAATTTTGAATTGTGATTTGAATGAGGTTGCCAAATGTTTCTGCAAGTTTAAAAGGTGGGCTTTGATTCACTTTTACTTGTTCTAGCAAGGGGTGAAAAGAGTTGGAAAAGTTTCTGTTTGAAATCTTGATCTAGAAACACTCAAAGTGACCTAGTGAGCAAGATTGGCAAAAATGACCATTTGCTTTATTTTATTTGTTTTTTATTTTCTCTTGTTTTGTTTCTGCATGGAAATGTTTTATATGATGTTATTTTCATATTTAAACCATTTCTTGCTATTTAGGTTAATCACACAAGTTCATTCATGCATTTATCAAATCATCTCATTCACACATGCATTCATATGATTTTAAATTAATCAAAGTTTTTGTTAACCCTAATTTTAGTGATTAGAGTTTGATGATCCTTGTGTTATATTTTTGGGATGTTACAACTAGCCTAAGCCATGCCTAATCATGGTGGAAACTTGCAGCATAACCATAGTGATCAATCTATGAAGCATCTTCATAAAAAATAGAAAAAGAAGAAAAAAAGAGAAAAAAAAGAAAAACCATGCTCATGGTAAATAAAAAGATCGCTGAGATGCTCATTGTCTGTTGCCTTGTCATTTTGATATGGGATAGCTCCTGTGTCATGGGGCAACGGGTACCCCGTTGGTGGTTGTCTATGATACACATATACTTACAATGACAAGAACTTTCTTGTGACTAAAGTTGAGTAGCATGAGGAACGGCCCTCGTACTCAAGGGGCATGCGATTTTCAACTTGTGATTTGTCAAGCATATAACTCATATTTGTCTCACTTTAACCTTAATCACTTCAATATGCTTATGATAGGGGCAATGAGAGCTCAAAGCTAGTAAGTGCCATAATTTCTGCAAGCTCTTTATGAAACTTGAAATCCCTACTTCCCTCTACAAAGGGCCTTTCTTTTTAATTTTTGTTGAGTCTCCATCTTCTATCTTTATGCACCAATTAAGAGAGCATAGTTGTCATTCTTAGTTCAATGTGCATTGTCCCAAAACTTTTTGATTGATTCATAATTATGGTATTGCTTGTTCTTAAATTATTTGTATCTAGTCACCCTTATAAACTTTGAAGGTGTCCTATGCATTTATGTTTTGCTATTCCATGAAGGACAAGATGATTACCACTCTTGCTATGTTTTCTATATGTGCAACAAACAAATGTCTTTCAATGCATTGCTATTCATGATCTTTTGTTTATGTTACCTTTCATGTTGCAACATAGTTGCTATGTCTTATTGTTAGAAATATATCTTTCATGCTTATGTTAGAGTACTTTGATCCCAGCTATCAATGCTTTACAATACCTTGATCAAGATTTTGATGGTGCATGTCACCTCAAAAATTATTATTTTTATCACTTACCTACTCGAGGACGAGCAGGAGTTAAGCTTGGGGATGCTTGATACGTCGTAAATGTATCTATAATTTTTGATGCTCCATGCTTGTTTTGTACCAACTATCTTATGTTTTGTCTATACTTTGAGGCATCTTTATACATTTTCTGGAACTAACCTATTAACAAGATGCCACAGTGCCAGTTCATGTTTTCTGCTGTTTTTGGTTTCATAAAAGTTAGTAAATAAATATTCTCAGAATTAGATGAAACAAAAGCCGAAATCAATATTTACCGTAGTGAATACGGAGTCCAGAGGGGGGACGAAGAGGCACTACAGTGCGGCCAGACCACCCCATGGCGTGACCAAGGGTGGGCCTGCGCCAGGGCATGGTGTGGCCCCCCTGGTCCTCAACCGACCTTGCCCCTTTGCCTATATAAACCCCTAAGGATAAAACCCTAAGTACCCGATCATAAATCCACGAAAAAGTCCGCAGCCGCCATCATCGTACCTAGATCGGGAGGGATCTGAAGCTCTTCCTGGCACCTTGCCGGAGAGGGGATATCATCCTAGAGGACTTCTTCATCACCATGCCAGCCTCCGGAGTGATGCGTGAGTAGTTCATCCTTGGACTATGGGTCCATAGCAGTAGCTAGATGGTCGTTTCTCCTCTTTTGTGCTATCATGTTTAGATCTTGTGAGCTGCCTATCATGATCAAGATCATCTATTTGTAATCCTACATGTTGTGTTTGTTGGGATCCGATGGATACTGAGTACTACGTCAAGATTGATTATTGATTATATCATGTCTATGCTATTTTTGATCTTGCATGCTCTCCGTTGCTAGTAGTTACTCTGGCCAAGTATTTGCTTGTGACTCCAAGAGCGAGTATTTATGCTCGATAGTAGGTTCATGCCTCTAGTAATCTGGGAGAGTGACAATAACTTCTAAGATTGTAGATGTTGTGTTTTTACTAGGGAGAAAACAACAATCCTTTGTCCAAGGGCAATTGTATTGTTTACTTTACACACTTTTCTTAATGCAATTATGTATTGCTTGCAACTTAATACCCGAGGGTTGTTCGGATGATATCCTAGAGGTGGATTATTAGTCATAGATGTAGTTGGATTACGGTCTATGTATTATGTTGTAAGGCCCAAACGAATCTCATAGAAATCATCATATGTACATGCATTGTTATGCATTATCAATCTGTCAATTGACCAACTGTAATTTGTTCACCCAACATGTAATTTATCTTATGGAGAAACACCTCTAGTGAATTGTGGACCCCGGTCCACTCCTTCCCACTGATATTCAATCTACTGCCTACTGTTTACTTTGTGCAATTACTTTCTTCCACACTATACGTTTAATCCTTTGTTTTCAGTAAACCAGTGAGCTTGACAACCTCACTGTAAGTTGGGGGAACTGTAAGTTGGGGAAAAGTATTGTGGTTGTGTTGTGCAGGTTCCACGTTGCTAGTAACACCTTGGGAGCTATCTTCTTTCTGCTACTGGTTCAATAACCTTGGTTTCACAACTGAGGGAAAACTTGCTGCTGTGCTCATCACACCTTACTCTTGGGGTCTCCCAATAGGTCCTACAGTAACTGAGCCACATCAAATAACCAATGGCGTCCATAACCCTGCCCAAGCCAAGCCGGAAGGGTAACACTGCTAACAACATCGATCTCAACCTGCTAAACAAAAGGGGCGCCGGCAAAGGGCAAAGGAAAAAGAGAGAGAGAGAGAGAGCGGTCAGTACCGAGGCCAGTATACGACGAGTCTTAGAATTCGGAGGTCCTCGCCTACATAGGTATGGTCGACTAAAGCGGCAGCGCAGCATGCACTAAACAACCTATAGAGGCTTAGTACAACTGTCAGCTATCAGAGAGAGATGAGAAAGACCTATTCTTATCCAACCCGATACTACCACCAAACATACCCATACTGGTATTTCCCCCTCGATACCAAACGAGGAAGTCAAGCCGAGGAATCTCACACGGTTGACAGTTTTATTCATTCTTTCCATGGTGGTTATCCAACTTACTAGTCATATCAGATACAAGTCGAATTATAGCAGTAAACTTTAATTATACTTGTCTATGATCGAGAAACTGTGCTCCAAGTCGTCCATAACCGCAGACATGGCTTTTCGAAAAGATTTAACCCCGCAGGGGTGCACCAAAGTTTCCACATGCACTTTGTGAGACCCTGGCTCATGGATCAATAGGATTGATAGGAAACCCATACCAACAAGTTGCTACTTCTTTTCTGGAAGCTCATCTGAAAAGAACTATAAGGTTAAGCGTACTTGGCCTAGAGCAATTCTAGGATGGGTGAATGACCGGGAAGTGGGTACTGGGTGCGTATGAGTGAGGAAAAAGTGTGCAGAAAAGACTAGTGTTGGTCTGTGAGGTCAGTCTAGAGATCCTATTGAGCTACCAGAAGTGACATCCATCGGTCCGGAGTGACTGGGGGTGTTACAAAGTGGTATCAGAGCCGATCCTCACCGTTACATGGGCGTGTGCGGGTCAATGGTGGACATGTGTAGCATGGCGCATGTGGCCCGGAGTGGACACGACACGGAAATGTGCCGGCACCGGACGCACAGACATGTGCCAAGAGGGGATGTTCCTAGCTTATGGTTGATCAATGAGGACATCGATCTCCTAAGGGTGGGTGTATGTGAGACCCTGGCGCATGGCTCAATAGGATTGATAGGAAACCCATACCAACAAGTTGCAACTTATTTTCCGGAAGCTCATCTGAAAAGAACTCTAAGGTTAAGCGTGCTTGGCCTAGAGCAATTCTAGGATGGGTGACTGACCGGGAAGTCGGTACCGGGTGCGCATGAGTGAGGACAAAGTGCGCAGAAAAGACTAGTGTTAGTCTATGGGATTAGTCTAGAGATCCTATTGAGCTGCCAGAAGTGACAGCCGTCGGTCCGAAGTGACCGGGAGTGTTACACACTTTGACCCTTTTTGCCAGATCAGTTAACATACTTCCATCGGTATGTCGGCGGGGCCTATGACAAGACGCTTTCCTTGACCCAAAGCATGTACATGGGGGCCACCCGAAAGAGCTACCCGTACGAGGTATAGCTAATCCTCCTCGTACGGACCCTGAGGTTGCATGCACTTGTCACGCGAGCAGAGTTCATAGGAAAAATATTCCTGTGGGAGAGTGCCGCTCCTACGCAACAGTAATAAACGCTCATCGAGCAACAGGTAATAAACATGGCATAACATGACACACATGGCATAATGTGACATGAAAACTTCAAACTACTTTGTGGCGCCAGAACAGTACTTTGGAATCAGGTACTAAGCTGATAGAGGTTTTTATACACCCCACATGTGATTAGCGCGCTCAGTCTTGGAACAGGTGTCAAGAACTCAGGTCCTAAGTGGACACAAGTGGGCAGTTAACATCCAAATCTCAACTATTTCCCATCGGTGCCTCTTCATTAATTATAACTATTTTAATATTTAATTAACTAGCTATAATTAAAACTATGATCATATCCAGCTTTATGAATATTCCAACCCCCAACATCAGTGGAACATCAATGACGCGAAGAAGCACCTGGGAAAGCGACTACGATTCACAAGGCCAACTGTCTATCCAAACAACGGGCAATAGGAGGTGTCCAAGGAAATATAGGGGATGCAAGTAATATAACAGTGGTACATAAACTAAAGCATCGCAACACATATAGCAATAGATCAATAGGAGGAAGTAAAGACTATAGATGAAAAATAGGTAGAAAGGAAGAAAATGCTCGCCTGGAAACACTGCCGAAGGTTCATCCGAAGATCGAGTTGACACTCACATCAACTCATCGACCTAATCCGTGAAGAAGCAAAGCACTAGAAGAAACATCGGATGCATTATTTAATACTATGGCAGAAGATCGGGCATGATGCATGTATGACATATGACATGGCGAAGATGCGATGTAATTAGGCAATATTAAGAGGAAACAGGGCCCCGACAATTAAATAACAGGTTCATGTTGTTTAGGTACCCTGCAATTGAAATGTTAACTTAACAAGGCAAATAGTGGCACCGGTTCGCTACACAAATTTAAATAGAGCCAATATAAGACTAGATTAGCCCACACATGGTCTCCATATTTAAATATGAGGTGAATCGGCATCATGCCCCCAAACCACACAAGATGTATGCAATATGATGAATTTATATGAAACAAGTGACAATGTCATATATTATAAAATATAGGGGGTCTCGGCAGAAGGGTCACACATAGGGTCGACGATCTTGGATCCGAGGGGGTCTTGGCGTCCTGAGGTAGATCTTGATGCTCCGATACGGTGTCGATCTTCGGGTGCGGCTATTCCGTGACGAACATGGTTTCCGCAATCTTTGGTTCCATGGCGGCGTTCTTCAGATTCAAGGAAGAAGTCCTTGAGGTTCCCTGTGGACGATTCTTCGGGAGTGTCAATTCCGTGTTGGAGAACTTGGTACTTGGTCATCGAACACCACATATCTAGTACCACATCAACATCACTTCACCATATCGCACATCAGGGTGATACATAGATCATAGGAATTCTAGAGAGAAAAGACTTAGACAACCTGTGGCAGGAAAGAATAGTACACCGAATACCTCGTGGATGTACTCAAGAAAGGTGTTAGGGACGGCATGTCACAATAGCAGCACCAAAGCACGACTATGTACAACACGAGAACACAAAAAGACGATGGTCAGTTGCGAGAACCCGACTGTGGTCGTGGCTTCGAACAATGGCCGGAGAAGGTGCCAACAATAGGGAGTGCCTGCAGGCTCGCACGACCAGATTGTGAGAAGGGCGGACGCGTAGAGGAGACGACAGTGGGGTGGGGGGGTGGCTCGGTGTCTGGGAGGAGGGATGTAACATCCCAACATTTAGGAACCAACGAAGGGTAGATTTAGGAATATGTGCAATTGCATGCATTCATCTACAAAGAAATGTGGGTAAATTTTTCGCCAAATAAAAACCTAAAGTGATCAAAGTTTCTTTCACTCTTTAAGTTTAGGAATAGCCTTGGAGAAGGATTGTTATAAACTTTGACATGATCTTTATGGATTAATGTGTTTTGGGGAAAGGAATTTGAATTCAAACTTCATATTTGGATTTATATTTTAAAAGGATTAAGATTATGTGTGAGAATATTTCTTAATCAAGAAATAATATTTAGTAACTCAAACTTTAAATAATATAACATAATTGAGTAAATGAATATTTATTTCATATATTTATTCAATGAATAAGTTACAAAATGTAACTTATGAAGATAATAAAGAAACAATACATGAGTAACCAGAAACTTTATATAAGAGTGAAAATTAAATAAATGAATATACATTTCATTTAATAAATTCATCCATAATTTACAAAATGTAACTTACAAAACTAATAAAGAATCTTTACAAGAATAGAATTACATCCTTATTTATCTAGTATATTTTATTTACAAAAGAATAAAATAAATATTATAAGGGCACTATTCTATAAAGAAAAATAAAACCTAATCTAAATCTTGAATCTTCAAGTCTTGTACCTACAAAACAAAGAACAAACAAAAAAGAAAGAAAATGAAGGTTAAAATATTTCTTTTACTCTCAGTAGTGACAGTGAGATGCACTGTTCCACTTTACATCATTGAGTAAATCTTTAGGGGCAAGTTTCACCAATATGAAAGAATCAAATCTTTCATAACCCATAAACCACAAATCAAATGATTTCAATCAGTAAGATGGGCAAAGTTTCACTAGGCAGATAAATGTAATCAGGTAAAAGGTAGATCATCCACTCAGCTTATCCACAACTATGCAGCAGGCATACAAGCAGCTCATTCATCTAACTACATGGGTGTGCTGTCGACATAGACCCAGCAGTCCAAGCAAGTAAAAAGGACCAAGCACAACCGTGGGGAAGCACTAGTGCATCTCTCCACTGATCACACTACACAAGAACAGCTAGATTATCCAGATCCAAACAAACCAGCCAACACTATCTCACACCAGATCAAGCCACACATCACCTGCTGGTGACATAAGGGGGGAGGATCAGGTGGACAGCAAGGCCAAGCTCACATGAGCTAGGAGGAGCAGAGTTGATCAAGGCCAAGCACAAGCATCAGGGGAAAACAAGAACAACATCAAGAGGTGAAGGACTGGATTAGACCAGCAACATGTAACATCCCAAAAATCATAATTTGTAAAGCTTGCATTGCATTCATGCATTCATAAGCATTTGATCTTTTTCAAATAAATTACAAACATAAGAAACCATATTTATGCCTATTACCTATTCAAGTGAGGCAAGGTTTATGTTTTATTTTCTATATGTGATTAGTATTTGATCAGTGTTGATTGAAAAGTAAATACAAGGCCACACAAAAGTTTCAAAACAATTCAAATTTAAAACCATTCATATGCCTATTATAATTATTTAGTTAAAGGCATGGTTTTAAACTTTATTTTCAAACCCAAAATGATTTTGAGTGTAAATAGATGTTTTACACATCCTAGGACACAAGAAATACAGAATAAAATCCTGGGAGAAATTTGAATTGAAACAAATTGAAACACTTATTCAAATTCAAATCAGAAATAAAAATAGAAAAAGAAAAAGAGAAAAGAAGAAAAAAATAAAGCCAGCGACCTAACTAACCCAACCCACCCGCGGCCCAATAGCCAGCCCAGCAAGCCCACCCAGGAAACCCCCCCTCCTCTCTCTGTTTCTCACCTCACGCGACCACACCCACTCGCTGACTCGTGGACCCCACCACAGCGACAACTCAGCGTCGTCAATCTCGCGCCGAAGACCAGCTCGCCGCGGCCGTTTCCTCCCCAATGCAAATGCGCTTAATTGGCGTTGATTGCTCGTGATATTCTTGCCCCCACTCTGGCTACTTAATCCCCACCCCTCTGTGACAATTTCCCCTCACTCAGCACCCCTTCTCTGCCACCAGGCTGCCCGCAATTTCATTTGCACCGCCGCAGTACCGAGCGTCTCCGACGACTAAATTCCGGTGAGCCCGACCGCCCATGTCCTTCTGGTTCATTCAAGCGTGGTCCTTGTGATCTTGTGCAACTCTTGACACCTCTGGTTTGCCTACGCGTGACCAGGTCGTCGCCCCCGTCCACCTCTGCGAACGACAGAACCGCCGCTCAACTCTGGCGATCGATTACGGTAAATATTGAGCGCCCCTTGACCCCTCTTGCATACGACTAGGTTCGCCTTGTTTGTGCTAGGACGATCCAGAGCGTCGGCAACAACTCCGTCTGCAAGGACCCGACTCCGCCTGCAACTCCGACGAGCTCTAGCCCCCGCTACAGCACGCCCCGTCCCAACCACAACCACGTTGAGCTTCCTCGCAACCGTGCGACGCTGGTTAGGCTAACCACTACCCCTAGCCCCCTCTGGAATCGCCAGAACACCATCGCTAGTAGTGCCGCAGCCGCGCTGCCGTCGCTAGCGCCGCCCATCCATGGTTGTGTGCTCAGCAGCGTTGGACCTAGATCTAACGTGTAGGATTCGATCACTTAACGAAGGGGTACGCGTGGATCTGGCCCGTGCGATTTCATTTAGATCGTGCGGCTCACGTTGATCAATTCGGCCGAACCGTATGGGCCAATCAGACACTCCCACGTGTCTGGTTTTTGATTTAAATTCTGTTTTTGAATCTGTTAGTTATTCAAACTTGTAAATTCAATAACTTTTGATCTGTTTATCCAAAAAATACAAATAATATACCATTGGAATCACAAAAACAAATTCTACACATCTATGGGATTAGTTTTGTATTTTGTTTCTGTTAAAATGCAGAGACGTTTGTAGGCATATTTTGTGTATAGAAATTATTTGGAAAATGTTTTAAAGGCCAAATAAAATTTATTTGGTGTATAATTGTTTTGTTTATTGTTCATTACTGTTTTACTTGTCTTGGTTGGTTTAGAAAAATCATCACATGGCATTTGCATGCATTCATATATTTTTGTTTGATTATGTGGAATGTGAATTTGGTGCTATCATTTTATGTGTAGATTTTGGTGCTAGTGGTGATTGTGACTGTGAGGATTGTTGTTACTCCCCCAACTACCAAGGCAAGTGGCGCTTCATACTTTTGTCCCAATATTTTGACTATGCATTAGAATTATTTTGTATAGGGCTTGCATGATAATTTTTGATAAGTATCTATATGCTATGCTTGGGAAATCCAAGTAGTTGTAGAATTGCTAGAATTTTATGTATGTTAAGATACTTGCTATTGCCATGCTTAGCCTAGCTAGTAGCAACCAAGGGTGGATTATATACATGCTATGGAAAAATATTTCTAAGTCTTTGACTTATGTTTTTGCTTAGTAAAACAACTAAGTGAATGAAACACCTGGGTGGAATGGTAATTGCTTGGTTGGATTTTTGTTGAGTGGTTACCAGGGCCCATTTTCAATGGTTTACCGTGTGTATATCACTTGTGGAATGCCACCCAGGAACAAAGGGATTTGAGATGCCATATGTTAAGAAGATTCTTGTGCAGCCACATGGCATTATGGGCTCTGCCTGGATCATATAGGTTGCAATAACTTAGCCAAATGGACAGTTGGTGGTAGTGGGTGATAGGTTTGGAACGCGTCCATTTTGGTCTAAGGGAAGGCTTCTGAAAGGTCTTGGCTTGATGAAAATCAAGTCTTGTGGGGAAAGTGCACCACCTCTGTAGAAGGAAGAATCTAAGTACTTAGCTGTGTCCCCGAAAATGGACAATTTGAGCATCAAGAGATGGAAGCTATCAAGAATCTTCTCATCCCAATTTCCAAGTTAAAAACTTGTGGTTGAACAAGGGTAAAGGTTAACCAATGTCTATTGGTGGTTCCTTGGGAGTTTTTGCCAAACAAAAACTTAGTGTTTTCAACTGATAGGTAAAACCTATTTTGAGCAAAGCAAGCCTAAGCTACACTTAGCCAAATTCATGTAGAAGCTAGATTCTATTATTCTACTAAGGTATCACTTGCCAATACTATTCCAATGTATTGACCCACTGTGGCTGTAACTTGTGATGTTGCAGGTTAATCTGATGAGGATTAGGGTTATGAGTCTACACTCAACATGATTGACTGTGGAACATGAAGATGAATACTTTTATTTATATTGTTAAGTTAAGCTCTTGTACTAGCCTATGGCTATGGAGTTGCAAAAGACTATGTTATCTCTGGAATGACGATGTAATAATGACCTTTGTTTCTGTGTACTTCATCTTAAACTATGGAAGCTAGCAATTGATCCAGGGACTAGCATTGCAATCACAGGGACCTTTACCTTTATAAAGGTGGGTTCTTACACAACACCACCAGCACATCAAGCCATCACAATCATAAATTTTGTGGCGAGTATCATAAATAACCATACGATCTTATTATCTTATCCAAGCAGAATATATGTGCTGATGCATAAGACAACCTCTCAATAATCACCCAAGTGGGGTGAATCTATCCTAGGGGTTTTAAATATAAAGATCATAACCAAACTCTATTAAAAACACCAAATTCTCAGATCAGCCTCACAGAATTGGTGATACCAAAGGCAACTTCTATATTCTATCATTTGTTCTTACAAAATCTGGGCACATCTCCAAGAAGGAGTAGCACCTCAGATTTTATAAGCCACAAACAAAACCATACACTTAACCAACTAGGATCCAAGATCTAGTAAGCAACTGATGCCTTTGTCAATTTTGAAAATGACAGCAACATAGGAACTTAGTTCCTAGAGCCTCAGACCAACATCATAGGAGTGATCAAACAATAAGCTTCCCAACTTATCTATCAACATCCATAAAAATCCAGAAATGACCATAAGAATAGTCAGCAACCAGATCTACTTATGTACCATTCTAAGAAGGTTTCATAAGCACTGATCTTATCACTAAGACAATCAAATAGTCCAATCTACACAAATCAACTATTAAATCATTTCCCTGAGACCAGATATAGGGATCATATCCTATTTATCTATTCATGTTCAAAGAATCATTTGATTCTATTGAATAAAATTCAGACCAATCATAATCTGGCAAGCCAACAATAACTAGGGCAGTGAATCATCACTGACTGGAACACTATCAGTATCAAGATACTGACAACAGATAAACACATCAAGTTACCAGAGTACCAACTAGAGGCAATACTATGCAACCCTAGCATTTAATCCAGCATTAGCCTCAAACCAACAACACCACATAATTAAAGGGGTGACCACAAGCACTGAGGTGCAGAGCACCCAAATCCCCACTAAACATCATAACCAGACCATAGGAGCATATTACAAGCACCAGAGATGAACCCTAGTAGCAATACAAGCACAAACTAAGACTGTCCACTAGATATACATGGAGGGAATCAATGTGGTAAGATGAACTAGGATCCACAGAGGCACAACTCACTCGGGGTCCTCGCTGACAAATTGAAGAGGAAGCAGAAGGGGTCGACATGCTCACGGCGGCACGGGGAGCACCCAGAGGGTGCTGCAACCCGCACCAGCCACAGCGACGGCCATATCAGCACATGAACACCGCACACCACCACATGAGGGTCCGTAGCGGTGGTGGAAGCACCCAACCCAAACCCTAGGGTTCGGGAACGAGGCAAGCCTGGCCACAGGAGGGCTCCTAAATCAAATCGATGCGGAGGAGATGAACCAACGTAGTCGCCAACCTCGCCCTGCACCACAACAGCGGCCAGGGAGGGCCACGACGGCGGGCATCGCCAGCACCCCACGGGGTCGAGGGAGAGGGGAGATGAGAACGAGAGAGAAACAAAGGGAGTGGGATGAGAGGGCCAGGACCCCTTCGGGGAGCCCTTTTGGTCATAACCACTTGGGCCAGAATGGCCCAATAAGCCCAACAAGGCCAGCCCAATCACCCAAGGAAAATTTTAATAATTAAGAAAAGACCAAAATGCCCCTCAATTTCAATAAATTCTAGAAAATCAAATAAAAATCCAAAAATTATAAATAAAATATTTTGATTCACAATGATTCAATCTATCTAAATAAATTAATAAATAAAATTTTAGGCATATAACTTTTATCAAGAATTTTATAATATATATATTCCTTATGGAATTTTATAAAATTAATGAAAGATGATAAAAATAAATAAAAATCACTTTCATTATATATTAATGTTTTAGTATTTTAGAAAAATACTATATAAATATTTAATATCAATTATTTGTATTTAAAATGATAATTCTTAAAGGAATTATTAAATAAATAAAATTCAAATAAAATAAAATAATACAATATTTAATAAATATAAAAAATTAATATTTATAAATTCTTTATTACTAAAAGAATTTGTGTAATTTAATTAATGGTGGAGAACATACAAAAATAAATAATGCATTACATTACTTTGCATAATCATTTTGCTTCTTTAAATATTGTCCTTACCGGGCAATAATGATCTTTTGTAGACATAGAAGCTCAAGGTCCAGTGCAAGCATCCGACTTCACCTCCTTGCAATCAAAAGGCAAGTTCATCACTTGTTCATGTCCTTTGAAGAGTCTTTATCAAAGTATTTGCAAATTGTGTGTTATCATCTATATTCCAGAGAAAGAAAATATTATTTTCTCAAAATAAATTAATCTTAGGTATCATCCTAAGTTGTGATATAATGGAGCAATAGAACTTAGGTTTCTACTTGCAACAATGATGATCAGTTAGGGATTAATAACCCATGACATCGGTGATTCTAGCGCTGTATATCAGGCGTTAACCATGAGATTTGGAATGGGACGGAGGAGTCAGCTGTATCCTTTTCCTCTCGTATGGAGGCAAGACGACCTTAACGTGACGTTGTGATTCCTTGTGTGGATCCAAAATATGGGTGGGCACCCTTATGCCCCTACTTTTGGTGTCTAGATTATCTATGAATGGTTTTTTAGGGTTATAGTCCATTTAAAGGGTACTTGCCCGGGCATCACCAGTTCATAGAGTCTTTGGGAACTCATCAGGGTTTCAGCCTTCCCGAAAGGGAGCTTAACGGAGGTGAGACGGCCCCGAAGGATCATGCAGACATATGAGGTCACGGAAAGGGCAGTGATTGGCTTGGACCAACTACTGGGCCCCACATCATGGAATTGTGGACGGGAAAGTACGCCCGGTTGTGCAACAAGGAAGTTGATTTCTCATGGGTAAAGTAATGCACCTCTGCAGAGTGTAAGAACTGTAACTTGTTACTCCCTGTTCCGGGAAGGAGTTACGAACGTGGCAGGAAAGAAACTCCATGAAAGTTCTGGTCAACCTGTGAAGGCTGATGGTCATAGATTTTCATAATACAATCAATCTTTGAAGAAAGATTTACAAAATACTTCATAGTGCCAAGGACGTATAGTACGAGGTGGTAGATAGAGCATCAAACTTCCCACCTTGCATATAATGAACTTGCTGGGTAACGCTGTTACTCATCCTTTCCTTTGAATCCTTGCTTAGACTCTAAGGATCCCGAAGAGACTCCAATGTATGCAACTGAGTGCCAAGAGGAGGTATTCTATGAACACCCCAATTTGTATGGAGCCTTAGAAGGGGAGGAATACGATATCGTCTACGGAGGAGAGTACCAAGAGTCCGAATAATTACTATAGTTCTAGGAGCCACTTGAGCCGAGCAACATGAACACTATATATCAATAAGTTGTTGAGCTCAATTTGGAGTTTATGTTTTCACTTTGAAACTTCTGCTGAAACACTTATATTTTGGTTTGTAAGTTGAATCTTTTGGAAGTCTTGAACTTCTAGTATTGTAATAATAATAACGTGTGTATGTTTGTAATATGGACCCGCAATGTTTCTGTTGTACCACTCCGAGGGATGTGATATTTATGGAACGGTGTTCTGTGGATGTCATATCAACGACTATAGTGTACTACACATGCAGTGGTATGCTGGGTCACCGCAGTCGGTATCAGAGCAAATTGTTTTGACCTTAGGTTGGAAACCTAGTAAAGGATAATACCTGTAGGAGCGTGTAGCAACGATAAAGAATTATCTAAAAGAAATATAATGGGTATTCAAATGAGAATATTCCGTTATATGTTTTAGTGCGATAATTCTTTGTTATGATGCAATATATTATTGGTTACTAATAAAAATATTTTTCTCATATACATAGCTACGGCACCAAAGTTTCCAAAACAGACTTGGGTAAGGAAAGAGGAGACTCTTGATGATTATCAAGGATCATTCACAGACCAACTTCGTCAACTTTTAAAGATTTTTAGTTGTCCAACTAGAATTCCAGTGAACACCATAACCTATTATGATGGCCGGATGTTATCCAAGTATCGTGTGAGTATCCAACTCCCAGAGGAGCTTGGATTATATCACGATCTACCTTTAGGTGAAGGTAGAAGTCACTTAGCAGTATATCATGTTGCTGTTGTGGAGGCGATAGCTAATATCCGGGAGCATAAAGCCAAGGAGTTAGAAGGTAGCACATTTTCTATGATTCCTCATGATTCTATAGACTCGGAGCCTGTACCGGATCATATTACTTTGGTTAAGAAGCATCCTAAGTTAGCTTCCAAGTTTATGGATAGATACCGAACACTTGTTACGTCTTTTTATAAAACACATCAAGTTATTGTTGAAGATAAAAATGACATGTTATAGGATCTAACTGATCCGGAAAGGAGGAAGTAGTTAGCATTCCAGTTGGAGAAGGAAGCAAGTAGTAGTACATGATCAATCTTTAAGGATATACCTATAGATCCTGAATATTTTACACCATATCCTTATTCACCAAGGCCTGAACCTATATATGATCCTACTTTAGATATGAGGTATGCAGTACCACAGGGTTCAGAGGACGGTTCTGATTCAGAACTTCCTATTGAGAATTCTGATGGTTGGAGAATGGGATCATCTGAAGGATTCCAGGAACACCAGATGTCCATAGATGGTTCTGACAGAAATGTTGGACAATCTAGCTGGATGGGTGCAAGAATTAACCCTAGTAACAGTAGTAGAAATACCATGTTCATAGATAATCAGGATGAAGAAGATCCTGAGGAGAAAGTGTTTGAATCATCATCACGTTCTCAAAACCCAGGGAAAATACATTATCATGTGTTTAACTATCTTGCCCAAGAGAGCACCTGGGGAGCAGCAGGATCTGCGTATTCTGTTGACGACTCAAGGAATGAAGCTCAGGAGATGCAAGTGCGACATAATGTTGATTATGTTTCTGAAGACTTTTCAGCTGAGCTGGAGGGAGTCAATGCGCTCAGGTTGAGTAATGACTCAAGCCCTGACACTTTAGATACTGAGTATGTTCCTTCTGGAAGGCCGTTTGTTCCACAAACTGTGCGACGAACGTCATGTCATCACGGTTGGACATCAGGCATGTATGATGAGCGTAGTAGTTATTAGAAGTAGGTGGCTATTTAGAAAGTATCAGGTACTGTGTATTGTAATCCGAGAGAATAAGGTAGTTAGATAAATAATATAGTGTTGTGATTATACCTATATGGTATATGTTGTAATGACTTTGTATTATTAAGATGTTGTAATGTATAATATGTGAAATGCATATTTGGATTTTATTTGGATTTTCATTGTGTGACTAGTTCTGTGCGTAAAGTCGAGCTCAGAACACATGTGCATGATGTAATTATGAGTATTCGCTTTATGTTGCAGGACTAGGGGGTCATGGACACGGGTGAAGAAACCGAATCTGAGAAGCAGCGAATGGAATGTGAGGCCAAGGAGAAGGCCGATGTAGATGCAGGAAATCAGGGAACGTTACCACCACCACCACCACCAATGAGGCCGTTAATGGAGCAGGACTTTATGCAGTGTATGCAAATGATGCAAGAGAACCAGAACAAGTTCATGGAAGAGTTGCTGGGACGAGCTGGGAATCAGAGAGCACCTGAAGGTGGAGGAGTGAGTCTTTCTGACTTACATAATGCAAGACCGTTACCGTTTGCATCAGCCCCTGAACCAATGGATACAGAATATTGGCTAGCAGATATAGAAAGAAAGCTGAAGACTATAGGTTGTAATGATGAGGTGAAATTGAGGTATGCAACTCATCTTTTGACAGGACCTGCAGCATCATGGTGGGAAAGTCAGTTAGCCATGCAATAGCCAGGAAGGGAGTACACTTGGGAAGAGTTCAAACAAAGATTCCGTGAATATCATGTTTCGGAGAGTGTTATGGAGTTGAAGCAGAGAGAATTTGAGGAGCTTCAGCAGGGATATACTAGTATTATGAAGTATATTCAGGAGTTTAGTCAATTGTCTCGTTATGCTAAGGAAGAAGTTAATACGGAAGAAAAGAGGAATAAGCGTTTCCAGCGAGGGTTAAATCCATTTGTGAGGATGCAGTTAAGGTTGGCTAATAAGCAAACTTATCGGCAGTTGCTGGATGCAGCTATCTCTTTTGAAGATGACTACAAGAATGTCCAAGAGGATAGAAGGAAGAGAGCTAAGAAGGAAACCAAGAGGATACATGCAAGTAAACCCAAGCCCAATATGGAATTCAAACCAAGGAATAGACCATATAATAGCAACAATTCCAATCAAAGTGCAAATCCAAATGTAAAGAATATTATATGCCACAATTGCAAACTCCCAGGGAATATGAGCAGGGATTGCCCGAAACCAGTAATTGTGTGCCATGCTTGTGGACAGAGAGGTTATATAAAGCCAAATTTTCCAAGCAAACCACAAGGAGGTTGGCCAGTTAGAGATGGAAGGCAAGCTAGTGGAGGCTATGGGCAGCCAAATAAAGGAGGGGATAATGTCAAGATCAACAATGGCAAGAGGAACAGACCTACCGGGAAGCTGGATTATGCAACCCTAGAGGAGGTGGATAACTCGAAGCATGCGGTGATAGGTACACTCAATATCCTTACCAATCCCGGAAAATTTCTATTTGATACTGGTGCAAATACTTCATTCATTTCTGAAGAATTCTATGATAAATTTGGGATTAGAAGGGAAACGTTAGAAAACCCTATGACCGTAGTTACGGAAGGGGGAAATGTGACTGTATGCCACATTAAACAAGATCAGGTTATTTTGATATGTGGTTGTACATACTTTGTGGATCTTTATGTGATTCCTTTCAAGGGAATAGCAGTAGTGCTGGGGATGGACTGGATGACTGAACATGGGGCTCAGATAAATTGTGAGGAGAAAACTATCTCAATAAAAACTCCAAGTGGAGTAAGAATAGTGTATCAAGCAGATAGGCACAGTCATATCATGGTGGATATTTAGTTGAACTCAATGAAGGAGGTCAAGTTGGAAGATATTCCTGTAGTAAATGAGTTTCAAAATGTTTTTCCCACAGAGTTACCTGGAATGCCACCAGATCGGGAAATAGAATTCACTATTGATCTAATTCCAGGTACAACACCAATAGCTCAAGCACCATACAAGATGGGACCAAAAGAATTGAAAGAACTCAAGTATCAAATTGATGAGTTAGCCAAGAAAGGATTTATTCAGGAAAGTGTATCCCCATGGGGAACACCGGTGATCTTTGTGGATAAAAGGGATGGTGGAAGAAGGATGTGTGGGGATTACAGAAATCTAAACAATGTCACCATAAAGAATAAGTATCCCTTACCAAGAATTCAAGATCTGTTTGATCAAGTAAAGGGAGCTAGAGTATTTTTTAAGATTGATCTAAGATCTGGATACCATCAGATAAAAATCAAACTAGAGGATGTGCCAAAGACAGCATTCGTCTCAATATATGGACACCACGAGTATCTGGTAGTACCATTTGGTTTGACCAATGCACCAACAATATTTATGAATCTGATGAACAAAATCTTTATGCCATATTTGGATAAGTTCATCATACTCTTCATTGATGATATTCTAATATATTCCAAGGATAAATAAGAGCATGCATATCATTTGAGAATAGCATTGCAGACTCTAAGAGAACATAAACTTTATGCTAAGTTCAGTAAGTGTGAATTCTGGTTAGATGAGGTAGAATTCCTCGGTCATGTGATCAGTAAAGATGGATTGCGGCAAATCCATCCAAATTTCAATCAGTACTAGAATGCACTACACCAACCAATGTGAAACAAATTCGAGGTTTCTTGGGGATGGCTGGTTATTACCGAAGGTTCATTGAAGGTTTCTCCAAAATAGCTGGACCAATGACTAAATTATTAAGGAAGAATACCCCATTCAATTGGGATGAGAAGTGTGAAGCAAGTTTCCAGGAATTGAAGACCAGGTTAACTACCGCTCCAATTTTGGCAGTTCCAGAAACATGAAAAGACTTTACAGTATACTGTGATGCATATAAGGAAGGTCTAGGTTGTGTGTTAATGTAAGATCGGAAAGTTATTGCATATGGATCAAGATAACTGAAACCACATGAAGTCAACTATCCAACTCATGATTTAGAGTTAGCAGCAGTAGTCTTTGCTCTGAAGGGATGGAGGCATTTTCTTTATGGAGCCAGATGTGAGTTATACACTGACCATAAAAGTATCAAATATTTCTTTACTAAAAAGGAATTGAATATGAGACAAAAGCGTTGGTTGGAACTAATCAAAGATTATGATTTAACAATCAACTATACCCCGGGCAAAGAAAATGTTGTAGCAGATGCCTTAAGTCGTAAAAGTGCAGATATTCAGCCTAGCAATCGGGAACTACCAAAATAGTTACGGATGGACTTGGAAATCTTAGAGCTTCAATTCATTTGAACAAAGATTCTTGGAGGATTAGCTACTATGCAGGTAGTTGTAGAGCAGGACAGTGATCTTAAGCACGAAATTTTTAGACATCAAGCAGAAGATCCTTTCATGTCTGAAGAAATTCGGAGGATATCTCAAGGACGAACATCAGTTTTTCACCTAGGAGATTATGAGTCTATATGGTTCCAAGATCGTATTTGTGTTCTGGATGTGACTGAGATTCGTGATGTCATACTCAGAGAAGCACATGAAACACCATATTCTATGCATCCAGGAAGTACTAAGATGTACATGGATCTGAAAGAACTATTCTAGTGGAATAACATGAAAAGAGACATTGCTAAGTATGTATCAGGATGCCATACTTGCCAAAGGGTGAAGGCTGAACATCAAAGTCCAGCAGGACCATTGCAACCTTTGGAAATTCCTGAATGGAAATGGGAGGAAATAGGTATGGATTTCATCACAGGATTGCCCATGACACCTAAACATAAGGATATGATATGGGTGATTGTGGATAGACTCACTAAAAGTGCAAATTTTATTCTGGTGAATCAGAAGGATAATGCCGAGAAATTAGTGGAAGTTTATATCAAAGAGATAGTAAGTAAGCACGGAGTGCCCAGGAAGATCGTAATTGATAGGGGATCAATGTTTACTTCCGCATTTTGGAAACAATTACATGAAGCACTTGGATCAAAGTTAGATTTTAGTACAGCTTATCATCCAGAGACAGGGGGTCAGACGGAAAGAACCAATCAAATACTGGAGGACATGTTAAGGGCTTGTGCATTAGATTTCGGAGGTTCGTGGGAAGATCATCTACCATTGGCAGAATTTTCCTACAATAATAGCTATCAGAGTAGTCTGAAGGCAGCTCCATATCAGGTTCTGTATGGAAGGAAATGTAGATCACCAATATGTTGGTATGAGCCTGGAAGTAGCAAAGAATTTGCGCCAGACTATATCAAGGAAAAACAAGATATCATTGATAAAATCAAGGATAGATTGAAAATAGCTCAAAGTAGGCAGAAAAGTTATGCTGACCAAAGTAGAAGATCATGGCATCCTGAAGTAGGAGATATGGTATATTTGAAATTAAGTCCAATGAAAGGAGTTAAAAGGTTCGAAGTTAAACGAAAATTGAGTCCAAGATATATCAATCCATTCAAGATACCGAGTTAGAACATGACTATAGCGTATGCTTTAGAATTACCCGCAATATTGGCCCAAGTTCATAATGTTTTCCATGTGTCACAACTCCGGAAATGTCTTAAAGTTCCTGATGATGCAATCAGACATCAAGCAACAAAATTACAAGCAGACTTGACCTGTGTGGAGAAACCCTGTAAAGTTTGGAAGAAAACTGGAAAAGGTTGAGGAACAGGGCAATCAAGTATTTCAAGGTAAAGTGGGAACATCACCCTGAGAGAGAAGCCACTTGGGAGAAAGAAGATGATTTATGAAAAGCCTATCTAGAACTATTCAGGTACACTTCACCAAACTTCGGGATGAAGTTTAATTTAAGGGGGGAAGTCTGTAACATCCCAACATTTAGGAACCAACGAAGGGTAGATTTAAGAATATGTGCAATTGCATGCATTCATCTATAAAGAAATGTGGGTAAATTTTTCGCCAAATAAAAACCTAAAGTGATCAAAGTTTCTTTCACTCTTTAAGTTTAGGAATAGCCTTGGAGAAGGATTGTTATAAACTTTGACATGATCTTTATGGATTAATGTGTTTTGGGGAAAGGAATTTGAATTCAAACTTAATATTTGGATTTATATTTTTAAAAGGATTAAGATTATGTGTGTGAATATTACTTAATCAAGAAATAATATTTAGTAACTCAAACTTTAAATAATATAACATAATTGAGTAAATGAATATTATTTCATATATTTATTCAATGAATAAGTTACAAAATGTAACTTATGAAGATAATAAAGAAACAATACATGAGTAACCAGAAACTTTATATAAGAGTGACAATTAAATAAATGAATATACATTTCATTTAATAAATTCATCCATAATTTACAAAATGTAACTTATAAAAGTAATAAAGAATCTTTACAAGAATAGAATTACATCCTTATTTATCTAGTACATTTTATTTACAAAAGAATGAAATAAATATTACAAGGGCACTATTCTATAAAGAAAAATAAAACCTAATCTAAATCTTGAATCTTCAAGTCTTGTACCTGCAAAACAAAGAACAAACAAAAAAGAAAGAAAATGAAGGTTAAAATATTTATTTTACTCTCAGTAGTGACAGTGAGATGCACTATTCCACTTTACATCATTGAGTAAATCTTTAGGGGCAAGTTTCACCAATATGAAAGAATCAAACGTTTCATAACCCATAAACCACAAATCAAATGATTTCAATCAGTAAGATGGGCAAAGTTTCACCAGGCAGATAAATGTAATCAGGTAAAAGGTAGATCATCCACTGAGCTTATGCACAACTATGCATGTAGAGGTCCCAACCTTTAATAAGGTAGAGATCCCTATGTTTACAATGCTAGTCCCTGGATCAATAGCTAGCATCCACAGTTAAGATGTAATATCAAGAAACAAAGGTCATATTACAAATTTATAACAAGGAATACAATAATTTATTACATCTTACATAGCTCATTTGGCTATCTCATTACAATGCAGCAGAAATAACTATAGCATGGAGTCCTTCATCTTCCAAGTGCCACAGGCAGTCATGTTGGTTGTAGACTTGTAATCCTAATCAACAAACTTCACTAATACCAAACGAACCTGGAACATAATAAGTTACAACCACAAGGGTCAATACATTTGAATTGTATTGGCAAGTGATACTATGGTAGTATAGTGGAGTCTATCATCTATATGCATTTGGCTAAGTGGAGCTTAGGCTTGCTTTGCTCAAAATAGATTTTCCTTATCATTTGAAAACACTAATTTTTTGTTTGTCAAAATCACCCAAGGCATCTCCCAATAGAAATTGGTGATCCTTAAACCCTTGTTCAACCACAAGTTTTTAAATTAGAAATTGGGATGAGGAGATTCATGATAGCTTCCATGTCTTGATGCTCAAATTGTCCTTTACCAGGGACATGGCTAAGTACTTAGATTTTACACTCTGCAGAGGTGGTGCACTTTCCCCACAAGACTTGGTTTCACCAAGACAAGATCTTTCAGAAGCCTTCCCTTAGACCAGAATGAACGCATTCCAACCTATCATCCCCTACCACCAACTGTCCATTTGGCTAAGTTATTGCAACCTATATGATCCAGGCAGAGCCCATAATGCCAAGTGGCTGCACTTGAAGCTTCTCAACATTTGACATCTCAAATCTCTTTGTTCCTGGGTGGCCATCCACAAGTGAGATACACAAGGTAAACCATAGAAATGGGCCTTGTGTAACCACTCAACACAAACCATTCCTTCCATTCCACCCAGGTGATTCATTCACTTAGTTGTTTTATTAAACAAAACACAAGTCCTTGACTTAGAAATACTCCATAGTATGAATATAATCCACCCTTGTTTTCTACTAGCTAGGCTAAGCATGATAGCAGTAGGAACCTTAACTTAGGAAAATTCTACTAAGGTTTCATCTACTACGATTTCCCATGGCATAGTTTACACTTAGCAAAAATTCCATGCAAGTCCTACTTAGAAATATCACTAATGCATAGTGAAAATAATGGGACAAAATTATGAAGCATCACTTGCCTTTTTGGTAGAGAAAATAAGTTCACTCCTTGACCTTGTAATATTCATACTCTTCAAATCACTACAATTCCATCAAGCAAGGCACAATTTCAATCTACCATTCAAGCAAACAACACATGAAATAATAGAAACAAAGCAATACATGCAAGCATGCTAAAGATTGTTTTATTTGGAAAAGTGGTTTCTAATAGGTTATAAACATTCTAAAACACCTATTGGTCATTTTATAAAAGTGGTAAAACTATTTGCAAAAGATTTTACTTATAAACCATTTTTAAACCAAATCAATATTTTATGTGGTTGAAAATGCTTTTTAGCAAAGTAAAAATCTATAGGATTCAACGAAATATATTTTTAAATCATAAAACCTTGTGTTTAGGGTCAGAGAGTTTAAATCAAAACATTTCCCAAAGGTTTTTCTCCAAAAAGCATTTTAACATATAAACAATATTTTTTTATTTGACTACAAATGTTCTAAAACAAAGATTTATTCTTTTGCTTCACAAAATATGTTTTTGAAACCACAAGTTGGTTTATATGGTCAGTAGGTTCAAAACAAACTATTTTCAAAAGATTTTATCACAAAAATAATTTTAGAAAGAATTTTATATTCAAAATATTCCTACACAAGTTTCTGCAAAAACAACCATTTTACCAGAAGCAATTCACTAAACAAAGTGTATGGTTGGAAAGTACTTGTCTTGCTAATTCCATTTTTATAAAATTTGCAAAATTTGGACGTGTGGATCAAAAGTTATGCAATTTACAAAATCAAACAACTAATAGAAATGTTTCTGACTTTTTAAAACAACACAGTGCCACGCGTCGAGTCCTTATTGGCCAATAACGGTTCGCGTGGATCGCACAGTGTGGTGCGTTGGATCTAATGACAATCGTGAGGCACAGATCCCTCCATACCGTTTCACTTAAGTGACTCTATTCCATCCACGCGATCTAGATCCAATGGTGCACAGGGGTCTGACCATATCTAAGCGGCGCTAGAGGCGGCGGTTGGCGGCGGCATGGTCAGACGGTGGCAGAGCCGGCGATTTAGGAAGCAAGGGCGATGGGGGAGGGCTTTACCAGGTTCGCCTAGCTTCGCTGATGCTCAACATGGTCGTCACTTGTCAAGGGGTGCTCTGAACCACCGGTGATTTCTCGCCGTAGTTGTCGTTGGCGTCTGGCAGCTCTGTTCGTCGTCGGAGGCGAGTGTATGGTTCACGCTAAGGCACGAAAAAGGGTGCGTTAGATGCGCACAGAAGCGGCGAGTACGAGTGCATCCAGGAGAGGGGGAGTAGCGGTCGAACTTTACCTGGGGACGTCGCCGGAGAAATGGCAGACGGTGGCGTTGTTCTGGTGAAGAGGTTGTCGAGGTTACGGTGCTCGCGCGGCTGAACGGGCGGCACTGGGAGATACGCCAGAGGCTGGGGAGTAGACTCGTGTGGTCTAGGGGCAGAGGAGTAGCTGGGCTCGCCGGATTTCGTCAGGAAGCTCGTCGGGGTCAGAGGGAGTTGAGGTCGAAATTTGTGCAGTCTAGTGGCTCCGGTCAAGTGCGGTCTAAGGGAAAAGAAGGAGGAGGGCGAGGCGAGTTAACGAGAGTAATCGCGGGTGTAATTGCTGCAACGTTAAGACGAATTTACTCGGCGAAATTTCGGGCAGAAAGAGCGAGGAGGGGAGGAACTGGTCTGCGGGGGTGAAGGAGACGATGACGTGGGTGTGGGGTAACACGTCAGTGAGAGGGAGAAAGGGTGGGGTCCGCAGCTCAGTGACTGGGTGGGTGTGTCTGTGAGTGAGAGAAAACGATTCGGGGGAAAGAGGGGAAATGGGCCTGCTGGGCTAGATGGGCTTTGCTGGCTGGGCTGCTTTGTTCATTTTTTTGTACAGATTCTTTTTCCTTTTTATTTTTCTATTTATCTGTTTTGTTTTTTAATTAATTCAAAAAACAATTTGATTTCA
Source organism: Avena longiglumis (assembly GCA_030063025.1). Classification (NCBI taxonomy): domain Eukaryota; kingdom Viridiplantae; phylum Streptophyta; class Magnoliopsida; order Poales; family Poaceae; genus Avena; species Avena longiglumis. The sequence goes on along the minus strand of CP125978.1, from coordinate 139,776,470 downwards.
AACTTCAACCAAACTTTGTGTGTATTCAAAAACTGATTAATAATACATTCTAAATTCAAATTTAGAATAATTCCTTTAATCTTTTTTTGGGGTCTCTTATTTATTTTATAAATAGTCATTTATACTTATTTCAAATAGATTTTAATGTGTTTCAAAGCTTTATTTGAAATCCATATTTTTACCAAACCTATTCAGTAGGCTTTATTTATTTAATAGGGTGCTAAAGTATTTTAATATGATTATTAATCATTTTAATTTGGGCAATTGTTTTTATTCCAATGAAATTCAAATATGGTTTTATTTCCATATAACTTTATTTAGATGATTCTTTTATTTCATTTAATTCAATTAAATAACTTTTATTCCACTTGGGTAAATTCCAATTATTTTCCCCTGATTTAATTAATCATTTCTAATAGGGATTTTGTCTGTATTCAAATGGAAATAGAATTTGGTTAATGCCATTTTATTTTATTTGGAAAATTATTTATCCATTCATTTTATTTGGATTTGGATTATATTCATTCCATTTGCTTATGGATTAGGCCAAGATTTAATTTGGTCTTTAAATATTCCTCATTTAATATATCTATATTACATCTTTTTATTTATAGATCCAAACTTGGTGATTCCAATTTGTATATTTTTATATAGTATTTGTTTATCCTTTTAATTCTCTTTAGGATTATTTACTCACCTTTTGTTATGGATTTTTATATAGGTGCTTTATTAGCTTTCGAAATTCAATTTCCTTATCTTATTAAATTCATAAGATTTTATCTATGGCTCCAAATTAAGTGAAACCAATTTTATGGTTTTATAATATTTCTATTTGTCATTCTTGATCATTTGTAAATGTTTGTTGACAATTTTTTTTATATGGATCAAATCTTTTGTCTTTTGAGATAACTTGGAAATGATTTTATTCCATTAGGGTTTTAGAGTTTTGGTTTATTTCCAAATGTTTAAATTTCCAGATGCATTTATGAAGAATGCATTTCACTTGATTTGAATTTTAGTTAGGTTCAAACATTAACCAAAGTTTGTTCAAGATGGGATTTAAGTTTCCATTTAGAAACAAAAAGTTTCTTTTCACCCTAAATTTCAACAATTATTTATTGTGTTTATTTATTTTTCACATTATAAAATTTGGAAAATTTTGGGATGTGACAGGCTACCACCCTTAAAATAAATCTCGTCCCGAGATTCGGGATAGATAGGGTTACAAGTTGGCTCAAAGAAATCTAGGGTACTACCACCCTTAAAAGTTTCCAACTAGATTACATCTTGGCTTGCTTGGAATCTTGTTGAAATCTCTCTGGGCAAACATCTGCATAGTGTCCTTAGTTTCCACACTTGAAACATGTGACAAGGCTGAGATCCTTTATAGGCTTGTTTATCTTGTGCTTCATATTTTCTGGACAATTGCTTGCATAATGTCCTTGATGACCACAATTGTAACATGTGACAAGATTGAGTTCTTCACGTATGTTTTGTGGACAAGTTGACACATAATGTCCTAGCTCTTTGCAGTTATTGCACCACACTTGGTTAATCTCATTATATTTTTGCTTCTTCTCTGGACATTCATTGGCATAGTGTCCCATCTCTTTGCAATGAAAACACTGCACTTGACTTTTGTCCTTCTTCTTCTTGGGTTTCTCCAAAGCTAGGAGTGCTTCTAGTTCATGCTCTTCATATCTTATCTCAAAGGTGGGAAAGTCTCCTGGTCTCCTTAATCTTTTCCTTGGATAATACATATGTTTCCTCTTTGGTCCATCAAATTGATTCATATTGCATGGGGGTGCAAGTTGAGATTTTCCTTTGTATTCATGGGGGTTTACAATCTGTTGATGCACTCCACCTTGTTTCCTTTGTTGAACTATGGAATAGATGGGGCATTGGATAGGGACATGATTATTTCCTTCACATAGGAAACAAGTAGCTTGAGATGTGGGGCATTGATTAGTTGGGTGTTTCTCTTCATAATTTGGGCATTGATCTTCATTCTCTTTGGTAGTGTGATCCTTGTCTGCACAAACATTGCAAGCTTGGGTTCCTTCTAGAATACCATCCTTGACATCCTTGTTATCACAAATTCTTTGGGAAGGATTGTCTCCCATGTTGATCATTTGATTTGTCACCTTTTGCATCAATTGAGTTTGGGTTTCCAAAAACCTTTGCATGGTTGGGTCTAAATCTTTGTTGTTGGCCCAGAATTGAGTTGTCACTTGGTTCAACTGGGTTTGGGTTACTATGAGTTCTCTCATGTTGATCTCTTGGTTGTTGTTATTGTTACCATTCTTGATGTTGGAGTTTCTTGGAGTAGTCATCTGTTTGGGTTGGATTGGGATTAGAATAGGCAAAAGATTTCTAAGGAAATAATTCTAATCATACACATCACAATACACACAAGCAATGTGCAAGCAATCACAAACAAACGTTCCACTCAAACAACAAGTTTCAAGCACATTTTTAGGCAATAAAATATTTTTGCTACACCACATAAGTTGGTGGGTTTGATTTAAACTTAATATGGTGGTCCAACTATATGGTTCACTTGAGATCATTCCATCCTTCTTAGTTGGTTCTTCATTAACAAGATCTTTGTATCCTTGGAGAATTTCTTGAATCTTGGTCACAACCTTCAAAGATGATGATGGTTCCTTCTAAGTTGTGTTTCCTTAGTCCTCAAGTCTTGAGTAATATTTCTTGTCTCACTTGTAGTCCTTAGTGATATCCAAGTTAAAGTCCTTATTGAGAATAAGGTTGTAATCACTTGAGTTGGTGAAGTCCTTTGCTCATGTTGAAGTTTTTGCTCATGGTGGAGGCTTTATCCATCTCGTTTGAAATAGAAGAGATGTAGAGTCAAAACCAAAAAGGTTGAGGAAAGGGTTTACAAGATTGTTTGTAAATATGTTTTGGAACAAATTCAACTCCTATTTTTCTAAGGGTTTTGTCCAATCCTAGGGTTACAATCCTACAGGCACACAGTGCTCTGATACCATCTGTAGAGGTCCCAACCTTTAATAAGGTAGATATCCCTGTGTTTACAATGCTAGTACCTGGATCAATAGCTAGCATCCATAGTTAAGATGTAATATCAAGAAACAAAGGTCATATTACAAATTTATAACCAAGAATAAAATAATTTATTACATCTTACATAGCTCATTTGGCTATCTCATTACAATGCAGCAGAAATAACTATAGCATGGAGTCCTTCATCTTCAAAGTGCACAGGCAGTCATGTTGGTTGTAGACTTGTAATCCTAATCAACAAACTTCACTAATATCAAACGAACCTACAACATAATAAGTTACTGTAGGGTTCGCAGCATAGAAAACAAAAATTTTCCTACGATGTGAACTATATACCAAGATCTATTTATACTAGATACAAACAACGGGCGGATGTATATCCGTAGAGAACATACCCTTGAAGACCGACAAAGTTTAACGAGTCCAAACTCGTGGTTGATGTAGACGATCTCTTGCCGATCTCAAGATCGAGAGGAAGTCCTAGCGCCACAAATCAGCAGCGCATCCGTGCTCGCACACACGTTCGAGGCACCGAGCAACCTCCGCCTCCTCGCTCCAGCGATGCAGCGGAAGCACAACTCTTTCTTGCCGAATAGCCACCGGGAACATGTATCTCGCTAGTCCGAGACCATGGGGATAAATTCTAGAAGGGGATAGAGATCCTTCACGAGGAGGTGTGAGTGAGAAGTGAGAGGAGGGCTCCTTTTATAGGAGGAGGGGGAACCCCAAGGGGTGGCAGCGCATGGGGCTGCCCCTTGCCCTCCCCTCTTCATGTGGTGGACACTCCACTCACAAAACTCCTCCAAATTCCTCCACTCAAAATCCCACTCAAAGATCCCATTAAATTTCCACCAAATTTAATGCAAACTCTCTTTAAATAAAACTCTTTTATTTTATTCAGAATTTTGTCAATTACTTTAATGACAAACATTCACAAATAACCCCTTGCTAGAATTCTATTTCACATGCATAACCACTTTATGCAATTTCACCAAAACCTTTGTATCTAGTGAAATAAATTCCTGCTTGTTTATTCTTTTCGGCATGAAACTTTTGCTCCAATTGGATGTCGGTGTCTCTTAAGTGTGTCACCCTACGGTTCGTGAATAATGCGGACATGATCGAGACCCCTCTCGGATCAATAATCGAGCGGGATCGGAGACCCATCTCGACTCCCACACATTCAACGATGACTTTCTTGTGATCGTCGGAACCTTTTACGCTAGTATCTTAATCCCTTTGTCTCACGATATATTACATGTCCGAGATTCGATCATCGGTATCTCCATACCTAGTTTGATCTCATTACTGACATGCACTCTTTTCTCGTTCCCGTGATATAACATTCTAGTGATCAAATCACTTGCTTGCAAGCTAATCAATGTGATATCACCGAGAGGGCCCAGAGTATATCTATCCGTCATCGGGATGAACAAATTCCACTCTCCATCCATGAGCCTCAACATAACACTTTATTAGTTCTGAACCCATCTTTATAATCACCACATACGGTGTGACGCGTTTGATGTTATCAAGAAACTCTTCCGGTGTTAGTGATTGACATGATCTCATGGTCTAAGGATTAGGATCACTTCGTAAGTTGTTATAGCAATATAAACTCAATGACTTTGATCGTAATGCTATACTTCGGATGAATGTTCATCACATCATTACACTAATGTTGTGATCCCGTTATTAACAACATCCAATGTCCATGATCAGGAAACCTTGATCATCTTGTTAATCAACGAGCTAGTTTATGAGAGAGGCTTAACTAGGAACTTTCTGTTTGTTTATTAAACACACATGTATTAACGTTTCGTATTAATACAATTATAGCATGCAAAATAAACATCTATCATATACTTGGAATACACATAATAAACAATTTATTATTGCCTCTCGGGCATATTCCTTGATCTCCCACTTGCACTAGAGACAATAATCTAGTTACATAGTGATATATCTAACACCCATTGAGTTCTGGTGTTGATCATGTTTTGCTCTAGGAGAGTTTTAGTCAACGGATCGCTACATTGAGATCCGTATGTACTTCTAAATCTTTATATCTCCATCCTTGACATGCTCGCGGATGGAGTGAAACGGCGCTTAATATGCTTGGAATGCTTGTGAGACCTTGGCTCTTTGGCATTGGCAATGGCACCATTGTTGTCACAATAGATCACCATTGGGTCCAAGCGCTTGCCACAACTCCTAGTTCGGATATGAACTCCTTCATCCAAATCGCTTCTGAGCTTCAAGCGACAACATATTCGCCTCCGTTGTTGATCCCGCTACCACAGGTTGTTTGGAGCTCCTCCAACTAACCGCTCCGCCATTCATGAGAAAAACGTATCGGATTGAGACTTAGAGTCATCCGGATCGGTGTCAAAGCTAGCGTCGACATAACACTTAGCGACGAGCTCTTCTTCACCTCCGTATACAAGAAACATATCCTTAGTTCTTCGTAGTACTTAAGGATATTCTTGACCGCTATCCATGTTCGAACACGGATCCGATTGGTACCTACTAGTCAAACTAATAGCGTGTGCCACATCCGGTCTTGTACATAGCATGGCGTACATTATAGAGCCTATGGCTGAAGCATAGGGACTTTGTCCATTATCTCTCTTTCTTCCGCGAGCGGACTTTGAGTCTTACTCAATGTCTTGCCTTGCAACATAGGTAAGAACGCCTTCTTACTTCCGTCCATTTTAAACTTCTTTAAAATCTTATCAAGGTATGTACTTTGCGATAGCCCTATTAGGCGTCTAGATCTATCTCTATAGATCTTTATGCCTAATATGTATGACGCTTCACCTAGGTCCTTCATTGAAAATTTCTTTGTTTAGATAACTTTTAACACTGTTTAAAGTTCTATATCATTCCGATCAATAATATGTCATCCACATATAATATCGAAATGCACATTGCTCCTCACTTTCTTGTAAATACAAGCTTCTCCATAAGTTTGGACAAATCCAAACTCTTTGATCACCTCATCAAAGCGGAGATTCCAACCGTGATGCTTGCTTCAATCCATAGATGGATCGCTGAAGCTTGCACACCTTGTTAGCATCCTTAGGATCGACAAAACCCTTTGGTTGTATCATATACAACTCTTCTTCAATATTACCATTGAGAAAGCGGTTTTGACATCCATGTGCCATATTTCATAATCGAAATATGCAGCAATTGCTAACATAATCCTAACGACTTTAGCATCGCTACGGAGAGAAAGTCTCATCGTAGTCAACTCCTTGAATTTGTCGAAACCCCTTTGCAACAAGTCGAGCTTTATAGATGGTTACATTACCATCGACATCAGTTTTCCTTTGAAAATCCATTTGTTCTCCACGGCCTTTCGGTCGTGAGGTAATTCCACCAAGTTCCAAACTTGATTTTCATACATGGATTCCATCTCGGATTTCATGGCTTCTAACCATTTGTTGGAATCCGGGCTCATCATCGCTTCTTCATACGTCGCAGGGTCATTATTTTCATCAACCATGAAATTTATGACAGGATTTCCGTACAGCTCGGGAGCTGCACGCGTCCTGTTTGACCTGCGAGGTTCGGTAGTACTCTCTTTCGGAGTTTCATGATCATTATCATTAGTTCCCTCTTCAACAGGTGGAGCCAACTCCGGAACAACTTCCGGTGCTGCGCTACTCGCCATACTTTGAAGAGAAGGTTCCACAACCTCTTCGAGTTCTACCTTCCGACTACTCACCCTTTCGCGAGAAACTCTTTCTCTAGAAAGGATCCATTCTTGGCAACAAAAACCTTGCCCTCGGATCTGTGATAGAAGGAATACCCAATAGTTTCTTTAGGGTATCCTATGAAGACGCGCATTTTCCGCTTTGGGTTCGAGTTTATCCGGTTGAAGTTTCTTCACATAAACATCGCAACCCCAAACTTTAAGAAATGACAGCTTAGGTTTGTTTCCAAACCACAATTCATACGGTGTCTTTTCAACGGATTTAGATGGTGCCCGATTTAAAGTGAATGCAGCAGTTTCTAGTGCATAACCCCAAAATGACAACGGCAAGTCCGTCAGAGACATCATAGATCGAACCATATCTAATAAAGTACGATTACGACGTTCTGACACACCATTTCGCTGTGGTGTTCCGGCAGGTGTGAGTTGTGAAACAATTCCACACTCTTTCATGTGAGTGCTAAACTCGTAACTTAGATACTCACCTCCACGGTCAGACCGAAGAAATTTGATCTTTCTATTACGATGATTTTCCACTTCACTCTGAAATTCCTTGAACTTTTCAAAGGTTTCAGACTTGTGTTTCATCAAGTAGATATAACCGTATCTACTCAAATCATCCGTGAAAGTAACAAAATAACGATATCCACCTCGCGCCGACACACTCATTGGACCACATACATCAGAATGTATAATTTCCAATAAATCATCGCGTTCCATTGAACCGAAAAGCGTTCTAGTCATCTTGCCCATAAGGCATGGCTCACATGTATCAAATGATTCATAATCAAGTGATTCCAAAAATCCATCCGAATGGAGCTTCTTCATGCGTTTAATGCCAATATGACCTAGACGGCAGTGCCACATATATGCGGATATATCATCATTAAGTTTAATCCTTTTAGCATTAACATTATGAATATGTGTAACATTATCATCGAGATCCAACAGAAATAAACCATTCAACATTGGTGCATGACCATAAAAGATTTCATTCATATAAATGGAACAACCATTGTTCTCAGATTTGAATGAATAACCACTTTGCATCAAACATGATCCGGATACAATGTTCATGCTCGGTGACCACCAAATAACAGTTATTTAAGTTTATGACTAATCCCGACGGTAAGTGGAGAGGTAGCGTTCGACGGCGATCACATCAACGTTTGATCCATTGCCGACACGCATCTTGACCTCACCCTTGCTAGTGGTCGCTTCGCAGCCACGATTCGAGTTACAAATATTAGCAACTGAACCGGTATCAAATACCCGGTGCTCTGCGAGCACTAGTCAAGTACACATCAATAACATGTATATCATATATACCTTTGTTTGCCTTGCCGGCCTTCTTATGCGCGAGATACTTGGGGCGATTGCGCTTCGATGGCGATCCCTTACAATAGTAGCACTTTTCGGTATCGGACTTAGGTCCAACTCGGGTTTCTTTTCGGTAACAGGCTTGCCGCCCTTACTTCCTTCCGTTTTCCTTCTTGTCTTTCTTGAAACTAGTGTTCCTATTGATCATCAACACTTGATGTTCCTTTTGATCTCCACTTATGCTTTTAAGCATTGTGAGCTCGGGAGAGACTTCTTCATGCCTTGCATATTATAGTTCATCACGAAGCTCTTATAGCTAGGTGGCAGAGACTGCAGAACACGATGGATGCCTAAGTCAATGGGAATCGTTATTCCCAAGGACACAAGCTTATCGGCGTAACCCGACATCTTGAGTACATGCTCACTAACGGAGCTGTTCTCTTCCATCATGCAGCTAAGAACTTTTGTGAAGCATTGTAGCTCTCTACAGCAACATGTGTGTCGAAAATAATTTTCAACTCACCCATTGTATCAAAAGCATTGCCGTTTTCGAAACGCTTTCGAAGTTCTGGCTCTAGCCCATACAATGCCGCAATGAACTAAGTTGTGGTCCTCCGACGAGTCGATAGACATTCTTCTCCTCGGGGGCATCGTCAAAAGGTGGGGGCCTAACGCCGCTTCTAGCACATATTGCTTTTGTGCGTGAGAGAGGAGAATCCTCAAATTCATGGCCCATTCGTAAAGTTGCTACCGTTCGTTGCTAGTTTCTCTTTCTCCATGAACACATTGAAATTAAAAGCGGTGGTGCCATCTACAATGAATTTGTAAAGTTTAGACTAAGTGTATGATAGATTGAGTTCAACTAATCTATATTACGAATGAACTCCCACTCAAAAGCGACATCCCTCGTGTCCTTTTGGTGATTACATGAACCAAATCCACTACACCAAGTCCGATCATCACGTGAGTCGGTATAGCTTCAAAGGCGAGCATCAAATGGGCATCATATCAACTATATGACTCATGCTTAACCTTTGATTACGTGTTCCGAGGCCATGTACATACATGCTAGGCTCGTCAAGTTAGAACCTTAGTATTTGCGTGTAACTGTTTACACCAAGTATGGTCGAGGATCCAAGAACACCCGATCATCACGTGATGTCTTGGAGCGACAAAACATAATCGGTGCATACTAAAGGAAGAACACATTCTTATCTTGATATTTAAATGAGGGATCATCTTATTATGCTTAACAAAGCGCTAAACAAGCAATATAAGATGCAATCAAACATCATATGTTTATTAGTGAAATTATATGGTTCCCTGCAGATGATCTCTATCATGTGCATCGTGGTATGATCACTATCATACCTATATGTGTAAATCCACAGTCTATGGGTTTTACACGCTATGTGTGTTGTAAGAGTATCATCTCATACTTCTACTTACAACACTACCATATCATAACACTAGCCCAGCAACAATCTAAACTAGACGCCTCTAATTTATCCATTGCAAGTTTTACGTGGCTTAGGGCTTTCGAGATAGAACCGTTCTTACCTACGAACATGAACCACAACGAGGATAATCAAATTGTTGACAACTCGCTTGCAAAATAGATATTGACTATAGTAGGAGAGCAGACACCGCTAGCCACTTATGCAAACTAGTTGCATGTCAAGCGTGGAACAGGTCTCATGTGCGAGGACATGTAATGTTTGTCCGCGCTTCATCCCACTATGCCACCAATATCCAAAATCACAAGAAAGGAGCAACAACATGATCATCGCCCACATACTCATATGTGTACTACCGTGTAAAGTATCTACGCATAGATCCGGCTCGATACCCTGTAGGGTTCGCAGACATAGAAAACAAAATTTTCCTACGATGTGAACTATATACCAAGATCTATTTATACTAGATACAAACAAGGCGGATGTATATCCGTGAGAACATACCCTTGAAGACCGACAAAGTTTAACGAGTCCAAACTCGTGGTTGATGTAGCGATCTCTTGCCGATCTCAAGATCGAGAGGAAGTCCTAGCCGCAAATCGTGGCGCATCCGTGCTCGCACACGTTCGAGGCACCGAGCAACCTCGCCTCCTCGCTCCAGCGATGCAGCGAAGCACAACTCTTTCTTGCCGAATAGCCACCGGGAACATGTATCTCGCTAGTCCGAGACCATGGGGATAAATTCTAGAGGAGAGAGATCCTTCACGAGGAGGTGTGAGTGAGAAGTGAGAGGAGGGCTCCTTTTATAGGAGGAGGGGAACCCCAAGGGGTGGCTGCGCATGGGGGCTGCCCCCTTGCCCTCCCCTCTTCATGTGGGTGGACACTCCACTCACAAAACTCCTCCAAATTCCTCCACTCAAAATCCCACTCAAAGATCCCATTAAATTTCCACCAAATTTAATGCAAACTCTCATTAAATAAAACTCTTTTATTTTATTCAGAATTTTGTCAATTACTTTAATGACAAACATTCATAAATAACCCCTTGCTAGAATTCTATTTCACATGCATAACCACTTTATGCAATTTCACCCGAAAACCTGTTTCGGTATCTAGTGAAATAAATTCCTGCGCTTGTTTATTCTTTCGGCATGAAACTTTTGCTCCAATTGGATGTCGGTGTCTCTTAAGTGTGTCACCCTACGGTTCGTGAATAATGCGGACATGATCGAGACCCCTCTCAGATCAATAATCAGAAGCGGGATCTGGAGACCCATCCGACTCCCACACATTCAACGATGACTTTCTTGTGATCGTGGAACCTTTTATGCTAGTATCTTAATCCCTTTGTCTCACGATATATTACATGTCCGAGATTCGATCATCGGTATCTCCATACCTAGTTTGATCTCGTTACCGACATGCACTCTTTCTCGTTCCGTGATATAACATTCTAGTGATCAAATCACTTGCTTGCAAGCTAATCAATGTGATATCACCGAGAGGGCCCAGTATATCTATCCGTCATCGGGATGAACAAATTCCACTCTCGATCCATGAGCCTCAACATAACACTTTATTAGTTCTGAACCCATCTTTATAATCACCTGTTACGGTGTGGCGTTTGATGTTATCAAGAAACTCTTCCGGTGTTAGTGATTGACATGATCTCATGGTCTAAGGATTAGGATCACTTCGTAAGTTGTTATAGCAATATAAACTCAATGACTTTGATCGTAATGCTATACTTCGGATGAATGTTCATCACATCATTACACTAATGTTGTGATCCCGTTATTAACAACATCCAATGTCCATGATCAGGAAACCTTGATCATCTTGTTAATCAACGAGCTAGTTTATGAGAGAGGCTTAACTAGGAACTTTCTGTTTGTTTATTAAACACACATGTATTAACGTTTCCGTATTAATACAATTATAGCATGCAAAATAAACATCTATCATATACTTGGAATACACATAATAAACAATTTATTATTGCCTCTCAGGGCATATTCCCTTCAGTTACAACCACAAGGGTCAATACATTTGAATTGTATTGGCAAGTGATACTATGGTAGTATAGTGGAGTCTATCATCTATATGCATTTGGCTAAGTGGATCTTAGGCTTGCTTTGCTCAAAATAGATTTTCCTTATCATTTCAAAACATTAAGTTTTTGTTTGTCAAAATCACCCAAGGCATCTCCCAATAGAAATTGGTGATCCTTAAACCCTTGTTCAACCACAAGTTTTTAACTTAGAAATTGGGATGAGGAGATTATTGATAGCTTCCATGTCTTGATGCTCAAATTGTCCTTTACCAGGGACACGGCTAAGTACTTAGATTTTACACTCTGTAGAGGTGGTGCACTTTCCCCACAAGACTTGGTTTCACCAAGACAAGATCTTTCAGAAGCCTTCCCTTAGACCAGAATGAACGCGTTCCAACCTATCATCCCCTACCACCAACTGTCCATTTGGCTAAGTTATTGCAACCTATATGATCCAGGCAGAGCCCATAATGCCAAGTGGCTGCACTTGAAGCTTCTCAACATTTGACATATCAAATCTCTTTGTTCCTGGGTGGCCATCCACAAGTGAGATACACAAGGTAAACCATAGAAATGTGCCTTGTGTAACCACTCAACACAAACCATTCCTTCCATTCCACCCAGGTGATTCATTCACTTAGTTGTTTTATTAAACAAAACACAAGTACTTGACTTAGAAATATTCCATAGTATGAATATAATCCACCCTTGTTTTCTACTAGATAGTCTAAGCATGATAGAAGTAGGAACCTTAACTTAGGAAAATTCTACTAAGGTTTCATCTACTAGGATTTCCCATGGCATAGTTTACACTTAGAAAAAATTCCATGCAAGTCCTACTTAGAAATATCACTAATGCATAGTGAAAATAATGGGACAAAAGTATGAAGCATCACTTGACTTTTTGGTAGAGAATATAAGTTCACTCCTTGACCTTGTAATATTCATACTCTTCAAATCACTACAATTCCATCAAGCAAGGCACAATTTCAATCTACCATTCAAGCAAACAACACATGAAATAATAGAAACAAAGCAATACATGCAAGCATGCTAAAGATTGTTTTATTTGGAAAAGTGGTTTATAATAGGTTATAAACATTCTAAAACACCTATTGGTCATTTTATAAATGTGGTAAAACTATTTGCAAAATATTTTACCTATAAACCATTTTTAAACCAAATCAATTTTTATGTGGTTGAAAATGCTTTTTAGCAAAGTAAAAATCTATAGGATTCAACGAAATATATTTTTAAATCATAAAACCTTGAGGGTCAGAGAGTTTAAATCAAAACATTTCCCAAAGGTTTTTCTCCCAAAAGCATTTTAACATATAAACAATATTTTTTTATTTGACTAGAAATGTTCTAAAACAAAGTTCTATTCTTTTGCTTCACAAAATATGTTTTTGAAACCAAAAGTTGGTTTCTATGGTTAGTAGGTTCAAAACAAACTATTTTCCAAATATTTTATCACAAAAATAATTTTGGAAAGAATTTTATATTCAAAATATGCCTACACAAGTTTCTGCAAAAACAACCATTTTACCAGAAGCAATTCACTAAACAAAGTGTATGGTTGGAAAGTACTTGTCTTGCTGATTCCATTGTTATAAAATTTGCAAAATTTGGACGTGTGGATCAAAAGTTATGCAATTTACAAAATCAAACAACTAATAGAAATGTTTCTTACTTTTTAAAACAACACAATGCCACGCGTCGAGTCCTTATTGGCCGATAACGGTTCGCGTGGATCACGCAGTGTGGTGCATTGGATCTAATGACAATCGTGCGACACAGATCGCTCCATACAGTTTCACTTAAGTGACTCTATTCTATCCGCGCGATCTAGATCCAACGGTGCACAGGGGTCTGACCATATCTAAGCGGCGCTAGCGGCGGCGGTTGGCGGCAGCGTGGTCAGACGGCGGCGGAGCCAGCAATTTAGGAAGAAAGGGCAATGGGGGAGGGCTTTACCAGGTTCGCCTTGCTTCGCTGATGCTCAATGTGGTCGTCACTTGTCGAGGGGCGCTCTGAACCATCGGTGATTTCTCGCCGTAGTTGTCGTCGGCGTCTGGCGGCTCTGTTCGTCATCGGAGGCGAGTGTACGGCTCACGCTAAGGCACGAAAAAGGGTGCGTTAGCTGCGCACATAAGCGGCGAGTACAAGTGCATCCAGGAGAGGGGGAGGCGCGGTCGAACTTTACCTGGGGACGTCGCCGGAGAAATGGAAGACGGTGGCGCTGTTCTGGTGAAGAGGTTGTCGAGGTTACGGTGCTCGCGCGGCTGAACGGTCGGCACTGGGAGATGCGCTAGAGGCTAGGGAGTAGAATCGTGTGGTCTAGGGGCAGAGGAGTAGCTGGGCTCGCCGGATTTCGCCGGGAAGATCGTCGGGGTCAGAGGGAGTTGAGGTCGAAATTTGTGCAGTTTAGTGGCTCCGGTCGAGTGCGGTCTGAGGGAAAATAAGGAGGAGGGCGAGGCGATTTAACGAGAGTAATCGCGGGTGTAATTGCTGCAACATTAAGACGAATTTACTCGGCGAAATTTCGGGCAGAAACAACGAGGAGGGGAGGAACTGGTCTGTGGGGGTGAAGGAGATGATGATGTGGCTGTGGGGTAACATCGTCAGTGAGAGAGAGAGAGAGAGAGCGAACGGGTGGGGTCCGCAGCTCAGTGACTAGGTGGGTGTGTCTAGGAGTGAGAGAAAACGATTCGGGGGAAAGAGGGGAAATGGGCATGCTGGCCTAGATGGGCTTTGCTGGCTAGACTGCTTTGTTCATTTTTTTGTGCAGATTCTTTTTCCTTTTTCTTTTTCTATTTATATGTTTTTATTTTGTTTAATTAATTCAAATAACAATTTGATTTCAAACTTTAACCAAACTTTGTGTGTATTCAAAAACTAATTAATAATACATTCTAAAGACAAATTTAGAATAATTCCTTTATTCTTTTTTTGGGGTCTCTTATTTATTTTATAAATAGTCTAATAGATTTTAATGTGTTTTAAAACTTTATTTGAAATCCATATTTTTACCAAACCTATTCAGTAGGCTTTATTTATTTAATAGGGTGCTAAAGTATTTTAATATGATTATTAATCATTTTAATTTGGGCAATTGTTTTTATTCCAATGAAATTCAAATATGGTTTTATTTCCAGATAACTTTATTTAGATGATTCTTTTATTTCATTTAAGTAAATTAAATAACTTTTATTCCACTTGGGTAAATTCCAATTATTTTCCCCTGATTTGATTAATCATTTCTAATAGGGATTTTGTCTTTATTCAAATGGAAATAGAATTTGGTTAATGCCATTTTATTTTATTTGGAAAATTTTTTATACATTTATTTTATTTGGATTTGGATTATATTCATTCCATTTTCTTATGGATTAGGCCAAGATTTAATTTGGTCTTTAAATATTCCTCATTTAATATTTCTATCTTTATCTTATAAAATCCATATCTTTTTATTTATAGATCCAAACTTGGTGATTCCAATTTGTATATTTTTATATAGTATTTATTTATCCTTTTAATTCCCTTTAGGATTATTTACTCACCTTTTGGTATGGATTTTTAGATAGGTGCTTTATTAGCTTTGGAAATTCAATTTCCTTATCTTATTAAATTCATAAGATTTTATCTATGGCTCCAAATTAAGTGAAACCAATTTATATGGTTTTATAATATTTCTATTTGTCATTCTTGATCATTTGTAAATGTTTGTTGACAAATTTTTTTATATGGATCAAATATTTAGTCTATTGAGATAACTTGGAAATGATTTTATTCCATTAGGGTTTTAGAGTTTTGATTTATTTCCAAATGTTTAAATTTCCAGATGTATTAAAGAAGAATGCATTTCACTTGATTTGAATTTTAGTTAGGTTCAAACATTAACAAAAGTTTGTTCAAGATGGGATTTAAGTTTCCATTTAGAAACAAAAAGTTTCTTTTCAACCTAAATTTCAACAATTATTTATTTTGTTTATTTATTTTTCACATTACAAAATTTGGAAAATTTTGGGATGTGACAATGCAGCAGGCATACAAGCATCTTAGTCATCTAACTGCATGGGTGTGCTGTCGACACAGCCCCAGCAGTCCAAGCAAGTAAAAAGGACCAAGCACAACCGTGGGGAAGCACTAGTGCATCTCTCCACTGCTCACACCACATAAGAACAACTATATTAGCCAGAGCCAAACAAACCAGCCAACACAATCTCACACCAGATCAAGCCACACATCAACTGATGGTGCAATAAGAGGGGAGGATCAGGTGGACAGCAAGGCCAAGCTCACATGAGCTAGGAGGAGCAGAGTTGAGCAAGGACAAGCACAAGCATCAGGGGAAAACAAGAACAACATCAAGAGGTGAAGGACTAGATCAGACCAGCAACACCACCAGCACATCAAGCCATCACAATCATAAATTTTGTGGTGAGTATCATAAACAACCACATGATCTGTTTATCTTATCCAAGCAGAATATATGTGCTGATGCATAAGACAACCTCTCAATAATCACCCAAGTGGGGTGAATCTATCCTAGAGGTTTTAAATATAAAGATATGAACCAAACTCTATTAAAAACACCAAATTCTCATATCAGCCTCACAGAATTGGTGATACCAAAGGCAACTTCTATATTATATCATTTGTTCTTACAAAATCTGGGCACATGTCACATCCAAAATTGTAGATTTGGTACTGCATAGCATACATGTCATTGCATCATGAGCATCATTTCAAAAAAAATTAGTTTCAAACTTTTTGTCAAAACCCACTTGCATGTCTTTGTCACATACACATGAGTGCTCGGTTTCTATCTTTCATATGCTGGAAAGATTTAGTTTAGTGGTTTGGAAGTCACAAGTGCGTAGAGGTTTCCGACACTAACCCGTAGCACTTTGAATCACCTCATTCGGAGCTATGGTTCAAAAGTTATGCTAAACTGATTTTTTGTTTAAACATAGACAGTTCGATCAGATTAAGATTTTAGCTCAGATAAGAAAATCTACAGGAAAAAGGAAAAAAAAGAGGAACCGCCGCGGTAGTCAGTCGGCCCGGCCCACCCGGGCTGCTAGCGATCGGTGACCGGCGGTGCGTGATCAGCGTCTTGGTGGGCACTAAGCGCCGCCAACCCAGCCTTGAGCCACCGCCAGAAGGGCCCCTCCCGTCAGCCTTAGCCTGCCACCGCCATGTGGGCCCCACGCATTAGCTCCTTTCCCAACTCGTGTTCTTCACTGACACCGCTGCCAACTCCGATTTTGCTGGAATTTTGGGCCGAATCCAAACAACCCCGGGGTAGATGTTGCCTCCTCTTAATCCCTAGAACCACCTCTTCGAAAGCACCTAAAACCATCGCCTAATACGCCGCCATCTTCACGAATTTACTCGCCGGAGTACGCGCCGACCAGCCACCGCCAAACCTCGCCGGAGCCGCCTCCCCCGTCGAACCCGACGCCGCTGGTGAGCCTCTCCTCCACGCGCGTTCCCTGCCCTTCGATCGCAGTTGAACGTCCTAGATCGGGCGCTGACTAGTCAGCAGTTGACCGAAGACTAGTCAACTGCCTCGTCAGCGCTGACTCAGCGTTTGACTGGTCAGCTCGAATTTTGATTTAATTAAATCGATTTAAATTAGCAGATTTAGTTTTAATCTTGAAAAATTCATATCTATTAATCTACTGGGCCAAAATTGCAAATAAGATACCGATGGATTCAGTTTTTCACGTAGAATATTGCTGTACAATTGTTCCATACTTTTGCAACAAGGTTTTGCCGTAATTAATTAAATAGTTTAATGTCCTTTTTAGAGTAATAAATTCATAGGAAAAGTTCTACAACTCCAAAAATTGCAAATGAGGTGTCCCTGAAATCAGTAGAACAAGGGGAATCTGTTAGGGAATTAAAGGATAGACTTATAGTACTGGAAGTTGCAGAATCTATTAAAAGGCTTTCTGGAGTATTTTATTTATTCAGAAAGTCCTACAAATCCTTTTTGAGTGATTCCAGTGGGTACTGGTTCTATTTTAGGTTGCCTACGCAGTAGTTATTTTTCTAAGATTTTACAATCTGTTCAATAGTAGTGGCCTAATAATTGGGTTATAGCTCAATTGTTTGGCCATTTAAAATTGCATGCCTTGTTTTCAATACTTTTAAATTTTTTTCCATGCATGCATATAGTAGGTATACTGAGTAAGGTTATAGAAAGCTACTGTTACATTGTTCAACTTGTCATGCATGCATCTTGCATTGTTATGTTTGTATATGATTGTGTTTGGTTTGTTTATGTGATTGCAATTGTATCGTGTAGATTGTGACGAGTGCAACACTTGCTCGTGTGAGGATTATTCGTTCGACTGCTACAGCCAAGGCAAGTAGATGCTACTTTGTTCATGATGTTGTACTACTATTTTGAATGCATTGTTGTGTAATTTGTAGATGCATGTGTAGGAAAGTACTATCGCTATGCTATGTCCTATTATGTGGTAGGGATTTCCTGTAGATGAGCCACCATTGGTAGATGTGTTGGAGATATGCCATAGAGGCAATAATAAATGTAGTTATTATTATATCTTTGTGTTTATGATAAATGTTTGCATTCATGCTATAATAGTATTAACAAGGAAACATTAATACTTGTGTGATTTGTAAACTCAATTTGAAGTCCCTAGTAAAGCCTCTATACATCACTAGCCTGTTGGTTGATAAATGATTGTGGTTTCCCTATCATGAACATTGAGATGTTATCAACAACAAGATCATATCATTAGGAGAATGATATGGTGGACATAATCCTATAGATAAGCGTAGCATAAAGATCAAGTCATTTTAATAGTTCAATTGCTATATGCTTTCTGATACATAGTAACCTAATTCCTTCGACCATGAGATCATGCATATCACCTTTACCGGATGGATGCTTTGATGACATCAAACACCACACCGTAACTGGGTGGCTATAAAGGTGGCATTGAGTGTTCGGAAAGTATTGGTTGAAACACATGGATCAAGAGTGGGATTTGTCCATCCATATGACGGATAGATATACTCTGGGCCCTCTCGGTGGAATGTCATCCAATTAGCTTGCAAGCATGTGACTGGCTCACAATGTATCACATATCACGGGACTGAGAAAAGAGTACTTATCGGTAACGAGGTTGAACTAGGTATGCAGAGATACCGATGATCATAACCTCGGATAAGTAAAGTATCGTGAGACAAAGGGAAATTGGTATCGTATGTAAGTGGTTCATTCGATCACAAAGTAATCGTAGAAATATGTGGGAGCCATATGAATTTCCAGATTCCTCTATTGGTTATTGTTCGGAGAAGTGTCTCGATCATGTCCGCATAATTCACGAACCGTAGGGAGACACACTTAAGGATTCGACGTTGTTTGAGTAGTTATGGAATGAATGAGAAAGAGACCGAATGTTGTTCGGAGTCTCGGATGGGATCCGGGATATCATGAGGAGATCCGGAATGGTCCGGAGAATAAGATTCATATAAGGAAAGTCCCGTTTCGGAGTTGGGGAATGATTCCGGTGTTTTCATCGGGAATGTTCTAGAAGGTTTCGGAATGTCCGGCACTCCGGAGGGGAAGGGGTACATGAATGTGTCATTGCAAGTTGGAATGATTGCATCATGTACTAAGTGTCATCGCTGTTCCAAATAAAGGATTAATTCAAATCCTAGTTTGAAAAGTCAAATAGCTAAATTGAAAAGTCAAACGGCTAAATTTGGAAAGAGGAAAAGAGGAGGAAGGTGAAACCGAGTTGGGGAGGGAGTCCTCCTCCCCAAGCCGGCGCACCACCCAAGCCGAGTTGGGGAGGACTCCCTCCTCCCTGGCCGGCCCCTCCACCTATATAAGGAGGGGCAGGGCTCCCTCCTAGCACACACAAGTACCTCTCCTCAAACCCTAGCTTGGCACCACCACCATAGCCGCCGCCGCCCCCTTAGGGTTTTGCCCTAGCCGCCGACTTGGGGTGCCCCAATCCCTAGCCGCCGGCTCTAGCCTCTCCTCCTTGGTGCGTCTAAAACCTAGATCACCGAGGAGCTCTCTCATACTCCACCATACTCGCTCCGGCTTAAGGCGAAGCCCTGCGAGATCTCCCCTCTACTTCCAGTACCACGCCGTTGTGCTGCCGGAATCGCGAGGAGAGTGCTACAACCTCCGCTGCCTGCTGGAACAAGGGAGAGGAAGGTCTTCGTCGAGTACCGAACGTGTGACCGACTGCGGGAGCGCTGCCGGAACGCATTGCCAGAAGGATCGTCTACGCGATCTTGAGATCGGGAAGAGTATGACTACATCACCCACGAGAATCCGCTCTCGTTAAACACTTTGGAATCTTTGAGGGTAAGTTATTCCATCGACTCGTTGCTACAATCTAATAGATAGATCTTGGCTTGTTTGTTTGTATGCGATAGAAATTTTTTGTTTTCCATGCTACGAAACCCTACAGTGGTATCAGATCCGTGTCTATATGTAGATATGTTGCACGAGTAGAACACAATGGTCATTGTGGGCGTTGATGCTTTTATTGTCGATTGCTTCTTGTGTACTTTGCATCTTGCGGTATGTTGGGATGAAGCGGCCCGGGCTAACCTTACATGACATCGTTCATGAGACTTGCTCCACGCTCGACATGCAACTTGTATTGCATAAGTGGCTTTGCGGGTGCCTGTTTCTCCTAGCATAGTTAAGATCCAATTTAGAACGGGTGATTATCAATACTAGTATCAATGTTGTGGTTCATGTTCATAAGTTAGAACGGCACTTATTGAAAGCCCTAAACCACGTAAAACATGCAAAGAAAGTAGAGGCGTCTAACTTTGTTTTGCAGGGGTGTGCAGTGATGTGATATGGCCATGATTGTGATTATATTTGATGTATGCAATGTTCCTTATTGTAAGTTGGCAACCGGCAGGAGCCATATGGTTGTATTTAATTTATGTTAAGACCCGCGTGTCTATTCAAAGTAGTTGTAATAGTTGAAGCCGGTGGACGACAACCATGGAGAAGCGTCATTGACCTTGATGCAATGCCGGTGATGATGGAGATCATGTTCGTTCTTGAAGATGGAGATCGGAAGCACAAAGAAGAAAGGCCATATCATATCACATATTATGAATTGCATGTGATGTTAATCCTTTATGCATCCTGTATTGCTTAGTAGAGCAGCGGTAGCATTATAAGATGATCCCTCATGCACATGAATTTCAAGTCATAAAGTGTTCACCCTTGGTTAGCACCGTTGCTAAAGCTTGTTGTTTGAAGCACCGTGATGATCGGGTGTGTTAGATTCCGCAAGTGTATACAACGCGTGAGCAAGCCATATTTGCTCATGCGAAACTAAGGTTTGATCTTGACGAGCCTAGCATGTACGGACATGGTCTCGAAACACGGATCACCGAAAGGTAAAGCATGAATCATATAGTAGATATGATGAACATGACGATTGTTCGCCATTGAAACTATATCAACTCGTGATGATCGGTGTTGATGTAGTGGATTTGGTTATGTGATCACTAAAACAATGTGAGGGATGTTGTTTTGGTGGGAGTTCACCTAGATTAACTTTATTATTAATTTGAACTCAATTTGTCATAAACTTAGTCTAAACTATTGCAAATATGTTGTAGATCAATGGCAGCCTACCATCAATTTTAATGCGTTCCTAGAAAGAAAAGTTGAAAAACAATGGAAGCAACTTGCGGATTGGTTCATAATTTGAGGATTGTCCTCACGGTGGTAATTTGACCTATGTCTTTGGATGCACTTTGGGTGACCCACTGCGGTGATGCTTCCGATGAAGTAAAGAATGTTTACCTCGCTCGGAAGAATCGTACTCCATAGTTCATGTGCTATCTTGTATGGTTTGGAATCGGAGCTTGAAAAGGTTTGAGAATTCAGACCCATATGATATTGTCGAGGATCTCAAATTGATCTTTGAGACTCATGCGGCAATTGAAAGTTATGAGGCTTACGAAAAGTTCTTTAACTTCAAGATGGAAGAGGGCAGCTCAGTCGGTGAGCATGTGCTTAAGATGTGCGGGGCACGCAAACAAACTTCAAAGCTTGGGTATAGTGATTCCTAATGCTTTGGGGATTTACCGTGTCCTCAATCACTACCACCAAGTTACAAGAACTTTGTGATGAACTACAACATGCGAGAACATGAACAAGCAGGTTGCTAGAACTGTTTGCTATGTTAAAGTCTGCGAAGTGGAGATCAAGAAAGAGCACCAAGTGTTGTTGGTCAATAAGACCACCAAATTCAAGAAAGGCAAGTCTAAGCGAAGGACACTTCAAGAAGGGTGGTAAGAAAGTTACCACGCCGAAGAAGACCAAGGCTGGACCTAAGCACGATCTTGAGTGCTTTCTTGCAAGGAGAAGGTCCTTTGGGCGGAATTGCCCAAAGTACTTGGCGGATTTGAAGAAGCGGCAACATCAAGAAGAAAGGTATATCGATATACATGTTATTGATGTGTATCTCACTAGTACTCGTAGTAGTGCACGGTATTTAATCTTGGTTCGGTTGCTCATATTTGTAACTCGAAGCGGTCTTTGCGAAATAAGCGGAAGCTAGCGAAGAACAAGGTGACGATGCGGCGTGGAAGCAGATCAAAGGTTGATGTGATCGCGGTCGACGCTACCCTTCATCTACCATCGGGATTAGTTTTATACTTAAATAATTGTTATTTGGTGCCTGCGTTGAGCATGAACATTATATCGGGATCTTATTTATTGCGAGACGGTTACTTGTTTAAGTCCGAGAATAATGGTTGTTCGATTTATATGAGTAATATGTTTTATGCACATGCACCTTTGATAGATGGTCTATTCTTAATGAATCTCGATAGTGGAAATGCACATATCAACAACATTGAGGCTAAACGTTTGAAATCAAGCGATAATTCGACCTATATGTGGCACTGTCGTCTTGGTCACATTGGAGTGAAGCGTATGAAGAAACTCCATTCTGATGGACTTCTTGAATCACTTGATTTCGAATCACTTGAAAGATGCGAAGCATGTCTGATGGGTAAAATGACTAAGACTCCATTTTCTAGTATGATGGAGCGAGCTACGGACTTATTATAAATCATACATACCGATGTGTGTGGTCCAATGAGTGTAGCATTGCGCGGTGGTTATCGTTATGTTCTTACCTTCACGGATGATTTGAGTAGATATGGGTATATCTATTTCATGAAACATAAGTCCGAAACTTTCGAGAAGTTTAAGGAGTTTCAAAGTGAGGTAGAGAATCAACGTAACAAGAAGATTAAATTTCTACGTTCTGATCGTGGAGGTGAATATCTAAGTTACGAGTTTGGTGAGAATTTGAAGAAATGCGGAATACTTTCACAGTTGACACCGCCGGGAACACCACAGCGTAATGGTGTGTTCGAACGTCGTAATCGAACTCTCTTAGATATGGTTCGTTCTATGATGTCACTTACAGATTTACCGCTATCATTTTGGGGTTATGCATTAGAAACAACCGCATTCACTTTAAATAGGGCACCATCTAAATCCGTTGAAACGACACCGTATGAATTATGGTTTGGGAAGAAACCTAAATTGTCGTTCCTTAAAGTTTGGGGTTCGAAGCCTATGTAAAGAAGTTACAGCGGACAAGCTTGAACCCAAAGCGGAAAAATCGTCTTCATAGGATACAGAAGGAAACTATTGGGTATACCTTCTATCATAGATCCGAAGGCAAAATCTTCGTTGCCAAGAATGGATCCTTTCTAGAGAAGGAATTTCTCTCGAAAGAAGTAACTGGAAGGAAAGTAGAACTCGACGAGGTTGTCGAACCTTCTCTCGAAATTGCGAGTAGCGCAGCACCGGAAGAAGTTCCTGTGGTGCCTGCACCAATTAGAGAGGAAGCTAATGATGACGATCATGAAACTTCGGTTGAAGTTGCTACAGAGCCTCGGAGGTCAATGAGAACTCGTACCACTCCAGATTGGTATGATCCTGTTATGAGTGTCATGTTGGTGGACAACACCGATGACCCTAAGACATATGAGGAAGCAATGATGAGCCCAGATTCCAATAAATGGCAAGAAGCCATGAAATCCGAGATTGGATCCATATACGAAAACCAAGTATGGACTTTGGTGGACTTACTGGGATGGTAGGAAGAACTGTCGAGAACAAATGGATCTTCAAGAAGAAAGCAGATGCTAATGGTAATGTTCATCTATAAAGCTCGACTTGTCATAAAGGGTTTCGACAAATTCAAGGAGTTGACTACGATGAGACTTTCTCACCAGTAGTGAAGCTAAAGTCTGTGAGGATTATGTTAGCAATCGCTGCATATTATGATTATGAGATATGGCAGATGGATGTCAAAACAACATTCCTCAATGGAGATATTGATGAAGAGTTGTATATGATGCAACCCAAAGGTTTTGTCGATCCTAAAGATGCTAACAAGGTATGTAAACTTCAACGGTCCATCTATGGATTGAAGCAAGCATCCCGAAGTTGGAATCAACGTTTTGATAAGGTGATCAAAAGTTTTGGTTTTATACAAACTTATGGAGAAGCTTGTATTTACAAGAAAGTGAGTGGGAGCTCTATAGCATTCTTAATACTATATGTGGATGACATATTGTTGATTGGGAATTATGTAGACCTTCTTAATAGTGTCAAGGAATATTTGAATAATAGTTTTTCAATGAAGGATCTTGGCGAAGCAGCTTACATATTAGGCATAAAGATTTATAGAGATAGATCGAAACGCCAAATATCATTGTCACAGAGTACATATTTGTACAAAGTTCTAAAGAGATTTGGAATGGAAGATAGCAAGAAAGGTTTCTTGCCCATGTTGCCCAATACGACCTTGAGTAAAACTCAAAGTCCGACATCGGCAGAAGATAGAGAAAGGATGAGTAAGACTCCCTATGCCTCAGCCATAGGATCTCTAATGTATGCCATGCTATGTACTAGACCCGACATTGCATATGTTGTTAGTTTAACTAGCATATATCAAAGTGATCCAGGAGTGGATCATTGGACAGCGGTCAAAAACATCCTTAAGTACTTGAGAAGAACTAAGGATATGGTTCTTTCTTATGGACGTGATGAACAGATCATTCTCAATGGTTACACCGATGCTAGTTGGAACACCGATCCGGATGATTCTAAATCACAATCTGGATACGTATTTATTTTGAATGGTGCAGCAGTTAGCTGGAGGAGTGCAAAACAAAGCGTTGTGGCGAGATCTTCAACTGAATCGGAATACATGGCTGCTTCGGAGGCTTCACAAGAAGCGATATGGATGAAAGAGTTCATTACAGAGCTGGGTGTGGTTCCTAGTGCGCTGGACCCAATGTCTATCTACTGTGATAACATGGGCGCCATAGCCAATGCGCAAGAACCAAGGTCACACAAGAAGCTGAAGCATATCAAGCTACGTTTTCACGCTATTCAAGAACATATCCAAGATGGGGATATAAATATTTGCAAAGTACACACATATCTGAATGTGGCGGATCCGTTGACTAAACCTCTCCCGAGGGCAAAACATGACCAGCACCAAACTGCCATGGGTGTTCGGTATATTACCATGTAATCTAGATTAGATGACTCTAGTGCAAGTGGGAGACTGTTGGAGATATGCCCTAGAGGCAATAATAAATGTAGTTATTATTATATCTTTGTGTTTATGATAAATGTTTGCATTCATGCTATAATAGTATTAACAAGGAAACATTAATACTTGTGTGATTTGTAAACTCAATTTGAAGTCCCTAGTAAAGCCTCTATACATCACTAGCATGTTGGTTGATAAATGATTGTGGTTTCCCTATCATGAACATTGAGATGTTATCAACAACAAGATCATATCATTAGGAGAATGATATGGTGGACATACTCCTATAGATAAGCGTAGCATAAAGATCAAGTCATTTTAATAGTTCAATTGCTATATGCTTTCTGATACATAGTAACCTAATTCCTTCGACCATGAGATCATGCATATCACCTTTACCGGATGGATGCTTTGATGACATCAAACACCACACCGTAACTGGGTGGCTATAAAGGTGGCATTGAGTGTTCGGAAAGTATTGGTTGAAACACATGGATCAAGAGTGGGATTTGTCCATCCATATGACGGATAGATATACTCTGGGCCCTCTCGGTGGAATGTCATCCAATTAGCTTGCAAGCATGTGACTGGCTCACAAGGTATCACATATCACGGGACTGAGAAAAGAGTACTTATCGGTAACGAGGTTGAACTAGGTATGCAGAGATACCGATGATCATAACCTCGGATAAGTAAAGTATCGTGAGACAAAGGGAAATTGGTACCGTATGTAAGTGGTTCATTCGATCGCAAAGTAATCATAGAAATATGTGGGAGCCATATGAATTTCCAGATTCCTCTATTGGTTATTGTTCGGAGAAGTGTCTCGATCATGTCCGCATAATTCACGAACCGTAGGGAGACACACTTAAGGATTCAACGTTGTTTGAGTAGTTATGGAATGAATGAGAAAGAGACTGAATGTTGTTCGGAGTCTCGGATGGGATCCGGGATATCATGAGGAGATCCGGAATGGTCCGGAGAATAAGATTCATATAAGGAAAGTCCCGTTTCGGAGTTGGGGAATGATTCCGGTGTTTTCATCGGGAATGTTCTAGAAGGTTCCGGAATGTCCGGCACTCCGGAGGGGAAGGGGTACATGAATGTTTCATTGCAAGTTGGAATGTTTGCATCATTTACTAAGTGTCATCGCTGTTCCAAATAAAAGATTAATTCAAATCCTAGTTTGAAAAGTCAAATAGCTAAATTGAAAAGTCAAACGGCTAAATTTGGAAAGAGGAAAAGAGGAGGAAGGTGAAACCGAGTTGGGGAGGGAGTCCTCCTCCCCAAGCCGGCGCACCACCCAAGCCAAGTTGGGGAGGGACTCCCCTCCCTCCCCTTGGCCGCCGGCCCCTCCACCTATATAAGGAGGGGCAGGGCTCCCTCCTAGCACACACAAGTACCTCTCCACAAACCCTAGCTTGGCGCCACCACCATAGCCGCCGCCCCCTTAGGGTTTTGCCCTAGCCGCCGACTTGGGGTGCCCCAATGCCTAGCCGCCGGCTCTAGCCTCTCCTCCTTGGTGTGTCTAAAACCTAGATCGCCGAGGAGATCTCTCATACTCCACCATACTCACTCCGGCTTAAGGCGAAGCCCTGCGAGATCTCCCCTCTACTTCCGGTACCACGCCGTTGTCTTTGGGAATCGAAGAAGAGTGCTACAACCTCCATTTTCTTTGGAACAAGGAGAGGAAGGTCTTCGTCGAGTACCGAACGTGTGACCGATTGCGGGAGCGCTTGGCAGCGCGGAAGGATCGTCTCACGCGATCTTGAGATCGGAGAATGCGACTACATCACCCACGAGAATCCGCTCTCGTTAAACACTTTGGAATCTTCGAGGGTAAGTTATTCCATCGACTCGTTGCTACAATCTAGTAGATAGATCTTGGCTTGTTTGTTTGTATGCGATAGAATTTTTTTGTTTTCCATGCTACAAAACCCTACAAGATGTGCTTAGCCATGCTATGATGAATGAGGGCTGGGTTACATCACTAAAAGTTGTTTTTAAATGTGTTGGTTTGAGAAAACTAAAAACAACTTAATCAATAAATCTCCTGGGTGTGATGGGATTGATAATTTTTTGTGGTATCATTGCGGAAAGGCACCCAGGTATCAAGAGAAAATGATTGGCTTCTTTATTTCGTAGTTTACGTGTACAACCATGTGCCAATAATGGAATGAGTGGTAGGTTGGACTCAGTAGGTTGTGGTAACTCGAACCCACGTATCCAGAGATGTAGAATTTTGGTAGGTTGGTACGGTGCGTTTCGGGTTTGGGGAGCTACTTCCCGAAAGGTCTCTTCTTAGAGTTCTCCCTATCATCACCCAATATGAGAGTGGTGGTACGAGCTGGGCTGGCCAAGTCACATGGGTAAAGTGTACTAACTCCTGCAGGGTGTATAAACTAATAAATTAGCCGTGTCCCCGGTTATGGACATCTGATTTGCTTGATATTGGGTTCATGACATGTTTCTCTCTAATTATAATTTCATAATTGCTTTAATTTTGATGGGTTAGTCTATTTGGGATCTTTTAAAATAAAATCAAAAACTGTTTATGAAAGTAGGACAAAAAGGTATTTGAAAATGCAAGCTAGCCATAGATCCACATGCCAAATATGCATGTAGATGATGGTTCTATTGTCTCCTTTAATAGCTCTACTTGCCATACATTCCATGTATTGACCTTTTGGGGATGCTACGTTTCATGTTGCAGGATATTCAGATTCCGAGTGATCGATTTAGGCCACGGTACTCCACTCGGCACTTGTTCACTTGTGGCAATTTGAAGAATGGAGGAGTTATTTTATTTATGTTGCTACTTGAATAAGCTGAGCTAAGCCTTTATTGTAATAATGTTACTCTGGATCTTTCGGTATTTATGATACACAGATATTTTCTATGTTATTCATCTTTATTCTATTGTGGGCCAATGAACCGATCCAGGGATTGGCATGTCACATAGAATCTACGGTCTTTTTAGAACCGTAGTGTTACAAGATGGTATCAGAGCCCGTGTGTCGACTGTAGAATCGTGTCGTAGGTTTGGAATTAGGAAACCATAGAATTACTAAAGCTTATATTAACTCTGTCTTTCATCTTATGCCTTTCACTCTCGTAAATCTTTACCATATATATGATATTCTCACACTTTCCTCTTTTAATTGATAGATCGGAGAAGTCAGGACTGAGTATGCTGCGATTGAGTCGCCAAGGCCCTTTGCAAGACAGTTGGCACAGCTCTCATAGTCATTGGGATTGTTGCTGCCCATGTTCAAGGGAAGAAGGCTATACACCTATGGATATGGCGAGGACGCCTGGGAAATCACCACTTTCATCTTCAGGGATGTGGCCTTGCCAAACCCTGTGCATCTGGTCTACACCAAGACGTGTTGCAACTGGGGGCTTGGAATAAACTTGGCCCTGCACGAAGCCCTGTCACGCCAGTGCCATCTTGTTCAACACCTGCTGCCAGAAGACTCACCT
This sequence comes from Avena longiglumis, assembly GCA_030063025.1. Lineage (NCBI taxonomy): Eukaryota > Viridiplantae > Streptophyta > Magnoliopsida > Poales > Poaceae > Avena > Avena longiglumis. The sequence goes on along the minus strand of CP125978.1, from coordinate 139,747,769 downwards.
TACCGTGACTACGGAAGGCGGGATGAGAATGGGAACGTTGTGGTTACCCCAGGCAACAGGAACAACATGTTGCCCTGTCGGAGGCACATAGAGGATATGGAGGTGGAGAATGGAGCCCTAGCTGAGAAAGTGATGATGGTAAAGGAGATAGCTGACTTTGCCAGCAACGGCCTGGTGGTCCAGGGACAGGAGATTGATACTTTACATGAAGCTGTGGATGTTCTGAACCATGCACTTATTGGCAAGGACGTGACCATAGCACAGCTGAATGGGACCGTCCAGGAGAATAATCAAGCCATAGAACAGCTGAATGAGACCGTCTAGGAAAACAATCAAGCCATAGAGCAGCTGCAAGGGACCATCAAGGAAAGAGACCAGACTATTGTTGATACGGCAACCCAGGTTGCCGCTCTCCAAGCACAGTTGAATCCACCCCCTGATGACAACAATGGAGATGATGGCAACAATGATGATAGAGGAAACAATAATGATGAAGACGAAGGGAATAATGATAATGAAGACGGAGGGAACAATGATGATGAGGACGAAGATGATGATGATGATGATGGAGACGACGATGGTGGAGGAGATGAAGTTGTTGCTGCTGCAGCAGAGGATGAAGAAGAAGAGGAGGATCTATAAGAGGTGGAATTTGAGGTCTCAAGTGATGATTCAGGAGAGGTGTATACACCACCGCCATGGATGGTCCATGGACAGAAGCGCCAACGCATGAACGCAAGGACCTACTGCAACCTCTTCATGAAGTAGTTAGATGGCCACCAATTAGTCTTCATTAGGATACATCGTTAGCTTAAGGCCTCGATCAATGTAAAACATAGTTTCTGTTAGTTTAAAGCATTTAGTTGCTCCAATATGTACTCTAAAGTTCCAGGATTATTCGTGCGGATTTTATAAGTGAGTTATGGCAAGGTTTTGGTTGATATTCGAGTTTTTCCTGATGTAGTTTTCTTGACCCATATCTTTGTCACGATTTTTCGTATTTTATAATTGCAGCAACGCTTCTAAAACTATTTCAGTAGCTATGTACTGATAGGATAACCCCTGGAACATTGCTTGATCGTTGTTTGCTGATGTGTTGCTTGCTCATGATTGTCTGTGATTGCTTTGTTGTTGTTTGATCTTAATGCATGGGTAGAATCCTAATTTCGTCATCGATTCTTTCTAAGCTTACCTGTGCTGAACCGCAGATGCCTCCTCGCTGCCAACCCACTGAGATGAAGCATCTTATGGAAGATCAAGCACAGCTAACCCAAGTGATGACCCAGTTCATGGAAGCTCAGAACAACAGTAACAACAACAATGGGAACAACCAGCCCCAGGGAGATGCACTTACAAGGTTCCTGAGGCTAAGGCCAGCGAAGTTCTCTACTGCAACTGAGCCGATGGTTGCTCTCGACTGGTTGCATTTAGTGAATAAGGATCTGGTAACTGTTGGGTGCATAGATGCTGAAAAGGTGAGGTTTGCTGCTCACCTACTGGAGGGACCAGCCACTTCGTGGTGGGACACTTTTCAGATCACCCACCCGCTCGACACTGTGACCTAGGCCATGTTTGAGGAAGGTTTCAGGACTAACCATGTCACTTCAGGAGTTCTGAGCCTGAAGAGGAAGGAGTTCCGCAACTTGCACCAAACCAACCACACCGTGGCTGAATATATAGAGGAGTTCAACAACCTGTTGCGTTATGCCCCTAACGATGTTGACACTGATGCCAAAAGGAGAGAGAGGTTCCTGGATGGCCTCAGTGATGAGCTCTCAGTACAGCTGCTAGTGGTTTATTGTCCCACTTTCTAGGAGCTTATGGACAAGGCCAGAATCTTGGATGGAAAGCACAAACAGGTGGAAAACCGCAAGAGAAAGAACAACAATCACCACCTTGGCTCTCACCACAAGTCTCGCACTTCTTATGATGGATACTCCAAGCATGGAGGAAGTGACTATGGGCGCCATGGAAGCCATGACCGCCACAGCCATGGAAGTGATGGACATCGGCATGAGAGCCACAAGAGCAACCGCCACAGCCACAAGGGTGGACACACTCGCCATTCTAGAGGACACAATGGGCATGACCGCAACCATGATCGCAACTTTGTGAAGAAGGACCCGAGTGAGGTGACATGCTTCAAGTGCAACCAGAAAGGGCATTATGCAGACAACTGTCCGGAGAAGAAGGGACTGATGCCAGGCAACAACCAGAAGGCCACAGTGAACCACATGAATGTGGAGGAGATCCCAGATGAGCCTGAGCTTGTGGTTGGTAATTTTCCAATCAACACTCACCCTGCACTTATTCTTTTCGATACTGGTGCATCGCATTCATTCATATCAAGGGCATTTGTGGATAAGTATAAGCTACCTATGGAGTCTCTAAAAGGGTCTATTAGAGTAAGCTCACCTGGAGGGGAAATGATATCTAGCGCGGGATGCCACGACTTAACTGTGAGGATTGGAGCACACAATTTTATTGCACATCTGGTAATATTGGAGTCACAAGGTTTAGATGTAATACTAGGCATGGATTGGATGTCTATGCATGAGGGACACATAGATTGTGCACAGCGAGAGGTCTCGCTCAAGACCCGGACGGTAAGAGAATTAGATTCAAGTCGTCGGCGACTAGGAAGGTGTAAGCTGAATTCTCTTAAGGGGTTAGCATGGATACAGTGCCTATAATAAAGGAGTACCCCTACGTGTTTCCGAAGGAGATGCCAGGGATGCCACCTAACAGGGATGTGGAGTTTCTCATCGATTTGATGTCGGGAACAGGACCTATAGCAAAGAGGCCATACAAGATGGATGTGGATGAGCTGAAGGAATTAAAGAAACAACTAAGGGAGCAATTGGACAAAGGATTTATACAGCCCAGTTCGTCGTCATGGGGTGCACCTGTTCTGTTTGTGGAAAAGAAGGACAATAGCAAGAGGTTAGTGATGGACTATCGCTCGCTGAATGAAGTGACCATCAAGAACAAATAGGTATGGTTTATAAATGATTTGTTTGATCAACTGGAAGGAGCAAAGGTTTTTAGCAAAATTGATCTGTGATCGGGCTATTTCCAATTGAAGATTCGGGAGGAGGACATACCAAAAACTGCTTTCACCACTAGGTATGGTTTATATGAGTATACGGTTATGTCTTTTGGACTAACGAATGCTCCGGCATATTTCATGACCATGATGAACAAGGTGTTTATGGAATACTTGGACAAGTTCGTGGTTGTGTTGATCGATGATATATTGATATATTCCAAGGATGATGCTGAACATGAGAGACATTTGCGACTGATTATGGAGAAGCTGAGGGAACATAAGTTGTATGCCAAATTCAGAAAGTGTGAATTTTAGCTTAACACTGTTGGATTTCTTGGACAGGTGGTGTCAGGAGATGGAGTCGCTGTTGACCCAAGCAAAGTGACGGCAGTTACTGAATGGGAAGCGCCTAAGAATGTGGGCGATATTCGGAGCTTTTTGGGACTTGCTGGATACTATAGGAGATTCATAGAGAATTTCTCCAAGATTGCTAAGCCAATGACGGAACTGCTGAAGAAGGAGAAGAATTTTGAGCGGACAGATGTGTGTGAAGCTAGCTTTCAGGAACTGAAGCGTCGCCTGGTGACCGCACATGTGTTGTGTTTACCTGATCTTTAGAAGGATTTTCAAGTGTACTGTGATGCATCTCGACAGGGACTTGGAAGTGTGATGATGCAAGATGGGAGAGTGGTGTCATATGCCTCACGAAAACTTAAACACCATGAGAGGAATTACCCCATGCACGACTTGGAATTAGCATCGGTTGTACATGCGCTCAAGGTATGGAGGCACTACCTGATGGGAAAACACCGCGATGTGTACACCGACCACAAGAGCCTGAAGTACATATTTACACAGAAGCAGCTGAACATGAGGCAAACAAGATGGTTGGAGCTTATCAAGGATTATGATATGAATCTGCAATACCACCCAGGAAAAGCCAATGTAGTAGCAGATGCTCTAAGTCAGAAGGTCTATGCCAATGGATTGACTATTGGGGAATTGCCCGAGGAGTTGTGCAAGCAATTCAAGGAGCTTATACTGGAGGTAGTGTTAGAGGGATATTTGGCAGCAATGGAAGTCCAACCAACACTACAGGACATGATCAGGAAGGATCAAATAGGAGACGAGGAGATAGAGGCGATAAAGGAAAAGATGAAGGATAATCGAGAAAAAGAAATCCGCGAGGATGAGAAAGGAACCTTGTGGTATGGAGATCGTTTGTGTGTGCCCAACGACCCGGAGATAAGGAAGCTAATTCTGCAGGAAGCTCATGACTTGCCATACTCCATACATCCAGGCAATACAAAGATGTATATGGATCTAAAGGACAGATTTTGGTGGAACAACATGAAGGGAGACATCGCCGAGCATATCTGTAACATCCCTAAAATCATGTTTTCAAAGCTTTGCATATCATCCATGCATTCATGATCATTTAGGGTTCATTTTCAAAATCATTACAAAAACAGGAACATTTGAATGCCTATTATTTTATGTAAACAAAGCAATGATCCAATGCTACTCTCCAATGAGAGATTATTTTGTTTTAAACCATTGATGTTTGCTCATGGGTTTATTTGATAAAATCCAAAGCTTGGACAAGGATTTCAAAACAAAGAGACAAAAATTAAACCACTTGCTTTGTCTTTTTAAGCAATGGGTAAAAACATTGATTATTTTGAATTTTCCAAAGTGCCAAATTATTTTAAAGTGTGCAACTCAACCAAATGAGTACATTTTACACTTTACAAAAATCCAGAAAAAGTTTGATTTCAAACACATTTGAAATCATTTGAAAAATTTTCCTAGAAAATCAAACAGAAAATGAAAAAGAGAAAAGAATAAGAAAAAGGCCAGCGCTGCTAAACTAGCCCAGTACCAGATCCGGCCCAAAAGCCCACCCGGGCCACTTACCCCTCTGCCTTATCCTCACCCGCGCAGAACCTACCCCCAGCCACTGATCGATGGGCCCTTTCCACGTCATCGTCATCTTCCCCAAAACCCGCGCAAGAACACGTCGCTGCCGGCCGTTTCTTCCTCTTCACTGCCTCGATCAATTGCATTGATTCAGCTCGTAATCTTCGCCCCTTCTCTGGCTATAAAATCACCACCTTGTCGCGGTCCTTTCCCCCAAACACCCACACCCAGTCGCCCCCAGGCTGCGCGTATTCGAGCTCACTCTGCCGCTGCACAGACGGACTCCGACGGTGAATTCCGGTGAGCACACTTCGCCCCTTGCCTTTTTAACTTGCCAGAATGATCTTCGCAACCTTGCGCATCGTTTAACCCCATTGGTGCATGTTAGGGCCATCCAGAGCCTCGCCAGCGTCAACACCAGAATGCCAGCGACGACCACGTCCACTCCGGCGAGATCTCCCCGTAAGCTCCGACCGCCCCCTTCCCTCTCTTCGATGCTCACGCGTTCGCCGGGCTTGTGCGCGTCTAATGACACCATCATTTTTGCTAGGCGCGGCCTATATCTTCGCCAACGACAACGAGCGACCGTAACCGACGGTTATAGGTTCTCCGACGAGCAATAGCGGTTGAGTCCGTGGGCCCATGTCCCTCCCTTGACCACCTCGAGCATCGCGTCGACCTCACGAGCTCGGTAAGCCCCTCTGCTTCCTCCCTTGCTTCCTAGAACCACCGGAGCATCGTCGGCAGCAATGCCGCCGCCGCCAGTAGCCAGCTGCGCCGCCAGTTTTGAGTTAGAGAGTTTTGATCCACTGGATCTAGATCCAGTGGTTTAGATTAGAAGCCAGGCCGAAGAGGTACGAGAAGATCAGAGCCACAGATTTTAAGTTAAATCTAACGGTGTGCGAGCGTGATCCATTATGAAGCGGTATCGTCCAATCAGACGCTGCCGCGTGTCCTGTGTTAGATTTAAAAACAGAATTTAGATCTATTAAACATCCAAACTTGTAAAATTCATAACTTTTGATCCACACGTCTAAATTTTGCAAATTTTATATCATTGGAATCAGGAGAGAAAATCCTATCTGTTTATGCAATGTGTTTAATGTTTTGCCTCTGTAAAAATGGTTATTTTTTCAGAGAAATTTATAGGCATAATTTGAGTATAGTAATTATTTGAAAAATGATTTAAAGATCAAATAGAGTTTATTTGGTGTGTTTTGGACTTGTTTATGATTAAGTACTGTATACTTGTCTTGTTTTATGTAGAAAATAATCACATGGCATTTGCATGCATTCATATATTTTTTTGTATATTTTTTATATGTGATTTTGGTGCCATTATTTTATGTGTAGATTTTGGTGCTAATAGTGATTGTGGTTGTGAAGATTGTTGCTACTCCCCAAAATACCAAGGCAAGTGGTGCTTCATGCTTTTATCCCTATATTTTCACCTATGCATTAGAAAAATTTTGTATAGGACTTGCATGAATATTTTGCTAAGTATCTATATGCTATGCTTGGGAAATCCTAGTAGTTGTAGTAATATTATAATTTCCTCTAAGTTATGATACTTGCCTTTGCCATGCTTAGACTAGCTAGTAGCAACCATGGGTGGTTTATATATTCATGCTATGTGAAATATTTCCAAGTCATTTACTTGTGTTTTTGCTTAATAAAACAACTAAGTGAATAAAACACGTGGGTGGAATGGAAATAATGGTTTGTGTTGAGTGGTTACACAAGGCCCATATCTATGGTATACCTTGTGCATCTCACTTGTGGAAATCCACCCAGGAACAAAGGGATTTGAGATGCCAAATGTTAAGAAGCTTCTAGTGCAGCCACATGGCAATATGGGCTCTGCCTGGATCATATAGGTTGCAATAACTTAGCCATTTGGACAGTTGGTGGTAGTGGGATGATAGGTTGGAATGCGTCCATTTGGTCTAAGGGAAGGCTTCTGAAAGGTCCTGTCTTGGTGAAAATCAAGTCTTGTGGGGAAAGTGCACAACCTCTGCAGATGGAAGAATCTAAGTACTTAGCCAAGTCCCTGGTATTGGACAACTTGAGCATCAAGACATGGAAGCTATCAAGAATCTCCTCATCCCAATTTTCTAAGTTAAAAATTGTGGTTGAACAAGGGTGAAGGTTCACCAATTTCTATTGGTGATTCCTTGGAAAGTTATGACAAAGAAAAACTTAGTGTTTTCAACTAATAGGTAAAACCTATTTTGAGCAAAGCAAGCCTAAGCTACACTTTGCCAAATTCATATAGCAACTAGATGTTACTATTCTACTAAGGTATCACTTGCCAATACTATTCCAATGTATTGACCCACTGTGGCTGTAACTTGTGATGTTGCAGGTTATTCTGATGATGATTAGGGGTTATGAGTCTAAACTCAACATGATTGCATGTGGCACATGAGGATGAAGACTTATTTATATTGTTATGGATGAAATCTTGTATTAGGCCTATGGCCATGGAGTTTGTAAAAGACTATGTTTGACTCTGGAATGATATGTAATAATGACCTTTGTTTCTGTGTACTTCATCTTAAACTGTGGATGCTAGCATTGATCCAGGGACTAGCATTGCAATCATAGGGATCCTTACCATTAAAAAAGGGAGGGATCTTACAGATGGTATCAGAGCACTGTGTTGCCTGTAGGATTATGACCCTAGGATTGGATTATAAACCACTAAGGAAAAAAAATTCAACAACTTCCACACTTGTCTTATTCTTCTCATAAACTTTTATAGTCTTCTTTCTCATCTCTATTGATAGAAGGATGTTTTTATAGCCTTTAGTATAGAGAGTGAGAGATGTAATGTGCCTTGTTAGTTGGACCACCACACTTATCATTATATTTCCAAAATTTTGATTAAGTTATATTGAACCTTGGATGCTTGTAATGGATTTATGTATACCATGACTTATGTGTTTGTTTGTCAATGATATGCTTGTGATACTTGTCTTGTGAATTTTCTATTCATGTTGATTCTAACTTCTCTCTGTCTTATAAATAGATGCCTAATGTTACTATCAACACGGCCGAAGAGTTCAAGGGAACTCGTTTTGGCACTCGTCTTATTGAGCTCACTAGTATGCTCAATATTCCTCTTCCTAGCATCATGGTGCTTCCCCTTACCATGTTTGAGAGGAAGGACCTTTGGGGCTTCAAGGTTAATCAGCCAGGACGCCAGACTGAGCCTACTACAGAGGCAATCATCTTCAAGTTTATGCATGACGATAGGGAGAGAGGCCTAGAGGTAGTCATGCAGGATTTACTTGGGCGTCTGTTAGGGAGACACTCTCGGGATATTAGAGGTACTCACTTCCACGCCTTCGAAAGACGTGACAAGGATGGTGAGGCTACTGAGTTCGAGAGGATGCTGCTAGAGAGACGGCAGAGCCGATTCGTCTATACCTCCAGGACCTAGAGGTTCTTCTTAGGAACCTAGATACTGATAGGACCAACGTCATGCTTAGCAATGACGAACTCCAGGTGCAACTTCATGAGAAGGACAAGCTCTTCGCGGAGCAAGATGAGATAGTCAAGGAACTGAAGGCCAATTTTGAGAGTCAGGATAGAAAGTTCAAGAGTCAAGAGAAAAGAGTCCAAGATAGGAACAAGAGGATTCAAGAGATGACTACAGAACTAGAGGCCAAGGACTTCGAGCTCGAGCATCAACAGGGTGTGATTGAGAGACTTCGTTCATAGAAGAGGGCTCTCAAAACCAAAGTAGAGGCCTTGACTACAAATGTCGAGGAATACAAGACCGCTATGGAGAATGCAGGTCTTACACTTGTTGATGAGGAGGTTGATGCAGAGGAGTAGTGATGACTACTCATTTAACTTTTATTTACCATGCTTTTGATTATTGAGTTGCAATGACCATCCAACATGTGGATGGCTTGCTATTGGTGTGTTTGCTTTTCAAGAACTTGATGTCTATGTTGTTGAACTTTTGTTATTTTGATGCTTGTTTGTGATTGTCTATGTGTTGTATTGTGCATAATAAGCATCTATGGGTATCTCATTCTTATCCTTATTTAAAACCACAGATCCCTCCCCGACGTGCCAATCCCAACCCAAACAACAACAATGTCACCCCAGAGATGCAGCAGCTGATGACAGCACAAGCACAGCTGATGCAAATGATGACTACTTTCATGCAGAATCAGAAAAACAACAATAACAACAACAACAATAACAACAACAAAAACAACAACAACAACAACAACAACAACAACAATCAGAACAATCCACCAGGTTTTGACATGCTCACCAGATTCCTAAGACTGAGGCCAACAAAGTTCTCAGGAACTACTGATCCCATGGTGTCCAATGATTGTCTACGTTCAGTGAACAAGGATTTGGTAACTGTCGGCTGTACCGACGAGGAGAAAGTAAGGTTTGCAGCACACTTGTTGGAAGGACCAGCAACTACTTGGTGGGATAACTTCCAGATCACCACTCCCATTGAATATGTGACATGGGCTATCTTTGAAGATGGTTTCCGTACAGCTCATATCGCATCCGGAATGATGAGCTTGAAGAAGAAGGAATTCCATAATCTGAAGCAGCGTCACCGCAGCGTGGCTGAATATATTGAGGAGTTCAACAATCTGGCGCGTTATACACCGGATGAAGTTGACACTGATGCCAAGAGTAAGGAGAAGTTCCTCGAAGGACTGAACGATGAACTGAATCTGCAGTTAGCTGTGTCCTATGTCCCCACTTATCAATCTCTTTGTGACAAGGTTGCCATCTTGGAGAGCAAGATGAAACAGGTTGAAAGCAGGAAGAGGAAACACTCTGACAAGCACAACTCGGGATCGTCTCACAAGCGTTCCCATTATGATGATAGTGGGAGTTCTGGACCCCACAAGCATGGAAAGTACAACAGCCACCACAACCACAACCGTCATCATGACAACAAGCATCACCGTAGTCATGACAATGACAAGTACAAGAATCACAAGAGTGGGTACAAGAACCACCACAATGGAAGTGGAAGTGGTAGTGGAAGCCAGCCTGTCAAGAAGGATCTCAGTCAGGTTGAATGCTTCAAGTGCAAGAATATGGGGCATTATGCAAATGAATGCCCATAAATGAAAGTTTAAGGACCCAACAAGCCCAACCCTTTCCAGAAAGGACAGGTGAACCACATCAATGTGGAAGAAATCTATGAGGAATCTGATGTTGTTGTTGGTAAGTTCAAACTCAATTCTGTTCCAGCATTTGTTCTCTTTGATACTGGTGCATCACATTCATTCATATCAATAGCATTTGTTGAAAGAAATGAACTTCCAGTAGAAACTATTGGGTGTCCTATAAAACTAAGTTCTCCTGGCGGAGAAATGATAGTGAACTCAGGATGTCATGATCTAGTCATAGAGTTTGGGAAGTATAAGTTTCCCGTTAAACTGATAATCCTAAATTCCCAAGGATTGGATATCATTTTGGGGATGGACTGGATGAGTAAGCACAAGGGAGTGCTAGATTGTGCCAACCATACCGTCACACTCACAACTCCAGAAAACAAAAGGATTAGATTCAAGACTAACTTTGAACCGAAAAGGAGTAAGATAAATTCTCTTAAGGGGGTTAGCATAGACAGTGTGCGTATTGTGAGTGAATATCCAGATGTGTTTCCGGAAGAATTGCCGGGAATGCCACCAGATAGAGATGTGGAATTTCTGATTGATTTGCTACCAGGATCAGGACCAATAGCAAAGAGACCATACGAGATGCCAGTTGATGAGTTGAAAGAACTCAAGAAACAACTTGGAGAACAATTGCAGAAAGGATTTATTCAACCAAGTTCTTCATCATGGGGAGCACCGGTTTTGTTTGTGGAAAAGAAAGATAGAAGTCAAAGGTTATGCATAGATTACCGTTCACTCAATGAGGTGACTATCAAGAACAAATACCCTTTGCCTAGAATCAATGACTTGTTTGATCAGTTAGAAGGTTGATCTCCGGTCTGGTTATTTCCAGCTCAAGATAAGAGAACAAGACATACCTAAGACAGCTTTCACCACTAGGTATGGATTGTATGAGTACACCGTGATGCCATTTGGTTTGACCAATGCACCATCTTATTTCATGAATATGATGAACAAAGTGTTCATGGAGTTCCTTGACAAGTTTGTTGTCGTATTCATCGATGACATTTTGATCTACTCCAAGAGCAAAGAAGAGCATGAAGGACATTTGCGTTTGATACTTGAGAAGCTTAGAGAGCATAAGCTGTATGCCAAATTCAGCAAGTGTGAATTTTGGTTAAATGAAGTTGGATTTCTTGGACACGTTGTGTCAGCAGATGGTGTAGCAGTTGATCCCGCTAAAGTGTCAGCTGTAACTGAATGGGAATCTCCAAAGTCAGTAAAAGAGGTTCGTAGTTTCCTTGGCTTGGCAGGATACTATAGAAGGTTCATTGAGAATTTCTCCAAAATATCTAAGCCAATGACAGAGTTACTAAAGAAAGACAAGAATTTTGCTTGGTATGAAGGATGTGAACTCAGTTTCCAAGAATTGAAGAAGAGACTAGTGACAGCACCATTCTTATGTCTTCCAGATTTGGAGAAAGACTTCCAAGTGTATTGTGATGCATCTCATCATGGATTAGGTGCAGTTCTAATTCAAGAAGGGAAAGTTGTGTCTTATGCCTCGAGACAACTCAAAACTCATGAGGTAAATTACCCTACTCATGATTTAGAGTTAGCCTCTGTTGTCCATGCACTCAAAACATGGAGACACTATCTTTTGGGAAAACAATGTGAAATGTTCACAGATCACAAGAGTTTGAAGTATATCTTCACTCATAAAGAAATCAACATGAGACAAAGAAGATGGCTAGAACTCATCAAGGACTATGACTTGAGTTTGCAATACCATCCCGGTAAAGCAAATGTTGTAGCAGATGCTCTAAGCCGTAAGGTTTTTGTGAATGGCCTTACTAAGGGAGAGTTGCTAGATGATCTGTGTGCTCAGTTTAGAGATCTCAGATTGGAGATTGTGCCTGAAGGACATCTCATATAATTGGATGTGCAACCCACTTTGTTAGACAAAATCAAGGAAACCCAAAAGACAGACAAGGAAATTGAAGATATTAAGGAAAAGATTTGCAAAGGAAAAGCCAAAGGATTCCATGAAGACGAACAGGGTACTTTATGGTATGGAAAACGTATCTGTGTTCCACAAGATCTGAAGCTTCGGAAACTGATTTTACAAGAAGTACACAACTCACCATATTCCATTCATCTGGTTAACACCAAAATGTACATGGATATGAAAGAAATATTTTGGTGGAATAACCTCAAGAAGGACATCGCTGAACATATTGCTTTGTGTAATGTATGTAGTAGAGTGAAAGCGGAACATCAGAAACCAGCAGGATTGCTACAACCACTACCTATTCCTAATTGGAAGTGGGATAAGATTAGCATGGATTTCATCATCGGATTGCCAAGGACCAGGTCAGGATATGATTCTATTTGGGTAGTAGTGGATCGCCTAACTAAAGTGGCTCATTTCATACCCGTGAAGACAACCTATACAAGTGCTAAGTTAGCCAAAATCTATATGAGTAGGATTGTATGCCTGCATGGAGTACCCAAGAGTATTGTGTCTGATAGGGGAACTCAATTCACTTCTCATTTTTGGAGGCAACTACATGAGTCATTGGGAACGAGATTGGAATTCAGCACTTCTTGTCATCCTCAGACAGACAGAAAGGGCCAACCAGATTCTTGAAGATATGTTGAGGGCATGTGCCCTAGACTATGGAGCCAGTTGGGATGAAAGTCTGCCTTACGCAGAATTCTCTTACAATAATAGCTATCAAGACAGTATTGAGATGGCACCATTTGAGTTTCTCTATGGGAGAAAGTGTACCACCCCATTACTATGGAATGGTGTAAGAGAAAGAAGTTTGTTCGGACCAGAACTAATCAAAGAGGCTGAAGAGAAGGTCAAGCTAGTTAAGGACAGATTGAAGATAGCACAGTCCCGACAGAAGAGCTACGCAGATCCTAAGAGTAGAGAAGTCACCTATGAAGTGGGTGATAGAGCTTATCTCAGAGTGGCACCACTTCGTGGAGTGAAGAGATTGGGAGTCAAAGGAAAATTGGCCCCAAGATATGTTGGACCATTCAAGATTCTGAGTCGTAAGGGAGAAGTAGATTATGAGATTGAATTGCCAGAATCATTGACTGCCGTTCACAATGTGTTTCATGTGAGTCAGCTAAAGAAATGCCATCCAGAAATGGAAGAGACTTCTTTGAAGGATACTATACCTTTGGAGGAGGTCCAATTGGAAACTGATCTCACTTATGAGGAAAAACTCATCAAGATTCTTGAGACTGCAGAAAGAGTTACTCGGACTAAGACTATCAAGTTCTGCAAAGTTCAATGGAACCATCATCCGAAGAAGAAGCAACATGGGAAAGAGAAGATGATCTTCAGAAAGACCACCCTCACCTATTTGTAGCCAATCCGAATCTCGAGGGCGAGATTCACCTTAAGTGGGTTAGATTTGTAACATCCCTAAAATCATGTTTTCAAAGCTTTGCATATCATCCATGCATTCATGATCATTTAGGGTTCATTTTCAAAATCATTACAAAGACAGGAACATATGAATGCCTATTATTTTATGTAAACAAAGCATTGATCCAATTCTACTCTCCAATGAGAGATTATTTTGTTTTAAACCATTGATGTTTGCTCATGGGTTTATTTGATAAAATCCAAAGCTTGGACAAGGATTTCAAAACAAAGAGACAAAAATTAAACCACTTGCTTTGTCTTTTTAAGCAATGGGTAAAAACAAAGAGAAAAAGTTTGATTTGAAATCATTTGAAAATGTTTCCTAGAAAATCAAACAGAAAATGAAAAAGAGAAAAGAATAAGAAAAAGGCCAGCGCTGCTAAACAAGACCAGTACCAGATCCGGCCCAAAAGCCCACCCGGGCCACTTCCCCCTCTGCCTTATCCTCACCCGCGCAGAACCTACCCCCCAGCCACTGATCGATGGGCCATCTCCACATCATCGTCATCTTCCCCAAAACCCGCGCAAGAACACGTCGCCGCCGGCCGTTTCTTCCTCTTCACTGCCTCGATCAATTGCATTGATTCAGCGCGTAATCTTCGCCCCTGCTCTGGCTATAAAATCACCACCTCGCCGCGGTCCTTTTCCCCCAAACACCCACACCCAGTCGCCCCTAGGCTGCGCGTATTCGAGCTCACTCTGCCGCTGCACAGACGGACTCCGGCGGTGAATTCCGATGAGCACACTTTGCCCCTTGCCTTTTTAACTTTCCAGAATGATCTTCGCAACCGTGCGCATCGTTTAACCCCATTGGTGCATGTTAGGGCCATCTAGAGCCTCGCCAGCGTCAACACCAGATCGCCACCGATGACCACGTCCACTCCGGCAATTTCTCCCCGTAAGCTCCGACCACCCCCTTCCCTCTATTTGATGCTCACGTGTTCGCCAGGCTTGTGCGTGTCTAATGACACCATCCGTTTTTCTAGGCACGGCCTATATCTTCGCCAACGACGACGAGCGAACGTAACCGACGGCTATAGGTTCTCCGGCGAGCAATACGGTCGAGTCCGTGCGCCCCTGTCCCTCCCTTGACCACCTCGAGCACCGCGTCGACCTCACGAGCTCGGTAAGCCCCTCTGCTTCCTCCCTTGCTTCCTAGAACCACCGGAGCATTGTCGGCAGCAACGCCGCCGCCGCCAGTGCGCCTTGATTTTGAGTCAGAGAGTTTTAATCCACTGGATCTAGATCCAGTGGTTTAGATTAGAAGCCAGGCCAAAGAGGTACGAGAAGATCAGAGCCACAAATTTTAAGTTAAATCTAATGGTGCGCGAGCGTGATCCAGTACGACGCGGTATCGTCCAATCAGACGCTGCCGCGTGTAGTGTGTTAGATTTAAAAACAGAATTTAGATCTATTAAACATCCAAACTTGTAAAATTCATAACTTTTGATCCACGCGTCCAAATTTTGCAAATTTTATATCATTGGAATCAGGAGAGAAAATCCTATCTGTTTATGCAATGTATTTAATTTTTTGCATCTGTAAAAATGGTTATTTTTGCAGAGACATTTATAGGCATAATTTGAGTATAGTAATTATTTGAAAAATATTTAAAGATCAAATAAAGTTTATTTGGTGTGTTTTGGACTTGTTTATGATTCAGTACTGTATACTTGTATTTTTTGATGTAGAAAATCATCACATGGCATTTGCATGCATTCATATATTTTTTGTATATTTTTGATATGTCATTTTGGTGCCATTATTTTATGTGTAGATTTTGGTGCTAATAGTGATTGTGGTTGTGAAGATTGTTGCTACTCCCCAAACTACCAAGGCAAGTGGTGCTTCATGCTTTTATCCCTATATTTTCACCTATGCATTAGAATTTTTTTGTATAGGACTTGCATGAATATTTTGCTAAGTATCTATATGCTATGCTTGGGAAATCCTAGTAGTTGTAGTAATATTAGAATTTCCTCTAAGTTATGATACTTGCCTTTGCCATGCTTAGCCTAGATAGTAGCAACCATGGGTGGTTTATATATTCATGCTTTGTGAAATATTTCCAAGTCATTGACTTGTGTTTTTGCTTAATAAAACAACTAAGTGAATAAAACACCTAGGTCGAATGGAAAGAATGGTTTGTGTTGAGTGGTTACACAAGGCCCATATATATGGTTTACGTTGTGCATCTCACTTGTGGAAAGCCACCCAGGAACAAAGGGATTTGAGATGCCAAATGTTAAGAAGCTTCTAGTGCAGCCACATGGCAATATGGGCTCTGCTTGGATCATATTGGTTGCAATAACTTAGCCATTTGGATAGTTGGTGGTAGTGGGATGATAGGTTGGAACACTTCCATTTGGTCTAAGGGAAGGCTTCTGAAAGGTCCTGTCTTGGTGAAAATCAAGTCTTGTGGGGAAAGTGCACAACCTCTGCAGATGGAAGAATCTAAGTACTTAGCCAAGTCCCTGGTATTGGACAACTTGAGCATCAAGACATGGAAGCTATCAAGAATCTCCTCATCCCAATTTTCTAAGTTAAAACTTGTGGTTGAACAAGGGTGAAGGTTCACCAATTTCTATTGGTGATTCCTTGGGAAAGTTATGACAAAGAAAAACTTAGTGTTTTCAACTAATAGGTAAAACCTATTTTGAGCAAAGCAAGCCTAAGCTACACTTAGCCAAATTCATATAGCAACTAGATGTTACTATTCTACTAAGGTATCACTTGCCAATACTATTCCAATGTATTGACCCACTGTGGCTTTAACTTGTGATGTTGCAGGTTATTCTGATGATGATTAGGGGTTATGAGTCTACACTCAACATGCTTGCCTGGGGCACATGAGGATGAATACTTATTTATATTGTTATGGATGAACTCTTGTATTAGGCCTATGGCCATGGAGTTTGTAAAAGACTATGTTTGACTCTGGAATGATATGTAATAAAGACCTTTGTTTCTGTGTACTTCATCTTAAACTGTGGATGCTAGCATTGATCCAGGGACTAGCATTGCAATCACAGGGATCCTTACTTTTAAAAAAAGGGAGGGATCTTACAATATTGCCTTATGTGATGTATGCAACCGAGTGAAGGCGGAACACCAGAAGCCAGCAGGATTACTACAACCATTGCCCATGCCGGATTGGAAGTGGGATAGAATGGGAATGGATTTTATCACAGGATTCCCCAGGACCAGGTCGTGATACGACTCTATTTGGGTAGTGGTCGACCATTTGACCAAGGTAGCCCACTTTATACCGGTGAAGATGACCTACACGAGTGCAAGGTTAGCCAAGATTTATATGGACAGGATTGTGTGCCTACATGGAGTTCCCAAGAGCATTGTATCATATAGAGGCACCCAATTTACATAGCACTTTTGGCGCCAGCTGTACGAGTCATTGGGAACTAGGTTGGAGTTTAGCAGAACATTCCACCCTCAGACAGATGGACAAACAGAGAGGGTTAATCAGATTTTGGAGGATATGTTGAGAGCTTGCGCTTTGTCTCATGGCTCTAGTTGGGATGAGAATTTGCCGTATGCCGAGTTTTCCTACAACAACAGCTACCAAACCAGCATCAAGACGTCGCCGATTGATGTGCTATATGGGAAAAGATGCCGAACACCATTGCTATGGGATGGAGTAGGAGAGCGTCAGCTATTTGGACCTGATTTGATTAAGGATGCTGAGGAGAAGGTCGCTTTGATTAGGGACAAGCTGAAGGTGGCACAATCGAGACAGAAGAGCTACGCTGATGCCAAGCGCAAGGAAGTGGTGTATGAGATCGGTGATAGAGCGTACCTTAGAGTGTCGCCACTGCGTGGGATTAAGAGATTTGGAATCAAGGGTAAGCTGGCACCTCGGTTTATAGGACTATACCGGGTCTTAGCATGCAAGGGAGAAGTTGCATATCAGTTGGAGTTGCCAGAGGCTCTGTCCGCCGTCCACAATGTGTTCCACGTGTCCCAGCTGAAGAAGTGCCATCCGGAGATGGTGGATACACCATTGAGAGACACTGTGCCACTAGAGGAGGTTCAGCTGGAGAGTGGTGGATACACAAATCAAATGATTTCAATCAGTAAGATGGGCAAAGTTTCACCAGACAGATAAATGTAATCAGGTAAAAGGTAGATCATCCATGGAGCTTATCCACAACTATGCAGCAGGCATACAAGCAGCTCAGTCATCTAACTGCATGGGTGTGCTGTCGACACAACCCCAACAGTCCAAGAAAGTAAAAAGGACCAAGCACAACCATGGGGAAGCACTAGTGCATATCTCCACTACTCACACCACACAAGAACAGCTATATTATCCAGAGCCAAACAAACCAGCCAACACAATCTCACACTAGATCATGCCACACATCACCTAATGGTGACATAAGGGGGGGTGGATCAGGTGGAAAGCAAGGCCAAGCTCACAGGAGCTAGGAGGAGCAGAGTTGATCAAGGCCAAGCACAAGCATCAGGGGAAAACAAGAACATCATCAAGAGGTGAAGGACTAGATCAGACCAGCAACACCACCAACACATCAATCTATCACAATCATAAATTTTGTGGTGAGTATCATAAACAACCAGATGACCTGTTTATCTTATCCAAGCAGAATATATGTGCTGATGCTGGAAAGATTTAGTTTAGTGGTTTGGAAGTCACAGGTGCGTAGAGGATTCCGACACGAACCTGTAGCACTTTGAATCACCTCATTCGGAGCTACGATTCAAAAGTTAAGCTAAACTGATTTTTTGTTTAAACATGGACAGTTCTGTCAGATTCAGATTTTAGCTCAGATAAGAAAATCTTCAGGAAAAAGGAAAAAAGAAAATAAAAAAAGAGGAATCGGCCAGCCCATTGGCCCGGCCCACCCGGAACTGCTGTATTGCAATAGACAATGTGATCAGCAAGTGGGCACTAAATGCCGCCCACCAAGCCTTGAGCCACAGCCAGGAGGACCCCGCCCGTCAGCCTCAGCCTGCCACCGCCATGTGGGCCCCATGCGTCAACTCCTTCCCCAACTCGTGTTCTTCACTGACACCGCTGCCAACTCCGATTTTGCTGGGATTTCGGGCTGAATCCGAACAACCCCGGGGTAGATGTTTCCCCCTCTTAATCCCTAGAACCCCCTCTTCGAAAGCCCCCTAAAACCGTCGCCTAAGACGCCGCCATCTTTGCGAATATACTCGCCGGAGTACGCTTCGCCCAGCCACCACCAAACCTCACCGGAGCCGTCACCCTCGTCGAACCCGATGCCGCCGGTGAGCGTCTCCTCCACGCGCGTTCCCTGCCCTCGATCGCAGTTGAATTTCCTAGATCGGGAGCTGACTAGTCAGCAGTTGACTGAAGACTAGTCAACTGCCTCGTCAGCGCCGACTCAGCGTTTGACTGGTCAGCTCAAATTTTGATTTAATTAAATCAATTTAAATTGGCAGATTTAGTTTCAATCTTCAAAAATTCATATTTATTAATCTACTGGGCCAAAAATTGCAAATAAGATACCGGTGGATTCAGTTTTTCACGTAGAATATTGATGTACAATTGTTTCATACTTTTGCAGCAAGGTTTTGCCGTGATTAATTAAATAGTTTAATGTCCTTTTTAGAGTAATAAATTCATAGGAAAAGTTCTACAACTCCAAAAATTGCAAATGAGGTGTCCCTGGAATCACTAGAACAAGGGGAATCTGTTAGCGAATTAAAAGGATAGACTTACAGTACTGGAAGTTGCATAATCTATTAAAAGGCTTTCTGGAATATTTTATTTATTTAGAAAGTCCTACAAATCCTTTTTGAGTGATTCTAGTGGGTAATGGTTCTATTTTAGGTTGCCTACACAGTAGTTATTTTTCCAAGATTTTACAATCTGTTCAATAGCAGTGGCCTAATAATTGGGTTATAGCTCAATTGTTTGGACATTTAAAATTGCATGCCTTGTTTTCAATACTTTTAAAATGTTTTCCATGCATGCATACAGTAGATATACTGAGTAAGGTTATAGAAAGCTACTGTAGCATTGTTCAACTTGTCATGCATGCATCTTGCATTGTTATGTTTGTATATGATTGTGTTTGGTTTGTTTATGTGATTGCAATTGTATCGTGTAGATTGTGACGAGTGCAACGCTTGCTCGTGTGAGGACTGTTCATTCGACCGCTACATCCAAGGCAAGTAGATGCTACTTTGTTCATGATGTTGTCCTACTATTTTCAATGCATTATCGTGTAATTTGTAGATGCATGTGTAGGAAAGTACTATCGTTATGCTATGTCCTATTATTTGGTAGGGATTTCCTGTAGATGAGCCACCATTGGTAGATGTGCTTAGCCATGCTATGATGACCGAGGGCTGGGTTACATCACTGAAAGTTGTTTCTAAATGTGTTGGTTTGCGAAAACTAAAAACAACTTAATCAATGAATCTCCTGGGTGTGATGGGATTGATAATTTTTGGTGGTATCAATTCGGAAAGGCACCCAGGTATCAAGAGAAAATGCTTGGCTTCTTTATTTGGTACCTTACGTGTACAACCATGTGCCAATAATGGAATGGGCGGTTGGTTGGACTCAGTAGGTTGTGGTAACTCGAACCACGTATCCAGAGATGTAGAATTTTGGTAGGTTGGTACGGTGCATGTCGGGTTTGGGGAGCTACTTACCGAAAGGTCTCTTCTTGGACTTCTCCCTATCATCACCCAATATGAGAGTGGTGGTACGAGCTGGGCTGGCCAAGTCACATGGGTAAAGTGTACTAACCCCTGCAGGGTGTATAAACTAATCCATTAGCCGTGTCCCCGGTTATGGACATCTAAGTTGCTTGATATTGGGTTCATGACATGTTTCTCGCTCATTCTAATTTCCTAATTGCTTTAATGTTGATGGGTTAATCTATTTGGGATCTTTTAAAATAAAATCAAAAATTATTTATGAATGTAGGACAAAAAGGTATTTGCAAATGCAAGCTAGCCACAACTCCACTTTCCAAATATGCATGTAGATGTTAGTTCTGTTGTCTCCTTTAGTAGCTCTACTTTCCATACATTCCATGTATTGACCCTTTGGGGCTGCTATGTTTCATGTTGGAGGATATTCAGATTCTGAGTGATCGATTTAGGCCACGGTACTCCACTCGGCACTTGTTCACTTGTGGGCAATTTGAAGAATTGAGGAGTTATTTTATTTATGTTGCTACTTGAATAAGCTGTGCTAAGCCTTTACTGTAATAACGTTACTCTGGATCTTTCGTTATTTATGATACACAAATATTTTCTATGTTATTCATCTTTATTCAATTGTGGGCCAATGAATCTATCAAGGGATTGGCATGTCACATAGAAGCTACGGTCTTTTCAGAACCATAGTGTTACAACACATCTCCAAGAAGGAGTAGCACCTCAGATTTTATAAGCCATAAATAAAACCATACACTTAACCAACTAGGATCCAATATCTAGTAAGCAACTAATGCCTTTGTCAATTTTGAAAATGACAGCAACATAGGAACTTTGTTCCTAGAGCCTCAGACCAGAATCATAGGATTGATCAAACAATAAGCTTCCCAACTTATCTATCAACATCCATCAAATTCCAGAAATGACCATAAGTATAGTCAGCAACCAGATCTACTTATGTACCATTCTAAGATGGTTTCAAAAGCACTGATCTTATCACTAAGACAATCAAATAGTCCAATCTACACAAATCAACTATTAAATCTTTCCCCTGAGACTAGATACAGGGATCATATCCTATTTATCTATTCATGTTCAAAGAATCATTTGATTCTATTGAATAAAATTCAGACCAAGCATAATCAGGCAAGCCAACAATAACTAGGGCAATGAATCATCACTGACTAGATCACTGTCAGTATCAAGATACTGACAATAGATAAACATATCAAGTCACTAGAGTACCTACTAGAGGCAGTACTATGCAACCCTAGCATTTAATCTAGCATCAGCCTCAAACCAACAACAACACCACACAATCAAAGGGGTGACCACAGCACTGAGGTGCAGATCAACCAAATCCCCACTAAACATCATAACCAGACCATAGGATCATCTTACAAGCACCAGAGATAAACCCTAGTAGCAATACAAGCACAAACTAAGACTGTCCACTAGATATACATGGAGGGATTCAAGGTAGTAAGATGAACTAGGATCCACCGAGGCACAACTCACCCGGGGTCCTCGCTGACGAATTGAAGAGGAAGCATAAGGGCCGACGTGCTCACGGCGGCACGGGGAGCACCCAGAGGGTGTTCCAACCCGCACTAGCCACGGTGGCAGCCACAGCAGCACATGAATACCGCACACCACCACATGAGGGTCCGTAGCAGCGGTGGTAGCACCCAACCCAAACCCTAGGGTTCGGGAACGGGGCAGGCCTGGCCACAGGAGGGCTCCGAAATCAAATCGATGCGGAGGAGATGAACCAACATACTTGCCAACCTCGCCCTGCACCACGACAGCGGCTAGGGAGGGCCACGGTGGCGGGCATCGCCAGCGGTGGCGCCAGCAACCCACGGGGTCGAGGGAGAGGGGAGATGAGAACAAGAGAGAAACAAAGGGAGTGGGCTGAGAGGGCCAGAACATATAACTTTTATCAAGAATTTTATAATATATATATTCCTTATGGAATTTTATAAAATTAGTGAAAGATGATAAAAATAAATAAAAATCACTTTCAATATATATTAATGTTGTAGTATTTTAGAAAAATACTAAATAAATATTTAATATCAATTTTTTGTATTTAAAATGATAATTCTTAATAAATAAATAAAATTCAAATAATATGAAATAAAATAAAAGAATACAATATTCAATAAATATTAAAAATTAATATTTATAAATTCTTTATTACTAAAAAGAATTTGTGTAATTTAAATAATGAGGGAGAACATACAAAAATAAATAATGCATTACATTACTTTGCATAATCATTTTGCTTCTTTAAATATTGTCCTTACCGGGCTATAATGATCTTTTGTAGACATAGAAGCTCAAGGTCCAGTGCAAGCATCTGACTTCACTACCTTGCAATCACAAGGAAAGTTCATCACTTTCTCATGTCCTTTGAAGAGTCTTTATCAAAGTATTTGCAAATTGTGTGTTATCATCTATATTCCAGAGAAAGAAAATATTATTTTCTCAAAATAAATAAATCTTAGGTATCATCCTAAGTGGTGATATAATGGAGCAATAGAACTGAGATTTCTACTTGCAACAATGATGATCAGTTAGGGATTAATAACCCATGACATCAGTGATTCTAGCGCCGTATATCATGCGTTAACCATGAGATTTGGAATGGGACGGAGGAGTCAGTTGTATCCTTTTCCTCTCGTATGGAGGCAAGACGACCTTAACGTGACATTGTGATTCCTTGTGTGGATCCAACATATGGGTGGGCACCCTTACTCCCCACACTTTTGGTGTCTAGATTATCTTTGAATGGTGTTTAGGGGTATAGTCCATTTAAAGGGTACTTGCCCAGGCATCACCAGGTCATAGAGTCTTCGGGAACTCATCAGGGTTTTAGCCTTCCCAAAAGGGGGCTTAACGGAGGTGAGCTGGCCCCGAAGGATCGTGCAGACATATGAGGTCGCGGAAAGGGCAGTGATTGTCTTGGACCAACTACTAGGCCCCACATCATGGAATTGTGGACGGGAAAGTATGCCTGGTTGTGCAACAAGGAAGTTGATCTCTCATGGATAAAGTAACGCACCTCTGCAGAGTGTAAGAACCATAACTTGTTACTCCCTGTTCCGATAAGGAGCTACGAACGCGACAGGAAAGGAACTCCATGAAAGTTCTGTTCAACCTGTAAAGGCTGATGGTCATAGATTTTCATAATAAAATCAATCTTTGAAGAAAGATTTACAAAAAACTGCATAGTGTCAAGGACGTATAGTCTGAGGTGGTAGATAGAGCATCAAACTTGCCACATTGCATATAATGAACTTGCTGGGTAACACTGTTACTCATCCTTTCCTTTGAATCCTTGCTTATACTCTGACGATCCCGAAGAGACTCCAATGTATGCAACTGAGCGCCAAGAGGAGGTATTCTACTAAGAGCCCAATTTTTATGGAGCCGTAGAAGGGGAGGACTATGATATCATCTACGGAGGAGAGTACCAAGAGTCAGAATAATTACTATAGTTCTTGGAGCCACTTGATCCGAGCAACATGAACAATATATAGCAATAAGTTGTTGAGCTCAATTTGGAGTTTACGTTTTCACTTTGAAACTTCCACTGAAACACTTATATTTTGGTTTGTAAGTTGAATCTTTTGGAAGTCATGAACTTCTGGTATTGTAATAATAATAACGTGTGTATGTTTGTAATATGGACCCGCAATGTTTCTGTTGTACCACTCTAAGGGATGTGATATTTACGGAACGGTGTTCTGTGGATGTCATATCAACGACTATAGTGTACTACACGTGCAATGGTATGCTAGGTCACCGCAAGGGACACGACGAGAGGAGGGACACCAAGGCGCGTGCAACCGAAGGGCAGCGTTCTCGGTGACAAGGAGGTAAAGTGGGGGTGGAAGCGTCTGGTGCTGGGGCGAAGAGGGTGCTGGCGACGGTGGCGCCTTCCTGTGGAAGGAAGTAGAGTGAGGAGGGTCCCTATAGGGAGGTTGGGGACACGAGCGAGGAGAGCGTAGGCAGCGGTGAGCGAGGGGAGGCGTGCAGGCGAGGGAATCAGGGGAGTGGGTGGGCCACGCGGCGCGCGCGGTCGGAGGAGCGAGGCGGCGGGGCGCTAGGGTTGTGAGGGAACACATCGGTGGTGGGGTGCCTGCGTGCGGGAGGGAGAAGCGGGAGGAAGGGGAGAACGCGAGGGGAGCGGGGGCTGGTTCGGGATGAGGGAGATGAGGTGGGGCCAGGTCCGCTCGCATGGAGCGTATGGGATGGGCGTGTTCCAGGTGGGTCGGTGTGGGTTAGTGTTTGGTCCTGTAGCGCATGTGTGCGTGTGTTTGGGGTGGACCAGGTCGTGTAGGGTGGGTGGGGGTGTGTCTAGGGTTCAATTAGGTAAAATTAGGGTTAGGGTTTTTAGGTGGCTGTGGGATGGGTGGCCTTCAGTTGGACCTTCGGCCCTGGCAGTTTATTATGTCAATTCGAAACTAGATAAACCATCATGGAACTCTACTTGCAAGCAAGAACAATGGCTCTATCCTAATCATGTGGGGAATGGCTTGGTACCTACATTTTAACATAGGCTAAGCCAAAATTGCATGGTCTTCCTCGCCAACAATCCTCATTTATTCTTCATCACTAGGATCTTCTGGACATGTAGAGTCGAGTTTGTGTCCTTTATCATCTTCCTTAATTTCTCGAGAATTTGGAACGTAGGCTAAACCGCGTTGGCTTCCTGGCCCCCCATAAAAATAGTTTTTATTTAATTATTTAGTTTTAAAAAATTTGGTATTTAGTTTTTAAGACAAATACAAGATCCGGTCGGATCGAGAGATTTGATTTGAAATTTAAGGAGGGCTAGTTTAGAAAAAAACATAGTCTTTCGCAAAATAGTTGTAGGAAAAAATATGCATGATGATGCATAAAGTCTTAATTAGCACGCGATTTTATGGTAGTGGTTTTACCCGGGGTGCTACAATTCGACACCACTAACAATGGATCGCGCCCTTGAGATCCCGATGGTACAGGAAAGAAGGTCTACGGTCTGAATCTGCTTGCTTTGTGTAGATAATCGCGACACCACTAACAAGTGTTCTTTCTCCATCTTGAAATCGGTGACACCACCGACAAAGGGTCGTTGTTCATTTTTGTCGAGAGAATACTTTGGTGGAACAAAATACGAAGGAATAGGTCTCAAAAGATAAGGCCACCTTTAACTTCGACAAAAGGAGAGAAAAGATGCATTCTCATCTACTTTAATGTATAGGAGCAAATAGAATGAGTAGTTGGCATGGGGGCCAATCCATCACGCACCCAAACTATTACTCCACAAATGTAGTTCAAAATCATGCAACCCATTTCGGAATTTAGACTGAAGATCTTCACAAGCGATGTTCGGAAAATAAATGAATGATGGAGGTTCTTCATCGGATCTGATGCAAATGGCGTCATCATGTCGAAAAATACCGGAAGATACAAATAATTTTTTTAGTGAATTTTGGTCCACTGAAAGGTATAGTAGAGGAAAATTACTCAGATAGCATGAAGACCGGATGTAGAACACCATTACAAGAGGAAGCGAAAGCCTGAAGGTACGACAGAATCCCAACCACGAGAAACCCTGGACTCAGAAGAAGGTAAGAGAACAGATTCAAAACACACAGGGGTAACAGGAGAATAGCATAGGGATAAGAAGTAAAGCAGACCTAATCAGATCTATCCAACCGATTTTTCCAAAATAGTTTTGACACTCTACAAAGGCCACTAGCTAGGTTATCCTATAGGCTGAACCAGTGGGGTATCGTAACTGCTGAGCTCTGATACCACTTTGTAACACCCTCAGATCGGCCCTATGCAAGTTTTAGCGATTCCCGCCAAACCCGCATAGAAACGATTCAAAGGTGCCCACCAGGCACTTGCGTGCGGTTTGAAAACAAAGTAATACCATTACACAATAGTCCTCGATGGATCCCATAGAATAGAAATATACAACAACGACTCCATGAGTCAAGAATACAGATATACATTTCAAAGATCCAAATCACTTTAAAAATGATATAGCGTCAGAGTATGGACAAGATGCAAATGGGGCTAAGAGCCATCAAGAATAACCAATGGTGTCCATAACCCTAACCAGGCCAAGCCGGAAGGGTAACACTGCTAACGACGTTGATCTCAACCTGCTAAACAAAAGGGGCACCAACAAAGGGCAAAGGAAAAAGAGTGAGCAGTCAGTACTGAGGCCAGTACAGGGCGAGTCTTAAAATTCGGCAGTGCTCGCCTATATAGGTATGGTGGACTGAAGCGGCAGTGCAACATGCACTAAATAACCTATAGAGACTCGGTACAACTGTCGACTATCAAAGAGAGATGAGAAAGACCTATTCGGATCCAACCTGATACTACCACCAAACATACCCATCCTGGTATTTCCCCCTCGAGACCAAACACGGAAGTCAAGCCGAGTAAACTCACACAGTTGGCATTTTTATTCATTCTTTCCATGGTGGTTATCCAACTTACTAGACATATCAGATACAAGTAAAATTATAGTAGTAAACTTTAATTATACTTGTCTATGATTGATATACTATGCTCCAAGTCGTCTGATGGGGATATGCCTACCGGGGTATACCCAGCAGGACGTTTCCGACTGGCCCAAGACCCGGTGAGTGGGCCTGCAGAACGGCGAGTGGATCGAAGCCCAGCCAGGAGCTGAGCGATTGGAAGGCCCAAAGTAGTAGATAGGCCCACGGGTAAGGATTAAACGACCATCAAGTCAGAATCAATCGGTTGAGATATGTAAACCCTAGGGAGGTGAGCCTATATAAACCTCCCTATAGGGTGAGTAGAGACACGTTCCTCATACACCCAAGCGACTCGCCGCCTAGCCGAGCTCGCCCATTGTAACACCTCCATAATACAATCTAGCGTGAGTAGGTCTTTACCCTCGGGGCCGAACCAGGGTAAAACCACGTGTCTTTGCCCTCATCTCGCACCGCAGATGGCTGGCCGCCTTGCCCTCGTTCTACTACTCGCCGACAGATTCGCCGTGACAATTCCCACACAATGGCGCCCATCAGGGCCTGGCGGTCCGCCGGTGTTGCGGCGAGATCCAATCTGCCATCAACGAGACGGCCGCCACCGCCGCATGATAGCGATCGGCGAGATGCTCCAAATCTTGCCGAGCAGCTACGACCGGCGCGTGACCACACGCGACGTGATCCCGCCGATTGCACGATCGCCTCTTCGTCGGTCTCACCGACGCCATCGCCTCGGAGGATTCGGCTCGCATCCGCGAGTCGCCGCGATCGGCTCTCCGAGAGCCAGATCCGCACGATCCATCGCCTCGCCCAGTACAACTCGCCGGCCCAGCGTGGCGGGAATTCAGCCGCAGAGGATGCGCCCTCACCGACGACGCCGACTCGGCGACCAGCGTCACTCGCGGATCCATCACCGCGGCCGTCGCGGGCTCCATCGCCAGGTCTCCAGCGGGAGACTTGAGATCCCTCCATCCTCGGGATCTTGAGTTCGACTCGGATCGGAGAACTCCGCGACCCAGCGATGGAACCGGTCGCCACGCGACCTACATGGCGACCGCACCGATCCGCGGAGGACCCGTTCTCCACCTAATCCTCCTAACGCCACGGCAGCGGAGGTCGAACTCCGCTGAAACTGGCGGAGGCGTACGCAAAGTGCAAGCCGAGGCGAAATTTTTGCCTCGAGCGGTGGCGCAGAGCTGTCACGCTACCACCAGCGGATCAGGTCACGCTGAACCCCACCGTTCAGGCGCGCCTGAACTTTGGCAAAACGACCGGCTCGCGTGGCGGCGCGCGATCTGCGAGAATCGCCACGGGAAGCGCCGGCCCCGCCAGATCAGCGGCGCCCACCTCCACCCAACCGCACCTCCCGAGGACCAGCCGCGGATAGTAGTCTCCTCATGGGAGAGAGACGCAAACGGCCTCCCACTGTTCTCCACCCCAATGGACAACCTCGTGGCAGGCCGAGCAGCAGCCGACACCATCACAGCCACCGGCGACGGCGCCCTACATATCTAATACGTCAGGGCCCTGCTCGCAAATGCCGTCGAGCAGCAAAGAGCGGGCGCCGACTCGGCAGGTCGAGTATACTCGCGTTCCTCGGGAAGTAGAGCGGCCTCGGTGCCGCCATGGCGGCAAACACCCTCAACGCCCGCCACGGGCGCTGCAGCTCAACACCAACCCGCGAACGGCACTCTCCTGCGACCCTGGCGGCAACCAACCTTGTCGCCAGCGGGCAACCCATCGGCCGCGCACCCACATCATCAACAACCAAAGCTGGCGCGACGCCAGCGGCGACTTCGCGGCACCTAACTAATCGCGCGACGGCGAGCCTATGGGGTCGCCATCGACTCGGACCCAAGTGCTTGACCAATGATCCGAGGCGAGAAGTACCGCCAAACTTCAAGGCGCCAAAGAGATAGAAAAGTACGACTCCTCGTGCGACCCGCCGTCTGGCTCGACACATACCTCATGGCGATGGGGATCGCGGGTCTGTGACCTACTGCGCCCGTTACCTCCCACGATGATGGAGGGGCGTGCAGCGATGGATCAACACTCTCCCGGTGATGTCGACTCACAGGAGGAAATGCGTGACGCCGTCGGGAACTTCAGTGCTCCTACACCGCGCCACCACTATTGAGGACACTGGCAGTGCGTCCGGGGACCCGCGAGTCGACCATAGAATGGGTCCAACGGTGGCAAGAGCTTTGGTACAACGCGTCGGCATCCACCCGGACACCGCGATCCATTGCTTCAAGACCTCGTGCCGCTCGAGCCTCTAGTCGCCAAGCTCAGCGACACTCCCGCACACTCGACAACATCCCGACCTCCTCGAGATCGCCAAGCGATGCAGAGGAAGATCCAAACCAGGAAAATGACGGCGAGTCGGAGGTCAACGCCGCGACGGTGGCAACGGCGGCGACGCCGAACCGACCTCGCTACTGGCACTCGCCTCAGCAAGCGCGCCGACGCAGGCGAAGTCGACTTCGCCGCTAACGCCGCACGCGCCTGAGCCCAAGAGCTACCGCCGCGACGGAGGACAACGCGGCAGCGGCAACTACAAGAACAAGCCAAGGTTCGATCTCGCGGCCCTCCTTAACCAACCATGTGCGTTCCATAGCAGGGAAGGAAAGCCCGCAATGCACACCACCGCCGACTGCCACACCCTCAGGGAAATCGAGAAGGCACGGCAAGCGCAGGAGGACCCCGACAACGACCCGCCAAACGGCGGAAAATTCGGCAAAGTAGCCGGCTCGCTCCACACCTTCACAGCCTTCAACACGAAGAGCGAGAAGAAGGTCATCGCCCGCGCCGTCGCCGTCAATGCGGTGGCCCAAATAGACGTCCCCGTTCTGAACTGGTGAACCCATCACCTGGAGCCGGCAAGACCACTCGCCGGGCATCGAGTACCCAGGACGAGTCGCCTTGGTGGTCAAGCCCAAGGTTGGAGACTACTGGCTCCCCAAGACACTGATGGACGGTGGCAGCTCCATCAACATCCTCTACCTCGACACCTTGATGCTGCGGCTCCCGCGATCGATGATCGAGACGACCCACACTACATTCCGCACGCCGTCCCGGTCGGAAGGCGTACCCGATCGGCAAGGTCACTGCCGGTCACCTTCGCACACCGGCAAACTTCCGCACGGCGGATCGTCTTGAGCTGGTGCCTTCCACACCTACCACTGCGTCCTAGGGGCGCGGCGTTCGCTAAATTCATGGCAGCGCCCGCTCGCGTACAACACGATGAAGCTCCCGGGCGTGCGGCGTCATCACCATCAGGCGACCCGACATGGCCGCCGGTGCGAGGCCAAAGAGCCGAGCTCGCCCGACGCCGTCATCGCGGCGAGACCAACCACGCCGACGAGCTCGCCAAAATGCGGCGGGTCAACAACGAAGACCCCACCATACTCAAGAAGCCCAACTCGAGGGCGCAGGCACCTCAACCTTTGAGGCCATGACGCTGCACGCACCGTCGAGCTGGTACCAGGCGACTCCGGCGGGCGGTGACGATCGGACGGGCATGAGCCCACCGTGGAAGGCGCTCATCGAGTTCCTCCGTGAGAACAGGGACATCTTCGCATGGAAACCCTCCGACATGCCCGGTGTCCCTAGGGAGCTCGGCGAGCACAAGCTAAACGCCGACCCCAAAGTGCAACTTCAGCGTCAAGCTGCGGCCTTCAATGAAGAACGCCCGTCGAGCAATCGCCGAGGAAGTACAACGTCTACCGCTGCCGGCTTCATCCGCCAATCAAGTACTCAAGTGGCTGCAAACCCAGTCTGGTCGAGAAGAAAAAGGGACACGGAGAATGTGTATCGACTACACAAACCTGAGCGATCACCAAAGGAGCGATTCGTCCTCCAGATCGACGGATAATCGATTCAACCGCGGGCTCGAGTCTCTATGTTTCCTCGACGCCTACTCGGGTACAACCAGATCAAAATGGTTGTCGAAGACGAGGAGAAGAGGCGCGTTCATCACGCCATTCGAGCCTTCGCTACCGCCATGACCTTCGGCCTCAAGAACGCCGGGCGACCTACCCGGTGCATGCAAGAATGCCTCGCGAGCCAAA
Organism: Avena longiglumis; assembly: GCA_030063025.1. Lineage (NCBI taxonomy): Eukaryota > Viridiplantae > Streptophyta > Magnoliopsida > Poales > Poaceae > Avena > Avena longiglumis. The sequence continues at coordinate 139,716,963 of CP125978.1, read as the reverse complement.
TTGGCGCAACATCCACGTCTACATCGACGACGTGGTCGTGAAGTCCGCCGCCAAGGCGACCTACCGCCGACTGGCGGAAAATTTCGCCAACTGCGAAGATACAAGATAAAGCTCAACTCAGCAAGTGCACCTTGATTGTACCACGGACAACCATCGGGTACGTCGTCTCCAAACGAGGGATCGAGGCGAACCCCACAAAGATCGACATGATCGCCCGGCTCGGCAAACCCGAGTGCCTACGCGACGTCCAGAAGCTGGCTGGGCGAGTAGCGGCTCTCAGTCGCTTCATCCCCCGCCTGGGCGAAAAGGCGATGCCCCTATACCGCCTGGGCGAAAAGGCTATCAATGATGCGACCTGCGAGCAAAAGACAATGATCAGTACGACGGACACCAAAAAACCACAACTATTAGAAAGGGGAGATGCACTCACCAAGCAACGGGCGGGCGAGTCCCGTGATGAAGCACTGAAGCGACGTGTGGTCATCCTGAAGCCCAACAATAAGGACTTCCGACACCTTGCGATCCTCTTCAGCGGCCGCAATGGCGGCCTTAGCTCGCCCGTCCGCCGATCTCGCTTCTTCTCTCGTCTCTCGATTCGCCGAGGTCGGCGATCCGCTGTTCACGGCACCCAGAGCAGATCGCGCCACCAACTCACCAAGGACAAGCCCTGGCGAGCTTCCTCTTCGCAGCAACAGCTTGAAGTCCTTTGTTTGCCTCTGGACGATGGCCAGCTCCTTCTCCGCAGCTTGTTTCGCGCCAATCGTCCGTGACTCAAGCTGCAGACCACACATCACCAAAAAAGGGTTAGTCAAATCAAAATTCCTAAGTGCCCACCCGCTGAAATTCAGCGATGCGCACTCGAGGCCGGCGATCAAAGATTCCTAAGTGCCCACCGCTGAAATTCAGCGATGCGGCGCACTCGGGACTGGCGATCAAAATCCCTAAGTGCCCACCCGCTAAAATTTAGCGCACCTTTCGGGGACGGATGCGACAAACAAAAGATGTGAAATTATAAGAATCGGGCCGCAGCACCGACCTGACCTCGGGACCGATGTACCGGATGGCGCGCCAAGCATCTTTGAAGTTGTACCGTCCACGGATGCGATAAGTGCCGGCGTGTGTGCCGGTGTTGGTCGACTTCAGCGTCGGCGGTCCGGGAGCGTGGCTCGAGGGTGCAGCCCACTCGCCGTGGCGCCTTGGTCACGAAGCGGGGAAGGTAGCGAAGTACCTGCCCGAGAGGTCGCCTCCGCCGTTCGCAATGAAGCACCCTCCTTCAGAGACGCTGCTTCCAACACGGCCCGCTGTGCGACGGCTGTATCGTCGAGATCGTGATGGTGTCGCCTTCGCTTTCTTCGCCATCCGCCGAGGCGACGACCTCGTCGCCTTCCTCTTGCGGAAGGATCTTCCTCGCTAGCGGAGGGCACCTTGGCCAGTGCGGTGGCCCATCCTCTTCACCCGGTCCGCGATCAATCGAATCAACAAAAACAATCGAAATAGTTATAAAAATAAGGAAAGGTGAGCGAACTCACTTGGCGATCGGATGAAACGCTTGATCTGACGGAGGCGGCCGGTTTCTCCAGCTCGGGGCCAGACGGCGAAGTGAGCCCCAACTCAGGCGTCGCCGCCCAAGACACGGACTTCTTCGTTTTGAGGCCGTTGGCGCCTCGAACATTCTCCGCCGCAGCCTCCTTGCGAAGCCGCCTTGGCCGAGCCTCCCGGCCCAAAGATCGGGGCGAATGGTGGAGGCATTGAAGCCAGGGTACTTCCAGTCGCCGCGTCCAAAGACGGTTGTTGTCGCTGGTGGCGCGCCATCGCCGGCTGGGCTGGGAGCGTCTCAGCTGCTCGCCGAGTGCGACGGCGAGGCCGACTTCGACGTCCTCGTCTTCTTTTTTGGGGGGGCCCTCGCCTCCCTTTCCTTCCTCTTCTTCTTTGACGGGGTGGCTTGACGCGAGGTGGTCTCTGGGCTCGTCGTCATCGTCATGACGCTCGAGGCTTCGCTGCCTCGATCTCGCTGTTCGTTGGGTCTTTCTGACCCGGGCGACCTCTTCTTCGGACTCCCGTCGTCTCGTTGTTCTTGGTAGGCGGCGATTCGCCTATGTCATGGGCGGATGGGCCGAGCTCATCGTCCGAGGGGTGGAGCCACCTTCCACCACTTGGAATAGCTGCGAATACAAACGGAATCGAATTACATGTTGCATTTATCGCGATTGCGAGCAAGGTAAAGAAATTACCGTTGAGCCGACGCTCAGCGGTATAGGCGACCCACCTGCGCATCCGGTACACCGCTGGGTAATCTTCTTCAACGGGAGATAATCCTCCGCTTCCACTCGTCGAGACAGCCTTCGTCGAGTCTCCCGCCCGTGTCTTGGTACATGTAGTGGTCGCGGTGGGCGAGTGGAACGAGCCGCCCGAGCCAGCAATTGTACAAGTTTATCGTTTGAAGGCCTTCTTCTTCGACCACGGATGGTGCGGAGCATCTCGTCAACGACCATCCGCTGGTCGCCGGGAGCTTGCCGACTTGAGATTGCGCTCGGAGCGACTAGCGGAGTACCGCGATCGCCACCTCGCCCGGTCGCCTGCACGTAGAACCACGACTTCTTCCAGTCGCTGCCTTGGCGGGTAGCATCAGATCAAAGAAAGAAGCTTTGGACTTGAGCTGAAACGTCAAGCCGCCCGCGGCTAGCATTGGGCCTCCTGCCTCCTCGCGGCTGATCCGTCCGTGGAACAGATCTTGCCACAAGGGGAAGTAGGGCCGGCAGCCCAAGTAGCACTCGCAGAACGCCACAAAGATGGCAAGCTGCTCGATGCTATGGGGACCCAGATCTGAAGGCTGGATCCCGTAGTAGGCGCAGAAGCGCCGGAAGAAAAGGGACATAGGAAACCCTAGCCCCCGCTCGAGATGACTGGTGAAACAGACGAATTCCCTCTCTCGCGGGTTTGGGGTCGTTTCTCCGGCTGCGGGGATACGCCAACAGTCGGCTCGCAGGATCCCGGCCTCCTCGAAGGAGGCCAGCTGTGCCCTTGTGCACTTGGACCTACCCCACGGCTCGGTGGAAAGGGCCATGGCCGAGAGATTGGTTGGAGATCGGAGAATTTCGGGTCGACTGGATCGCGGAGCGAAGGAAGGAAAATGCGCGCACTCGGAAGAAGTGGTGAGGAGTTGGCTCTACGGTTGCCTGCCATTCCCCTTATATAGCGGGAGTTACCCGCCAAATCAGGGAGCCGTTACCACGCGGTGATTACGCCGAAAGTTACCGTTGGATTACCCCAACGGCTAGTTTGACCACGCCTGACGGTCCAACTACGGCCACTCGGCTCGCCGACCCAATCACTAGGACGGTGTTTTCGCCGACTCGACTCGCCAAAGCTGCGACCTGGATCATTGGTTGTTTCCTTTATACAGGAGCCCGCCGACGATTCGACTGGATGCCTACTCTGAAGCCGTATACTCCGACTGCCAGCAGCCACCTACGCCTAATCGACGACGGCCTCGGGGACTACTGATGGGGATATGCCTACCGGGGTATACCCAGCAGGACGTTTCCGACTGGCCCAAGACCCGGCGAGTGGGCCTGCAGAACGGCGAGTGGATCGAAGCCCAGCCAGGAGCTGAGCGACTGGAAGCTGAAGGCCCAGGCGAGTAGATAGGCCCAGTCGGGTAAGGATTAAACGACTCATCAAGCAGAATCGAATCGGTTGAGATATGTAAACCCTAGGGGAGGTGAGCCTATATAAACCTCCCTATAGGGTGAGTAGAGACACGTTCCCTCATACACCCAAGCGACTCGCCGCCTAGCCGCCGAGCTCGCCCATTGTAACACCTCCATAATACAATCTAGCAGGAGTAGGTCTTTACCCTCCGGGGGGCCGAACCTGGGTAAAACCCTGTGTCTTTGCCCTCATCTCGCACCGCAGATGGCTGGCCGCCCTTGCCCCTCGTTCTACTACTCGCTGCCGATTGCAGCATCTGCCGTGACAATTCCCACGACATCGTCCATAACCGCGGACACGACTTTTCAAAAAGATTTAACCCTGCAGAGATGCACCAAAGTTTCTACACACACTTCGACCCTTTTTGCTAGATCAGTTAACATACTTCCATTGGTATGTCGACGGAGCCTAGGACACGACACTTTCCCTGACCCAAAGCAAGTACATGGGGGCCACCCAAAAGAGCTATCCGTGCAAGGTATAACCAATGCTCCTCATACGGACCCTGAGGTTGCATGCACTTGTCACACGAGCAGAGATCATAAACAAAATATTCCCGTGATAGAGTGACGCTCCTACGCAACAACAATAAACGCTCATCGAGCAACATGTAATAAACATGCCATAACATGGCATACATGGCATAATGTGGCATGAAAACTTCAAACTAATTTGTGGCCTCCAGAGAAGTACTTTGGAATCAGGTACTAAGCCGATAGGGGTGTTTATAAACCCACATGTGGTTAGCGCGCTCAGTCTCGGAACAGGTGTCAAGAACTCGGGTCCTAGGTGGACACAAATGGGCGGTTAACATCCAAATCTCAACTATTACCCACCGGTGCCTCTTCATTAATTATATCCATTTTAATATTTAATTAACTAGCTGTAATTAAAACTACGATCATCTCCACCTTTATGAATATGCCAACCCCCAACATTAGTGGAACATCGACGACACGAAGCAGCACCTGAGCGAGCGACTACGACTCGCAAGGCCAACTGTCTACCCAAACAACAGGCTATAGGAGGTGTCCAAGGCAATATAAGGGCTACGAGTAATATAATAGGGGTACGGAAATTAAAGCATCACAACACGAATAGAAATAGATCAACATGAGGAAGTAAAGACTACAAATGCAAAATAGGCAGAAAGGGGGAGAATGCTCTCCTGGAAACACTGCCGAAGGTTCATCTAAAGATCGAGTCGACACTCGCATCAACTCATCGGCCTAATCCGTAAAGAAGCAAAGCACTAGAAGAAACACCAGATGCATTATTTAATACTATGACAGAAGATCGAGAACGATGTATGTATGACATATGACATGGCGAAGATGCAATGTAATTAGGCAATATTAAGCGAAACCAGGGTCCTGACAATTAAATAATAGGTTCATGTTGTTTAGGTACCCGACAATTTAAATGTTTACTTAATAAGTCAAATAGTGGCACCGGTTCACTACACAAATTTAAATGGAGCCAATATAAGACTAGATTAGCCCACACATGGTATCCATATTTAATTATGAGGTGAATCGGCATAATTCTCCCAAACCACACAATATGTATGCAATATGATAAATTTATTTGAAACAAATGAAAATGTCATATATTATAAAATATAGGGGGTGTCGGAATAAGGGTCACACATAGGGTTGACAATCTTGGTTCCGAGGGGTTTGGTTCGGTCTTCGGATACGGCTATCGTGGCGTTGGATCCGAGGGGGTCTTGGCGTCCATGAGGTAGATCTTGATGCTCTGATCCGGTGTCGATCTTCGGGTGCCACGGTTCCGTGATGAACATGGTTTCGGCAATCTTTGGTTCCATGGCGGCGTTCTTCGGATTCCAGGAATAAGTCCTTGAGGTTCCCTGCGGACGATTCTTCGGGAGTGTCAATTCCATGTTGGAGAACTTGGTACTTGGTCATCTAACACCACAGATCTAGTACCACATCAACATCGCTTCACCATATCGCACATCGGGGTCATACATAGATCATAGCAATTCCAGATAGAAAAGACTTGGACAACCTGTGGCAGGGAAGAATAGTACACACATGCATAGAGCCGAATACCTCATGGACGTACTCAGGAAAGAAGGTTCTCGGGACGGCATGTCACAATAGCAGCACCAAAACACGATCGTGTCCAACACGAGAACACAAAAATATGATGGTCAGTTGCGAGTACCCGGATGCGGTCATGGCTTCGAGCAATGGCTGGAGAAGGGGCCGGCAACATGGAGGGCCTGCAGACACGCACGGCTAGAGGGAGAGTAGGGAGGGCGCGCCACAGAGCTACGTCGGAGGAGACAGCAGTGGGTGGGGTGGGTGGGGGGGGGGGGAGGGGGGCTCAGCGTCTAGGAGGGACGCGATGAGGGGAAGCACACCGGCGCACGCGCGACCGAAGGGCGGCGTTCCCGGTGACAAGGAGGCAAGGTGGGGGCGGCGGCGTCCGGTGCTAGGGCGAAGAGGGCGGTGGCGATGGTGGCACCTTCCTGCGGAAGGAAGCCGAGCGAGGAGGGCTGCTGCGGGGAGGTTGGGGATGCGAGCGAGGCGAGCGCAGGTGGCAGCAAGCGAGGGGAGGCGTTCAGGCGAGGGAATCACGGGGAATGGGTGGGCCGCGCGGCGCTCGCGATCGGAGGAGCGAGGCGGCGGGGCGCCAGGGTGGCGAGGGAACACGGCAGCGGCGGGGTGCCTGCATGCGGGAGGGAGACGTGGGAGGAAGGGGAGAACGCGAGGGGAGCGGGGCTGGTTCAGGATGAGGGAGATGAGGTGGGCCTGGGTCCACTCACATGGAGCGTACGGGACGGGCATGTTCTAGGTGGGTCGGTGTGGGTGAGTGTCTGGTCCTGTAGCGCGTGTGTGCGTGTGTTTGGGGTGGAACAGGTCGTGTAGGGTGGGATGGGGGTGTGTCTAGTGTTTGGTTAGGTAAAATTAGGCTTAGGGTTTTTAGGTGGCTATGGGCTGGTGTCAACACCCGGATTTTTAATCTCAGATGGCTGTTATGCCATACCTTGCAATCTCAGGAGTACCATTTTTGGGAGACATAACAGAATTGGTACCATAGTACATCATCCATTACAAACCATAATAAATGTCTTACAAATAAAAGATCTTATGATCCAGTCTTAATACAATCAATGCAGTGGAAATTAAACGTAGCGGGGCTTCATCTTCAGGGTCACATGCAATGCTGGCGATGGGAGATGATCTAGTTGTCATAGACCTCCTGCTTTCCATCCTCCTGATAGTCCTCCTCATAGTCTGGCCCACTGTTGGATTAGGCGGCGCCTAGGCAACGCTTAAGCACGCTTAGGCACTAGGCGGTAGACAAACGCCTCGCCTAGAGCATAAGCGGAAGTCTAGGCAGGGTAACTAATAGATTTTCTTATCGAGCAAGAAATCATGAATTTTTTTCACTTTTTAGCTAGCTGGGCCATATTCCAATGGCGGTCGTTGGTTGTTTACTCATTTACATGCTCTAAATTAATGTATATCACATATAATAACCCATATATACCCTTGATGGTAAAAACTATATGCTCGCCTAGGCCACGCCTAGGGCACTTAAGCGTCGCCTAGGCACTAGGCGAAGGCCAAACGCCTCGCCTATGCCTAACGCTTTTTCCAACCTTGGTCTGGCCATGGGAATATCCAGGGAAAGGGCCATGAGGACTCTTTAAGTACTTACAAATTATCACTAACAAGTAAAGTGTTCGAGTAGGAATCCTAAGCTCTAGGTTTATTTGCAAAAAGCCAGGTTTATTTCATACTGAGTTCAGAAGTAAAGAAAACTAGTTTAATGTTCTATAAAACCTAAGTGAGAACTTAGTTTCCATGTTCACAACCCTATTGTGGTCAAGTCAAAGTCATAGTTCATTTCACAAGTCATTTTGAAAACATCTGACGATGGAACAGTATGGCCACTCCAACTGTCCATGACCGTGGACGCGGCTATTCGAATAGTTTGACATTCTGCAGAGATTATACACTTTCACCACAAAATTCGATACATCCCTTAGGGATAACCCTGAATCATCATACTTAGTATGCGGATAATCAATCCTAACTTTTCAATTACACACCCTAGTATAGGCACCTCCCCTATGAGCTTGGCCTCCCAGCCATGGACATCTGCCATACTGGGAACTGCATAGGTGGACATTCACATTCACGAGGTAGCCTCAGCTCAACCTCTTTCCGAAAGGGAACCCATACTAAGACATATAAACTTCCAGTTAAGCCCTACCCAATTCAGATAATGTGGTTGTATGATAAAATTTGAATGGTATCGCATCCGAACCCAACCATCATTTTTTATAAAGGCTCAAGGCTTATGCATCAATATTTTCATCATCAAATCATCTTGTGTTCATAACACATGTCAAAACATTTCAATAGAATGAATCCTCATTCCAAGGTTTTCATAATCATTTTCACCAATTATTCCCATCTAAAGTGATCAACTTTTATGCTTAGCACTAGCCACTAAAGTTGAGGGTATTCACTAATGAGGGGTGCTAATCAGGTGTAACTATCTAACTCTACTTTTATGCTCTTGATGGCATCTAAGTATAACTACTTAGGCCTAGTTTTATACTCTTTATGTTATCTATACTATTTTTTCAATACTCACAAAGTACTAACTAAAAGTAAAGAACTTTGGTAAAAAATAAAAGAATAAAGCTTGCAAGTAAAACTTGGGATTGGTATAATAAAATTTGCATAACCAAAGCATGCCTAAAGCATATTGCGTACGATATCTTGCAATTTGTGATGGCTTGCATAGTTAAGAAACTTGCAAGTATTAGCTTGCATAGTTAACTTCTAGTGTTAGGCTCGCCTTGAGTAGTGGAGTGGTTGAAGTTTTCTTCTTCTCTTCCTCGTAGTACTCCTCTTCCTCGTAGCCTTGGTCGGTACTAGCGTCTATAAATGAATACAAGGTACACAATCACCAAACAATATTTAACTACCTCTATTTGGCACACAAAGGTTCACAATAGATGATCTAGCATCATCACAATCATCACATGAAATAAAGACCTAGCCTTATCTTTCTTATTTTAGAAAAGTAATTTCTACTCATTGAAAGTACTTAAGATTTAATATTCTCCAATTAAAATATGGGATCATGTTGACACATGTCATCACCATATATTCTAATACTTGGAATGTGATTTAAAGTGGTGGTCATATTTTATAAAGTTTAAAATTACTATTTTATACAATTAAAGTGACTAAAAATGCCTATAGAGATCACTTCATGTAAACCTAAATATTTTTACATATTTAGATAGATCTTGTAAAATGTGATTTTAGAGAGTTGGAATCAACTCAAAGCACTTGTGGTTGATTTTTAAAAAATGTTTGAATGTGGAAATGTCTCTGCCTTGTTATTTTTACTACAGGTGATCTATAATTTCAAATGGTTTGAATCCAACGGACTTGGATAGATAATTTGAATACCTTTCTAGCAAAATTGGTTTTATGCAATTTGGCTAAGTGAATCGTTTTGAATTGAATTTCAAAGTCACTGGAAGAAATAGGGCTTTGAAATAAAATAAAAGGCTAAATTTGAATTGCTGGCTCGCGCGGGAACGATACTGGGCCGACCCAACTGCACAACGCTCACAGTGGGCGGCTGACAAGCTATTCCCACGCGTCAGCGGCTCTATCTAACCGAAACGGTAAGTTTCAATCTTAGCCCTACGATTAGACTAAGATCGATGGCTGTGGTTCGCCATCTCCGTGACACAGCTCCGATGAGAGACAAACCCTAATGCGGCGATGGGGGTCTATAGCGGCTTACCAGGGCTCTAGCTAGGGTCGGCGATGGGGGCGAACGAACATGTCAATGATGGCGGTTTGAGGCGTGGTCACAGCAGCTCCTAGGGTGTCTCCAATCGATGGAGTCCTTCCTCGACTGCAGCGGCGAGCTCCGACCAAATTCCGGCGATGTGATGCTCGCCTTGCTCTAAGGAAAGGTCAGGGGTGGTTCTGAGAGAGAGAGGGGAGTGAGATGGTGTGGAGAATGAGGGCTGGGGTGGCCTCTATTTATACACCGGCGAGAGGGGCAGAGCGGCATGGTCTGGCTCCTCCGGCGATGTCGTTGCAGTGGGCTACGGGCATGGCTGAGGGTGTTGGTCGACGTAGTGCTCCCTGGTGGTCTTCATGCGCGTGATGGCGCCATAAGGGGAGGTTGCAAATGGTCGAGGGCGGTCTGTGCTTTGTGCGGGAACGGCGGGCGTTCGATATAGTGTACAGTGGTCTCGTGTCGCGCGGCGGTGAACGGTCATCTGCTGGGGGTCACTGGTGTCACGGTGAGTGCGGGTACGCGTGGAGAGAGCGAGGCGCGGCGTGTGCGAGCGAGGCGGCTGCGGTGTTATCGCGTGCTGTCGGCATGGCAGCCAGACAAATGGACGCGGCGTGTCTCGGGTGGTCCACCGTTGGGCTACGATCGAGGGGTGGACAGGGAGTGCAGGTGGACGGTGGCCTATCTCCTAGACATCGTGGACTGGCGCAAGGCTGGCTGCTATGAGTTGTCCATGGTCGACCGTCAAGGATGGCTCGGGTGGCATGACACTAGTCCAAGCAGTGAAGGGGAGCTTCTCCAATGCAGTGCTGGGCACTGGGGTGAGTGAGGGCTATTAGTGGTGACAAATGGTGGACACAACATTGATCAAGAACAGTAATAGTTTGGCAGCTATTACTGTGCTGACCAGGTTTTGGATGAAATGGCCGCATGAATTCCAAATTTGAATTTTTGGATGAATTTTGGTGATTTATCTTGTCATAAGCTTGGTAGTCTGTGGTTACTAGGGTTTTCCAAGGGGAAGTGGTTTGGTTGGTTTTTGAGAAATGGCCATCTTAGTACCTATTAAGGATTCAATTTTGGAATGCCTCTAAAATGGATTTGAAAATAGTTTTTGTAAGTTTGTGAGTTTGCTTGGGTTCATTGTTACTTGATCTAGCAAGGGGTGAAAATAATTGGATTTGTTTCTGTTAGAAATCATTTAATAGAGATGCCCTAATTGGGCTAGTGGTTGATTTTGGTCAAAAGGACCATTTGATCTTTTGCCTTCTTATTTGAATTTCCTTTTGATTTGTTTTGTTTGGAATTGACCTAGATGATATTTTTTTTATCTTTAAACCAATCCTTATCATTCATAGCAATCAAACATGGAAAATGCAATCATTCATACACTAATGCATTTCACACATTCACTCACATTAGGTTTAATAATAAAAGTAATAAAAGTTATTGTTAACCCTAAACTTGGGTACTTAGAACTTGATAATCTTGATTAGTATTTTTGGGATGTTACAAACCTCCCCTTCTTAAACAAAATCTCATCCCGATATTTAAGAAAAAGTAAAACTAGGAACTAAAGAGATCTGGAAACTCAGTCCTAATGTAATCTTCTCGCTCCCAAGTAGCTTCTTCTTCAGTATGGTTACTTCATTGGATCTTGAGAAACTTGATACTCCTAGTCCTGGTGGTTCTAAAAGCTTCTTCCAAAATACGAATGGGTATTTCACGATAGGTTAAATCCTTGTTGATATCTATGGCTCTGTGATCAATATTCTTGAAAACTTCGGTCTTCTCCAGAACTTCTTAGTATTTTCTAAGTAACGAGATATGGAACACATCATGTACGACTGACATCTCCTCTGTCAGTTCAAGTTGATATGATACTTCTCCTCGGAGATTCAAAATCTTGAAGGGTCCAATATATCTGGGGGCAGATACGTCGGAAATGTATCTATAATTTTTGATGTTCCATGCTTGTTTAGTATCCACTTTGCTATGTTTAGTCTACACTTTGAGGTATTTTTATACACTTTCTGAAACTAACCTAATGACAAGATTCCACAGTGCTAGTTGCCTGTTTTCTACTGTTTTTGGTTTCAGAAAGCTAAAAAATGAATATTCTCGGAATTGGATGGGACAAAAGCCAAAGTTCATATTTTTCCGGGAGCGGTACAGAAAATCAAAGACAAGACGGAGGAGGAAACCAGGGTGGCCACACCCTAAGTGGGCGCGGGCCCACCCTAGGCCGCGCCCACAGGGGGTGTGGGCCCCCTGGATCCCCACCGACATTGACTCCTACGCCTATAAGAAGCCTCCAACCCAAAAACCTTAAATCATTTGGCGGAAATCCATGAAAACCTCCACAGCGCCGCTGCCACCAAAGGGGAGATTCGGGGGACAGAAAATGTAGAGTCCCAACCTTTAATAAGGTAGAGATCCATGTGTTTACAATGCTAGTCCCTGGATCAATAGCTAGCATCCACAGTTAAGATGTAATATCAAGAAACAAAGGTCATAGTATAACTTTATAACTAGGAATAACATAATTTTATTACATCATACATAGCTCATTTGGCTATTACATTACATTGCAACGGAATAACTATAGTCATGGGGTCCTTCATCTTCAACGTGCCACAGGCAGATGTTGGTTGTAGACTTTGTAATCCTAATCAATCAATCTTCACTAAAATCAATCAAACCTGCAACATTACAAGTTACAGCCACAAGGGTCAATACATTTGAATTGTATTGGCAAGTTTCACTACTATGTGGAATATAAGTGGAACCTAACATTACATGCATATTTGGCTAAGTAGAGTTTTAGGCTCATTTGCATAAAGCAATATTTTATCCTATCTTTTCAAAATGGTTTTGGTCCTTTGTCAAATCTCTTTTTCAAAATCCCTTGAACTCCTTGGTAGAAACTCAAGTGTTCAAGACCTTGTCAAAAATCCCTTGAGCTACTTGGTAACCCCAAGTGCATCAAGTCTTATAAAAATCTCATGAGTTCCTTGGTAACCCCAAGTGTTCATGTCTTCAACAAAATCTCTTGAGTTCCTTGGTACCCCCAAGTACATCAAGTTTTGTCAAAGTCTCTTGAGCTCCTTGGTAATCCCAAGTGCATCAAGTCTTTAAAAGTTTTTCTTTTAGAAATTAGAATGTCGAGATCTCCCATAGCTTCAAACTTTAGTTGCTCAGTATTGTCCATAACCGGGGACACGGCTAAGTACTTAGATTTTACTATCTTCTGCAGAAGGAGTACACTTTACCCACATGTCACAATCCCATCCTTTTGCCACCAGTGGCCACTGGATTAGTGCTCACCAAGATGGAGTACCGACAGATTGAGAATGTGACGAAGTCTTTCCAAAGAGTCCTCCCATGCACCATTGCTAGCTTGTCTTCAAGTACCCATGTAGGATTCCAGGTCCTCATGTCCAGTAGCTTGGAGACAATGAATGGGTCTTCCCAATGTATTTGACTAAGCCAGAGCCATAATAGCATGTGGTTGCACACGAAAGCCACAATTGGAGAAACATGTTCAATCTCTAAGTTTCCTGGGTGGTTTCCTTTGGAGCACACAACACAAAGAGATTGCCATAGATATGGTTCCTTTTGTTGCCAACTTCTCCAATACTCAAAGTATCCTTGGCCACCCAGGTGGTTCATTGAGACCTTGTTTTATTATATAAAATCACAAGTCCTTTTCTCAAGTTCATAAAATCTCAACATGTATATCTTTTCAAATTATAGCATTGCTAAGCATGTATCAACTACTTTGTTTTCACTAAGGAATGTATAGGGAATCCTATTAGGATTTAGCATAGCATAAGTATAAAAATATCTTTTCATGCATGTTTCAAAATCCACTAAGTATAATGAAAATAGTAGGACTTTAGATGATAGTGTCACTTGCCTTTTGGTAGGGAATGTTGGTTCACTCCTTGATCTTGCTAGTCTCACACTTTGCTAATTTCACTACAATCAATCAAGCAAACACAATATCAACTAGCATTCCTGTAACTACCTCGGTGAACTACGCTCCTAGATACAAGCCTGGATGAGTGGTAGTGGTTGAAATAGTACGGTGGGGCCCCAAAAGCCACTCACTGGTAGTCCTTTCAGACGTCCCAACCACTACCTTCTCAACGGGACCTGTACGGGCGGCGTAGTCGGCAGGCGAAGGGATCAACTACGTACACAAGTGGGTATGTACGCAAGCCACCATACAAGAGTACATCAAAGCCATACCATCTAGAAAGAAAGGAAATATACCAACGCCATACGGCAAGATTCAAATGACCTAGATAGATCTATATTTTAGGATAACTCCTCATACAACACACATCAGAGTATCATGCGGGCGGCAAGCAGAATCCGAGTACGGATAAGAAGCAAATCGGCATAAGATGCCATAGAAATAAGCACATCCCAACTACAGGTCTCACGGATCCCGTTCCGGAATCTCTACACCATACGATCGTTGCCCACATCTTGGCTTCTTCCACCAAAGATCCTCACGAGAAGGTACTGTTCATCCGAATCAAGAATTTATCGTGTGAGACCCTAAGGGTACTCAGCAAGACTTAATGCCTCTAAAGGGACACAACCTGGGGTGACGCAAATGCAGCGAAAAGATAAACCCTAGCAATTCTACAGATAACGCTAACCATCCGCCTAACCAATGATAGGCGGATGTCCGTGAATTTAAGTACATGATTATAATGGTAATCTCATCCGATCCATCCTCCTCCCTCGCTACCAACAAGGAAGCGGACGAACAACCCCCCCATCCGTAGGCAGTTTTATTAACCATTCCATGAGTGTTGCGCTATTTACTAGTCAAGTTACTTAGTCAAAATTAAGGCGGTGCTTTAGTTATGCTTGTCTATGATCGAGAAACTGTGCTCCAAGTCGTCCATATCCGCGGACACGGCTTTCAGAAAGTTTTACCCGGCCGGGGTGCACCAATAGCAACACACGCTCGATCGACCTCGGAAAAACCAAATCAAAACCCAACGAGGCTTTCACGACTGAACAATCACAGGATTCAGAAATATTTCAGGGGGCCACCCCTTGAAGTACACCCGCAACGAAGTAAGCAAGCTTCGAGACGGACTCAAGGTTTGCGACAATGGCTGTAAACGACAGCAGGTCCCCAATCGGGGACTGTCGATACCGCGAAAACATTACGCTTACCTAAACAGTACAGTGTGCTCCTCGCACAAATTAAATGCAGAAAGTAGCATGGCATAAGTACAGGATAGTAAATAAAACCTCAAACTAGTTTGTGGCCCCAAGAAATAAGTCGGAATCAAGCTCTGGCCCAGGGGGGTCCCATATACCTCCCGGATGTGGATAGCGCGATAAATCAAGGAACAGGAATCAAGTACTCGGGGTCTTACGGGACACGGGTGAGCAGGAAAAACCAAATAGCAGATGTTGCTCACCGGTGCCGCTTTCTTTAGTTATCCCAGAACTACTCAGGTTTAGTTGTTTAGGTACCTCATTATCCAACAGACACTCACATACCCTACACATGCTGTTCTACGACTCGCATGGCTCAAACAACTCCTATAGTAGTGGCTCATGGGATGGAGGAAACAGCTCGGTGGAGTTTAAAAGTAAAGGCTATGCATACTTGGGATTCAATTTAATGCAATCGCGACTCAATGATGCAAGAATAAGATAGAGGCAATAGGTACTGTATGTATGCAAGCATGTGGAAGTGCTTGCCTGGTATCTCAGTTGAAGCGAGGGACGGATCTGGGTAGTGCTCCTGGTTCTCTTGATACAACCCCTGCTCAGTGTCTATCCGAGAAAAACCAAACAAACAAGGCCAACATGAATATAGAGCACAAGCATATGAATAAGATGCGTCAAACAAACAATCATGCCATGATGAATGATGCACAATTTACATGGCAAGAAAGGTAGCATGGCATGGTGAGGTGTGGAGAACAAGAAAGTAACATTTAAGTGGGTTTTAGTCACCTTTCGTTGTCATAACAGTTGTTGTTCACTATATTTTTATATGATGCATGCTGCAATTGAAGTCATGGATAGCATAAACAGAAAGGTCTCGTCGAGCTGATCAATTTAGACTCATCATTTGCTAAATTTGGATTTAGGAATTAAAAGTTATGAATTATTTAAATCCTAGTGGCAATTTGGGTAATTAAACTAAACTTGGAATTTTACTTGTGCAAAAGTCAAAATAGATGGCATATTTGAATCCTCTCATTTTCTGATATCCAAACATATATTACTTGTTCAATTTGGATTTACAAAAAAAAGTTATTTAAAAGCTGAATAGAATTTGAATTTTGAATTTATTTAAACAGGTTTTGAATTTAAAACAGTCCTGACGTTTTCTACTCAGGACCCAGCTCTAGTCAGCAGGTGGGGCGGGGGTTCTCAGCCCACACACCATGCTCGGGAACAGAGGGACAGCTGGTTTATTTTAGCAAGCCAGAGCCTTTTGCAAAGATACAGACACAGACAAGTGGGCCGTCTGGCTGGGTTTGCAAAACAAAAGCTGGGGGTTTCGCAAAGGGACGCGGTGCCTTTGTACTTCTTCCGCGTGCATCGGCAGCCTTGGCGCAAGGCGCAGTGGGACTCGAACCGCGACGGTGACGCTTGCGGACCTTGAGAGCCGCGGTGGCTGCGGGTTGACGTCGGGTAGCTCGCGTGCTAGATGTGGTGGCAGCGTCTCGGGAGCTAGCAGAAAGAACTTCGCCGCCGCACCGAGAGCGCCGACAAACGAGCAGCGTGGCAGAAGCGAGGCGGTTCCAGAGCATGTCTAGGAGGGTTGGCGGCTTACCGCGAGACGGATGGAGGGCTTGGATCGTGGCGGGGAGCAGAGGAACAGCGTCGAGGCAGACGGACGGCGAGGCTAGGGTTCTAGCTCGGGCGGCTGATGCTGGCTCGGTCTCCTCCCTTCTGCGTGTCTGAAGCGATGGGGCGTCCTTGAGCCTCCTCGGCGCAGCTCGCGCGCCTCTGCTGCGAGGGTTGGCGAGGTGGACGGTGCGGCGGCGTCGGTGTGGAAGAGGTGGAGAAGGAGGAAGGGATAGCGCTTTAGGGGAGGGATGCGGGGAGGGAGAGTGTGTGGGAGGATAAGAACGAGGCGAGGTGGGGCTTGCGTGGGGAGGCAGGTCAGCTCCCTTTTGCTCCTTCCTCACGGGCACCAGGCATGGGCCAGGTGGCGTGGTCGAGCTGGGAGGTGAGAGGGGCTGGCGGTGGCCAGGGAGGTTCGGTGGAGGGTCCCATGCAGAGAGAGAGAGGCTCGGCTAGATAGGTTTGGAACTAGGTTAGGAGAAAGAGGGGCATGGTTCGGCTAGGGTAGGGTTGGGGTGGTCCCGGTCACGTGTGGGGCAGGTAGAGAGGAGTGGCGGTGGGGTGGGGCATGCATGGAAGGGGAAGGGTCGAGCTAGGTGGGGTGCCCAAGCTAAAGGAGGAGGGGTATTAGGGTTTTGCTAGGGGA
Source organism: Avena longiglumis (assembly GCA_030063025.1). NCBI lineage: Eukaryota > Viridiplantae > Streptophyta > Magnoliopsida > Poales > Poaceae > Avena > Avena longiglumis. The sequence goes on along the minus strand of CP125978.1, from coordinate 139,699,952 downwards.
GAGGTAGATTAGGATAAGAGGGTGGTTTAGGGTTTGGTTTAGGGGATGTTGATTAGAGGGAGATAGCTTAGGGTTTAGGTTTAGCTAGAAGGATAGATGGCAAGAGTAGGATTAGGGTTTTTGCTAAAGAGGTAAGAAAGATGGAGGGGTACTTAGGCTTAAACAAACATGCTACAAACTACACTTAGCAAGATCAAGCAAGAAAAGAGGAAGAGGAAGAGAGATGGCCAAGGTGATGATGTGGTCCTCCTTTGGCCCATGCATGATCCAAGCAAGAACAAGCAAGATCCAAAGGGAGGGGGGTTTAGAGGGTGCATGCCACATTAGCACAAGTGTGTGCATGGGACATGGGGGAGGGTTTAGCTAAAGGATGAAGAGAGAGAAGATAAGGAGAAACAAACTACGAGCCAACACATGATTTAAACCAAGGAAGAAGATCCAACTAGGATTCAAATAAAACCAAATACTAGATTAGGTGGCACTTGCATGGCCCATGCAACATAATTAATGCCCAATGGTTATATTGTGAAAACAACATTATTTCATGTGGCTTTAATCCTTGCATTCCCAAAAAGTGGGCAAAGGCCAAGCAAAAGATGATGGGTGGATCCAACCAACAACATGAGCTAGAGATAAATCAACAAAGCCAAGCTCAGATTAGTTGGGTGGTGGAATATAAAAGGTGGTGAAAGATAAGGTGGTGGAGTCAAAAAGAGAGATGCCCCCAACTCAACTTGGGCATTTAACAATTTATCAAGACCCAAATACAATATCAAGAGGCAAATACAATTAATCATGCACATGAGATAAGAACCAAACAAGAAAGGGTTTTATATGATGCTCAAATGCAAGGTGGTATGATGATATGAGCATGATATGATGATGATGCAACAACTATATGTTGGAAGTGGCCCTTTTTATTATTACGACATGTAGCATTACAGGGGTTAGACAACTGGGATGCTACAACTCTCCCCCACTAAACAGGAATCTCGCCCCGAGATTCTAGGAAGAAGAAGAAGACACAAGAGAGAAGGATGGTTGGCACGGAGTTCATCTTCACGCTCCCATGTTGCTTCATCAACATAATGGTGTGACCACTGCACCTTGCAAAACTTGATGGACTTGTTGCGCGTCCTTCGCTCTGCGGTCTCAAGGATTTTGGTGGGGTGTTCACGATAAGATAGATCTTCTTGAGGTCGATTAGCTCATGATCCACGGTCTTGCGGGATCTTTGAAGCACTTCTTGAGCTGAGAGATGTGGAAAACATCATGGACTTTGAGTTTTTCCGGAAGCTCTAGTGCATAAGCAACTTCTCCTCTTCTACCACGTATCTTGAAAGGACCGATGTATCTAGGAGCCAACTTTCCTTTGATACGGAAGCGGTGGGTACCTCTCATGGGAGTGACGCGAAGGTATACGAGATCACCAGGGGCATATACCATATCTGTGCTTCTGTCATAGTTGCTCTTCTGACGGCTTTGAGCAATCTTCAGGTTCTCCAGAATGATATGCACCTTCTCCTCTGCTTGAGTCACAATGTCAGGGCCAAACCAGATTCTTTCTCCTGCACCTGACCAACCAATAGGAGTTCTGCACTTGCGACCATAGAGAGCCTCGAATGGTGCCATCTTCAGACTCTTCTGGAAGCTGTTGTTGTAGGAGAATTCAGCATATGGAAGGCACTCCTCCCACTTCATGCCAAAAGAGATGACGCAGGCTCTGAGCATATCCTCCAGAATCTGATTGATTCTTTCCACTTGTCCTTGAGACTGAGGGTGGTACGCAGTGCTGAAGTTCAACTTTGTTCCCAAAGCTTTTTGGAAACTCTCCCAGAACTTTGAGGTGAAGATGCTCCCACGGTCTGAACTGATTTCAAGTGGAACCCCATACAAAGAGACAATCCTGTTGATATAGAGCTCAATAGCTGAATTCGAAATTGTTTCTTTGGGAAGAAATGAGCCACTTTAGAAAGCACATCGATGACAACAAAAATTGCATTGTTGCCCTTCTGCGATCTTGGGAAACCAGTGATGAAGTCCATCTCTACTTTCTCCCATTTCCATTCCGGAGGTTTCAATGGCTGTAGAAGACCAAATGGTTTCTGATGGACAGCCTTCACTCTGCGGCAGACATCACATTCTGAGACATACTTGGCACAATACCGTTTCAACCCAGGCCACCAGTATTGTGTTTTCAAGTCCATGTACATCTTTGTGCTGCCAGGATGGATAGAAAGAACCGAATCATGTGCCTCCTTGAGAACTTGGTCTCTCAAACCCGGGTAGTTTGGAACAAACATCCGGTGTTCAAAGAAGAGCGTGCCTTGATCATCGACATGAAAAGACTCATACTTCGGAAGGCCAAGCTTAGAGATGAGCTTTCTGGTGTGTGGATCACCAAGCTGACGAGAACGAATCTGTTCTTCCAAGAGAGGAGTAGCCAGAAGGTTCAGGAGGTGCCCTTGTTCCACAATTTCCAGGTTCAGCTGACGGAATTTCTCGCACAAGAGAGGCTGCTGCTCTTCTACCATGAGGTTGTTGACATAAGCTTTTCTGCTAAGCGCATCTGCCATGACATTTGCTTTGCCTGGAGTGTAGTTGATGGTCACATCAAAGTCATTTATTGCTTCAATCCATCTCCTCTGCCGAAGGTTGAGATCCGGTTGAGTGAAGATATACTTCAAACTCTTGTGGTCCGAGAAGATCTCACAACGGTTACCAAGCAAGTAGTGCCTCCATAGCTTCAAAGCAAAGACCACTGCTGCTAGCTCAAGGTCATGTGTGGGATAGTTGACCTCATGCGTCTTCAACTGACGAGAGGCATAAGCAACCACCTGTCTCTCTTGCATAAGGACCGCACCCAATCCTTGCAAAGAGGCATCGCAGAATATCTGGAAAGGCTTAGATGTATCCGGAGGAACCAAGACTGGCGTGGAAGTGAGCTTCTCTTTGAGTGTCTCAAAACTTTCTTGACAAGCAGGAGTCCACAGGTACTTCTTGCCTTTCTTGAGGAGGTCGGTAAGAGGCTTTGCTATCTTCGAGAAGTTCTGCACAAAGCGACGGCAATAGCTAGCCAAGCCGAGAAAACTCTGCACTTCCTTGACATTAGCAGGAGGAAGCCATTCAACTATTGTCTTCACGGTTTCCGGGTTGACTGCAATGCCCTTGGCAGAGATAACATGGCCCAGATATGTTACTTCAGGCAACCAGAACTCACACTTTGAGAACTTTGCATACAAGCGGTTCTCACGAAGCTTGTTCAGGACACACCGCAGGTGCTCTTCATGCTCCTCCTTGGACTTGGAATAGACCAGAATGTCATCCAGATATACCACCACAAACTTGTCCAGGTACTCCATGAAAACGGAGTTCATCAGCCTCGAGAAGGTAGCAGGTGCGTTGGTGAGACCGAAAGACATGACCGTGTACTCATACAGGCCATAGCGGGTGGTGAAAGCTGTCTTGGGCACATCTTCTTTGCGAATTTTGATTTGATGATAACCACTTCTCAAGTCCAGCTTAGAGAACACCACGGCTCCTGCCAGCTGATCAAATAGATCATTTAACCGAGGAAGAGGATATTTGTTCTTGATGGTTTTAGCATTTAGAGCCCGGTAGTCAACACATAGCCTATCGGTTCTGTCACGCTTCTTCACAAAGATTGTTGGGCTACCCCAAGAAGAAGTGCTGTGTTGAATGAAACCCAATTTCTCTTGTTCATCAAGTTGTCGTTTGAGTTCAGCCAACTCAGAAGGACCCATTTTATATGGCCTCTTGGAGATAGGAGCCGTCCCAGGTTCAAGCTCAATCACGAATTCAACCTCGCGATCCGGAGGCATACCTGGCAACTCTTCAGGAAAGACATCCGGGAACTCACAGACCACTGGTACCCTCTGAATAGCTTCCATAGCATCATCATTAAGAGCAGCCAAGGAATAGAGCTGGACAGCAGGAGTCAGACTTGGAGAAAAGACTATGTGGCCTTCAGGAATCTTCAGAGACACTGAGCGTTCAGCACAATCAATCACAGCTGCATTTGCTGTCAACCAATCCATGCCCAAAATGACATCAATGTCAGAATTGCCCAGAACAATCAAAGAAGCCAAGAATGAAGAGCCACCAATCTCAACTTTATTGCCATGACTGATCTTAGATGCTACCATATTTGCTCCAGGAGAAAGAACCATTAGCCGCTTGGGAAGAGGATCTGACGCTAACCCATTCTCACTTGCAAACTTCATCGAAACAAAAGAATGCGATGCACCAGAATCAAAGAGAACTCGTGCAGGAACTGAGTTAACTGAAAGCATACCCATGACAACTCCAGGTGCGAGCTCAGCTTGAGAGGCGTTAGCGGTTGAACAACCGCAGACCCGGGCTTAGTGTTGATGTTGAGAGCCCGAGGCGGTGGTGCACGAACCGCAGGAGAGCTTGTTGCAGATCTTGGCGGGGGTTGAGGGAGAGCTTTGTTCTTCAATGGACAGTTCAGTTTGATGTCCAGATCTCCACACGAAGCAAACACCACTGGACGTGGGCAGTAGCTGAGGACTCCGCCAGCGCTCAGGTAAGGGTTGTTGTAGCCCCTGGGAGCCGCAGTGGTGAAGTTTGATGGCCTTGGCGCGTAACTTGCAGGTCTTGGTGGAGCCGGGAGCGACGGTGGGGTGTTAGGAACCCAGACACACCGCTTAGAAGGAGCTGCCATTGCTGCCGAGCTTGATACATCCCTGTTGTGTTTCTTGGACTCTTCAAACATTTGCCTGCTTGCCTCCTCTTGTAGTGCCATGTGCTGTAGCTCCAGGAAGGTTGCCGGTCTTGCATGTGTGATTGCATACTTGATCGACGCATTGAGCCCTTGCCTGAACCTTTTCTGCTTCTTCTTGTCATCAGATACCTCATCACCACCATAGCGAGACAGGTTCATGAAGTTCCTGATGTAGGTGTTGACGTTATCATTTCCCTGCTTCAGGTTGAGGAAAGCCTCCTTCATCCTTTCCATCACAATCTCTGAGAGAAACTGTTCTTTGAAAGCTGCAGTGAACCTCTCCCAAGTAGGCTGGAACCCAGTGCAGCTTGCCTTCAAGTAGTTCTCCCACCAAAGAGCCGCATCTCCCTTGAGAAGGTGAGTAGCACACTTGACCCACTCCTGTTCTGGAACATCAGCAGTCTCTAGCAACCTTGAGATCTCGCGCAGCCAATCATCCGCGTCCAGAGGTCGGTCAGACACATCGAACTGACGAGGGTTGAACTTGAGGAAGCTCTTGATATCACCACGCTTGGGAGGTGGAGGAAGTGGAGCAAACTCGTTCCTTCTGACGCTCTCCTCAAAGCGCTGCTGGTTCTCTTGCATTGCCGCCAAAGCATTAGCTATGCTTGACAGCGCTGAGCCCAGTTCCGGAGGAATGTCCTCTTCAGTCCGGCGTGGGGGAGCCATCCTGTCATTGATATAAAACTCAAGTCAGTACTATAATGGAAGATGATAATAATCCAAAATAGTACCAAGATGGAATTAACCAAGATTAAAGGATACAATTTACTGAGATGATATTAAAATATCAACAAAGTTCATAGCACCTAAAAGATATTAAGCATATCGCACACGACTGAAAAGGAGTGTGGTACACAAATATATCAAAGAAAATTTTTCCACAAATTTCGGCATTAAAATACCAATAGATGCGCAAAATTACTTAACGAATCAAGATTAGTGACTCTACCGATTCAATATACAAAAGCGAATGATACAAGTAGTGGTATGGTCGCGACTCCATCCCGCACTCAAATCATTACTCCGCACATGAACAAGTGGAACACATATCCTAACCCCTTCTTCTCACGACGAAACCTAAAGATTGGTAACTACGGAAACGAACACCCCAAACAAGATAGCGTCGGATACAAAGAGGAAGATAGATTGCGTCGGTTTACAAAAGCCTGTCGGTATGGAATGTACCAACAGTTGATAACCAAAGGCAGATAAGATAACAACTTGGATGCAACAGATAGACAAGGGATTACACACACACACACAACCTATGGTACTACGGAAACCCAGAACACGTGAATCCTAGTTTGAACTTTGAGAAGAGGATTGAAAATGTTGCACTTCCTTACCAGAAAAGGGTGGGTGGGAGGGTAAGAAGAAAAGTGGAAGCAGTCCTACTCTCGCGTTTTGTTTTTCCCTAATATACATAACTACCAAAATATTTGCTAGACTGACAACGACCGTTTGGCTGAAACCCTGAAGGTCGGGATGGCTCTGATACCAATTGTAACTACCTCGGTGAACTACGCTCCTAGATACAAGCTGGATGAGTGGTAGTGGTTGAAATATTACGGTGGGGCCCCAAAAGCCACTCACCGGTAGTCCTTTCAGACGTCCCAACCACTACCTTCTCAACGGGACTCAGGCGGGCGTGGTCGGCGAAGGATCAACTACACACAAGTGGGTATGTACGCAAGCCACCATACAAGAGTACATCAGAGCCATACCATCTAGAAAGAAATGAAATATACCAACGCCATACGGCAAGATTCAAATGACCTAGATAGATCTATATTTTAGGATAACTCCTCATACAACACACATCGTAGTATCATGCGGAAGCGAGAATCCGAGTACGGATAAGAAGAAAATCGGCATAAGATGCCATAGAAATAAGCACATCCCAACTCTGGTCTCACGGATCCCGTTCCGAAATCTCTACACCATACGATCGTTGCCCACATCTTGGCTTCTTCCACCCAAGATCCGTCACGAGAAGGTACTGTTCATCTGAATCAAGAATTTATCGTGTGAGACCCTAAGGGTTTCAAGAAGACTTAATGCCTCTAAAGGGGACACAACCTGGGGTGACGCAAATGCAGCGAAAGATAAACCCTAGCAATTCTACAGATAACCGCTAACCATCCGCCTAACCAATGATAGACGGATGTCCATGAATTTAAGTACAACAGTTATAATGGTAATCTCATCCGATCCATCCTCCTCCCTGCTTACCAACAAGGAAGCGGACGAACAACCCCCCCATCCGTAGGCAGTTTTATTAACCATTCCATGAGTGTTGCGCTATTTACTAGTCAAGTTACTTAGTCAAAATTAAGGCGGTGCTTTAGTTATACTTGTCTATGATCGAGAAACTGTGCTCCAAGTCGTCCATATCCGCGGACACGGCTTTCAGAAAGTTTTACCCGGCCGGGGTGCACCAATAGCAACACACGCTCGATCGACCTCGGAAAAACCAAATCAAAACCCAACGAGGCTTTCACGACTGAACAATCACAGGATTCAGAGATATTTCAGGCCACCCTTGAAGTACACCATAGCAGTAAGCAAGCTTCGAGACGGACTCAAGGTTTGCGACAATGGCTGTAAACGACAGCAGGTCCCCAATCGGGGACTGTCGATACCGCGAAAACATTACGCTTACCTAAACAGTACAGTGTGCTCCTCGCACAAATTAAATGCAGAAAGTAGCATGGCATAAGTACAGGATAGTAAATAAAACCTCAAACTAGTTTGTGGCCCCAAGAAATAAGTCGGAATCAAGCTCTGGCCCAGGGGGGTCCCATATACCTCCCGGATGTGGATAGCGCGATAAATCAAGGAACAGGAATCAAGTACTCGGGGTCTTACGGGACACGGGTGAGCAGGAAAAACCAAATAGCAGATGTTGCTCACCGGTGCCGCTTTCTTTAGTTATCCCAGAACTACTCAGGTTTAGTTGTTTAGGTACCTCATTATCCAACAGACACTCACATACCCTACACATGTTCTCGACTCGCATGGCTCAAACAACTCCTATAGTAGTGGCTCATGGGATGGAGGAACAAGCTTGGTGAGTTTAAAAGTAAAGGCTATGCATACTTGGGATTCAATTTAATGCAATCGCGACTCAATGATGCAAGAATAAGATAGAGGCAATAGGTACTGTATGTATGCAAGCATGTGGAAGTGCTTGCCTGGTATCTCAGTTGAAGCGAGGGACGGATCTGGGTAGTGCTCCTGGTTCTCTTGATACAACCCCTGCTCAGTGTCTATCCGAGAAAAACCAAACAAACAAGGCCAACATGAATATAGAGCACAAGCATATGAATAAGATGCGTCAAACAAACAATCATGCCATGATGAATGATGCACAATTTACATGGCAAGAAAGGTAGCATGGCATGGTGAGGTGTGGAGAACAAGAAAGTAACATTTAAGTGGGTTTTAGTCACCTTTCGTTGTCATAACAGTTGTTGTTCACTATATTTTTATATGATGCATGCTGCAATTGAAGTCATGGATAGCATAAACAGAAAGGTCTCGTCGAGCTGATCAATTTAGACTCATCATTTGCTAAATTTGGATTTAGGAATTAAAAGTTATGAATTATTTAAATCCTAGTGGCAATTTGGGTAATTAAACTAAACTTGGAATTTTACTTGTGCAAAATAGATGGCATATTTGGAATCCTCTCATTTTTCTGATATCCAAACATATATTACTTGTTCAATTTGGATTTACAAAAAAAAAGTTATTTAAAACTGAATAGAATTTGAATTTTGAATTTATTTAAACAGGTTTTGAATTTAAAACAGTCCCTGAACGTTTTCTACTCAGACTGACCCAGCTCTAGTCACTGACAGGTGGGGCCAGGGGTTCTTCACCCTGCCGTGCCTGGGAACAGAGGACCGGGTTTATTTTAGCAACGCCAGGAGCCTTTTGCAAAGATACAGACACAGACAAGTGGGCCGTCTGGATCGGGTTTGCAAAACAAAAGCGGGGGTTCGCAAAGGGACGCGGTGCATCACTTCTTCCCACGCTGCATCGGCCGGCGCGCTTGGCGCAGCAGGGACTCGAACCGCGACCGGTGACGCTTGCTTGACGCAGAGCCGCCGCGGTGGCTGGGTTGGCGCGGAGGCTCGCGTGCTAGATGTGGTGGCCGCGTCGGGCTAGCGAAAGAAGAAGAACTTCGCCGCCGCCGAGAGCGCCGACGAAAACGCCGTGGCGGAAGCGAGGCGGTTCGAGCATGTCTAGGAGGTTGGCGGCTTACCGCGAGACGGATGGAGGGCTTGGATCGTGGCGGGAGCAGAGGACAGCGTCGAGGCGCAGACGGCGAGGCTAGGGTTACGCTCGGCGTGGCGCTGCGGCTCCGGTCCTTCTCCTCCGCTTCTGCGTGTACGGGGGCGATGCGGACGTCCTTCAGGCCCTCCTCGACGCCTGCAGCTCCGCGCCTGCCTCCTGCTGCGAGGGTACTGGCGAGGTGGACGGGGGTCTGGCCGGCGTCGGTGTGGAAGAGGTGGAGAAGGAGGAGGAAGGGGATAGCGCTTTAGGGGAGGGATCTGGGGCGAGGACAGAGTGTGTGGGAGGGGATAAGAACGAGGGCGAGGTGGGGCTTGCGTGGGGGAGGGGCAGGTCAGCTCGGCCGCTTTTGCTCCTTCCTCACGGGCACGGCATGGGCCAGGGTGGCGTGGTCGAGCTGGGGAGGTGAGAGGGGGCTGGCAGGTGGCCCTGGGGAGGTTCGGTGGAGGGGTCCCATGCAGAGAGAGAGAGGCTCGGCTAGATAGGTTTGGAGCTAGGTTAGGAGAAAGAGGGGGGCATGGTTCGGCTAGGGTAGGGTTGGGGTGGTCCTGGTCACGTGTGGGGGCAGGTAGAGAGAGGGGAGTGGCGAGCTGGGGTGGGGCATGCATGGAAGGGGAAGGGTCGAGCTAGGTGGGGTGCCCAAGCTAAAAGGAGGGGTATTAGGGTTTTTTGCTAGGGGAGAGGTAGATTAGGATAAGAGGGTGGTTTAGGGTTTGGTTTAGGGGGATGTTGATTAGAGGGGGAGATAGCTTAGGGTTTAGGTTTAGCTAGAAGGATAGATGGCAAGAGTAGGATTAGGGTTTTTGCTAAAAGAGGTAAGAAAGATGGAGGGGGTACTTAGGCTTAAACAAACATGCTACAAACTACACTTAGCAAGATCAAGCAAGAAAAGAGGAAGAGGAAGAGAGAGATGGCCAAGGTGATGATGTGGTCCTCCTTTGGCCCATGCATGATCCAAGCAAGAACAAGCAAGATCCAAGGGAGGGGGTTTTAGAGGTTGCATGCCACATTAGCACAAGTGTGTGCATGGGACATGGGGTAGGGTTTTAGCTAAAGGATGAAGAGAGAGAGAAGATAAGGAGAAACAAACTACGAGCCAACACATGATTTAAACCAAGGAAGAAGATCCAACTAGGATTCAAATAAAACCAAATACTAGATTAGGTGGCACTTGCATGGCCCATGCAACATAATTAATGCCCAATGGTTATATTGTGAAAACAACATTATTTCATGTGGCTTTAATCCTTGCATTCCCAAAAAGTGGGCAAAGGCCAAGCAAAAGATGATGGGTGGATCCAACCAACAACATGAGCTAGAGATAAATCAACAAAGCCAAGCTCAGATTAGTTGGGTGGTGGAATATAAAAGGTGGTGAAAGATAAGGTGGTGGAGTCAAAAAGAGAGATGCCCCCAACTCAACTTGGGCATTTAACAATTTATCAAGACCCAAATACAATATCAAGAGGCAAATACAATTAATCATGCACATGAGATAAGAACCAAACAAGAAAGGGTTTTATATGATGCTCAAATGCAAGGTGGTATGATGATATGAGCATGATATGATGATGATGCAACAACTATATGTTGGAAGTGGCCCTTTTTATTATTACGACATGTAGCATTACAGGGGTTAGACAACTGGGATGCTACAACTCTCCCCCACTAAACAGGAATCTCGCCCCGAGATTCTAGGAAGAAGAAGAAGACACAAAGAGAGAAGGATGGTTGGCACAGAGTTCATATTCACGCTCCCATGTTGCTTCATCAACAGAATGGTGTGACCACTGCACCTTGCAAAACTTGATGGACTTGTTGCGCGTCCTTCGTTCTGCGGTCTCAAGGATTTTGGTGGGGTGTTCCTGATAAGATAGATCTTCTTGGAGGTCGATTAGCTCATGATCCACGGTCTTGCCGGGATCTTTGAAGCACTTCTTGAGCTGAGAGATGTGGAAAACATCATGGACTTTGAGTTTTTCCGGAAGCTCTAGTGCATAAGCAACTTCTCCTCTTCTACCACGTATCTTGAAAGGACCGATGTATCTAGGAGCCAACTTTCCTTTGATACCGAAGCGGTGGGTACCTCTCATGGGAGTGACACGAAGGTAGACGAGATCACCAGGGGCATATACCATATCTGTGTGCTTCCTGTCATAGTTGCTCTTCTGACGGCTTTGAGCAATCTTCAGGTTCTCCAGAATGATATGCACCTTCTCCTCTGCTTGAGTCACAATGTCAGGGCCAAACCAGATTCTTTCTCCTGCACCTGACCAACCAATAGGAGTTCTGCACTTGCGACCATAGAGAGCCTCGAATGGTGCCATCTTCAGACTCTTCTGGAAGCTGTTGTTGTAGGAGAATTCAGCATATGGAAGGCACTCCTCCCACTTCATGCCAAAAGAGATGACGCAGGCTCTGAGCATATCCTCCAGAATCTGATTGATTCTTTCCACTTGTCCTTGAGACTGAGGGTGGTGCAAGGTCTTGAAGTTCAACTTTGTTCCCAAAGCTTTTGGAAACTCTCCGAACTTTGAGGTGAAGATGCTCCACGGTCGAACTGATTTCAAGTGGAACCCCATACAAAGAGACAATCTGTTGATATAGAGCTCAGCCAACTGAATTCGAAATTGTTTCTTTGATCGGAAGAAATGAGCCACTTTAGAAAGCACATCGATGACAACAAAAATTGCATTGTTGCCCTTCGCGATCTTGGGAAACCAGTGATGAAGTCCATCTCTACTTTCTCCCATTTCCATTCGGAGGTTTCAATGGCTGTAGAAGACCAAATGGTTTCGATGGACAGCCTTCACTCTGCGAGACATCACATTCGAGACATACTTGGCACAATACCGTTTCAACCAGGCCACCAATTGTGTTTTCAAGTCCATGTACATCTTTGTCTGCCAGGATGGATAGAAAGAACCGAATCATGTGCCTCCTTGAGAACTTGGTCTCTCAAACCCGGGTAGTTTGGAACAAACATCCGGTGTTCAAAGAAGAGCGTGCCTTGATCATCGACATGAAAAGACTCATACTTCGGAAGGCCAAGCTTAGAGATGAGCTTGGTGTGGATCACCAAGTCGACGAGCGAATCTGTTCTTCCAAGAGAGTAGCAGAAGGTTCGAGGTGCCCTTGTTCCACAATTTCGAGTGTCACCGACGGAATTTCTCGCACAAGAGAGGTGCTCTTCTACCATGAGGTTGTTGACATAAGCTTTTCGCTAAGCGCATACGCCATGACATTTGCTTTGCACAGGTGTAGTTGATGGTCACATCAAAGTCATTTATTGCTTCAATCCATCTCCTCTCGCGAAGGTTGAGATCCGTTGAGTGAAGATATACTTCAAACTCTTGTGGTCCGAGAAGATCTCACAACGGTTACCAAGTAGTGCCTCCATAGCTTCAAAGCAAAGACCACTGCTGCTAGCTCAAGGTCATGTGTGGGATAGTTGACCTCATGCGTCTTCAACTGACGAGAGGCATAAGCAACCACCTGTCTCTCTTGCATAAGGACCGCTCCCAATCCTTGCAAAGAGGCATCGCAGAATATCTGGAAAGGCTTAGATGTATCCGGAGGAACCAAGACTGGCGTGGAAGTGAGCTTCTCTTTGAGTGTCTCAAAACTTTCTTGACAAGCAGGAGTCCACAGGTACTTCTTGCCTTTCTTGAGGAGGTCGGTAAGAGGCTTTGCTATCTTCGAGAAGTTCTGCACAAAGCAACGGCAATAGCTAGCCAAGCCGAGAAAACTCTGCACTTCCTTGACATTAGCAGGAGGAAGCCATTCAACTATTGTCTTCACGGTTGACTGCAATGCCCTTGGCGAGAGATAACATGGCCCGGATATGTTACTGCAACCAGGAACTCACACTTTGAGAACTTTGCATACAAGCGGTTCTCACGAAGCTTGTTCAGGACACACCGCAGTGCTCTTCATGCTCCTCCTTGGACTTGGAATAGACGAATGTCATCCAGATATACCACCACAAACTTGTCCGGTACTCCATGAAAACGGAGTTCATCAGCCTCGAGAAGGTAGCAAGTGCGTTGGTGAGACGAAAGACATGACCGTGTACTCATCTGAGGCCATAGCGGGTGGTGAAAGCTGTCTTGGGCACATCTTCTTTGCGAATTTTGATTTGATGATAACCACTTCTCAAGTCCAGCTTAGAGAACACCACGGCTCCTGCCAGCTGATCAAATAGATCATTTAACCGAGGAAGAGGATATTTGTTCTTGATGGTTTTAGCATTTAGAGCCCGTAGTCAACACATAGCCTATCGGTTACACGCTTCTTCACAAAGATTGTTGGGCTACCCCAAGAAGAAGTCTTGTGTTGAATGAAACCCAATTTCTCTTGTTCATCAAGTTGTCGTTTGAGTTGACCAACTCGGAAGGACCCATTTTATATGGCCTCTTGGAGATAGGAGCCGTCCAGTTCAAGCTCAATCACGAATTCAACCTCGCGATCCGGAGGCATACCGCAACTCTTCAGAAAGACATCCGGAACTCACGGACCATCGGTACCCTGAATAGCTTCCATAGCATCATCATTAAGAGCAGCCAAGGAATAGAGCTGGACAGCAGGAGTCAGACTTGGAGAAAAGACTATGTGGCCTTCAGGAATCTTCAAAGACACTGAGCGTTCAGCACAATCAATCACAGCTGCATTTGCTGTCAACCAATCCATGCCCAAAATGACATCAATGTCAGAATTGCCCAGAACAATCAAAGAAGCCAAGAATGAAGAGCCACCAATCTCAACTTTATTGCCATGACTGATCTTAGATGCTACCATATTTGCTCCGGAGAAAGAACCATTAGCCGCTTGGGAAGAGGATCTGACGCTAACCCATTCTCACTTGCAAACTTCATCGAAACAAAAGAATGCGATGCACCAGAATCAAAGAGAACTCGTGCAGGAACTGAGTTAACTGAAAGCATACCCATGACAACTCCAGGTGCGAGCTCAGCTTGAGAGGCGTTGACGCTAGCGCGAACAACATGAACCGGGCTTAGTGTTGATGTTGAGAGCCCGAGGCGGTGGTGCACGAACCGCAGGAGAGCTTGTTGCAGATCTTGGCGGGGGTTGAGGGAGAGCTTTGTTCTTCAATGGACAGTTCCAGTTTTGATGTCCAGGATCTCCACACACGAAGCAAACACCAGCTGGACGTGGAGCAGAGTAGCCAGGGACTCCTTGAGCGCTCAGTGGGGTTGTTGTAGCCCACAGGAGCCGGATGGTGAAGTTTGATGGCCTTGGCGCGTAACTTGCAGGTCTTGGTGGAGCCGGGAGCGACGGTGGGGTGTTAGGAACCCAGACACACCGCTTAGAAGGAGCTGCCATTGCTGCCGAGCTTGATACATCCCTGTTGTGTTTCTTGGACTCTTCAAACATTTGCCTGCTTGCCTCCTCTTGTAGTGCCATGTGCTGTAGCTCCAGGAAGGTTGCCGGTCTTGCATGTGTGATTGCATACTTGATCGACGCATTGAGCCCTTGCCTGAACCTTTTCTGCTTCTTCTTGTCATCAGATACCTCATCACCACCATAGCGAGACAGGTTCATGAAGTTCCTGATGTAGGTGTTGACGTTATCATTTCCCTGCTTCAGGTTGAGGAAAGCCTCCTTCATCCTTTCCATCACAATCTCTGAGAGAAACTGTTCTTTGAAAGCTGCAGTGAACCTCTCCCAAGTAGGTGGAACCAGTGCGGCTTGCCTTCAAGTAGTTCTCCCACCAAAGAGCCGCATCTCCCTTGAGAAGGTGAGTAGCACACTTGACCCACTTCTGTTCTGGAACATCAGCAGTCTCTAGCAACCTTGAGATCTCGCGCAGCCAATCATCCGCGTCCAGAGGTCGGTCAGACACATCGACGAGGTTGAACTTGAGGAAGCTCTTGATATCACCACGCTTGGGAGGTGGAGGAAGTGGAGCAAACTCGCCCTTCCGACGCTCTCCTCAAAGCGCCTGGTTCTCTTGCATTGCCAAAAGCATTAGCTATGCTTGACAGTGAGCCCGATTCCCGAGGAATGTCCTCTTGATCGGCGTGGGGAGCCATCCTGTCATTGATATAAAACTCAAGTCAGTACTATAATGGAAGATGATAATAATCCAAAATAGTACCAAGATGGAATTAACCAAGATTAAAGGATACAATTTACTGAGATGATATTAAAATATCAACAAAGTTCATAGAACCTAAAAGATATTAAGCATATCGCACACGACTGAAAAGGAGTGTGGTACACAAATATATCAAAGAAAATTTTTCCACAAATTTCGGCATTAAAATACCAATAGATGCGCAAAATTACTTAACGAATCAAGATTAGTGACTCTACCGATTCAATATACAAAAGCGAATGATACAAGTAGTGGTATGGTCGCGACTCCATCCCGCACTCAAATCATTACTCCGCACATGAACAAGTGGAACACATATCCTAACCCCTTCTTCTCACGACGAAACCTAAAGATTGGTAACTACGGAAACGAACACCCCCAAACAAGATAGCGTCGGCTACAAAGAGGAAGATAGATTGCGTCGGTTTACAAAAGCCTGTCGGTATGGAATGTACCAACAGTTGATAACCAAAGGCAGATAAGTTAACAACTTGGATGCAACAGATAGACAAGGGATTACACACACACACACACAACCTATGGTACTACGGAAACCCCGAACACGTGAATCCTAGTTTGAACTTTGAGAAGAGGATTGAAAATGTTGCACTTCCTTACCAGAAAAGGGTGGGTGGGAGGGTAAGAAGAAAAAGTGGAAGCAGTCCTACTCTCGCGTTTTGTTTTTCCCTAATATACATAACTACCAAAATATTTGCTAGACTGACAACGACCGTTTGGCTGAAACCCTGAAGGTCGGGATGGCTCTGATACCAATTGTAACTACCTCGGTGAACTACGCTCCTAGATACAAGCCTGGATGAGTGGTAGTGGTTGAAATATTACGGTGGGGCCCCAAAAGCCACTCACTGGTAGTCCTTTCAGACGTCCCAACCACTACCTTCTCAACGGACTCAGACGGGCGGCGTGGTCGGCAAAAGGGGATCAACTACGTACACAAGTGGGTATGTACGCAAGCCACCATACAAGAGTACATCAAAGCCATACCATCTAGAAAGAAAGGAAATATACCAACGCCATACGGCAAGATTCAAATGACCTAGATAGATCTATATTTTAGGATAACTCCTCATACAACACACATCAGAGTATCATGCGGAAGCGGCAAACAGAATCCGAGTACGGATAAGAAGCAAATCGGCATAAGATGCCATAGAAATAAGCACATCCCAACTACAGGTCTCACGGATCCCCGTTCCCGAAATCTCTACACCATACGATCGTTGCCCACATCTTCGGCTTCTTCCACCCAGTATCCGTCCTGAGAAGGTACCTGTTCATCTGAATCAAGAATTTATCGTGTGAGACCCTAAGGGTACTCAGCAAGACTTAATGCCTCTAAAGGGGACACAACCTGGGGTGACGCAAATGCAGCGAAAGATAAACCCTAGCAATTCTACAGATAACCGCTAACCATCCGCCTAACCAATGATAGACGGATGTCCGTGAATTTAAGTACAACAGTTATAATGGTAATCTCATCCGATCCATCCTCCTCCCTGCTTACCAACAAGGAAGCGGACGAACAACCCCCCCATCCGTAGGCAGTTTTATTAACCATTCCATGAGTGTTGCGCTATTTACTAGTCAAGTTACTTAGTCAAAATTAAGGCGGTGCTTTAGTTATACTTGTCTATGATCGAGAAACTGTGCTCCAAGTCGTCCATATCCGCGGACACGGCTTTCAGAAAGTTTTACCCGCCGGGTGCACCAATAGCAACACACGCCGATCGACCTCAAAAACCAAATCAAAACCCAACGAGGCTTTCACGATCGAACAATCACAGATTCAGAGATATTTCAGGGGCCACCCTTGAAGTACACCCGCAACGGTAAGCAAGCTCGAGACGGACTCAAGGTTTGCGACAATGGTCAGAACGACAAAGGTCCCAATCGGGACTGCCGATACTGCGAAAACATTACGCTTACCTAACAAGACAAAGGTGCTCCTCGCACAAATTAAATGCGTAAAGGAGCATGGCATAAGTACATGATAGTAAATAAAACCTCAAACTAGTTTGTGGCCCCAAGAAATAAGTCGGAATCAAGCTCGCCTGGGGGTCCCATATACCTCCGGATGTGGATAGCGATAAATCAAGGAACAGGAATCAAGTACTCGGGGTCTTACGGACACGGGTGAGCAGGAAAAACCAAATAGCAGATGTTGCTCACCGTGCCGCTTTCTTTAGTTATCCCGAACTACTCAGGTTTAGTTGTTTAGGTACCTCATTATCCAATGACACTCACATACCCTACACATGTTTCTACGACTGCATGGCTCAAACAACTCCTATAGTAGTGGCTCATGGGATGGAGGAAACAGCTCGGTGGAGTTTAAAAGTAAAGGCTATGCATACTTGGGATTCAATTTAATGCAATCGCGACTCAATGATGCAAGAATAAGATAGAGGCAATAGGTACTGTATGTATGCAAGCATGTGGAAGTGCTTGCTCGGTATCTCGCTTGAAGCGAGGGACGGATCTGGTAGTGCTCTGGTTCTCTTGATACAACCCCCGCCAAAGGTTCTATCCGAGAAAAACCAAACAAACAAGGCCAACATGAATATAGAGCACAAGCATATGAATAAGATGCGTCAAACAAACAATCATGCCATGATGAATGATGCACAATTTACATGGCAAGAAAGGTAGCATGGCATGGTGAGGTGTGGAGAACAAGAAAGTAACATTTAAGTGGGTTTTAGTCACCTTTCGTTGTCATAACAGTTGTTGTTCACTATATTTTTATATGATGCATGCTGCAATTGAAGTCATGGATAGCATAAACAGAAAGGTCTCGTCGAGCTGATCAATTTAGACTCATCATTTGCTAAATTTGGATTTAGGAATTAAAAGTTATGAATTATTTAAATCCTAGTGGCAATTTGGGTAATTAAACTAAACTTGGAATTTTACTTGTGCAAAATAGATGGCATATTTGGAATCCTCTCATTTTTCTGATATCCAAACATATATTACTTGTTCAATCTCGATTTACAAAAAAAGTTATTTAAACTGAATAGAATTTGAATTTTGAATTTATTTAAACAGTTTTGAATTTAAAACAGTCCCCCTAACGCTTTCTACTCGACCCAGCTCTAGTCAACGATGTGGGGCTGGGGTTCTTCGCCACACGCCAAAGTTGGGAACAGAGGGACCGCGGGTTTAATTTAGCAAACGCCAGGAGCCTTTTTGCAAAGATACCTGGACACAGACAAGTGGGCCGTCTGGACTGCGGGTTTGCAAAACAAAAGCTGGGGGGGGGTTTCGCAAAAGGGACGCGGCATCGTACTTCTTCCCACGCTGCATCGACATACAAGGGGCGCAGCGCAGCAGTGGGACTCGAACCCGCTGACCGTGACGCTGCGCTGACGCAGCCGCCGCGGCGCGGGTCGACGTCGAGGTAGCTCGCGTGCTAGATGTGGTGGCCGCGTCGAGCTAGCAGAAGAACTTCGCCGCCACCGAGAGCGCCGGCAAACGAACGCCGGCGAAGCGAGGCGGTTCCAGAGCATGTCTAGGAGGGTTGGCGGCTTACATGAGACGGATGGAGGGCTTGGATCGTGGCGGGAGCAGAGGAACAGCGTCGAGGCGGCAGACGGCGAGGCTAGGGTTCTGCTCGGGCGGCGCTGGTGCGGCTCGGTCCTTCTCCTCCGCCTGCGGTACGGGCGATGTATCCCTTCAGCCCTCCTCGACGCTGCAGCCCGCACGCCTCCTGCCGCGAGGGTACCGAGGTGGACGGGTCCGGGCGGCCGGTGGAAGAGGTGGAGAAGGAGGAGGAAGGGGATAGCGCTTTAGGGGAGGGATCTGGGGCGAGGACAGAGTGTGTGGGAGGGGATAAGAACGAGGGCGAGGTGGGGCTTGCGTGGGGGAGGGGCAGGTCAGCTCGGCCGCTTTTGCTCCTTCCTCACGGGCACGGCATGGGCCAGGGTGGCGTGGTCGAGCTGGGGAGGTGAGAGGGGGCTGGCAGGTGGCCCTGGGGAGGTTCGGTGGAGGGGTCCCATGCAGAGAGAGAGAGGCTCGGCTAGATAGGTTTGGAGCTAGGTTAGGAGAAAGAGGGGGGCATGGTTCGGCTAGGGTAGGGTTGGGGTGGTCCTGGTCACGTGTGGGGGCAGGTAGAGAGAGGTGGCGTTGGGGTGGGGCATGCATGGAAGGGGAAGGGTCGAGCTAGGTGGGTGCCCAAGCTAAAAGGAGGAGGGTATTAGGTTTTTGCTAGGGAGAGGTAGATTAGGATAAGAGGGTGGTTTAGGGTTTGGTTTAGGGGATGTTGATTAGAGGGGAGATAGCTTAGGGTTTAGGTTTAGCTAGAAGGATAGATGGCAAGAGTAGGATTAGGGTTTTGCTAAAAGAGGTAAGAAAGATGGAGGGGTACTTAGGCTTAAACAAACATGCTACAAACTACACTTAGCAAGATCAAGCAAGAAAAGAGGAAGAGGAAGAGAGATGGCCAAGGTGATGATGTGGTCCTCCTTGGCCCATGCATGATCCAAGCAAGAACAAGCAAGATCCAAAGGAGGGGGTTTTAGAGGGTGCATGCCACATTAGCACAAGTGTGTGCATGGGACATGGGGTAGGGTTTAGCTAAAGGATGAAGAGAGAGAGAAGATAAGGAGAAACAAACTACGAGCCAACACATGATTTAAACCAAGGAAGAAGATCCAACTAGGATTCAAATAAAACCAAATACTAGATTAGGTGGCACTTGCATGGCCCATGCAACATAATTAATGCCCAATGGTTATATTGTGAAAACAACATTATTTCATGTGGCTTTAATCCTTGCATTCCCAAAAAGTGGGCAAAGGCCAAGCAAAAGATGATGGGTGGATCCAACCAACAACATGAGCTAGAGATAAATCAACAAAGCCAAGCTCAGATTAGTTGGGTGGTGGAATATAAAAGGTGGTGAAAGATAAGGTGGTGGAGTCAAAAGAGATGCCCCAACTCAACTTGGGCATTTAACAATTTATCAAGACCCAAATACAATATCAAGAGGCAAATACAATTAATCATGCACATGAGATAAGAACCAAACAAGAAAGGGTTTTATATGATGCTCAAATGCAAGGTGGTATGATGATATGAGCATGATATGATGATGATGCAACAACTATATGTTGAAGTGGCCTTTTATTATTACGACATGTAGCATTACAGGGGTTAGACAACCGGGATGCTACAACTCTCACTAAACAGAATCTCGCCCGAGATTCTAGGAAGAAGAAGAAGACACAAAGAGAGAAGGATGGTTGGCACAGTTCATATTCACGCCCCATGTTGCTTCATCAATGTAATGGTGTGACCACCGCACCTTGCAAAACTTGATGGACTTGTTGCGTCCTTCGCTCATGCGGTCTCAAGGATTTTGGTGGGTGTTCTGATAAGATAGATCTTCTTGGAGGTCGATTAGCTCATGATCCACGGTCTTGCCGGGATCTTTGAAGCACTTCTTGAGCTGAGAGATGTGGAAAACATCATGGACTTTGAGTTTTCCTAAGCTCTAGTGCATAAGCAACTTCTCCTCTTCTACCACGTATCTTGAAAGGACCGATGTATCTAGGAGCCAACTTTCCTTTGATACCAAGCGGGGTACCTCTCATGGGAGTGACACGAAGGTAGACGAGATCACCAGGGCATATACCATATCTGTGCTTCTGTCATAGTTGCTCTTCCGACGGCTTTGAGCAATCTTCGTGTTCTCCGAATGATATGCACCTTCTCCTGCTTGAGTCACAATGTCGGGCCAAACCAGATTCTTTCTCCGCACTGACCAACCAATAGGAGTTCGCACTTGCGACCATAGAGAGCCTCGAATGGTGCCATCTTGAGACTCTTCCGAAGTCGTTGTTGTAGGAGAATTCAGCATATGGAAGGCACCTCCCACTTCATGCCAAAAGAGATGACGCAGCTCGAGCATATCCTCCGTAATCTGATTGATTCTTTCCACTTGTCCTTGAGACGAGGGTGGTACGCAGTGTTGAAGTTCAACTTTGTTCCCAAAGCTTTTGGAAACTCTCCTAACTTTGAGGTGAAGATGCTCCCACGGTCTGAACTGATTTCAAGTGGAACCCCACAAAGAGACAATCCTTGATATAGAGCTCAGCCAATCAATTCCGAAATTGTTTCTTTGACTGGGAAGAAATGAGCCACTTTAGAAAGCCTATCGATGACAACAAAAATTGCATTGTTGCCCTTCTGCGATCTTGGGAAACCAGTGATGAAGTCCATCTCTACTTTCTCCCATTTCCATTCCGGAGGTTTCAATGGCAGAAGACCAAATGGTTTCGATGGATGCCTTCACTCGCAGACATCACATTCGAGACATACTTGGCACAATACCGCTTTCAACCTGTGCCACCAAGATTGTGTTTTCAAGTCCATGTACATCTTTGTGCCGCTGGATGGATAGAAAGAACCGAATCATGTGCCTCCTTGAGAACTTGGTCTCTCAAACCCGGGTAGTTTGGAACAAACATCCGGTGTTCAAAGAAGAGCGTGCCTTGATCATCGACATGAAAAGACTCATACTTCGGAAGGCCAAGCTTAGAGATGAGCTTTCTGGTGTGTGGATCACCAAGCTGACGAGAACGAATCTGTTCTTCCAAGAGAGGAGTAGCCAGAAGGTTCAGGAGGTGCCCTTGTTCCACAATTTCGTGTTCAAATTGACGGAATTTCGCACAAGAGAGGTCCGCTCTTCTACCATGAGGTTGTTGACATAAGCTTTCGCTAAGCGATCTGCCATGACATTTGCTTTGCCTGGAGTGTAGTTGATGGTCACATCAAAGTCATTTATTGCTTCAATCCATCTCCTCTGCCGAAGGTTGAGATCCGGTTGAGTGAAGATATACTTCAAACTCTTGTGGTCCGAGAAGATCTCACAACGGTTACCAAGCAAGTAGTGCCTCCATAGCTTCAAAGCAAAGACCACTGCTGCTAGCTCAAGGTCATGTGTGGGATAGTTGACCTCATGCGTCTTCAACTGACGAGAGGCATAAGCAACCACCTGTCTCTCTTGCATAAGGACCGCTCCCAATCCTTGCAAAGAGGCATCGCAGAATATCTGGAAAGGCTTAGATGTATCCGGAGGAACCAAGACTGGCGTGGAAGTGAGCTTCTCTTTGAGTGTCTCAAAACTTTCTTGACAAGCAGGAGTCCACAGGTACTTCTTGCCTTTCTTGAGGAGGTCGGTAAGAGGCTTTGCTATCTTCGAGAAGTTCTGCACAAAGCGACGGCAATAGCTAGCTGCCGAAAACTCGCACTTCCTTGACATTAGCGGTGAGGAAGCCATTCAACTATTGTCTTCACGGTTCGGTTGACCGCAATGCCCTTGGCGTAGATAACATGGCCCAGATATGTTACTCAGGCAACCAGAACTCACACTTTGAGAACTTTGCATACAAGTTCTCAAGCTTGTTCAGACACACCGCAGTGCTCTGCTCTTCATGCTCCTCCTTGACTTGGAATAGACGAATGTCATCCAGATATACCACCACAAACTTGTCCAGTACTCCATGAAAACGGAGTTCATCACCTCGAGAAGGTAGCAGTGCGCGCAGGAGACAAAGACATGACCGTGTACTCATACAGGCCATAGCGGGTGGTGAAAGCTGTCTTGGGCACATCTTCTTTGCGAATTTTGATTTGATGATAACCACTTCTCAAGTCCAGCTTAGAGAACACCACGGCTCCTGCCAGCTGATCAAATAGATCATTTAACCGAGGAAGAGGATATTTGTTCTTGATGGTTTTAGCATTTAGAGCCCGGTAGTCAACACATAGCCTATCGGTTCTGTCACGCTTCTTCACAAAGATTGTTGGGCTACCCCAAGAAGAAGTGCTGTGTTGAATGAAACCCAATTTCTCTTGTTCATCAAGTTGTCGTTTGAGTTCAGCCAACTCAGAAGGACCCATTTTATATGGCCTCTTGGAGATAGGAGCCGTCCCAGGTTCAAGCTCAATCACGAATTCAACCTCGCGATCCGGAGGCATACCTGGCAACTCTTCAGGAAAGACATCCGGGAACTCACAGACCACTGGTACCTTCTGAATAGCTTCCATAGCATCATCATTCAGAGCAGCCAAGGAATAGAGCTGGACAGCAGGAGTCAGACTTGGAGAAAAGACTATGTGGCCTTCAGGAATCTTCAGAGATACCGGCGTTCAGACAATCAATCACAGCTGCATTTGCTGTCAACCAATCCATGCCCAAAATGACATCAATGTCAGAATTGCCCAGAACAATCAAAGAAGCCAAGAATGAAGAGCCACCAATCTCAACTTTATTGCCATGACTGATCTTAGATGCTACCATATTTGCTCCAGGAGAAAGAACCATTAGCCGCTTGGGAAGAGGATCCGACGCTAACCCATTCTCACTTGCAAACTTCATCGAAACAAAAGAATGAGCAGAACGCGATAATCGAAGCATACCCATGACAACTCAAAGTAGCTCAGCTTGAGAGGCGTTGACGCGTTGGCGCGAACAACCGCACCCGGGCTTAGTGTTGATGTTGAGAGCCCGAGGTGGTGCACGAACCGCAGGAGAGCTTGTTGCGTATCTTGGCGGGGTTGAGGGAGAGCTTTGTTCTTCAATGGAGTTCCAGTTTTGATGTCCGTGATCTCCACACACGGCAAAACACCACCGGACGTGGAGCGAGTAGCTGGGACTCCGCCAGCGCCTCGAGGTAGGGTTGTTGTAGCCCCGGAGCCGCAGCATGGTGAAGTTTGATGGCCTTGGCGCGAACTGCAGGTCTTGGTGGAGCCGGAGCGACGGTGGGGTGTTAGGAACCCGGACACCGCTTAGAAGGAGCTGCCATTGCTGCCGAGCTTGATGCATCCCTGTTGTGTTTCTTGGACTCTTCAAACATTTGCCTGCTTGCCTCCTCTTGTAGTGCCATGTGCTGTAGCTCCAGGAAGGTTGCCGGTCTTGCATGTGTGATTGCATACTTGATCGACGCATTGAGCCCTTGCCTGAACCTTTTCTGCTTCTTCTTGTCATCAGATACCTCATCACCACCATAGCGAGACAGGTTCATGAAGTTCCTGATGTAGGTGTTGACGTTATCATTTCCCTGCTTCAGGTTGAGGAAAGCCTCCTTCATCCTTTCCATCACAATCTCTGAGAGAAACTGTTCTTTGAAAGCTGCAGTGAACCTCTCCCAAGTCGGCTGGAACCCAGGCAGCCTTGCCTTCAAGTAGTTCTCCCACCAAAGAGCCGCATCTCCCTTGAGAAGGTGAGTAGCACACTTGACCCACTTTCGCTCGAACATCGCCAGCCTCTAGCAACCTTGAGATCTCGCGCAGCCAATCATCCGCGTCCAGAGGTCGGTCAGACACATCGAACTGACGAGGGTTGAACTTGAGGAAGCTCTTGATATCACCACGCTTGGGAGGTGGAGGAAGTGGAGCAAACTCGTTCCTTCTGACGCTCTCCTCAAAGCGCTGCTGGTTCTCTTGCATTGCCGCCAAAGCATTAGCTATGCTTGACAATGAGCCCAGCCCGAGGAATGTCCTCTCGATCCGGCGTGGAGCCATCTGTCATTGATATAAAACTCAAGTCAAGATTATAATGGAAGATGATAATAATCCAAAATAGTACCAAGATGGAATTAACCAAGATTAAAGGATACAATTTCTCGAGATGATATTAAAATATCAAAAAGTTCATAGAACCTAAAAGATATTAAGCATATCGCACACGACGAAAAAGGAGTGTGGTACACAAATATATCAAAGAAAATTTTTCCACAAATTTCGCATTAAAATACCAATAGATGCTAAAATTACTTAACGAATCAAGATTAGTGACTCTACCGATTCAATATACAAAAGCGAATGATACAAGTAGTGGTATGGTCGCGACTCCATCCCGCACTCAAATCATTACTCAAGACATGAACAAGTGGAACACATATCCTAACCCCTTCTTCTCACGATTTAAACCTAAAGATTGGTAACTACGGAAACGAACACCCCAAACAAGATAGCCGGCTACAAAGAGGAAGATAGATTGCGTCGGTTTACAAAAAGCATCGGTATGGAATGTACCAACAGTTGATAACCAAAGGCGTAGATAACAACTTGATGCAACAGATAGACAAGGGATTACACACACACACACAACCTATGGTACTACGGAAACCCGAACACGTGAATCCTAGTTTGAACTTTGAGAAGAGGATTGAAAATGTTGCACTTCCTTACCGTAAAAGGGTGGGTGGAGGGTAAGAAGAAAAGTGGAAGCAGTCCTACTCGCTTTTGTTTTTCCCTAATATACATAACTACCAAAATATTTGCTAGACCGACAACGACTGCTTGCTGAAACCTCAAGGTCGGATGGCTCGATACCAATTGTAACTACCTCGGTGAACTACGCCCTAGATACAAGCCTGGATGAGTGGTAGTGGTTGAAATATTACGGGGCCCCAAAGCCACTCACCGGTAGTCCTTTCAGACGTCCCAACCACTACCTTCTCAACGGGACCAGACGGGCGTAGGTCAGCGAAGGATCAACTACGACACAAGTGGGTATGTACGCAAGCCACCATACAAGAGTACATCAAAGCCATACCATCTAGAAAGAAAGGAATATACCAACGCCATACGGCAAGATTCAAATGACCTAGATAGATCTATATTTTAGGATAACCTCATACAACACACATCGAGTATCATGCGAAGCGGCAAGCGAGAATCCGAGTACGGATAAGAAGCAAATCGGCATAAGATGCCATAGAAATAAGCACATCCCAACTACAGGTCTCACGGATCCCGCTCAAATCTCTACACCATACGATCGTTGCCCACATCTTCGACTTCTTCCACCCAAAGATCCGTCCCGAGAAGGTACTGCTCATCTGAATCAAGAATTTATCGTGTGAGACCCTAAGGGTACTCAAAGAAGACTTAATGCCTCTAAAGGGACACAACCTGGGTGACGCAAATGCAGAAAAGATAAACCCTAGCAATTCTACAGATAACCGCTAACCATCCGCCTAACCAATGATATACGGATGTCCGTGAATTTAAGTACAATGATTATAATGGTAATCTCATCCGATCCATCCTCCTCCTCGCTACCAACAAGGAAGGACGAACAACCCCCATCCGTAGGCAGTTGTATTAACCATTCCATGAGTGTTGCGCTATTTACTAGTCAAGTTACTTAGTCAAAATTAAGGCGGTGCTTTAGTTATACTTGTCTATGATCGAGAAACTGTGCTCCAAGTCGTCCATATCCGCGACACGGCTTTGAAAGTTTTACCCTACGGGTGCACCAATAGCAACACACGCCGATCGACCTCGAAAACCAAATCAAAACCCAACGAGGCTTTCACGATCGAACAATCACAGATTCAGATATTTCGTGGGCCACCCTTGAAGTACACCAACGAAGTAAGCAAGCGAGACGGACTCAAGGTTTGCGACAATGGTCAGAACGACAAGAGGTCCCCAATCGGGATCTGTCGATACCGCGAAACATTACGCTTACCTAAACGACAAAGTGTGCTCCTTGCACAAATTAAATGCAGAAGGAGCATGGCATAAGTACAGGATAGTAAATAAAACCTCAAACTAGTTTGTGGCCCCAAGAAATAAGTCGGAATCAAGCTCGCCTGTGGGGTCCCATATACCTCCGGATGTGGATAGCGCGATAAATCAAGGAACAGGAATCAAGTACTGGGTCTTACGGGACACGGGTGAGCAGGAAAAACCAAATAGCAGATGTTGCTCACCGGTGCCGCTTTCTTTAGTTATCCCAGAACTACTCAGGTTTAGTTGTTTAGGTACCTCATTATCCAACAGACACTCACATACCCTACACATGCTGTTCTACGACTCGCATGGCTCAAACAACTCCTATAGTAGTGGCTCATGGGATGGAGGAAACAGCTCGGTGGAGTTTAAAAGTAAAGGCTATGCATACTTGGGATTCAATTTAATGCAATCGCGACTCAATGATGCAAGAATAAGATAGAGGCAATAGGTACTGTATGTATGCAAGCATGTGGAAGTGCTTGCCTGGTATCTCAGTTGAAGAGGACGGATCCGGTAGTGCTCCGGTTCTCTTGATACAACCCCCTTCGGTGTCATCCGAGAAAACCAAACAAACAAGGCCAACATGAATATAGAGCACAAGCATATGAATAAGATGCGTCAAACAAACAATCATGCCATGATGAATGATGCACAATTTACATGGCAAGAAAGGTAGCATGGCATGGTGAGGTGTGGAGAACAAGAAAGTAACATTTAAGTGGGTTTTAGTCACCTTTTGTTGTCATAACAGTTGTTGTTCACTATATTTTTATATGATGCATGCTGCAATTGAAGTCATGGATAGCATAAACAGAAAGGTCTCGTCGAGCTGATCAATTTAGACTCATCATTTGCTAAATTTGGATTTAGGAATTAAAAGTTATGAATTATTTAAATCCTAGTGGCAATTTGGGTAATTAAACTAAACTTGGAATTTTACTTGTGCAAAAGTCAAAATAGATGGCATATTTGGAATCCTCTCATTTTTCTGATATCCAAACATATATTACTTGTTCAATTTGGATTTACAAAAAAAAAGTTATTTAAAACTGAATAGAATTTGAATTTTGAATTTATTTAAACAGGTTTTGAATTTAAAACAGTCCCTGAACGTTTTCTACTCGACCCAGCTCGTCACCGACAGTGGGGCAGGGGGTTCTCAGCCCACACGCCAGTGCCTGGGAACAGAGGGACCGCGGGTTTATTTTAGCAAACGCTAGGAGCCTTTTTGCAAAGATACCTGGACACAAACAAGTGGGCCGTCTGGACTGCGGGTTTGCAAAACAAAAGCTGGGGGGGGGGTTTCGCAAAAGGGACGCGGTGCACTGTACTTCTTCCCACGCTGCATCCGACGCAAGGCGGCAAGGCGCAGTGGGACTCGAACCCGCTGACCGTGACGCTGGCGCTGACGCAGAGCCGCGGTGGCTGCGGTCGACGTCGGAGGAGCTCGCGTGCTAGATGTGGTGGCCGCTGGGAGCTAGCAGAAAGAACTTCGCCGCCGCCGAGAGCACTGACGAAACGAACGCCGGCGTGCAGAAGCGAGGCGGTTCGAGCATGTCTAGGAGGGTTGGCGGCTTCCGCGAGAGCGATGGAGGGCTTGGATCGTGGCGGGAAGCAGGAACAGCGTCGAGGCGCACGGACGGCGAGGCTAGGGTTCGCTGGACGGCGCTGGTACGGCGGTCCCGGTCCTTCTCCGCTTCTGCGTGTACGGGCGCGGACGCCCTCAGCCCTCCTCGATGCTGCAGCCCGCACCGCCTCCCGCGAGAAACTTGGCGAGGTGGACGGGGGTCTGGCCGGCGTCGGTGTGGAAGAGGTGGAGAAGGAGGAGGAAGGGGATAGCGCTTTAGGGGAGGGATCTGGGGCGAGGACAGAGTGTGTGGGAGGGGATAAGAACGAGGGCGAGGTGGGGCTTGCGTGGGGAGGGCAGGTCCCGGCTCGCTTTTGCTCCTTCCTCACGGCACGGCATGGGCTGTGGTGGTCGAGCTGGGAGGTGAGAGGGGGCAGGTGGCCCCGGGAGTTTCGTGGAGGGGTCCCATGCAGAGAGAGAGAGGCTCGGCTAGATAGGTTTGGAACTAGGTTAGGAGAAAGAGGGGGGCATGGTTCGGCTAGGGTAGGGTTGGGGTGGTCCTGGTCACGTGTGGGGGCAGGTAGAGAGAGGGGAGTGGCGAGCTGGGGGTGGGGCATGCATGGAAGGGGGAAGGGTCGAGCTAGGTGGGGTGCCCAAGCTAAAAGGAGGAGGGGTATTAGGGTTTTTTGCTAGGGGAGAGGTAGATTAGGATAAGAGGGTGGTTTAGGGTTTGGTTTAGGGGGATGTTGATTAGAGGGGGGAGATAGCTTAGGGTTTAGGTTTAGCTAGAAGGATAGATGGCAAGAGTAGGATTAGGGTTTTTGCTAAAAGAGGTAAGAAAGATGGAGGGGGTACTTAGGCTTAAACAAACATGCTACAAACTACACTTAGCAAGATCAAGCAAGAAAAGAGGAAGAGGAAGATAGAGATGGCCAAGGTGATGATGTGGTCCTCCTTTGGCCCATGCATGATCCAAGCAAGAACAAGCAAGATCCAAAGGGAGGGGGTTTTAGAGGGTGCATGCCACATTAGCACAAGTGTGTGCATGGGACATGGGGTAGGGTTTTAGCTAAAGGATGAAGAGAGAGAGAAGATAAGGAGAAACAAACTACGAGCCAACACATGATTTAAACCAAGGAAGAAGATCCAACTAGGATTCAAATAAAACCAAATACTAGATTAGGTGGCACTTGCATGGCCCATGCAACATAATTAATGCCCAATGGTTATATTGTGAAAACAACATTATTTCATGTGGCTTTAATCCTTGCATTCCCAAAAAGTGGGCAAAGGCCAAGCAAAAGATGATGGGTGGATCCAACCAACAACATGAGCTAGAGATAAATCAACAAAGCCAAGCTCAGATTAGTTGGGTGGTGGAATATAAAAGGTGGTGAAAGATAAGGTGGTGGAGTCAAAAAGAGAGATGCCCCCAACTCAACTTGGGCATTTCACAATTTATCAAGACCCAAATACAATATCAAGAGTCAAATACAATTAATCATGCACATGAGATAAGAACCAAACAAGAAAGGGTTTTATATGATGCTCAAATGCAAGGTGGTATGATGATATGAGCATGATATGATGATGATGCAACAACTATATGTTGGAAGTGGCCCTTTTTATTATTACGACATGTAGCATTACAGGGGTTAGACAACTGGGATGCTACAATTCCAAACCAATAATCAAACAACAATTTCACACACACAAAACAATGGGATCTAAGTCATGCATGTAAGCATGCAAGAGGTGGTTCTATTTGCAAAGATGGTCTCCACTAGGCTCCTAAACTTTGTAAGGTTCAAGTTGGTTATTTTCCAAAGTGGCTAAGTCATTTGCAAAAGGGTTTTGTCCAAAAACCATTTTTAAATCCAATCATCATTTTATGTGGTGGAAAATATTTTTATTAAAGCAACAACTCTAGGTTGTTCACCAAATAAGTTGTTGTTTCACAAAACTTGGTGTTTAGGGTCAGTAGGTTTGATCCAAAATATTTTCCCAAGGTTTTTACTCCAAAATCATTTTCATATCAAAACCATTATTTCTATTTGGCTAGAAATGGGCTAAATCAAGTTTTCCATCCTAAACTTCACCAAATTCATTTTCAAAACCATGGGTTGATTCTTAGGGTCAGTAGATTCACTGCAAAATAATTTGCCAAAGTTTCAAACTCCCAAAACATTTTTGAATCATTTTTCTAATCTTAACAAGCATACAAAAGTTTCTGCAAAATCAAACAACCTAACAGTTACTATTTACTAAACTAATGGCATAGTTGGCTAGGGCTTGCTCCACTGATTCCAACGATATAAAGTTTGTAATTTTTGGACGTGTGGATCAAAAGTTACAGGGTTTTCAAAATGCAACTCAAATCTGTTTTTCAAATTCTATTTTAAACAGAACTGGCCATGCGTCGCTATTTCACTGGTCGATACCGGTTCGGCCGGATCGGCTCTGCGGTGCGTTGGATCTATCAGATCGCACGGTTTAGAAAGCGTACCCCTTCGCGACTTAAGTGATCTATCGCAACCGTCGGATCAAAATCCTACGGTGCTAGCATGCTTGACCATATGCGAGCGGCACCGGCGGTGGCTAGCGGCGGCGACGGTCAGACAGTGGCGGCGCTGGCGAAACAGGAAGCGAGAGAGGGAGGGAGTAAGCTCACCGCGTTCACAGAGGCCTGAGGAAGCTCGTCGTATGGTCGGCGTGGCAAGGGGCGCACGAGGGCAGGAGGAATTCCTCGCCGGAGTTCGGTCTGGCGACGGTTGGCTCTGGTCGAGGTCGAAGACGATGCTACGGGTCACGAGAAGACAAACCAGAAGCATGGTTAGACGCAGGAGATCACGGAGATGACGCGAGCGTGAAGGAGGAAGCTTGGGGCGGTCTGGACTTACCGGAGGAGCTCGACGGAGACGAGAGAGACGGCGGCGATGCTCTGTGTCGTGCTTGTCGACGTTAGGGGACGCGCGCGGGCGAACTGAGGGCACAGGAAGATGCGCCAGGGAATGGTGAGTGTGCTCGTGTGCTTGTGGAGGCAGGAGGTGGCAAGTACTGGCCGGAATTGGAGGTGGAAGCTCGTCGGAGCAGCAGCGGTTTGGAGATGATTCCGAGCAGCCTAGTGGCGATGTGGAGTTGGCGGTTGCGGGGAATGACAGAGGGAGGAGGGGTGCTTATGTACGCATGGTCAGGGGTGAGATTAACGCAGCCATTAAGAGGAATTAAGTGCGCAGTTATCTGACAGAAACGGCGACGAGGTTTGGGGAAAGAAGAAGTCACGCGGGTGAGGAGGATGAACAGGGAGGTGGGGTCCAGTCGTCAGCGAGGATGTGAGAAGGAAAGGAGGTCCACCGGTCAGTGTCTCCGTGGGTCAGTTTCCAGGTGTGAAACGTTTTCTTCGGGGAAAGGGAGCTGGGCTGGTTCTGGGCCTTGTTGGGCTTGGCCGGCTGGGCTGGTCCAGATCCTATTTTTTTTCTTTCCTGAAACCTTTTCTTTTTCTAAATCTAATTTCTGTTTTGAATTTCAAACAATCAAACAACATTCAAATTTATTCAAACAATCACCAAACTTTGAATCTTTGAATTTGGTTCTGTTTAGTAACATAAAACAAAATTCCAATCCAAAATAATAATTTTATTTTAGGGTCCATCATTAATTAAATAAATAGACCAATATTTAAATCAAATTAGGATTTGTTTTATTTAAATCTTTATTTGAAATCTAATTATTTTCAAAAACCAAATCAGTAGGTTTTATTTGAAAATTTAAAATACTTGGAAAACTTATTTTAAAAGAATAAATAAGTTTTGATGTTTTGGAAATAGTAAAACCTTTATTAATAAAACTTGGATATTAAATCCTTATTAATTTATTTTGAATAAACCTTTACTATTTTATCAAATAGAAATATTTTATTTCAAAAGCTTGGCCAAGGTTTAATTTGGCTTTATAAAATTATCTTTATTTAGAAAACTTCTATTTCTTTTGAAAACCAAATCCTTTTATTAAAATAAATCCAAAATAGTAATTTCAAAATATTTTATTTTCCTTTATTAAATGTTTATCTTTTTAAATTCCTTTGAGATTTATTTAATCCAAATTGGTTTGAAGGTTTCCAATTGGATTCAAAAAGTTTCTTCTCACTCTGAAAATCAAACAAAGTTTTATTTTATTCATTATTTTTCACATTACAAGATTTGGAAAATCTTGGGATGTGACAGAAAGTCTCTGTTCCGGCACCCTGCCGGGACAGGGAAGTGCCCCCGGAGCCATCTCCATCAATCTCCACCACCATCTCCATCATCGTTGATGATTCCCATGATGAGGAGGGAGTAGTTCTCCTTCGAGGCTAAGGGCTCTACCGGTAGCTATGTGTTCATCTCTCTCTCTCTATGCATGATCTTGTGGTCATGAGCTTTGTAATCAATTAGATCTACCTTGCTAGTCAAGTGCTTCATTAGATCTCTGCTCTCCCCATGTGTGTGAAAGTGACAGCGTGCACGCCATGGTGGCACTTAGGCTTGAGTCTACATAAATACTCTTTGTGCTTTCATAGATCTATGATTTTCCCCACGTGTGTGAAAGTGACAGCGGGCATACCGTGTGTGGCACTTTGGCTATATTGAATATCTTTTATGAGTTATATTTGGAGTTGGATGTCTCTATGAAATTGTGGTGTTTGTTGGAACCATCTAGCGCTCAACGTGATAGTGTGGGGTTATCTAGATTGGGGAAGGCAGACTTTGAGGTGTGTTGTTATATCCCTACCATGGATTAGAGTGTCCAACCGGAGAGTAGTTAAGAGTAGTATCATGAAGAGAGGATATTTATATGAGAGAGTGTTCACTAGTGAAAGTATGATACCCAGGCCTTGTTTCTAAGCATTGAAACACCGTTTGCATCTAGATATGTTGCATGTTTGCTTGCTTCCATCTTTGTTCCGTTTGTCAGGGATGTTTGGGCTTTTACCTTTCCTCCACGCCATTAGCTCTTTTATGGCACCGTTACCCCACATCAACAACAAGTCAGAAGCTATTTTTTGGCACCGTTACAACTTGTATTTCACTATCTCTTCGCCGAACTAGTGCACCTATACACCTGACAAGTGTATTGGATGTGTTGGGGACACAAGAGACTTCTTGTATCTTGATTGCAGGGTTGCTTGAGAGGGGATACCTTTGACCACTTCCTCCCTGAGTTCGATAAACGTTGGGTGATCCACTTAAGGGAAACTTGCTGCCGTTCTACAAACCTCTGCACTTGGTGGCCCAACAAATGTCTACAAGAATAGAAGTGTGTAGACATCAGGGGCTAACTTTCCTTTCAGTTGAAAACGTTGCATTCCTTTCAAGGGTGATACTTTGAGATACACAAAATCTCCGATATTGAAAGTCAGGTCTCGACATCTCTTGTCAGCATAACTCTTCTGTCTGGATTGGGCAGTCTTGAGGTGTTCACGGACTTTGCGAACCTTCTCTTCGGCTTCTCGTAGGATATCAGGTCCGAAAATCTGACTCTCTCCTACTTGCGACCAATTCAACGGGGTACGACACTTCCTTCCATACAGAAATTCAAATGGGGCCATTTGCACACTGGCTTGATAACTATTATTGTAGTTGAATTCTGCGAAAGGCAGACAATCTTCCCATTTTAATCCATATTCTAGCACACAAGCTCTCAACATTTATCTACTAATTTTCCTTAAGGTAGGTTGGTGGTAATACGTTTCCATCCACCCGAGTACGCTTTTCTCCGCGTCTCGCGTTGTGCTACCTTCCCGCAAACCGCACCACGCGGAAGAGGTGCCGCTGGGATCTCGTGGTCTCTAGCTCCCACCGCTGGAGGACGGTCCGAGCGCGCGGCCTCAAGCTTCCTCCGCCATGGCCTGTTCCCCTTCTTGCCGCAACTCACCCCCAGGGCGTCGCCCCTGGAGACCCCTCCTCTCCCCAGAATCCTCGGTCAACGTCCATGGAAGAAGCCGGTGATTTGAGAGGCGGCTCCTTCCCCTCGATTACCTCGTGATCTTCTGTCCACGACCCTCCCTCCACCCGCCTCATGTTCGAACGATGGCGCCCCTGTTATCTGGATTCACAGCTCCACCCCCAAATTCCATGCGCGCGGTATGTTCATGGGATCCGGCGATTCGAGGCGGCAGACCCATAGGCTATCGGTGGGGAAGAGGGTCACCGGAGGCAGCTACAAGCAGGGAGAAGGCGGGAGGACGGGAGGGAGGTGCGTGAGTAAGATGGTCGAGCGCGCCGCAGCACCAGCACTTCCGCTCGAGCTGGGGGATCATACCGTGTCTGCTGCTGATTTGTCTTCCGCGCTCGCCGGCGTGGTCTTCCCTGTGTCGAAGTATGCTCGAACGCGCACCTGGCCTGGTTCCGCCCGCTCTGAAATTCCTCCTTAATTGTTGTTTCTGTCGACTGTGAAGTGCTCGCTAAAATGACTTAACGACCTGCAACCTGTAGTGGTATGTCCGCGTGTTGTTGTTCCTATTGTGAGCTCATTTTGCAATTTGGATTCGATTAAGGTTACATAGATCCGTGTATTCCCTGTTTAAATATATCTTTTTAGGCACTGTTTAAATATGGCCAACTTCTCTCCTATGTTTCTCCATGATTATGTTCTCTGTTTTTTAAGGCTGAATGTTCTATTTGGTAGCTCAATTTTAGTTCACTAATTCATCGTTTAATGTTCTATTTGGTAGGTTAATTTTAGTGCAGGATTCATGGTTGGTGGTGTTTGTTAGCTGTAACTAAATATTAGCAAGGTTATGTGAGGGAAGGTATTCTGTAACTGATCGGAATAAGTTCAGTGTTCTACAAAATGATGCTCATATGATGGTTTGCTTCACTGTATGAGTTCATAATTGATAATTGCGTCAAGGCATGGTTGATTGTCGATTACAAATTAGTGATGTACATAAATTAAATTTTGTGATGTGGATTGTTTTTCCACAAGGTTAGATTGATGAAGAAGAAGAGACAAGAGCCGAGTATAGCTGTAGGTAAAGAATTGAGGAAAGAAATGGGTGGTTCAATTGTGAAAATCGTTGCATATGTTAGCCGAGACTTGAGAACATGACACTTAATAAGGATCATTTTGGTTTTTACATACAACATCTAACCATATCTTGTAGTAGAAACTTCAATGTCTAACCATCAAAAATACAATTGTGAATATTTATATTGTTTCATTATTATTTTTCTATTGGTCAAACTTGGATTGAGCTGCTTAACTTTACAGATTCACCGCTGATGAAAAAGAGTATGAGACACTGCTTGGACAATGAACTACACAGCAGTCAAGACACCTGACGATAGGAAGATTGCTTTGCAAGTTCAGCATGGCAGAAGTGGATAACAATGAGGACGGGAAGATAGCTTGGCAATATCATGGCCAATCGTGGAGTGTTACTAAACATATACAGGGTATGTCAAATAAAAAACTTAGCGTGAGTTAGCTGCTATTCCTCGGGAAAGAATATAACCTCAGTGTTTTGTTGTCAAATTCAGAGGGAGTTAGCTGCTCTACCCGCGGGAGTTGAACATCCCAGGAGTTTGCGACCTCCCAATCGTGCTGCTGCCCAAATCTCTCTCCATGGCTTCTTAACTCAAGGTTATTGCATAGCTCAGCATCAAGTCCATGGTGCT
The DNA here is from genome assembly GCA_030063025.1 of Avena longiglumis. Taxonomy (NCBI): domain Eukaryota; kingdom Viridiplantae; phylum Streptophyta; class Magnoliopsida; order Poales; family Poaceae; genus Avena; species Avena longiglumis. The sequence continues at coordinate 139,663,989 of CP125978.1, read as the reverse complement.
ACAGATGGACAACAAGTCGCAACGGGTGTCTGGTCAAGTGAGTAGTTATTTAGTAATTTCAGTGAACCAGTACATTCTTATTCTTACATTAGCAATGTAAATAACACTAGAGTATTACATGGTGGAGCGATCCTTGTGAAGCATCATGCACCTAAATCATGCTATAATTTTATATTTCTTGCATTGTATGTGATGTAGATAAAAGAAACGAAAGAATCTTGCGGTGTGTGCAATTGTTAAAGCAATTTTGTTTTCACGGTTCACTGTTTGTTATTTTTTCTATCGATAATTCCTCTACTTAATTTCAGTTTGTTGATATATGGAAGCAATATCCAACTTTAGATTATTGATATCGTACGTGTTTGTTAGTGTCATATGTATTCAGAAAAATTATATATATCTTACATGGTACAATTATACGTTTAGCTGAATTTACATGTATCTGAATTTTGCATCATACAAACATTAATTTTTTACATGATACATTTAAACCAAATGATATTTTTGTCATCTTTCGCAGACATAATACTTTGGCCCATAGCAACGCGCGGGCATTCTGCTAGTATCTTCTAATATTTGATTGAATCTTTTAGTTTGTCCATCAGTTTGCGGGTGATAAGCTGTGCTAAAATTCAGTTTGGTTCCTAACCCTTCTTGGACTTTCTACCAAAATCTTGAGGTAAACTGGGTTCCTCGATCAGATACTATGGTCTTAGGGGTTTCATGCAAACTGACGATTCTAGTAATATATAACTCTGCTAGCTTCGAACTCTGGTAGGTGGTCTTGAAAGGTATAAAATGGAGTATATGACCCAAATAGAGTCATTTTCCCTACTAGATGTAGGTAAACCAGTGATAAAATCTATTTCTACAGAATCCCATTTCCCATTTCCATTCCGGAATATGCAATGGTTGCAAAAGTCCTGCGGGTCGCTGATGTTCCGCTTTGACTCTCTGATAAATATAACACTTGGCTATGTAGCTTCCGACTTCTCTCTTCATCTTGTGCCACCAAAATTTCTCCTTCAAATCCTGATACATCTTCGTTCCTCCCAGGTGGATAGAATAAAGAGTATCATGAGCTTCCTGCATAATGACGTGCTTCAACTCGGAATCTGCTGGTACACAGATATGTCCTTTGTACCACAAAACTCCTTCATCTTCGGTGAATCCAGGTACCTTCCCTGTACTAATACGATGTTTGATTCCGTCAATGATGGGGATACGCCTACTGGGGTATACTCAGCAGGACGTTTCCGACTGGCCCCAGGGCTGGCGAGTGGGCCTGCAGAACGGCGAGTGGATTGAAGCCCAGCAAGGTACCGAGCGACTGGAAGTCAAGGCCCAGCGAGTAGATAGGCCCAGGCGGATTAGGTTAAACGACTACTGAAGCTGTAACCGAATCGGTTGAGATATGTAAACCCTAGGGGAGGTGAGCCTATATAAACCTCCCTATGGGGTGAGTAGAGACACGTTCCCTCAGACACTAAGCGACTCGCCGCCTAGCCGAGCTCGCCCATTGTAACACCTCCTAATACAATCTAGCGAGTAGGTCTTTACCCTCCGGGGCGAACACAGGTAAACCCGTGTCTTTGCCCTCATCTCGCACCGCAGATGGCTGGCCGCCTTGCCCTCGTTCTACTACTCGCCGATTGCGTCTGCGTGACCATTCCCACGGCGGTGGAGCCCACCGTGGGGCTGGCGTCGGCGGTGTTCTGCGGCGAGATCCAATCTGCCCATCAACGAGACGGTCGCCACCGGCTGCATGACAGCGATCGGCGAGATGCTCCAGATCTTGCCGAGCAGCTACGTCCCGGCGGCGCGACCCGTCACGCACAGCGTGATCCTGCCAATCGGCACGATCAGCCTCTTCGTCGGCCTCACCGACGTCATCGTCTCGGAGGACTCGGCTCGCATCCGCGAGTCGCCGCCACGCGATCGGCTCTTCGAGAGCCAGGTTCGCACGATCCACCGCCTTGCCTCCGAGTACAACTCGGCCCACAGCAACGTGGCCGGGAATTCAACGGCCGCAGAAGATGCGGCCCTCACCGACGACGCCGACTCGGCGACCCCGGCGTCACTCGCCGGATCCATCACCGCGGCCTCATCCGTGGGCTCCATCGCCCAGGTCTCCAACGCGGGAGACTTCGAGGACCCCTCCATCCTCATCGAATTCGACTCCGGGTCGGAGAACTCCGCCGACCTCCGCGAAGGTGCCAGTCGCCACGCCGCGGCTTACATGGCCACCGGCCCTGATCCGCCGGAGGATCCTTTCTCCACCCCAATCCCTCCTAACGCCACGGCAACGGAGGTCGAGGAACTCCGCTTGAAACTGGCGGAGGCGGTACGCAAGGAGCAGGCCGAGCGCGAAAAATTTCGCCTCGAGCAGGTGACGGCGCAGGAGCTGTCACGCTACCACCAGCAGCGGATCAGGTCACGTTTGAACCCCACCGTTCAAGGGCGTGCCCTGAACTTCGACGACGAAAATGACCCGGCCCGCATAGCCGAGCGCGCGATCTGCGAGAACGCGCCACCAGGAGGAAGCGCCCGGCCCCCGCCAGGACCGACGGCGATGGGTGCCCCACGACCACCCAACCGCACCCCTCCCAGGGACCAGCCGCGGATAGTTGTCTCATCACGGGAGCGAGACGCAAACGGCCTCCCACTATTCTCCACCCCGATGGACAACCTCGTGGCAGGCCGAGCAGCAGCCGATAGCATCACGGCCACCGGCGACGGCGCCTTATAGATCCAGTACGTCAAGGCCCTGCTTGCGAAGGCCGTGGAGCAGCAAAAAGCGGGAGCCGACTCGCAAGGTCGAGTATACTCGCATTCCTTGGGAAGCAGAGCGGCCTCCAGCGGCCGCCCAGCGGCGGCAAACACCCTCAATTGCCCGCCACCAGAGCCACTGCAGCTCCAACACCGACCCGCGAACGCGGCACTCTCCACCAACGATCCCAGGCCGGCGACCAACTTCGTCGCCGCTAACGGACAACCCATCGACGCCCGCACCCACATCATCAACTACCAAAGCTGGCGCGCACGCCAGCCCGACGACTTGCGGCACACCCTAACTAATCGCCGCGATGGCGAGCCTATGGGGTCGCCGATCGACTGGCCTAAGTGCTTGGACCAATGATCCGGCGAGAAGTACCCGCCAAACTTCAAGGCGCCAAAGGAGATAGAAAATACGACTCCTGACGACCCCGCATCGGCTCGACACATACCTCATGGCAATGGGGATCGCGGGTCACATCGACCTACTCGCCTGCTACCTCCCAATCGATGATGGAGGGGTGCAGCAGTGGATCAACACTCTCCCCAGACGATATCGACTCACAGGAAATGCGCGACGCCCGCCGTGCACTTCGAGTGCTCCTACACCGCGCCACCACCATTTAGGACCTAGAACGATGCGTCCGGGGACCCGTGAGTCGACCCAATGGGTCCAACGGTGGCAAGAGCTTTGGTACAGCGTCGGCATCCACCGGACACCGCGATCCATTGCTTCAAGACCTCGTGCCGCCGAGCCTCTAGTCGCCAAGCTCAAGCGACACTCCCGCACTCGACAACATCCCGACCTCCTCGAGATCGCCAAACGGTACGCCGAGGAAGATCCAAACCAGGAAACCGACGACGAGTCGGGAGAACGCCGACGGGCGGCAACGGCGGACGCCGAACCGACCTACGCTAGCGGCACCGCGCATGGCAAGCGCCGCATGACGGGAAGTCGACTTGCCGCTAACGCTGGGCACGCACAGCGCGAGCCCAAGAGCTACCGCCGCGACGGAGGGCAACGGCGCGATGGCGGCAATTACAAGAACAAGCCAAGGTTCGATCCCGCGGCCCTCCTTAACCAACCATGTGCGTTCCATAGCAGGGAAGGGAAGCCCGCAACACACACCACCGCCGACTGCCACACCCTCAGGGAAATCGAGAAGGCACGGCAAGCGCGGGAGGACACCGACAACGACCCGCCAAATGGCGGAAAATTCGGCAAAGTAGCCGGCTCGCTCCACCTTCACAGCTTCAACACGGCGCGAGAAGAAGGTCATCGCCAGCGCCGTCGCCGTCAATGCGGTGGCCAAACAGACGTCCCCGGTTCTGAACTGGCGGTGAACAGCCATCACCGAGCCGGCAAGACCACTCGCCACGCGCCAGTACCGGACGAAGTCGCCTTGGTGGTCAAGCCCAAGGTTGGCGACTCGGCTCCCCAAGACACCGATGGGCGGCAGCTCCATCAACATCCTCTACCTCGACACCTTCAGCGGTTGCGGCTCCGCAATCGATGATCGAGACAACCCACACCACGTTCCACGGCATCGTCCCCGGTCGGAAGGCGTATCCGATCGGCAAAGTCACGCTGCCAGTCACTTTCGGCAGTCCGGCAAACTTCCGCACCGAGCGGATCGTCTTCGAGCTGGTGCCCTTTGACAGCCCTTACCACTGCGTCCTGGGGCGCCAGGCGTTCGCTAAATTCATGGCAGCGCCCCACTACGCGTCTGGCGATGAAGCTCCCCGGGCCATGCGGCGTCATCACCATCAACGGCGACCCCGACATGGCCGCCGAATGCGAGGCCAAAGGAGCCGAACTCGCCGACGCCGTCATCGCGGCAGAGACTAATCACGCCGACGAGCTCGCCAAATACGCGAGCGGGGTCAACAATGACGACCCCACAATACTCAAGAAGCCAAACTCAGAGGGCGCAAACACCTCAACCTTTGAGGCCACGACGCACACTCGCACCGTCGAGCTGGTCCCAGGCGACTCCAGCCAGACGGTGACGATCGGGACAGGCATGAGCCCAGCATAGGAAGGCGCGCTCATCGAGTTCCTCCGTGAGAACAGGGACATCTTCGCATGGAAACCCTCTGACATGCCCGGTGTCCCTAGGGAGCTCGCTGAGCACAAACTAAACGCCGACCCCAAAGTGCGACCTGTCAAGCAGTCGCTACGGCCCTTCAATGAAGAACGCCGTCGAGCAATCGCCGAGGAAGTGCAGCGTTTACTCGCTGCCGGCTTCATCCGGCCAATCAAATACTCCAAGTGGCTGGCAAACCCAGTCTGGTCGAGAAGAAAACGGGACCGAGAATGTGTATCGACTACACAAACTGAAACAGCCTGCCCAAAGGAGCAGTTCGTCCTCCCGCGGATCGATCAGATACTCGATTCAACCGCGGGTTCGGAGTCGCTATGTTCCCTCGACGCCTACTCCTGTTAGAACTAGATCAAAATGGTTGTCGAAGACGAGGAGAAGACGGCGTTCATCACGCCATTCGAGCCTTCGCTACACCGCCATGACCTTCGCCTCAAGAATGCCGGGCAACCTACCAGCGGTGCATGCAAGAATGCCTCGCGAGCCAAATTGGCGCAACATCCACGTCTACATCGACGACGTGGTCGTGAAATCCGCCGCCAAGGCGACCTACTCGCCGACTGGCGGAAACCTTCGCCAATCTGCGAAGGTACAAGATAAAGCTCAACCCAGTAAGTGCACCTTCGATTGTACCCGCCGGACAACCATCGGGTACGTCGTCTCCAAACGAGGGATCGAGGCGAACCCAACAAAGATCGACACGATCGCGGCTCGGCAAACCCGAGTGCTGCGTGGCGCCCGAAGCTGGCGGCGAGTAGCGGCTCTCGCCGCTTCATCCCCGCTAAAAGGCGATGCCCTATATCGCCTGATGCGTAGAACCCCACCTTCCGTGGGACAAGGAGGCGGACGACGCTCGCGACCTCAAAAAAGTGCTACTCGCCGCACCACTACCGCCGCCTACCGACAAAGAACCTATGCTGGTTTACGTCGCGGCGTCCGGCAGCGTCGTCGCTTGTGATGGTCGTCGAACGACGAGGAAGGAAAGGCGCCCGGTTCAGCGTCCGGTGTACTACATCAGCGAGGTCCTCACGGAGTCGCGCCAGGGTACCCAGTACCAAAAGCTAGTATCGCGGTCTTGAGCTCGGTGGCGCCGCACTACTTCCAGAGCACCGGTCACGGTCGTCTCCTCGGCGCCCGCAAGACATCATCCGCAATCGCGGCGACCGGACGGATCGCCAAGTGGGCCGCCGAGATCGGCGTCCACAACATTAAATACGAAGCCTGAAGGCGATTAAGTCGCAGAATCGCGGACTTCATCGCCCGGAGGAGGCCCAGCGAGAAGCTGCCGTACCTCCATTCTGGAGCCTGCTTGACGGCTCCAAGAACGCGACGGTGCAGAGCGGGATAGTGTTGACTTCACCAAAGGGCGACAAGATCCGCTACATCCTCCGCCTCGGATTCACGCCCTGCACCAACAACATGGCTGAATACGAGGCCCTACTCCACGGCATGCGAGCCGCCAAGGAGATGAACGTTAATCGCCTTTGATGCTACGGAGATTCCGACCTCGTCGCGGGGCAAGTCGCCGGCACCTGCGACGCCATCTCCCCTACCATGGCGGCGTACCGCCAAGAGGTGGACAAGTTGGGCGGCCACTTCACCGGCTACTCTGTCGAGTGGATCGACAGGCGAAAAAACGAGGAGGCCGACGCCCTCTCTCGCATCGGGTCGGCTCGACTCGCACCACCCGCCGGCGTGTTCCTCGACACAATCTCCAAACCATCAGTCTCTCCCCCGAGGGAGATCGACATCGGAGTACCACTCCAACCAGAGGCAGCCTTGGTCGCACTCATCACCGAGCCAGACGACTGGACCAAGCCCTACATCGCCTACCTGGAAGCCGGCACCCTGCCAGCGAGGCAGACAGACGCCGAATGATCGCTCGCCGATGCAAGTCTTACACCATCGACGGCGAGCTACAAGCGCAGCGTCACCGGCGTGTTCAATGTTGCGTCAACCGGCGAAGGACGCAAAATCCTCCACGACATTCACTCGGTGATGCGGCCACCACGCCGCCGCCGCTCCTGGTCGCCAAGGCTATGCGACACGGCTTCTCGCCCACCGCTGCGCCGACGCCGACATCGCCCAGCGATCGCCGGGTGCCGGCACGCCAATCATACGCTGCATCGAGCTCGGCGCAAAACGATCCCCATCACTTGGCCATTCGCCGTATGGGGCATGGACATGGTAGGCCTTCAAGAAAGCCCCCTCGGCTACACCCACTTGCTAGTCGCCGACAAATTCACCAAGTGGGTGGAGGCCAAGCCATCGAAATGCGACGGGACGCCACTAAATTCTACGCGAGCTCATATATCGCCACGGGTTCCCAAATAGTATCATCACGGACAACGGCACAAACTTCGCCAAGGAGCAATGGCGAATTGCGAAGAGCACCAGATCCGGCTCGATCTCGCTAGTCGCCCACCGGAATCCAACGGCGCGGAACGAGCCAACCAAAGCATCCTCCACGGCTGAAGCCGCGACTCCAAGTACCACTCGGCGCATCACTGGGTGCCGGGTCAAGAGTTGCCCTCCGTTATCCGGGAATCCGCACCTCGGTTAACAGATCGACGGGATTCACCCCCTTCTTCATGGTCTACGGCGCCGAAGCAGTCATGCCCAAAGACCTCGAACACGACTCGCCGCGGGTCGTCCATTATACGGAGGCCGCAAACGAGCTGGCCCGCCAAGATGGGCTCGACCAGCTCGACGAAGCACGCGACCTCGCTCGGTCACGCACCGCCATCTACCAGCAAGGACTCCGCCGCTACCACAGCCGACGGGTGAAAACCCGCACCTTCCAGGAAGGCGACCTGGTGTTACGCCTCATCCAGGACAAGAAAGGCATGCACAAGCTCTCCCCTCCGTGGGAGGGCCCGTTCGCTATCGGGCGTGCTTCGCAACGACGCTACTACCTCATCGACGTCGCTGGGACGGCGAGCTCGACGTCAAGCGACCATGGAATGTAAACCTCCTCCGGAAGTTCTACTCCTAGAACCCCACACATGTACTCTCCAGTCGCTATGAAATAAAAGAAACTGTTACCGCAAATTGCGCCTACTCTCCATGACTTGTGCCACTCGCACTCGTAATAACAGCGGCACGCTAAAATGCAGAAGTCAACCTTTGGTACAGCGATCGGCACGGCTAAGTAGTGCGGTGTAAGAGCACTGAATCACTTCAGGTCTTGCATCGTCCACGAAAAACGCCAACCCGGAGCCCCATTGGAGTCGCCTAGCTCGACTGGCTTTACGAGCCAAGACAACTGCCCTCGCTTCTCACAGCGACCTTGGTCCTCCGCATCCTCGGCATAGCGACTCGAACGGCTAAGTACCACGCTCGGGGACTGAATACCAGTTCGTCGCGATCGGTCAGGGAAAACGCCAAGTAAGAGAGCATGCCCAGGACTCGCCACGCGACTGACCCCACGGGCCAGGCAGGAGTGACGCGCTCACGCCAACGCGCTAAGTCCTCAACCACCCTCGAGTCGCGCCTAGAACTACCAAGTACCACGCTCGGGGACTCGGCCACCCGACCCCGTTCGCGTACGGGAAAACGGTAAAGTATAGAGCACTCAAGGGAGTCGCCTTGCGACTGGCTCTCCGAGCTCGGGCGAGTCGACCAAATCAACAGAACACATGATAACAACACACACCATATACGAGGTAAACCCCACAAAAGGGCGGACGCGCTCAGGGACTCGTTCAAAATCAATCCAAATCACACAAACGAATAGCAAAATGGATACGACGTCCCATTCAATCATCTCGCATTGTCTTATGTTACAAAATATGCCCGCGTGGCGAAGCTGCTAACACTTCAAAGGCAAACCACCCTACTCTGCGCAGGCTTGATGACGACTCGCCAGCATCTCGGCGATTACGGATGAACGCGGTGTACGGGTTTGATGGATACGTCGCCGATTCACCCGCCATCGCCGCCGAAAAGGCTGCTCGACCTTGAAGTCACGATCGGCGGCTCGGGGTCGCGACGACCGCCTCTCGGTAGGGAAGGAGGTCGCCCATCGCCTGTACACGCCCGAGTACATGGCAGCACGCTCCGCAACTTGAGAACCTCGGACAGATCCATCGCGCCCGATCGGCGATGGATACCCACTCGTCACATCATCAACGCCGAAATCTTGAGGAAGTGGGCGAGTCAAGGCTCGATGATGTCGACGCTCACGCCAAACGCCGACCGTGCCATGAACTCAACGATCTGGCGCCTTCTCCAAATATTCCCACACCTCAACAAGGTCGCTGGGAATAACCTCCGTGGGCGACATTTCTTGAAGGTAGGCGCGGATGCACGTCGCCGACAGCGTCGCCGAGTCGACGAGCATGCTTACGCACTGCCTCGCGTCGAGCGAGCTCGCTTCTTCTTGGCTACCAATAACGCGACCTGCGAGAAGGAGACAATGATGAGTACGACGGACACCACAAAAACCACAACTAACAGAAAGGGAAGATGCACTCACCAAGCAACGGGCGGGCGAGTCCCGTGATGAAGCACTGAAGCGACGTGTGGTCGTCCTGAAGCCCAGCAATAAGGACTTCCGACACCTTGCGATCCTCCTCCGCGGCCGCAATGGCGGCCTTAGCTCGCCCGTCCGCCGAGCTCGCTTCTTCTCTCGCCTCCCGCAGTTCGCGCTCGAGGTCGGCGACCCACTGTTCAGCAGCACCCAAAACAGATCGCGCCGCCACCAACTCACCAGCAGGGATAAGCTCCTGGCGAGCTTCCTCTGCCTTCGCAGCAACAGCCTGAAGCTCTTTGTTCGCTTCCTGGATGGTGGCCAGCTCCTTCTCAGCACGCTGTTTCGCGGCCAATCGGTCCGCCGACTCAAGCTGCAGACCCTGCATATCATCAAAAAAGTCAGTAAAAACGAACTTCCTAAGTGCCCACCCGCTGAAATTTAGCGACTGCGCACTCGGGGACTGGCGATCAAGAAATTCCTAAGTGCCCACCCGCTAAATTTAGCGCGTGCGCACTCGGGGACTGGCGATCAAGAAATTCCTAAGTGCCCACCCGCTAAATTTAGCGCGTGCGCACTCGGGGACTGGCGATCAAGAAATTCCTAAGTGCCCACCCGCTAAAATTTAGCGCGTGCGCACTCGGGGACTGGATGCGAAAATAAAAGACGAGAAATTATAAGAATCAAGCCGCTGCAAAGCACCGACCTGATCCTCGGGGACTGGATGTACCTGGATGGCTGCACCAAGCATGCCATGGAGTTGTATCGCGTCCACGGACGCAAGCAACGCTGGCGTGTGCCCACGACGCTGGTCGACTTCAGCATCGGCGGTCCCCGGAGCGAGGCTCGGGGGCGCAGCCCCGCTCGCCGTGGCCGCTTTGTCACGAAGCGGGGGAAGGTAGCGATAGAGGCACCCGCTCCAAAGGAAGTCGCCTCCGTTCTAGGCAAGGAACGCCCTCAGAGACGCGGCTGCCTCCACCGCGGTCCGGCCGCGACCGCCGTGTCGTCGAGATGCGATGTCGTCGCCCTTGGCCTTCTTGCTGCCATCCGCCGAGGCGGACCTCGTCCGCTTCCTCTTGCGGAAGGATCCTCCTCGCTAGCGGCGGAGGGTACCGGGCCACGGTCGGGTGGCCCATCTTTTTCACTCGGTCCCGCACATCGAATCAATAAAGACAGTGAAATAGTTATGAAAAATAGGAAGGGTGAATGCACTCACTTGGCGGGGATGAAACGTACTGCACGAAGGCGGCGGTTTTTCGATTCGGGCCCGATTGGCGAGCCCTAGTTCCAGGCGTCGCGTGCCCAAGACACGACGGCTTCTTCGTCGTTGAGGCGGCTGGCGCCTGGGACACCCTCGGGCTTCCTCGCGAGTTGGAGCCGCTGCCGGAGCCTCCTTGCGGGAAGCCGCCACAATCGGAACCTCCTGCGAGGCGAAGTCGCAGCCGGAGCCTTCCTAGCCCGAGACCGCGCGAATGGCGGAGGCATCGAGGCCAGCGGCACTTCCACGGTCGGCGTGGTTCAGCGCGGTTGTCGCTGGGGCGCGCCGTCACCGAGCTGGGAGCATCGAGCTGCTCAGAGTGCGGCGGCGAGGCCATCCTCGACGGCTTTTTCCTCTTGGGGCCTCCTTTCTTTCTTCTTCTTCTTGAAGGAGTGGCCGCGGAGGTGGTTTCGGGAGCTCGTCGTCGTCATCATGACGCCGAGGCTTCGCCGCTTCGATTTCGACGCGTTGCCGGGTTTTCGGACCAGCGGGCGATTTCCTCTTCGGACTCATCCTCGTCCTCGTTTCCTCGCGTGGCGATCGCCCTCTGGGCGGATGGCCCCGGGCTTTCATCATCAGAAGGTGGGAGCCACCCTTCCACCACTTGGAATAGATGCGATGAATACAAAACAGAATCAGAATTACCGCGACTGCATACGCTGCGACTGCGAACAAGGTAAGGAAATTACCGTTGGAGCCGGACGCTTCGCGGTGAAGGGGGCGACCCCGGCCTGTTCATCCAGGTACACCGCCTGGGTGATCTTCTTCAACGCTGGGAGATAATCCTCCAGCTTCCACTCATCGAGGCAGGCCTTCGTCGAGTCTCCCCGGCCCGTGTACTGATACATGTAGTGGTCGCGTTGGGCGAGTGGAACGAGCCGTCGCCCAAGCCAGCAATTGTACAAGTTTATCGTCTGAAGGCCTTTCTTTTTCAGACCACGGATGGCCTGGAGCATCTCGTCAACGACCATCCGCTGGTCGTCGGGGAGCTTGCCGACTTGGAGATGGCGCGGCTCGAACGATTGGCGTACCATGGGATCGCCACCTCGTCCTCGGTCGCCGCCACGAGAACCATGACTTCTTCCGCCGCCGCTGCCTTGGCGGGTAGCATCGAAGAAAGAAGCTTTGGACTTGAGTTGAACGTCAAGCCGCCCGGCTAGCATTGGGCCGCCTCCTCGCGGCTGATCCGTCCATGGAAGATCCTCGCCACAGGGAAAGTAGGGCGGCAGCCAGTAGCACTCGCAGAACGCCACGAAGATGGCGAGCTGCTCAATGCTGTGGGGACCCAGATCTGAAGGCTGGATCCCGTAGTAGGCGCAAAAACACCGGAAGAACAAAGACATGGGAAACCCTAGCCCCCGCTCGAGATGAATGGTGAAACAGACGAATTCCCTCTCTCGCGGGTTTGGGGTCGTTTCTCCGGCTGCGGGGATACGCCAACAGCCGGCTCATGAGGATTCAGCCTCCTCGAAGAGGCCAGCTGCGCCCTCGTGCACTTGGACCTGCCCCATGGTTCGGTGGGAAGGGCCATAGCCGAGAGGTTGCTTGGAGATCGGAGGATTTCGGGTCGATTGGATCGCAGAGCAAAGGAAGGAAAATGCGCGCACTCGGAAGAAGTGGTGGGCGCTTGGTTCTGCGATTGCTCGCCATTCCTCTTATATAGCGGAGTTACCCGCCAAATCGGGGCCATTACCGCGCGATGATTACGCCAAAGTTACCGTTGGATTACCCCAACGGCTATTTTGACCACACCGACGGTCCAACTCCGCCACTTTCGCTAGGTCAATCACCACGACCGCGTTCCGCCGACTCGACTCGCCTAAGACGCGACTTGGTTCACCGGATTTTCTTCTTCATATAGGAGCCCGTCGACGATTATTTGACCGATGCCTACTCCGAAGCCGCATACTCCGACTGCCAGCAGCCACTCACGCCCAATCGACGACGGCCTCGGGGACTACTGATGGGGATACGCCTACTGGGGTATGCTCAGCAGGACGTTTCCGACTGGCCCCAGGGCTGGCGAGTGGGCCTGCAGAACGGCGAGTGGATTGAAGCCCAGCAAGGTACCGAGCGACTGGAAGCTGAAGGCCCATGTTAGTAGATAGGCCCAGTCGGACTAGGTTAAACGACTCAAGTCAGAATCAATCGGTTGAGATATGTAAACCCTAGGGGAGGTGAGCCTATATAAACCTCCCTATGGGGTGAGTAGAGACACGTTCCCTCGTACACCTAAGCGACTCGCCGCCTAGCCGCCGAGCTCGCCCATTGTAACACCTCCCTAATACAATCTAGCAGGAGTAGGTCTTTACCCTCCGGGGGGCCGAACCTGGGTAAACCCTGTGTCTTTGCCCTCATCTCGCACCGCAGATGGCTGGCCGCCCTTGCCCCTCGTTCTACTACTCGCTGCCGATTGCAGCGTCTGCCGTGACCATTCCCACGACAGTCAATACTAGAATTTCCTTTCTGCGCCTCCTTGAATTGACTGATCAAAGTGGGTTGAAGTTCTATGCTATCCAAAAATACTTCACTAACTAGCTCCACTCTGAAATTTTCTATCTCCTCATGCAAACTTGGCTGGGCTTCTTTTATCATGATATTCAATCGACACGGCAATCTGCTAAGAGCATCTGCTACCACATTAGCTTTGCCGGGGTGATAGTGAATGTCAAGGTATTAGTCCTTGATTAACTCTATCCATCTCCTTTGCCTGATATTTAGCTCCTTATGGGTGAAAATATACTTCAGACTCTTGTGATCCGAATAAATCTCACAGCGGTTACCCATGAGGTAATGCCGCCATGTCTTCAAGGCTAAAACTATGGCTGCTAGTTCGAGGTCATGGGTAGGGTAATTCTGCTCATGTTGCTTTAGTTGTGAGGACAGATAGGATATGACTTTGCCTTCTTGTATCAACACACATCCGAGACCAATCTTGGATGCGTCACAATACACATCAAAAGGCTTCTTGATATCCGGCATAATCAAGATTGGGGCTGAAATCAATCTCTTCTTGAGCTCTTGAAAACTTGCTTCACATTTGTCCGTCCATTCAAACTTCTTATCTTTCTTCAACAACTGGGTCATGGGTCTTGCGATGCTCGAGAATCCTTCTACGAACTTGCGGTAATATCCCGCTAATCCGAGAAATGCGCGAACTTGGGTTTGAGTGGTTGGGGCTTTCCATTCTTCCACATACTTAATCTTGGTGGGATCGACAGCAATTCCTCCTGCCGACACAATATGTCCTAGAAATCCTACTTCCTTTAACCAGAACTCACATTTGCTAAACTTGTCATACAACTGATGCCCTCTAAGGGTTTCAAGGATGGTCCTCAGGTGTAGCTCATGGTCTTCTTCTGATTTGGAATAGATCAGAATATCGTCGATAAAAACATCGACAAACTTATCCAGGGAGTTCATAAAAATCTTATTCATTAGATTCATGAAATAAGTGAGGGAATTGGTTAATCCAAAAGACATGACAGTGTACTCATACAATCCATATCTGGTGGTGACGGCAATCTTTGGAATATTCGTTGCGCGGATCTTGAGTTGATGATAACCAGTTCTAAGATCAATCTTAGAAGACACTTTGGCACCGGTCAACTGGTCAAATAGATCTTCTATCTTCGGCAGTGGTACTTGTTCTTAATGGTGCCATCATTCAGCTTCCGGTAATTCGTGCACAAACGGTTACCTCCATCTTTCTTATCCACAAACAAGACAGATGATCTCCATGGCGACGCACTTGGTTGAATCAAACCTGTCTCTATAATAGCATCCAGTTGCTTCTTTAGCTCCACTAATTCATACGGGTTCATACTATAAGGTCTCTGAGCTATGGGTCTAGTTCCAGGGATTAGTTCAATAATAAACTCGATATCCCGATCTGGGGGCATATCGGGCAATTCATCTGGGAATACGTCGGGGTATTCACATACTACTCTGACTTGGTCAATGGTTGGTTGGGCTAGACTCTTGTTGCACTTGAATTGACGGGACAAAGTCTCATATACATGCTCTACTGATACTCCAGTGGTACTAGTCATGGTTATGGCTTTCTTGGCACAGTCGATTAATCCTTTATGTTTCGACATCCAATCCATTCCTAGTACTACTTCCAAACCTTTGGTTCCAAGTACTATTAGATTAGCATAAAAATCTATTCCATGGATTCTGATAGGTACGGCCTTGCAAATTTGTATAGCTTTGGTGGTTGAACCAGGTATTTGAACTATCATAACATGCTTCAGTTTTGTTGGTTGAATCTTACTAGTGCATGCGAGTGCGATGCTCCAGAATCAAACAACACTCTTGCAAGTACCGAGTTAATAGAAAACATACCCAGCACGACATCTAGCGTTTCCCGAGATTCTTCGGCATTCATGTGAAACAGACGTCCGTTGTGGTTGAGTGAGTTCCCTGGGGCAAATCTCCTTCCAGGATGAACACGACGTTGCTGCTGAGCTGGTGAATTCACATTGGTGGCTACTGCAAGCTTATTGGGGCACTCGTTGCAGTAGTGACACCTGACTCCGCATTCAAAACAAGTAATCAGAGACTTGTCTTTTCCTGCAACAGGCACGACATTTCTTCTAGTCCTTGGGGTAGTATTGTTGTTGTTGTTGTTGTTGTTGTCGTTGTTGTTGTTGGACTTAGGCGGTGCACGGTTGAAATTGTTGGAGTTGCCAGGGTTGTTGTTGTGGTTTCCTCCAGGCCTTGGGTTTCCTCCTCCACAGTTGAGATAGTTCGGACAGGACATAGGGGGTCTATTGTTTCTCGGGGCATATCCTACAGACGGGTTGGGGTGATACTTTGGGGTATGGTGGGATCCTGGTTGATGCATCATTCGACGCTTGCGATTCTCGTTGGCTTGGTTGATCTTGCCTTCCATTTGGATTGCAGAGTCCACTAAGGCTTCAAGGTACGCGAAGGGAATGTTTACCAGCACTGTTTACCAGCACTGTCTGCATCTCATCATGTGGACAATTCAAGAATCTCTCCTTCTTCTTTGCTTCGGTGTCAATCTCATTTGGTGCATACCTAGCTAATGACAGAAATTTTTCACGGTAATCAACTACTGTCATCCTCCCTTGCTTCAATTCTCTGAACTCATCTCTCATCCTCTTGATTAAACCCGGGGGCACATGGGTCCTGCTGCTTGATTTTGAATTCATCCCAGGTCAGTATCTGACCTCCATTCATGGTACAAATGCTATTTTCACCAAGATCTTGCATCACCTGCCAGATAATGGGTGGCAAACAATACTTTCTCATTGGCCTCTACTCCTGCGACCTCTAAGTTGTTCTCCATGGTATGCAGCCAGTCATCAGCATCTAATGGCTCTTCAGACTTACTAAATATGGGGGGACTGGTGTTTTTGAAAGTTCTTGAGCTTGGATCCATGGTTATCCTAGTTTCCATGGCCTTGATTATTATGGGTCATCTGAGCTATCTGTTGAAGGGTGGCTAACTTAGCTTGACGTTCAGCTCTTACAACATCACGGTCAGCAGCCAACATTTGTAGGATTTGCAGCATTGGATCCTGAGATGAACTGCTTCCTTCGGGATTTCCACGAGTCATTTGAAGATTGGGATAGATAGTGATACATGAGGGAACTTTCTACGGTTCATGGATTTGTTTTTAAAATTATTTTAAACTTTGAGTTTGACTCTGGTTTTTCCAACTAGCAACTTTCTTTTCATTCATTCATTCATAGCACCCAATACAAACACACACCACACCAGGGTAACAAATGGTTTTAGGAACCATTCTATGAAGCTACGATACAGTGGGAGAGGATACAACTCACGCATATGATAGTGCCCTATTGTGACTACTCATCATCAATGAAGGCGGAATCATCATCATCATCATTAGTGTGGAAGTCCATGTCGAGGTCCTCCACGTAGTAATCATCATCACCGAGGTAGGAGTAGAGATCTCCACTGATATCTTCACCTTCCTCCTCCGTCTCTTCAAGTTGGGTCACCTGATCACCGATGGTCCTCTTAAGAGTGGCCACCCTCTTGCGAAGACGATCGATGGTGCGATCCTTCTTTTCACGCTGACGGCGAAGTGAATAGCGCTCCTAGGCAAGGATGGCAAGGTCCTGGTCCTTCCTGACTGCAATGTCATGGTTGTGGTTGGCGTAGGCGCGGGTGTTGTCCAACTCCTTCTACCTATCATACAACATGAAGTCGAGATGATCCACCTGATGATTCAGCTCCAGATGGCCTCGCACCTCCAATGGCAGTCCCATAGAATCACTCCTTGCATAGTAAGCAAAGCGAGTGCCATTGATCTGGTTGATGTTTTGCCCACACAGACGGGCAAGAGCCTCCTGCATAGCCCTGGTTAGTCCATCTAGCCAGTTGTTCTCCCTCAGGATGAATTGGATCTTCTCCGAGGTGGGTGCCTCCATCTTGCCTCTGAGCTCTGCAACTATCAGAAAATAGTCTTGATGACCCACAAGTGTAAGGGATCGCAACAGTCTTCGTGGGTAGTATTACCCAATTTATTGATTCGACACAATGGGAGCGAAAGAATACTTGCAAGCCTTAACAACTTAGTTGTTAGTTCAGCTGCACCTGGAAATAGTTCTTGCTCACAGAAGTTTATCAGTAGCAACAGTTTGTAGTAGCAACAACAACAGTAACATTGCAACATCCCAGATTTTTATATTAAGATGTTACTAGAAACATGCATCATCCTTGCACCATTGCATTATACAAATTAAAGTTGCATCAAAACCCTATCACCAAACCCTAAGCAAAACCTTAATAAAAAAACTTCCTCTATGAGAGCAAGAAGGAAGTAATCTTACTTAGCCCTTCTAAAACTATGTAAAAATAATATTTTCTAGTTCTGAGATGACCCCCGCATTTTTACAAAAATTTAGGAACTAGTTTCACTAAATTTGGGCTTGTTATGACAAAGTTATTAAAGTTTTAGTGAAACAGAAAATTGATAAAATAAAATAATGAAAAAAAAACCTAACTAACCTAAGCGGGCCAGCTAGGCTAGCCCGCACCTATCTACCACCGCGCCTGGCAGTCAGCGCCACCAGCACGTGGGCCGGCCCAATTTCCCCCTCTCGCAGCCCACGAGCCGCGCAGATGCTGACGCCGGGGCCCCACCGTGTCGTCTCCCTCCTGGAGTCCGCGGCGAACCCAAACCCCCCGCCACGGACTTGTCGGGATATGCTCGAATCCTAACCGATTCGGCCGCCCCCCCCTCCAAGTCACTGGGCTATAAAAGCCGACCCTCTCGTCGTTGTTTCCCTCAAAAAACCCTATCTCGATACTCGCCGAACCGCTGCCGATTTCTCACCGACGCATCGCTGGAGTTCGCGGAGACCGGCGGAGCAGTGCGGCTGGACGAGGAAGGGGAGGTTGAAGCCGATCTCGCGAACTGGACCGCGAGGAGGAGACGCGCGCCATCGTCTACTCCTCTGCCTCGAGAAGCCACTGGACCGCCGCCGAGTACCACCGTCCGACAGCGCCGCCGCCGTCTGTCTCCCCTCGCCATCGTCGCCACCGCGGTAAGTCGCCGCCCCCTCCCCCCGTCCGCTAGATCGACGATCTACGACTCAGATAAGATGTTCAAACGAAGGGGTATCGGCAAGTAGCGTTACGACGCGTGGCATGTCCACGCCAGCACGCCACGTCAGCGCGCGTCGCTTAGCTGGGCCAATCCGGGGCTACCACCTGTCACAGATATGTTAGGATTAGTTTAAATAGGCAGAATTGATTAAAAAAATTCGAAATTCATAGTAAATCAACCGTTTGGCCAAAAATTGCGTATGATATACCGTTGGATTCACAAAATTGTTTAGATCACAGATATGTAATAATTTTGCAAGTTTGCAGTAGTATTTTCTATGTAGGATTTAATCTCAAGATTGGAGTATTTAATTCAATGAAAAATAATTGGAACTCCGTTTTAGTTGATTATTATTGCGTTGGCTTTGTCCTTACAATGCCTACTGACTAAAGTTATAAAACCTTGCTTAAGATCCTTAGATCTGATTCGGGGATAATTAGATGGTTGGATCTCCTTATGAGCTTATAAATTAAAGTAATGATCCAAATTAATTAAAATATGTGGGAAACTAATACTAACAACATCCACAACACATTAGAAACCCCAAAAGGATACCTTGGTCAAATTAGAAACAATCTTGCATAATTAACATGTTGCATGCATGCATATTATCTCTGTGGCATTATTTTGTGCAAGTTGTGATTAGATCTATGTTTGTGTTTCGTTAGATTGTTCGGAGTGCGCTGAGGAGTGCTATTGTGTAGAGTGTCGCTCGGATCAAGGCAAGTTACACCACTTGTTCATATTATTGTCCCAGTTTTGTCTATGCATGTTTTGATCTATAAATTTTGTAGAGTGCATGTGTAGGATGGTCTAGTAGAATTTTTCCTTAATATTACTTTGCAAGTGCGATGGTTTTGTAGTATGCCATAAGTAGCTCTATACTTAGTATTTTTCCCCACCTAATAGGTTACCCCTGTTTTGCTAAGTATTGCTTGCTATGCTATATATGTAAAGTACCGTTGGGGGGGTTGAAAGACAATGAATTTTTTTCTAAGTATAAAGGCTCTCTTGAGCAAACTTTTCCTCTCAAATCCACTTCAAAATAAAAATAAGTTTTCTTCTGGGTGGAATGGTTGCCGGGACAACGAGTGAGATTTTGGTGGAGGACGGCCGTCCAAAAATCAAAGAAGTCCGCCATTTTTCTAAATTCAGAAGCTTCTAGTGCAACCACAGTACATATGGGCTCTGTCTTGGCCTAGTACTTAGTGGGAAACCTCACCTGGGTACCAACATTTGGAGGTTCTTGGCACGGTTGGATCTAGAAGGTAGGGGGGATACTAAGGGAAAGCCTTACCATAATCTTGCCTGTAAATGGACTTGATCGTGGATTGTGGGTAAAGTGCACAAACTCTCGAGAGTATTGCAATCTGATCGATCAGCCGAGTTCACGGAAAAGAACACTTGAGCATCTGAAGGATGGAGCCTCTGAAGGATCTTCCTCTCTCTCTTTCAAAACCTAAAGTTTTCTAAAACCCAAGGCGTGAGTCATATCGCTATTGGGAGGGTTTTGGAAACTTGGTGAGTAATATCCAAGTGTTAGGTTGTTTGGATACTTGGTGAGTAATATCCTCGTGTGCCATTCGACCATATATTACTTAAACAATCGTTTACAAAGTAGGGAAATCTTCTCTTCTTTTCCATACTTAAGAAAATTAGCTTTGAGCAAATGAACTCCACAGCATAAACTAGCCTTGCATGTAGAGTTAGTCTTTTTCTTTCCTTGGTGTAATTTTTCTAATACGTTCAAAGTATTGACCCAACTTGTTGGATGCACGTCTTATGTGTAGAATCCGAAGATTGAAAGGTGTGTAGGGATCACGAGTCTACACTCGACAAGCCTAGGCGTTGATGGACTCAAGCTGCTTTATTTTTCCGCTGTTATTTGAGCTAGTTTAATGCTAAGAAAATTTGTAATAGATTCATACTCTGGATTCTCCGTGTAATAATGACTTTGTGTTTTACATGATATTCATCGGCTGTGAGTGCTAGCTATTGATCCAGGGACTAGCATGTAAATCACAGGGACTTAGGATCTTTATAGATCCAAGGTCACAACAGATGGTATCAGAGCACATCGTTGCCTGTAGGACGTGACCCTAGGATTGGAACCACCTTTAACTTATGTGCCTTACTTGCTTTTTCTTCTAGGTTATTTTTCGCACTTCTAGTACCTGCCTTCCTCTACTTGATTAAGTATCTAATATTCATTCTTCTAACTTAAAGATGACAAGCTTCCTCTACGACACCGTCGCGGACATCGAGCCCCTTCGCTTTGGTGGATGCCTCATGGATCTCCTCACGCGTTTGGACCTTCCCCTGCCAACAATCCAGGGAAGAACAATGAAGAAACTCCACAAGGACGGCTGCTGGGGAGTCAAAGTCATCCAGCCAGGACAAGAGCGAGGCAAGAACCCGGAGGAAGACATAGCAATCCACATTGTTAGCGAGTCCAAGGAGAATGCCCTTAGCATCAGCTTGCAGCAGCTCATTGGTCGCCTATGTGGACGCCATCACGAGGTTCTCCAAGGACACTGCGGCGGCCTTTTCGGAAGGCGAGATGAGGAAGGAATTCCCATGGAGTTAACCTTTGAGGAAAGGACTTCTACCAAGCGCCGAAGGACCCAATATCAAGACTTGGAGTGCCACATTCATGACCTTGAAAAAGGCAGCTTCCTCGAGATGCTAAGGAACGATGAGCTATGTGCTCTCATCAAGGAGAAGGAGGAAATAATTAAGAAACAAGAGGAGGCAATGAAGCTCCAAGATATGATGTTCCAGGACCAAGAGAAGAAGTTCGCTAACCAAGAGAAGAGGGTGATAAATAAAAACAAGAGGATTAGGGAACTCAAACAGGAAGTCGAGGGAACTAAAGTACAGACTGAGGGCCTTTGCAAGATAATCAATGATGTGTGTGCTTCCAAGAGAGACTTGGCAAAGCAACTTGAAGCCGCAAAGAAGTCAATCCTAGTGGAGAAACTACAGGGCGGGAAGGAGGGACTTTAGGAGCAGCTAGAAGCCACTACCAAGAAGCTGCAGGATGAGATAAAGGACCTCCAAGAGAATCTTGAAGCCACCGCAAAGGAGATGGAGCTGTACAAGACAACCCTAGAGCAGGAGGGCTACTCGTTCGAGGACGGGGAAGAGGAAGGCGTGGAGGATGTGTAGTAGTTGGACTACCTTTAAATTCTAGAACGTTATTCGCGATTGTAATAAATACCAAGACATGTTTGGTTTAGTTAAACTTGGATGAATTCTATGTCAAACTTGTGCTGTTTGTGTCTTGTGTGTCTTGTGTGTTTTTATAAGGGTAGGAGTTTACTACTTAGTCTTTCTGTCTATTTGTTAACTTGTTTCTCAAACCCCACAGATACCGCCAAGACGCGTGAACACCGAAATTCCCCCAGATATTGCACAACTTTTGGCCACTCAGAAACAGATGATCCAACTGCTCACTCAGAACATGCAAAACAACAACAACAACAACGCACCACCTCCGCCACCCCACCTCCACCACCACCTCATAAGGATCGCTTGACTTGGTTTTTGAGGTTGAACCCACCTACCTTCACTTGCAGCGTTGAACCAATCATTGCAGATGACTAGATCCGCACAATTAACAAGAAGTTAGATACTGTGCAAGCTGTCGGAGCCGACAGGTTGTGTTATGCCGCGCACTAGCTTGAAGGACCTGCAGCAGAATGGTGGGAAAACTACCAAGTCACCCACCCGGATATTGATGCTATCACTTGGAATCAGTTCGAGTTAGCTTTCCGCACTCATCACGTGGCTGTTGGTGTCATGACTCTGAAAAGGCGCGAGTTTCGCGACTTACACCAGCTGCACCGTTCTGTCACCGAGTATGGTGAGATTTTCAACAAGCTAGCCCGTTATGCACCCGATGATGTTTCCACTAATGCCAAGAGGCAGGAGGAATTCTTAAGAGGACTCAATGATGAGACATCTATTCAGCTTGTGGCTCAGAAGTTTGACAACTTTCGGGAGCTCTTGTACATAGCTGTTGTGGTTGAATCCAAGAGAAAGAGCATAGAGAACCGCAAAAGGAAGTCTAACCCTCACAAGCACTCTGTCCCGTACCAGAAGAAGCGCACTTCCTCACCACCACCGTATAACGGTAATGGCCACAACCATAATGGTCATGACCATGGTGGTCACAAACACAATGGCCATAAGCACCGCAATGGGAATAGCAGCAACGGAAAGGATCTCAGTGAGGTAACATGCTTTAAGTGCAACAAGACAGGCACTATGCAACCACTTGCCCCGAGAAGAAGAATGGCAATGGGAATGGCAATGGACACAACCATGGCAATGGAAACGGGAAGAAGCCAAATCCGTTTGTCAAAGCCAGGGTAAATCATGTCTCTATGGAGGATGCTTGTGATGCACCGGACTCCGTGATTGGTAAGTTCAAGCTCAATTCCATTCCCGCGGTTGTTCTTTTTAATACTGGTGCATCGCATTCATTCATATCAAGGGTATTTGTGGATAGAGGCAAGATACCCACGGAGACTATAAATTCTCCTCTAAGGGTAGGTTCTCCTGGAGGAGAAATAGTGGCAAACTCTGGTTGCCGGGGATTAGAACTAAGGATTGGGACACACATCTTCCCTACGAGTCTAGTTGTTCTGGAGTCACAATGATTAGACATAATCTTGGGCATGAATTGGATGACCGAATATGAAGGAGTCATAGATTGTGCCAAAAGGACTGTCATGCTCACAACACCGGAAGGAAAGAGGATCCGTATCAAGTCAAAATTTGCACTTAAGGAAGTTATGGTGAACTCTCTTAAGGGGGTTAGCTTGGAGGATGTACCCATCGTGAACGAATACCCGGATGTCTTTCCAGAAGAGTTACCCGGGATGCCTCCCGACCATGATATAGAGTTTCTCATTGACTTGCTATCGGGCACATGACTGATAGCCAAGAGACCATACAAGATGGATGTAGACGAGTTGAAGGAACTCAAGAAACAACTTAGGGAAAAATTGGACAAGGGATTCATCCAACCCAGCGCATCATCTTGGGGAGCACCTGTCCTATTCGTGGAAAAGAAGGATAAAACCAAGAGGCTGGTTGTGGACTACCACTCGTTGAATGAAGTGACGATCAAGAACAAGTACCCTCTGCCTAACATCAATGACCTGTTTTATCAGTTAAAGGGAGCCAGTGTGTTCTCAAAGATCGATCTGCGATCAGGCTACTTTCAGCTAAAGATTCGAGAACAGGATGTGCCCAAAACAGCCTTCACCACAAGATACGGATTGTATGAGTACACCGTGATGTCGTTTGGTCTAACTAATGGCCCGGCATACTTCATGACCATGATGAACAAGGTGTTCATGGAATATTTGGACAAGTTTATCGTGGTATTCATAGATGATATACTCCAAGGATGAAAAGGAACATGAGAAACATCTGCGCCTAATTATGGAGAAACTAAGAGAACATAAGTTGTATGCCAAATTCAGCAAATGTGAATTCTGGTTAAAGGAAGTGGGTTTCCTTGGTCATGTTGTGTCAGCAAGAGGAGTTGCCGTAGACCCTAGTAAGGTAGCGTTCGTAACTGAATGGGAGTCACCCAAGAATGTGGGGGATATTAGGAGTTTCTTGGGACTCGCAGGATATTACCGGAGGTTCATTGAATTTTTTTCCAAAATAGCAAAACCCATGACAGAACTGTTGAAGAAGGAAAGGAAGTTCCTATGGACCAAGGCATGTGAAGCAAGCTTTTAAGAGTTGAAGAAATGCCTCGTAATGGCACCAGTTCTATGTCTTCCTGATATCCAAAAGGATTTTCAAGTCTATTGTGACGCTTCTTGACAAGGACTTGGAAGTGTATTGATGCAAGATGGGAAGGTGGTGTCCTATGCCTCTCGACAACTTAATAACCACGAACACAACTATCCCACACATGATTTGGAACTTGCGCCTGTGGTACATGCACTCAAGGTATGGAGACACTACCTCATGAGCAAACATTGCGATGTGTTCACGGTTCATAAGAGTTTGAAGTACATCTTCACCCAAAAGGAGTTGAATATGAGGCAAATAAGATGGCTTCAACTGATTAAGGATTATGACTTGGATTTACAGTCCACCCCGGAAAGGCAAATGTGGTAACCGATGCCTTAAGCCGTAAAGTTTATGTGAATGGACTTACCACAGGGGAACTTCCAGAGGACTTATGCAAGCAGATTAAAAGATCTCAGGCTAGAAATAGTTCCGAAAGGACATGTAGCGACTATGGAAATAGTGCCTACTCTTCAAGAGAGAATCAAGGAAGCACAAAATGGAGATAAGGAGTTGGATGAAATAAGAGTCAAAATAGGTGAAGGGAAGGCAAAAGACTTCCGTCTTGACGAACAAGGAACCCTATGGTATGGAAAGCGATTGTGCGTTCCCAATGACTCCGATATCAGAAATTTGATTTTACAAGAGGCTCACGATTCACCATACTCAATTCATCCGGGAAACACAAAGATGTATATGGATGTGAAGGATAGATTCTGGTGGAATAACTTGAAAAGAGAAATTGCCGAGTATATTTCCATGTGTGATGTATGCAATAGAGTTAAGGCCGAGCATCAGAAACCGGCCGGATTGCTGCAACCACTACCTATACCCGACTGGAAGTGGGACAAGGTAGGCATGGATTTTATCACGGGATTTCCCCGGACTCGTTCAGGATTTGATTCAATCTGGGTAGTGGTAGACCACCTTACTAAGGTGGCTCAATTTATCCCCGTAAATACCACATATACAAGTGCTAAGCTTGCCAAGATATATATGTCAAGGATTGAAAGTCTGCATGGTGTCCCTAAGGGAATTGTGTCAGATAGATGCACCCAGTTCAATTCAAAGTTTTGGCGATAGTTACATGAGTCTCTTGGAACCAGACTAGAATTTAGTACTGCTTTCCACCCTCAAATAGATGGCCAAACAGAAAGGGTGAACCGGATTCTGGAAGATATGTTGAGAGCTTGCGCACTAGACTATGGGTCTAGTTGGGATGATAACTTGCCATATGCTGAGTTCTCGTACAACAACAGTTACCAGACAAGTATCAAGATGGATCCGTTTGAAGTTCTGTATGGCAGGAAGTGTAGGGCTCCGCTGTTATGGAGTGGAGTCGGAGAACGTAGTCTGTTTGGACCTGAATTGATCAAGGATGCCGATGAAAAGGTATGGCAGATTCAAGATAGGCTAAAGGTAGCCCAATCCCGACAAAAGAGCTATGCTGATTCCAAGCGCAGGGATGTGACTTATAAAATAGGGGACCGTGCATACCTCCGAGTTTCACCATTGCGAGGAGTTAAGAGGTTTGGAATTAAGGGTAAGTTAGCCCCACGATTCATAGGACCATATAAGGTTCTAGCCCGTAGAGGAGAAGTTGCTTATCAGTTGGAGCTACCAGAAGGACTGATAGTTCATGATGTGTTTCATGTATCACAACTAAAGAAGTGCCACCCACAAATGGCCGAAACACCGCTAAGAGATACAGTTCCCCTGGATGAGGTTCAGTTGGAGAATGACCTTACCTATGAGGAAAAACCCATCAAAATATTGGAAACAGCCGAAAGGATTACCCGCACCAAGACTATCAGATTCTGCAAAGTCCAATGGAACCACCATTCTGAGGAAGAAGCCACGTGGGAACGTGAAGAAGATTTGATGGCAGAACACCCACACCTATTTGCTAGCCAACCCGAATCTCGGGGACAAGATTCTTCTTAAAGGGGGTAGGTTTGTAACATCCCAGATTTTTATATTAATATGTTACTAGAAGCATGCATCATCCTTGCACCATTGCATTATATTAAAGTTGCATCACAACCCTATCACCAAACCCTAAACAAAACCTTAATAAAAAACTTCCTCTATGAGAGCAAGAAGGAAGTAATCTTACTTGGCCCTTCTAAAACTATGTAAAAATAATATTTTCTGGTTTTCAGATGACCCCCACATTTTTACAAAAATTTAGGAACTAGTTTCACTAAATTTGGGCTTGTTATGACAAAGTTATTAAAGTTTTAGTGAAACAAAAAATTGATAAAAGAAAAGAATGAAAAAAAAACCTAACTAACCTAAGCGGGGCAGCTAGGCCAGCCCGCACCTATCTACCGCCGCGCCTTGTAGTCAGCGCCGCCAGCACGTGGGCTGGCCCTATTTCCCGGCCTTCTTGCAGCCTGCGAGGCGCGCAGACGCTGACGCCGGGGCCCCACCCCGTCGTCTCCCTCCTGGAGTCCGCGGCGAACCCACCCCCCCCTCGCCACGGACGCATCGGGATATGCTCGAATCCTAACCGATTCGGCTGCCCCCTCCTCCAAGTCACTGGGCTATAAAATCCGACCCTCTCGTTGTTGTTTCCCTTGAAAAACCCTAGATCGATACTCGCCGAACCGCTACCGATTTCTCACCGACGCATCGCCGGAGTTCGGGGAGACCGGCGGAGCAGTGCGGCTAGACGAGGAAGGGAAGGTTGAAGCCGATCTCGCGAACGGGACCGCGAGGAGGAGCCGCGCACCATCGTCTACTCCTTTTCCTCGAGAAGCCACCGGACTGCCGCCGAGTACCACCATCCGACAGCGCCGCCGCTGTCTGCCTCCCCTCGCCATCGTCGCCACCGCGGTAAGTCGCCGCCCCCTCTCCCTGTCCGCTAGATCGACGATCTACGGCTCAGATTAGATGTTCAAACGAAGGGGTATCGGCAAGTAGCGTTACATCGCGTGGCATTTCCGCGTCAGTGCGCATCGCTTAGCTGGGCCAATCCGGGGCCGCCACCTGTCACAAATATGTTAGGATTAGTTTAAATAGGCAGAATTGAGTAAAATTTTGCGAAATTCATAGTAAATCAACAGTTTGGCCAAAAATTGTGTATGATATACCGTTGGATTCACAAAATTGTGTAGATCACACATCTGTAATAATTTTTCAAGTTTTCAGTAGTATTTTTTGTGTAGGTTTTAATCTCTAGATTGTAGTATTTAATTCATAGAAAAATAATTAGAACTGCGTTTTAGTTGATTCTTGTTGCGTAGGATTTGTCCTTACAATGCCTACTGAATAAAGTTATAAAACCTTGCTTAAGATCCTTAGATCTGATTCGGGGCTAATTAGATGGTTGGATCTCCTTATGAGCCTATAAATTAAAGTCTGTGGGAAACTAATACTAACAATATCCACAACACATTAGCAACCCCAAAAGGATACCTTGGTCAAATTAGAAACAATATTGCATAATTACCATGTTGCATGCATGCATATTATCTCTTGTGGCATTATTTTGTGCAAGTTGTGATTAGATCTATGTTTGTGTTTTGGTAGATTGTTCGGAGTGATACTATGTAGAGTGCTGCTCGGATCAAGGAAAGTTACACCACTTCTTCATATTATTGTCCCAGTTTTGTCTATGCATGTTTTGATCTATAAATTTTGTAGAGTGCATGTGTAGGATGGTCTAGTAGAATTTTTCCTTAATATTACTTTGCAAGTGCGATGATTTTGTAGTATGCCATAAGTAGCTCTATACTTAGGATTTTTACCCGCCTAATAGGTTACCCCTGTTTTGCTAAGTATTTCTTGCTATGCTATATATGTAAAGTACCGTTGGGGGGGGTTGAAAGACAATGAATTTTTTCTATGTATAAAGGCTCTCTTGAGCAAACTTTTCCTCTCAGATCCACTTCAAAATAAAAATAAGTTTTCTTCTGGGTGGAATGGTTGCCGGGACAACGAGTGAGATTTTGGTGGAGGACGGCCGCCTAGAAAACAAAGAAGTCCGCCATGTTTCTAAATTCAGAAGCTTACCTAGTAATTAGTGGGAAACCTCACCTGGGTACCAACATTTGGAGGTTCTTGGCACTGTTGGATCTAGAAGGTAGAGGGGATACTCATGGAAAGCCTCGCCATAATCTTGCCTGTAAAAGGACTTGATCGTGGATTGTGGGTAAAGTGCACAAACTCTCGAGAGTATTGCAATCTGATCGATCAGCCGAGTTCACGGAAAATAACACTTGAGCATCTGAAGGATGGAGCCTCTGAAGGATCTTCCTCTCTCTCTTTCAAAACCTAAAGTTTTCTAAAACCCAAGGCATGAGTCATATCGCTATTGGGAGGGTTTTGGAAACTTGGTGAGTAATATCCAAGTGTTAGGTTGTTTGGATACTTGGTGAGTAATATCCTCGTGTGCCATTCGACCATATATTACTTAAACAATCATTTACATAGTAGGGAAATCTTCGCTTCTTTTGCATACTTAAGAAAATTAGCTTTGAGCAAATGAACTCCACAGCCTAAAATAGCCTTGCATGTAGAGTTAGTCTTTTTCTTTCCTTGGTGTAATTTTGCCAATACATTCAAAGTATTGACCCAACTTGTTGGCTGCACGTCTTATGTGCAGAATCCGAAGATTGAAAGGTGCGTAGGGATCGCGAGTCTACACTCTACAAGCCTGGGCATTGATGGACTCAAGCTGCTTTATGTTTCCGCTGTTATTTGAGCTAGTTTAATGCTAAGAAAATTTGTAATAGATTCATACTCTAGATTCTCTGTGTAATAATGACTTTGTGTTTTACATGATATTCATCGGCTGTGAGTGCTAGCTATTTATCCAGGGACTAGCATGTAAATCACAGGGACTTAGGATCTTTATAGATCCAAGGTCACAACAAACATCAATAGTGAA
Organism: Avena longiglumis; assembly: GCA_030063025.1. NCBI lineage: Eukaryota > Viridiplantae > Streptophyta > Magnoliopsida > Poales > Poaceae > Avena > Avena longiglumis. The sequence continues at coordinate 139,635,062 of CP125978.1, read as the reverse complement.
ACAATAGCAATAGTAACAGTAATATTAAACACTAGGATTCGAGTGCAGTAGGCATAGGAATGGATGACGGGCATTGCATGGACGAGTCTAAACATGTAACTTCAAGACATAGGACATTGCAGATAAATAATAACAAGCATCCAAGTACTAAACAATCATAGGCATGTGCTCCAAATATAGTCATACGTGCTCGTAATGAGAACTTGCACAACATCTTCTGTCTAGCCAGCCCGTGGTAGCGGGGCCTCTAGGGAACTACTGGCAATTAAGGTGCTCCTTTTAATAAAGCACCGGAGCAAAGCATTAACACTCCGTAAAAATATGTGATCCTCACACCACAGATATCCCCTCCGGTTGTCCCAATTATTGTCACTTTGGGGCCTTTGGATCCAGACAATGATATGTGTACACAACTTGCATATAAGATCATAAACAATACTATCATAATGATTCAATAATAAGTTCAGATCTGAGATCATGGTACTCGGGTCCTAGTGACAAGCATTAAGCACAACAAGTTGCAACAAAGTCAAATAGCACAAGAGATACTAGGCACTATGCCCTAACAATCTTATTCGATTACATGATAGAACTAATCCAATCACTACCATCCCCAAGCCTACAACAGGGGATTACTCACTCATGGATGAGGAAAACATCGGTGGTTGATGGGGATGCACTGGTGATGACGATGGTGATGATCCTCTCCAAATTCCCCGTCCCAGCAGGGTGCCAGAACGGAGTTTCTGGATCCAAATCTTGGTTTTTGGTGGCGGCGGCGAAGCGGAACTCTTTATTTAAAACTATCGAACCCCCCTGAGCTTTTAGGTCAGAAGGCAACTTATAGGCGCGGAGGGAGGCAGAGGAGCTGCCTGGGGTGGCCAAACCCCCTCCAGGCGTGGGGTCAGGCTACTGGGTGGGTCCGCCCCCGTGCCTCCTCTGCCTCCCCTTCGGCCGTGGATCTTCTTGTGAGAAATAGTTTTTGGCATATTTTCCGGATTTTTCGATAGTTCATTTTCGCACAAAACAAGACACCAAGATAATTCGCTAAAAATAATACATCCGTGTTATTTGTATCCAAATCACACAAGTTTAGAGAAGAAACAATAGCAAAGTGTTCGAGAAAGTAGATACGTTTTGGACGTATCAACTCCCCCAAGCTTATCTTATTGCTTGTCCTCAAGCAATTCAGTTGAAAACTGAGTGCGATAAAATAACTTCCACGAACACTTTGCTTCATATGATGTAAATATTCTCATCACAGGAGTAGATGCTTAGACAATTCATAATAAAGAGTATGCAACTAAGTCTACTCAATAGTCATTGCAAGCTATGAAGAGAAACCAACTCAAGAATAATAAGTAGCATGAAACATAAACATAAGCAACATTGCAGTGCTCATAATAGGGTATGCTAGAGTGGTATATCGCTTGCCTTTGTTTGAAGAGAACAATATAAATCCCAAGGCACCTCTGAAGTTCACATGAAGACTAGAGATAAAGATATCAGAGATACGAGCATCAAATTCATGACATAATTAACAAAGTTTTCGAACAGAAACAAGAATGACAACTAGGTTCTCAAGAAGGTGCTCATAGAATAAGTTGTGACTCAACAAAGTTGTGAAAACGGTTTTGTGAAGGTTTGAAAGGCTTCCCAATGCTGAAAGGAAGGTACTCATTAGATTTGAGCTCTCATTTCCCCTATCATAGGCATCTTCATGTGATTAAGGTTAAAGTGAGGTCCACTCTGAATCATATGCTTGACAGACCATAGACTGGAAATCCCATTTCCCTTGAGTACGAGGGTCGCTCCGCATCCTACTCAACTTTGGTCACCTGAAAGTTCTTGTCATTGTAAATACATGCATATCATCGAGAACCGCCAACGGGGTACCCCTTGCACATGGTACATGAACTTTCCCATAACCAAAATGACAAGACAAGTAGACAATGAGCATCTCAGCAATATTTTTATTTACAATATGCATATATTTTTATTGAGGAAGCTTCATAGATGCTTATTATAGTGATGCTGCAAGTTTCTACCATGATTAGGCATGGCTTAGGATAGCGTCCCAGGCATTTCTCTAACACAATGTATAAACTCCATAAACTAACAACTTCGCCTTTCATCTCACATCGTCGACATCCATCAACAAAAGAGCAAGGAATCAACTGGATGAGGTATCCAAAAAGGTGTTGAAAGCGTTCCCAGTGATAGCACGGTTCTGCTGACTCCCAGTATATAATAAGCAAGCATATAACTTTCATGGACTAGTCACAATGGTTCATGATTATTAAGCGCAAAGAATAAAGTGTGCCATCAAGTTCGTGAGAGCTTTACTAACTAACTTTCTCAAAACATATAAACATTTTATTTTGGAAGAAAACACGGCATATGGAATATGCACTGAAATAGCAAATGATGCTAATAGGTAGGTAAGGTGGACACAGCTGGCAATATTGGTTTTAGTGAGTTGGAAGCATAGGTAGAGCACATACTCAGTGCAAGTGAAGGCTAGCAAATAGAGAGGGAGCGACAAACGAGAGAGCAATAGCTATCATAATCATGCTTGCAACAAAACATGACTAATTATGGCATGAAAGTGATACAAAAACTCAGAGGAAAAATAAATCATTGAGGCTTACTGACTATTGATTAGTCATATGCATGCGTGAGCATGTGCCAAGTCGATTCACATGAACAGTCAGAGGAGGATACCACAATATCATACCAAAGTATGAATAAAACAATGCAAGCAAACATTCATATGACATGCTACAAACTATTAGGAAGATGGAGCTAATCATAGACAAGCAAGAACTACTAATCATCCATAATGACATACACCTTACACAAAGATGCTAAGCATGCTCACAATGATGAGTATATGTATAAAAATGAAAAAATAGAGTTTGTTACCAGCCTCTTACCACACGTCGAGTTGTCTTAATCTTCATTATTGCCCTTCACTTGTGTGACTTGAATAGTTAACATGAAACCAAAATCCACTGAGGACAGCTGATCCCTGCGAAGAACTCACAAAACCAAAGAAGAACAACAAATATTTTTGGTGTTTTCGATTTTTCAGAAACAAGCAAACAAAGAAAAACCAAACAAAAACAAAGCAAACCAAACAAAGCAAAATATTTTTGGATTTTTATTTTAGGGCAAACCAAAGCAAAGAAACAAACCAAGATAAACAACGAAAATATTTTTGGTATTTTTGGGTTTTAGAAAGAAGCAACAAAAACCAAAAAGAAAGCAAAACAATGGATATACAAAGAACCGACCGAACATGATATATATATGAGTGTGATGTCGGTGTACCTCCCCCAAGCTTAGGCTTTTATCCTAAGTGGGGCTTAATAACGCGGATAGTAGCCCCATGACGGTGGGTCATCATAGGAATGATCATAGTCAGGCACTTGCGATGAAGAAGAAGATGCACCCCAATCAAATGAGGGCTGCTGGTATGAAGACTCTCCCAAGTTGGAGGGCTGAACCGAATTATCTTCGGCATCCTCTTAAACATTATCCTCTTGCTGGGAGAGTTCCCCCACATATGTGTCAACCTCCTCCTCCGTAAGAGACCATCCTTGCCTATTATCAAAGTTAAACAAAATAGGTATAGGCAAATAAACAATTTTCTCAGTCCCACCCTTTCTCCGACCTTGCTGGGCAAAAGATAATTCATATGGAAAACTTCTCACATTAGCCCCTAAGGAAACGAAACCATGCTGAATCATAGATTCAATATCAATCCTCTCTATGGGGAACTGAAAATCTGAAAAGTGAGGCTCTAAACTATGGAAGGCTAGCAACCTAGAAGCAATGAGATCACCACAAATTCCACCCTTCTCACGGTTGGTGGTGAGACGGTGCGATATCAGATCACCCAAACTATAAGAACTATTCATATTCAGAGCAGCTGCAATAAAAGCTAGATCAAAAGAAGACAACTTTCTAGCAGTCTTTCTAGCAAGAACACACTTGGTAATGAAATAGGCAAAGTATCTAATAGCTGGGAGCTGAATGTTCCAAATTTTACCACTTTCCTTTGAGAAGTCAAAACCTTGGCAAATCTAAGTATACAAATCCACAAGTGACTTGGGCCTCTCCTTGATCTTCTCACAAGATCCCCACTGAGGTACTCTAATTGCTGCACAGAAATCAGCAAACGGCAGGTCGATAGGGATATTATATATTTTGTAATGGACCATGGGATTAGAAGTAGACTAAGTGAATATGAAGTCCTGCATAAAAGCCATGGTTAGCTTAACATATTGGATTGGTTCACCTTCAACAAAGTGCTCCAATCCTGCATTTGCAACCAAAGTTTGGAAATCTTGGAGGATCCCTGCAGCTCTCATAAATTCATGGCATGGATATATGGAAGGAAAAACCGCCTCCTCACGATGAACCTTCATTGGCTCATGCACCATCAAGTCATATTGATTCAGTGGATAAGCACTCATCTTCCTTGCTGAAATTTTTAGACAACCATCAAACCAAGTGATTTCTAAGTTGATAAATGATGAGCAACTACTATAGGAGCTTGCTAGACGACTACACATGCATCAAAACAAAGTTTCTAAGCAAAGAAGAAGCATGAAAGCTCAAACAACCTGTCACCTACAGCAGCAAAATACTCAAGATATAATCTACCAATCACAAATCTAATTGGACAAGTGGAGGAGGCACATACCAAGGAGCAAACCCTCCAAAAATCAGCACTTGAGATGGGTTGAGCAAGGAGATCGAAAATCGTGAGCATGAACCGCAAGAACTCGATCTTGAGCAAGTTTTTCGGTGTTTTTCAGGAGAGAGAAAGAAGGTGGCTTTAAGGAGGCAGCCTGGAGGGCCCTAGGTGGGCCAGACCCCCCCATAGGCGCCACCAGTGGTGGGCCCACGCCTACCACAGGTGTGGTGGCCTGGGGTGGCCCCCTGGGTCACCTATGGTACCTCTCTGCCCCTTTTTTCGAGGAAAATTTTATTTTGAATTTTCTGGGATTTTTCGGGAAACTTTATTTTTGACCAATTTTCAGGGTATGAAAGTTGATTTTCTCGCAGAAACAATTTTTTCAGAAGAAGCAAAAGCAAACCAAAAGCCAAACTACAGAAGCTCTAAGAAACTCAAACAAGCAAACAACTAGCAAAACTAAAGCTAAAGCAAAGACTAGGAAGGAGAAAGGAAAAGAAGCAAGTATAACCATAGCGAAAACATTATTTTGTTCAGAAAAATCATTTTGTTAACAAGGTTGATCAAGTATTGTTACCAAAACAATCTTATATGAAACAAAACTTTGTATTCCACAAGGTGATTATGTTACCTCATACTTGATAGCAATGGTCCCAATCATAATAGTTTCAAAATTTTCTTGTGGAATGGGACAATATATTTCTCCAACCTTAATGCCTTCAATATTTTCAATAGAATTTAGGCAATAGCTCTTAACAACCTTCTTTAGAAAATAGACAGTGTGCTCTTTGTCATTAATATTGAATGCTACTTTTCCTTGATTGCAATTCATGATAGCACCTGCAATATTAAGAAAAGGTCTCCCAAGAATAATAGACATATTATCATCTTCAAGCATTTCAAGGACAACAAAATCAGTTAGAACCATGCAATTATGAGCAAATTGAACAGGAACATCCTCACATATACCAACCGGAATAGTAGTTGACTTATCAGCCATTTGCAAAGATATATCAGTTGGTATCAACTTTTCTAGCTGGAGCCTCTTGTAGAGAGAAAAAGGCATAACACTAACTCCAGCTCCCAAATCACATAAAGCAGTTCTAACATAATTATTCTTAATAGAGCAAGGAATAGTTGGTATACCTGGATCACCAAGTTTCTTTGGAAACTTACCATTGAAGTAGTAATTAGCAAGTAGAGTAGAAATCTCCTCATTAGGAATCTTCCTTTTATTAGAGACAATATCCTTCATATACTTTGAATAAGGAGGCAACTTAATAGCATCAGTCAAAGGAATTTGCAAGAATAAAGGTTTCATCCACTCACAAAACTTGTTGTAGTGTTCTTCCTCCTTTGACTTGTGTTTCTTACCTAGAAAAGGCATAGGTTTCTGCACCCAAGGTTCTCTTTCTTTACCATGTTTATTAGCAATAAAATCTTCCTTGGTGTACCTAGTGTTCTTAGTGTGCTTCTCAGGTTCTTCCTCACCTTCCTCCTTATTAGGAGATTCATTATTATCATTACCACTCTCAGTTTCAACATCAGAGACAGATATACTATTAGGATCTACAGCAGGTTTAAGTGGTTCCTCAACTACTTTATGTTTCTTTTTCTTCCTCTTACGAGGGCTACCACTATCCGCACCTTGTTGAGAATACTGCTCTATTCTTTGAGGGTGTCCTTTAGGATATAAAGGATCTTGAGTAGCTGCACCACTCCTAGTTCTAATTCCATAAGCATGTTTATCTCCTGAAGCATTAACTAGCATATCCTTTTGTACCTTAGAAAGTTGATCAAGTTGGGTTTGAACCATTTGAAAGTGTTTACAAAGCATTTTAGTACCATTAGAAGTTCTTTCCACAATATCTTTCAACTCATGAATAGCTCTAGAGTTTTCCAATAAATGATTTTGAACTTGTTTATTAAAATGACCTTTTTTAACAATAAAAATGTCAAGTTCCTCTAAACATTGATCAGGAGGCTTACCATCAGGAATATCCCCTTCATCAAAGTGTTGGAGAGAGTGTACCTCAATAGTAGATGAGTGGGGAATTGTCTTACATAATTCTTCTATAGGAGGTAGATTCTTCACATCTTCATCTCTAATACCTTTCTCCTTTAGAAACTTCTTAGCTTCCTTCATCACTTCATCATTTAATGCAATAACTCCCCTCTTATTTGTTGTTGGTGTTAGAATTGGTTCAGGAACAACTGGTTCAGGAGTAATGGGCTCAGGTGTATTTAGCTCAGTTGAAGTCCAATCATCATAATTCTTGCTTATCTTGGTCATTAATTCTTCAGCATCTGTAGGGGTCCTTTTCCTAAAAACACAATCAGCAAAGCTATCTAGGTAGGTCCTAGAATCATAAGTTAGTCCATTATAATAAAGATAAAGGAGCTCATTCTTAGGTAATGGACATCCAGGATGTGCATCAATCAAGGAACGGAATCTTTTCCATGACTCAAGCAATTTCTCTTCTTCTCCCTGTTTAAAATCAAAAAGGCTCTACAAAGCAGCATGTCTAGCACTCGGAGGAAAATATTTATGGAAGAAAGAAGAAATCAAGCAATCAGGGCTATCAATGGAACCGGGAGGTAATCTATTAAACCAAGCCTTAGCTTCTCCTTTTAGTGAAAAAGGGAAGATCTTAGCAACAAAGTACTTACGCATCTTAAAATCATAAGAGAATAAAGCACTCATAGTAGAAAACTCATTCATATGAGCCACATCACTCTCATTTTCAGTACCACAAAAAGGTTCTTTCTCAACAATATCTAAATAAGATAAATCAAGAGAGAAATCATAATCTTTATATTTGATATCTATGGGAAAGGTGACAAACTTAGGATCATAGGACAACTTAGGCATAATAGTACGTTTAGCAAGGAGACTCTTGATAGCACTAGTACCATGTGTGTTTCGGTTCAAAAAATTCATCAGTGAGCTCAATGTAACCATCATTAATATCATAAATCTCACTAGACTCAGGTGAGCTAACAGGTGTAACAGTGTATTCACTAGGAGTTTCGGTATTTCCTAGACTAGCCATAGCAGCATCTAGAAAAGGACCTAATGAACCACTCGCATCAAGCACAGTAGAAGTAATATCATGAGTATCAAAAGCAGTTTCAGACTCATCAGTAGTAGCAGTGTCTGTAGCATGTGTATGTGGTGGTGGTGTAACAAGCTTACTTATAACAGACGGTGAATCAAGAGCAGCAGAGGTGTTTAGTATTGTACCTCTTCTTGTAGTGGATGGTAAAATAGGGAACTTTCCATCACGAGACTTCCCCATGATGAAAGGAGTAGCAGTGAACAATAATAGATCCAAGTGAACTTACAAATAAAGCTATTCTCCCCGGCAACGGTGCCAGAAAATAGTCTTGATGACCCACAAGTGTAGGGGTTCGCAATAGTCTTCGCGGGTAGTATTACCCAATTTATTGATTCGACACAAGGGGAGCCAAAGAGTACTTGCAAGCCTTAACAACTGAGTTATCAGTTAAGCTGCACCTGGAAATAGTTCTTGCTCACGGAAGTTTATCAGTAGCAACAGTTTGTAGTAGCAACAGCAACAGTAGCAGCAACAGTGAAACAGTAGCAATAGTAACAGTAATAGTAAACAGTAGGATTCGAGTGCGGTAGGCATAAGGTTGGATGACGGGCATTACATGGATGAGTCTAAACATGTAACTTCAAGACATATGGCGTTGCAGATAAATAATAACAAGCATCCATGTACTTAACAATCCTAGGCATGTGCTCCAAATATATTCATACATGCTCACAATGAGAACGTGCACAACATCTTCTGTCCAGTCAGCCCGTGGCAGCGGGGCCTCTAGGTAACTACTAGGAATTAAGGTGCTCCTTCTAATAAAGCACCGGAGCAAAGCATTAACACTCCGTGAACACACGTGATCCTCACACCACAGCCATCCCCTCTGGTTGTCCAAATTATTGTCACTTTGGGGCCTTTGGATCCGGACAATGATATGTGTACACAACTTGCAGATAAGATCATAAACAATACTAAATAATGATTCAATAATAAGTTCAGATCTGAGATCATGGCACTCGGGCCCTAGTGACAAGCATTAAGCACAACAAGTTGCAACAAAGTCAAATAGCACAAGAGATACTAGGCACTATGCCCTAACAATCTTATTTGATTACATGATAGAACTCATCCAATCCCTACTATACCCAAGCCTACAGCAGGGGAATACTCACTCATGGATGAGGGAAACATCGGTGGTTGATGGAGATGCGTTGGTGATGACGATGGTGATGATCCTCTCCAAATTCCCCATCCCGGCAGGGTGCCAGAACGGAGTTTCTGGATCAGAATCTTCGTTTCTGGTGGCGGCGGCGGAGCGGAACTCTTTCTGGAAAACTATCGACCCCCCTGCATTTTTAGGTCAGAAGGCAACTTATAGTCGTGGAGGGAGGCCGAGGAGCTGCCTGGGGTGGCCAAACCCCCTCCAGGCGCGGGGTCAGGTGGGCTCACGCCTGGGGTGGGTTCCGGGCCCCCAGGCCTCCTCTTTGTCTCCCTTCTGGCTCTGTGGATCTTCTGGTGAGAAATAGTATTGGCATATTTTCCAGGATTTTTCCTGATAGTTTATTTTTTGCACAAAAACAAGACACGAAGGTAATTCTGCTGAAAACAGCGTCAGTTCATGTTAGTTGTATCCAAATCACACAAGTTTAGAGAAGAAACAATAGCAAAGTGTTCGAGAAAGTAGATACGTTTTGGACGTATCACTATCAACCACTGTAGTTCTCCTCCTTGCTGATCATTGAGTTGTGCCCCAAAGAACTCGGGGTGCGTGTGTTCAAGAAATTCCGAGAGTTGGCTTAAATCTCGCTCGAAGATGAGTTCTCCTCCGTTTCCCAACTTGTAGAACATTCTATACTTGACTTCCATATATAAGAATGTAGGATGATTAGGTTAGTGGGGTGATCAAGTGTGTCAAATTTTAAGTAGGATTGCAAGAATTTTTGAGAAACATGAATTTTCTTGAAAGAATCTCATGGATAAGAATGAGAATAGGTTTTCATAAATACTCACTTATTTTGTTTTGAAACTAAGTTTTTGATTCAAGCGTCCATTCTAACTAGGGTCTCCTATGGTCAGGATGGCTCTGATACCAACTTGTCAACACACGGATTTTTAATCCTAGATGCCTGTTATGACATACCTCGCAATCCCATGATTACCATTTTTTCAAGACATATAATAATTGGTACAATAGTACATCATCCATTACAAACCATAATAAAGGTATTACAAATAAAAGATCTCATGATCCAGTCTTAATACAATCAACGCAGCGGAAATTAAACGTAGCGGGGCTTCATCTTCAGGGTCACAGGAAATGATGACGATGGGAGATGATGCTAGTTGTCATATACCTCCTAATTTCCATCCTCCTGGTAGTCCTTCTCATAGTCTGGCCATGGGAATAGCCAGGGACAAAGCCATGAGTAATTTTTAAGTACTCGCGAACTATCACTAACAAGTAAAGTAGTTCAAGTAGGAATCCTAAGCTCTAGGTTTATTTGCAAAAAGCCAGGTTCATTTCATACTGAGTTCAGAAGTAAAGAAAATTAGTTTAATGTTCTACAAAACCTAAGTGAGAACTTAGTTTTCATGTTCACAACCTTGTTGTGGTCAAGTCAAAGTCATAGTTCATTTCACAAGTCATTTTGAAAACATCTGACAACGGAACAGTATGGCCACTCCAACTGTCCATGGCCGTGGACGCGGCTATTCGAATAGTTTGACACTCTACAGAGATTGTACACTTTCACCACAAAATTTGATACATCCGTCAGGGATAACCCTGAATCATCATACTTAGTATGCGGATAATCAATCCTAACCTTTCAATTACACACCCTAGTATAGGCATCTCCCCTGTGTGAAGGGAATATGCCAGGGAGGCAATAATAAAGTGGTTATTATCGTATTCCTAGTTTATGATAAATGTTTATTTTACATGCTATAATTGTATTAATACGGAAACGTTAATACATGTGTGTTTAATAAACAAACAGAAAGTTCCTAGTTATGCCTCTCTCATAAAACTAGCTCGTTGATTAACAAGATGATCAAGGTTTCCTAATCATGGACATTGGATGTTGTTAATAACGAGGTCACAACATTAGCGTAATGATGTGATGAACATTCATACGAAGTATAGCATTACGATCAAAGTCATTGAGTTTATATTGCTATAACATCATATTAAGTGATCGTAATCCTTAGACCATGAGATCATGTCAATCACTAACACCAGAAGAGTATCTTGATAACATCAAACGTCACACCGTAACAGGGTGATTATAAAGATGGGTTCAGTACTAATAAAGTGTTATGTTGAGGCCCATGGATCGAGAGTGGAATTTGTTCATCCCGATGACAGATAGATATATTCTGGGCCCTCTTGGTGATATCACATTGATTAGCTTGCAAGCAAGTGATTTGATCACTAAAATTTTATATCATGGGAACGAGAAAAGAGTGCATGTTAGTAACGAGATCAAACTAGGTATGGAGATACCGATGATCGAATCTCGGACATGTAATATATCGCGAATCAAAAGGATTAAGATACTAGCGTAAAAGGTTCTGACGATCTCAAGAAAGTCATCGTTGAATGTGTGGGAGTCAGTATGGGTCTCCAGATCCTGCTTCTGATTATTGATCTATAAAGAAACCTATCGGTCGTATTTGGATCTATAAAGAAACAGACATGGATGTTTCACATCTATGAAATAGTCGACATGTCGGTAAACTTTTTATGACAATGTTCAAGGAGTTGACTATGACACGATTTGATCTTTCATAGCGATATTTAGTATGGATGGATTAAAGTAGCAACCACTACATATAATTTGGTATATGGTAGATGAATTAACAAAACAAAGTTCTAATAGAATGGTTACCTAGGACGTGTACATGACACGATCCAAAGGATTTTGTTAATTCAAAGGATGCTAAAAGGGACATGCAAACTTTAATGGTTTAAGTAAGCATCACGGAGTTGGAATCCTCACCATGATGAAAAAGGAGTTTTCATCTAGAGACGATGAAGATGCTTGCATTTGCAAGAAATTAAGTGGGAGCGCGGAGACATATTTCTAATACATTATGTGGAGGACATCTTGTTGATTAAAAATAATATAATTTTTATTAACAAAGGTTAAGAATTTCATTTCGATGAAAGAATTAGGCAAAACATGAATATTTAGCATGAATGTCTACATGGATAGACTGTGACGCTAATATGGTTATGCCAAACGTACATATATGAGATATTGAAGGAGTTAAATATAGAAACGACAAGAAAAGGTTCTTATCGCATGGAAAAGAATTGAATCAAGATTCAAGTGTATCGATACTTGATAAGTGAAACAAGATTCAAGTGTATCGACACTTGATAAGTGAAACAAGATTCAAGTGCTTTGACACTTGATGAGTGAAATCACAAGAATGTTTTGATCAATTATACCATGATATGTACACATCCAGATATGTCCTATGCTCTAAGTGTTATGAGCATATACCAGAATGAATCACAAGATGATCATTGTACGATAGTAAGGAAATTCTTATGATATTTTGGAAGAACTAAGAATATATTTGTGTAGAGGTGACAAACAATTACTAATAGTTCATTGTAAATCGTTACATTGATACTAGTTTTTGTCACAAGATACAAATTAAATTTATCTCAATTTAAACTATGGGTGGCACAATGAAATGGAAATAAAGTTTCCATGATAGATTTGGATGAATTTCAAAGTTAAAACATTGTGACGGATACTACAACAAAAGGCTAAGTATATGACTGCTATAGTAGCAGCAAAGGAGGGCATTTGTGTCAAGTAGTTTGTTATCAAACTAACGTGTGGTTCGCAATGGGATAACACTAAAGATATATTGTACGACAATAGTATCGACATGATTTAACCCCAAGGAACTAAAGGTCTGACCAAAAGACCAAATTTATACAATGCCATCTCATTGGAGAATGAGTGATGCGTGAAGACGCAAAGACATGCAAATACACACGGACCTGAAAGTGTCAGATCTTTAGATTATGTTAACCACTTGCAATCGCATATATGGAACACCGGAAAGCCATAGGTGTTTAAACGCAAAGTTTTCAAACTAGATTATTTTCTCTAGTGCAAGTGGGAGACAAAAGGGAATATGCCCGATAGGCAATAGTAAAGTGGTTATTATCGTATTCCTTATTTATGATAAATGTTTATTTTACATGCTATAATTGTATTAATACGGAAATGTTAATAATGTGTGTTTAATAAACAAACATAAAGTTTCAAGTTATGCCTCTCTCATAAAACTAGCTCATTAATTAACAAGATGATCAAGGTTTCCTGATCATGGACATTGGATGTTGTTAATAATGAGGTCACAACATTAGTGTAATGGTGTGATGAACATTCATCCTAATTCTAGCATTATGATCAAAGTCATTGAGTTTATATTGATATAACATCATACGAAGTGATCCTAATCCTTAGACCATGAGATCATGTTAATCACTAACACCGGAAGAGTATCTTGATAACATCAAACGTCACACCATAATAGGGTGATTATAAAGATGGATTTAGTACTAATAAAGTGTTATGTTGAGGCCCATGGATCGAGAGTGGAATTTGTTCATCCCGATGACGAATAGATATGCTCTGGGCCCTCTCGGTGATATCACATTGATTAGCTTGCAAGTAAGTGATTTGATCACTAGAATGTTATATCATAGGAATGAGGAAAGAGTGCATGTCAGTAACGAGATCAAACTAGGTATGGAGATACCGATGAGCAAATCTCGGACATGTAATATATCGGGAAACAAAAGGATTAAGATACTAGCATAAAAGGTTCTCACGATCACAAGAAAGTCATCGTTGAATGTGTGGGAGTCAATGCGGATCTCTAGGTCCCGCTTATGATTATTGATCGGAGAGGGGTCTCGATGATGTCCGCATTATTCGTGAACCATAGGGTGACACACTTAAGAGACATCGACATCCATTTGGAGCATAAGTTTCATGCCAGAAAGAATAACAAGCGCAGGAATTTATTTCACTAGATACCGAAACTGGTTTCGGGTGAAATTGCAGAAAGTGTTTTTGCATGTGAAATGAAATACTAGCTGGGGTTATATGAGATTTTTTTCATTAAAGTAATTGTCAAAATTCTGAATAAATAAAAGGAGTTTTATTTAATGAGAGTTTGCATTAAATTTGGTGGAAATTTAATGGGAATTTGAGTGGGTTTTTAGTGGAGGGAATTGAAAGGCATTTGTGTGAGTGGAGTGTCCACCCACATGAATGAAAGGAGGGGAGGGGGAAGCCCCATGGCCGGCGTCCACCCCCTTGGGTGCCCCCTCCTCCTATAAAAGGATCCCCCTCTCCTCTCTCTCTCTCTCTCACTCACACCTCCTCGTGAAGGATCTCTCTCCCCTCTAGTATTTATTCCCCATGGTCTCGTACTAGCGAGATACATGTTCCCGGTGGCTTTTCGGCAAGAAAGAGTTGTGCTTCCACTGCATCGCTAGAGTGAGGAGGCAGAGGTTGCTCGGTGCCTCGGACGTGTGTGCGAGCACGGATGTGCCGCTGTTTTGCGGTGCTAGGACTTCCTCTCGATCTTGAGATCGGCAAGATATCATCTACATCAACCACGAGTTCAACCTCTTTAAGCTTTGTCAGTCTTCAAGGGTAAGTTCTCTACAGATATATATCCGCATGTTGATTGCATCTAGTAGATAGATCTTGGTACATAGTTGTTCCCATCGTAGGAAATTTTTTGTTTTCTATGTTGCGAACCCTACAATGGTATCAGAGCCGGATCTATGCGTAGATTCTTTGCACGGGTAGTACACATATGTATATGTGGGCGATGATGATCATTTTATTGCTTCTTAGTTGGATATTGGTGGCATAGTGGGATGAAGCGGCCCGGACAAACTTTACATGTCCTCGCACATGAGACCCGTTCCACGTTTGACATGCAACTAGTTTTGCATAAGTGGCTAGCGGGTGTCTGTCTCTCCTACTATAGTCAATATCTAATTTGCAACGAGTTGTCAACAATTTGGTTATCCTCGTTGTGGTTCATGTTTGTAGGTAAGAACGATTCTTTCTTCGAAAGCCCTAAGCCATGTAAAACTTGCAATGGATAAATTAGATTCATCTAGTTTAGATTGTTGCTGGGCTAGTGTCATGATATGGTGATGTTGTAAGTAGAAGTATAAGTCGATACTCTTACAACACACATAACGTGTAAGTTCCATAAACCTTGGCCTTACACATAGAGGTATGATGGCGATCATGCCATGATGCACATGATGGAGATCAAGTGCAAGAACCATATGATTTCACTTATTAACATGTGATGTTTGTTGCGTCTTATATTGCTTGTTTGGTGTTTTATTAGCATAATAAGATGACCCCTCATTTAGATATCAAGATAAAATGTGTTCTCCCTTAAGTATGCACCGATTATGTTTTGTCGCTCCAAGACATCACGTGATGATC
Source organism: Avena longiglumis (assembly GCA_030063025.1). NCBI lineage: Eukaryota > Viridiplantae > Streptophyta > Magnoliopsida > Poales > Poaceae > Avena > Avena longiglumis. Next base: position 139,619,778 of record CP125978.1, on the reverse strand, counting down.
AGGTGTTCTTGGATCCACGATCATATTTCGGGTATAAGACAATTACACACGCGAATACTAAGGTTCTTACTTGGCGAGCCTAGCATGTACAGACATGGCCTCGGAACATGGACCGAAAGGTTAAGCATGAGTCATATGGAAGATATGATGCCCATTTGATGCTCGCCTTTGAAGCTACACCGACTCACGTGATGATCGTACTTGGTGTAGTGGATTTGGTTCATGTAATCACCAAAAAGGAACGAGGGATGTCGTTTTTGAGTGGGAGTTCATTTCTAATTTGGATTAGTAGAACTCAATTTATCATAAATTAAATCAAAGTGAATTTGCATAATTTGTTGTAGTCATTGGCATTCTTTCACCACCTTATGCTTAGTTGTAATTGAGATAATAGAACTATCAAATTCTAGATATTTACTTTACAAACTGGTATCGTATTGTGTAGAGTGTCAATCTAAAGTTTAAAAGTCCTATTGCAAACTTTCAGCAAACTCTGTTTACTCCGTGAACTTTAATAATTGGTATTAAATAATGAGTAACAATTCCAATGTTAGTATCTTAAGTATCATGTTTGCCTCCATGATTCTTGATTGTTTTAATATCAAGTTTATCTAGGAGCTGAAAGAATTGTTTCAGAAACCATCATGTGTGGCAGATATAACGATATCTGAAACAATGTTTTAGTTGCAATATGATATAGTATAATATATGTTCTCATATTGGATGAGAATTTGCAAAGGTTGGAGATGCTAGACATCCTAATCATCCAAAAGGGTTTTGGAAAGTAATGTTATACTCACGATTCGCCTTTATAAGCTACATTAGCTTGATCATGAAATTTGTCATGATAAGGATGAATAGAAGATGTATGTAAAGTTTTTACTACACTAAAAGATTACTAAAGAATGGTTTTTTGAAAGAATGCCGATCATTTTATGATGGTGATCTACTTCAAAGTGCAAGTCCAAAGGTATTATTATTTGAATATACATGCTTTGGACTGTGTGTTATGTATATGGCGCCACTGTTGATGTTGATAGATTCCTTTAAAAAGGAAAAGGAAATGTTGAAAGAGAATCTATAAAATATATGTGGTAGAAAAGAAAAGATTGGAAATATCCAATTTAGGTATATGGATGATATACATGTTATGGTTTTATCCTTTGCTTGTTAAACAATGTGGTTCTTGGGTATTGTATACCGAATTGGTTGGTATGAAATTTCATACAGAACGACGCAATTCATGAACCACAATGGCCTAAGTAACTAGCAAGAGAATATGTGATGATGTTCATCGAAAACAAACAAACCGTTGTTTGTATTTCTCGTTGACATCAAAGCTTGCCTTCAAGATTTTTTTAATAAAAGTTATTTAAATCGGGTATTATGAGAACAAAGGTTGTTAAAATAATTACCATATTCCATATAAGATGGATGATTTACAAATCTAGTTGGAGAAATCACATCCATAAAAACTAATGCTAAAATGTTGCAAAAAATGATTGGAAGATCACTTACGAAGAGACGTCACCGTTTAAATTATATTGGAAATAAAACATGAATAAACTCCATTTTTATGGATATTTAGAGTCTTTGATTTGATCATATGACGCTTGAGATACTTTCCTTGGGATAATTAAAACTTCGTTCAAAGGCCAAAGAAGAACGATCGACTAAATTATTGGAATTTATACATATCAATATATATAGTCCATTATGTGTAGTCGTAAGCGATGGATTTCAACTTCATATACTTTCTCCGAAAATTTGAGTGAATATTCACTTAATGAGAAAGAAATATGAAATATTTGAAAACGTTCAAAGAATTTCAAGATGAAGTGGAAAATCATTGTAACAAGAAAATAAATGATTTATGATTTTATCATAAGGGATTTATTTGAGTTGCAAGTGTAACAAGAAAATAAATAATTTATGATTTTATCATAAAGGGATTTATTTGAGTTACAAGTTTAGCAAAAACACCTAGATTTGCATCTTCCGAAACACCATAGGAATATGGAGTGTTTGAGATTTGTAATGAAACCTTGTGTGACATGGTTGGATCAAAGGTGTTATTTATAAAACTGCCATTATGTTTTAAAAGATAAAAGCTTTAGAGACTAACACTTTTACACTGAAAAGAGCTCCATCTTGATCCGTTGAAATGACATCATATGAGTTATGGTTTGGGGTAAAACCCAAATTGTCCTTTCTTAAATTTTGCTATGCTAAGCATAAATGATATATTTACAACCAAAGCGGATGAGCATTTGTTTGTAGGTTATTTAGAATAACAATTGGTTATTCCTCCATAACACCGAGGACAAAAGAGTTTGTAGCCTGAAACATGAAGTTTCTTAAAAAGGAATTTTTCATAAAAGTTAAGTGTGAGGACAATAGAACTTTGATAAGGTTAACGAACCTTAGCTAAATGTGTTGAGTTTCTCAGTGCCGGAAATTGTTCCGGAGGCAGCCATAATGCCCATAGCTTATGTGCCTCAAAGGTTGTGGTCACGGAGATCTAAGTTCCTATTCAACCAAGTAGGTCGGATAAACAATCAAATGCTGAGATTTGAGAGTAAATCATTATTGTTTGACAAACATGAACCGACTACATGCAAAGAAGCGATGATGGGCCCTGACTCCGTCAAATGGATTGAAGCCATGAAATCCGTGATAGTTCCATATACGAGAAATCAAGTTTTTTGAACTTGGAAGACCCTCGGGAAAGGTGTAAAAACCTATCGGTCGTATTTGGATCTATAAAGAAATACACATGGATGTTTCACATCTATGAAATAGTCGACATGTCGGTAAAGTTTTTACGACAATGTTCAAGGAGTTGAATATGATAAGATTTGATCTTTCATAGCAATATTTAGTCTAGACAGATTAAAGTAGCAACCACTACATATAATTTGGTATATGGTAGATGAATTAACAAAACAAAGTTCTTCTAATAGAATGGTTACCTAGGACATGTACATGACACGATCCAAAGGATTTTGTTAATTCAAAGGATGCTAAAAGGTACATGCAAACTTCAATGGTTTAAGTAAGCATCACGGAGTTGGAATCTTCCTCGTGATGAAAAAGGAGTTTTCATCTAGAGACGATGAAGATGCTTGCATTTGCAAGAAATTAAGTGGGAGCACAGAGACATATTTCTAATACATTATGTGGAGGACATCTTGTTGATTAGAAATAATGTAATTTTTATTGACAAAGGTTAAGAATTTTATTTCGATTAAAGACTTAGGCAAAACATGAATATTTAGCATGAATGTCTACATGGATAGAATGTGATGCTAATATGGTTATGCCAAACGTACATATATTAGATATTGAAGGAGTTCAATATAGAAACGACAAGAAAAGGTTCTTATCGCATGGAAAAGAATTGAATCAAGATTCAAGTGTTTCGACACTTGATAAGTGAAACAAGATTCAAGTTCTTTGACACTTGATGAGTGAAATCACAAGAATGTTTTCATCAATCATACCATGATATGTACATATCCAGATATGTCCTATGCTCTAAGTGTTATGAGCATATACCAGAATGAATCACAAGATGATCATTGGACGATAGTAAGGAAATTCTTATGATCTTTTGGAAGAACTAAGAATATATTTGTGTAGAGGTGACAAATAATTACAAATAGTTCACTGTAAATCGTTACATTGATACTAATTTTTTTCACAAGATACAAATTAAATTTATCTCAATTTAAACTATGGGTGGCACAATGAAATGGAAATAAAGTTTCCATGATGGATTTGGATGAATTCCAAAGTTAAAACATTGTGACGGATACTACAACAAAAGGCTAAGTATATGACTGCAATGGTAGCAGCAAAGGAGGGCATTTGTGTCAAATAGTTTGTTATCAAACTAACGTGTGGTTCACAACGGGCTAACACTAAAGATGTATTGTACGATAATAGTATCGACATGATTTAACCCCAAGGAACTAAAGGTCTGACCAAAAGACCAAATTTATACAATGCCATCTCATTGGAGAATGAGTGATGTGTGATGACGCAAAGACATGCAAATACACACGGACCTAAAAGCGTCGGATCTTTAGATTATGTTAACCATTTAAATCGCGTATATTGAACACCGGAAAGCCATAGGTGTTCAATACGCAAAGTTTTCAAACTAGATTATTGTCTCTAGTGCAAGTGGGAGACTGAAGGGAATATGCCCGAGAGGCAATAATAAAGTGGTTATTATCGTATTCCTTGTTTATGATAAATGTTTATTTTACATGCTATAATTTTATAAATATGAAAATGTTAATACATGTGTGTTTAATAAACAAACAGAAAGTTTCTAGTTATGGCTCTCTCATAAAACTAGCTCATTGATTAATAAGATGATCAAGGTTTCCTGATCATGGACATTGGATGTTGTTAATAACGAGGTCACAACATTAGTGTAATGGTGTGATGAACATTCATCCAAAGTATAGCATTACGATCAAAGTCATTGAGTTTATATTGCTATAACATCATACGAAGTGATCCTAATCCTTAGACCATGAGATCATGTCAATAACTAACACCGGAAGAGTATCTTGATAACATCAAACGTCACACCGTAACAGGGTGATTATAAATATGGGTTCAGTACTAATAAAGTGTTATGTTGAGGCCCATGGATCGAGAGTGGAATTTGTTCATCCCGATGACGAATAGATATGCTCTGGGCCCTCTCGGTGATATCACGTTGATTAGCTTGCAAGCAAGTGATTTGATCACTAGAATGTTATATCATGGGAACAAGGAAAGAGTGCATGTCAGTAACGAGATCAAACTAGGTATGGAGATACCGATGATCGAATATCGGACATGTAATATATCGCGAAACAAAAGGATTAAGATACTAGCGTAAAAGGTTCTCGCGATCACAAGAAAGTCATCGTTGAATGTGTGGGAGTCAGTACGGATCTCCAGGTCCCGCTTATGATTATTGATCGGAGAGGGGTCTCGATCATGTCCGCATTATTCGTGAACCGTAGGGTGACACACTTAAGAGACACCGACATCCATTTGGAGCAAAAGTTTCATGCCAGAAAGAATAACAAGCGCAGGAATTTATTTCACTAGATATCGAAACGGGCTTTCGGGTGAAATTGCAGAAAGTGTTTTTTGCATGTGAAATGAAATACTAGCAAGGGGTTATATGAGAATGTTTGTCATTAAAGTAATTGAAAAAATTCTTAATAATTAAAAGGAGTTTTATTTAATGAGAGTTTGCATTAAATTTGGTGGAAATTTAATGGGAATTTGAGTGGGTTTTTGAGTGGAGGGAATAGAAAGGCATTTGTGTGAGTGGACTGTCCACCCACATGAATGAAAGGAGGGGAGGGGGCATCCCCATGGCCGGCGGCCACCACCTTGGGTGCCCCCTCCTCCTATAAAAGGAGCCCCCTCTCCTCTCTCTCTCTCACTCACACCTCCTCGTGAAGGATCTCTCTACCCCTCTAGTATTATTCCCCATGGTCTCGGACTAGCGAGATACATGTTCCCGGTGTCTTTTCGGAAAGAAAGAGTTGTGCTTCCGCTGCATCGCTGGAGTGAGGAGGCGGAGGTTGCTCGGTGCCTCAGACGTGCGTGCGAGCACGGATACGCCGCTATTTTGCGGTGCTAGGACTTCATCTTGATCTTGAGATCGGCAAGATATCGTCTACATCAACCACGAGTTCAACCTCATTAAGCTTTGTTGGTCTTCAATGGTATGTTCTCTACGGATATACATCCGCCCGCTGAGTGCATCTAGTAGATAGATCTTTGTACATAGTTGTTCCCATCGTAGGAATATTTTTTCTATGCTGCGAACCCTACACCGTGAGCTTGGCCTCCCAGCCATGGACATCTGCCATCCTAGGAACTGCATAGGTGGACATTCACATTCACGAGGTAGCCTCAACTCAACCTCTTTCCGCAAGGGAACCCATACTAAGACATATAAACTTCTAGTTAAGCCCTACGCAATTCAGGTAATGTGGTTGTACGGTAAAATGGAAATGGTATCGCATCCGAACCCAACCATCAGTTTTTATAAAGGGTCAAGGATCACGCCTCAATATTTTCATCATCAAATCATCTTGTTTTCGTAACACATGTCAAAGCATTTGAATAGAATGAATCCTCATTCCAAGGTTTTCATAATCATTTTCACCAAGTATTCCCTTCTAAAGTGATCAAATTTTATGCTTTGCATTAGCCACTAAAGTTGAGGGTATTCACTAATGAGGGGTGCTAATTAGGTGTAACTATCTAACTCTAGTTTTATTCTCTTGATGGAATCTAAGTATAACTACTTAGGCCTAGTTTTATACTCTTTATGCTATCTATACTATTTTTACAATACTCACAAAGCACTAACTAAAAGTAAAGAACTTTGGTAAAAAATAAAAGAATAAAGCTTGCAAGTAAAACTTGGGATTGGTATAATCAAAGTTGTGTAACCAAAGCATGCCTAAAGCATCTTGCGTAGGTTATCTTGCAATTTATAATGGCTTGCATAGTTAAGAAACTTGCAAGTGTTATCTTGCATAGTTAACTTGTAGTGTTAGGCTTGCCTTGAGTAGTGAAGTGGTGTCACATCCCAATATTTTCCAAATCTTGTAATGTGAAAAATAAATAAACCAAATAAATAATTGTTGAAAATTAGGGTGAAAAGAAACTTTTGTTTCTAAATGGAAACTTAAAATCCCATCTTGAACAAACTTTGGTTAATGTTTGAATCTGACTAAATTCAAATCAAGTGGAATGCTTTCTTCATAAAATGCATCTTGAATTTAAGCACTTTGAGAATAAACCAAAAACTCTAAAACCCTAATAGAAGAAAATCATTTCCAAGCTATCTCTAAACCTAAGGATTTGATCCATATAATATTTGTCAAACAAAAATTTCAAAATGATCAAGAATGATAAATAGAAATATTATAAAACCATATAAATTGGTTTCACTTAATTTGGAGCCATAGATAAAATCTTATGAATTTAATAAGATAAGGAAATTGAATTTCCAAAGCCAATAAAGCACATATCAAAATCCATACCAAATGGTGAGCAAATAGTCCTAAAATATATTTAAAAGGATAAACAAATATTAAATAAGATTTTACAAATTAGAATCACCAAGTTTGGATCTATAAATAGAAAGATATGGATTTTGTAAGTTAAAGAAAGAAATATTAAAGGAGGAATATTTCAAGACAAAATTAAATCTTGGCCTAATCCATAAGCAAATGGAATGAATATAATCCAAATCCAAATAAAATAATGGATAAAGAATGTTCCAAATAAAATAAAATGACTTTGACCAAATCCTATTCTATTTGAATAAAGATAAAATCCCTATTAAAATGATTAATTAAATCATGGGAAAATAGTATTTTGGAATTTACCCAAGTGGAATAAAAGTTATTTAATTTAACTTAAATAAGATTAAAGAAATCTTCCAAATAAACTTTAGGGAATTAAAACTATATTTAATTCCATTGGAATTAAAACAAATACCCAATTCAAATGATTTATAAACCATATTAATTTTTTTCCAAATAATCAAGGTGAATATTTTGACACCCTATTAAATAAATAAAACCTGCTGAAATGATTTGGAGAGATTTAGATTTCAAATAGAGTTTGAAAAACATTATTTAAATCTTATTTGAATTATTACAAGGACCTATTTTAAATAATTATTATGCCTTAAGAAAAATAAAAGATTTATTCCAAAATTGACTTCAGAATGAATAAGTAATCAGTATTAAAATCTACTCAAAGTTTGAGAGAAGTTTGAATTCAAATGGATGTTTGAATTGATTAATCAAAATCAAAACAAAATAAAATAAATGGTAAAAGAAAAAGAAATAGATCAAAAAAAGAGAGAATAGAATCCAGCCTAGCCCACTGGCCCAGCAACCCACTTTCCCTCACCCGAGCGAACCGTTTTCTCACCACTGCTCGAACCCACAAGGTCGCTGACAACTAGACCCCACCTCCCCTCTTCCTCTCTCGCTGACGACGCTACCCCACAGCCATGTCACTGTCTTCAACCATGCGCGACCAGTTCTTCTCCTCCCTCTCTCCCATTTCTGCTTGAATTCCGCGGATTAAATTCACCATAACACCGCGAGTAATCTTTGCTGCAACTACGCCCTACTAATCACCCCTCTCTTCCCCCCTTTCCCCTCAGAAACCGCTGCAAGATCGCCCCCAGGCCGTCCCCATTTTCGTTTACACCGCCACTGCCTCCGACGAGTTCTGGTGAAGAATCCGGCCAGCCCACGCCTCCCCTTGTTCCCCGGTGCATACCAGCAGACTCCCTGGCCCCTGGCGCACCTCCCAGTGTCGCCCGTTCATCCGCGCGTGCTCCGATTCATCGACAACATCATCACTGAGCAAGCGCCGTCGTCTACTTCAACTCCGGCGATGCCTCCCTATAAGCCACGTCTCCCCCTCCATCTCTGGATGACCCTCCTACACTCACCGCTCTCCCGCGCATCTAACCATGCTTTCCTTTTTCTCTGGCGCGCTCTGTAGCTTCGCCATCAACGACGTCTGAGCACAACCGACAGTGACCACGACTCCGGCGAGCAATTGTCGACCACCCCGTGCGCCCCTTGGCTCCTCGCGAGCACGTCGAGCATCAGTGACACCACGCAAACCTGGTGAGATATCCCTCTTGTTCCCTTGCTTCCTGATTCGCTAAGACCGCCGCTAGCCGAGCGTCGCAGCCTCCTAGCCGAGCGTCGCAGCCTCCAGCCACCGTCGAGCGCCGCTGATATTTGGTCAAGGTGCCCTGAGCCGCTGGATCGTGATCCATTGGATGCGATTGATCCACTTATCTAAGGGGTAAGTAGTGCCCTGAGCCACACGATTATACTTAGATCTAACGCACCAGAATAAGTGATCCGCACGAACCGGTATGGGCGAATAGAATCACGACGCGTGGCCAGTGTGTTATTTAAAAACAGAATTTGATCTATTGTATTAGTAAACTTTCAAAGTTCATAACTTTCAAACCACACGTCCAAATTTTGCAAATTTTATATCAATGGATTCTGAAAAACAAGTATTTTCTGACCATGCACTTTTTTTAGTAAAATGTTTCTGTTAAATTAATTGTTTTTGCAGAAACTTATGTAGGCATAATTAGAATATAAAATTTGTTCTAAAATGATTTTTGAGATAAAACCTTTGGCAAATGGTTTGTTTTGAACCTACTGACCATAGAATATTTGGTGAAGCAAAAGAATAAATCTTTGATTTAAACCATTTCTAGTCAAATAAAATATTGTTTATTTGTTAAATATGCTTTTTGGAGAAAACCTTTGGTAAATGTTTTGATTTAAACTCTCTGACCCTAAACACAAGGTTTTATGATTTGAAAACATATTTTGTGAACCCTGTAGATTGTTGCCTTATTAAAAGCATTTCTCCACCACATAAAATAAGGCTTTGGTTTAAAAATGGTTTATAGGTAGAATCTTTTGCAAATAGTTTTGCCACTTTATAAAATGACCAATAAGTGTTTTAGAATGTTTATAACCTATTATAAAACACTTTTGTAAATAAAACAAAGTTTGGCAGGCTTGCATGCATTGTTTTGTTACTATTATTTTATGTGATGTTGCTTGAATGGTAGAATGAAATATTGCTTGCTTGATTGAATTGTAGTGATTTGAAGAGTGTGAATATTACAAAGATCAAGGAGTGAACTTATATTCTCTACCAAAAAGGCAAGTGATGCTTCATACTTTTGACCCATTATTTTCACTATGCATTAGTGATATTTCTAAGTAGGACTTGCATGGAATTTTTGCTGGTATAAACTATGCCATGGGAAATCCTAGTAGATGAAACCTTAGTAGAACTTTCCGAAGTTAAAATTCCTACTCTATCATGCTTAGCTTAGCTAGTAGAAAACAAGGGTGGAATATATTCGTACTATGGAATGTTTTCTAAGTCAAGGACTTGTGTTTTGTTTAATAAAACAACTAAGTGAATGAATCACCTGGGTGGAATGGAAGGATTGGTTTGTGTTGAGTGGTTACTCAGGGCCCATTTCAATGGACTACCCTGGTGTATCACACTTTTGGATGGCCACCCAGGAACAAAGAGATTTGAGATGTCAAATGTTGAGAAGCTTCAAGTGCAGCCACTTGGCATTATGGGCTCTGCCTGGATCATATAGGTTGCAATAACTTGGCCAAATGGACAGTTGGTGGTAGGGGAATGATAGGTTGGAGCGCGTCCATTCTGGTCTAAGGGAAGGCTTCTGAAAGATCTTGTCTTGGTGAAACCAAGTCTTGTGAGGAAAGTGCACCACCTCTGCAGAGTGAAAAATCTAAGTACTTAGCCATGTCCCTGGTAAACGACAATTTGAGCATCAAGACATGAAAGCTATCAAGAATCTCATCATCCAAATTTCTAAGTTAAAAACTTGTGGTTGAACAAGGGTTGAAGGATCACCAATTTCTATTGGGAGATGCCTTGGGTGTTTTTGTCAAGCAAAAACTTAGTGTTTTCAAATGATAAGGAAAATCTATTTTGAGCAAAGCAAGCCTAAGCTCCACTTAGCCAAATGCATATAGATGATAGACTCCACTATACTACCATAGTATCACTTGCCAATACAATTCAAATGTATTGACCCTTGTGGCTGTAACTTATTATGTTGCAGGTTTGTTTGATATTAGTGAAGTGTGTTGAAATAGGATTACAAAGTCTACAACCAAAAAGTTGGCCTGTGGCACTTTGAAGATGAAGCACCCCATGCTATTGTTATATTCTGCTGCATTGTAATGAGATAGCCAAATGTGCTATGTAAGATGTAATAAATTATTTTATTCCTGGTTATAAAGTTGTATTATGACCTTTGTTTCTTGATATTACATCTTAACTATGGATGCTAGCTATTGATCCAGGGACTAGCATTGTAAACACAGGGATCTCTACCTTATTAAAGTTTGGGAACCTTACAGAAGGTATCAGAGCATTGTGTTGCCTGTAGGATTTGTAAACCTAGGATTGGACAAACCCTTTAGAAAAATAGGAGTTGTATTTGTTCCAAAACTTATTTACAAACAATCTTGTAAACTCTTTCCTCAACCATTTTGGTTTTGACTCTACATCTCTTCTATTTCAACTTGATGGATAAAGCCTTCTCCATGGCCAAAGACTTCACCATGTGCAAAGGACTTCATCAACTCAAATGACTTTAACATCTTCAAGTGATTTCAACCTTATTCTTAACAAGGACTTCAACCTTTGATATCACTAAGGATCACAAGTGAGACAAGAATATTATCCAAGACTTGAAGACTAAGGAAACACAACTTAGAAGGAACCATCCTCACCTTTGAAGTTTTGTGACCAAGACACAAGAATTTTCCCAAGGAAACAATGATCTCATTCAAGAAGAATCAACTAAGAATGGAATGATCTCAAGTGAACCATATAGTTGGACCACCATATTTAGTTTAAATCAAACACACCAACCTATGTGGTGTAGCAAAAATATTGTGTTGCCTAAAAATGTGCTTGAAGCTTGTTGTTTGAGTGGAATGTTTGTTTGTGATTGCTTGCACATTGCTTGAGTGAATTGTGATGTGTGTGATTAGAATTGATTCCTTAGAAATCTTTTGCCTATTCTAATCCCAATCCAACCCAAACAGATGACTACTCCAAGAAACTCCAACATCAAGGATGGCAACAATAACAACCAAGAGGACAACATCAGAGAACTCATAGTAACCCAAACCCAGTTGAACCAAGTGACAGCTCAATTTCTAGCCAACACCAGTGAGATAGATCCAACCATGCAAAGGTTTTTGGAAACCCAAACCCAATTGTTGCATAAGGTGACAGATGAAATGATCAACATGGGAGGCAACTCTTCCCAAGAAGTTTGTGACAACAAGGATGTCAAGGATGGTATTTTAGAAGGAACTCAAGCTTGTAATATTTGTGGAGACAAGGATCACACTTCCAAAGATCATGAAGATCAATGCCCTAATTGTGAAGAGAAACATCCAAATAATCAATGCCTCACATCTCAAGCTACTTGCTTCCTATGTGAAGGAAATAATCATGTCCCTATCCAATGCCCCATCTATTCCATAGTCCCACAAAGGAAACAAGGTGGAGTGCAACAACTGATTGCAGACTACCATGAGAAAGCAACTTCTACCAAGAAGGATGAAGACAAAGGAAAATCTCAGCTTGCACCTCCGTGCAATATGACTCAATTTAAAGGACCAAAGAGGGGACATATGTATTATCCAAGGAGAAGGTCAAGGAGACCAGGAAACTTTCCTACCTTTGAGATAAGATATGAAGAGCATGAACTAGAAGCACTCCTAGCTTTGGAGAAACCCAAGAAGAAGAAAGACAAAAGCCAAGTGCAATGTTGCCATTGCAAAGAGATGGGACACTATGCCAATGAATGTCCTGAGAAGAAGAAGAAGTATAAGGAAATTAGCCAAGTGTGGTGCAACAACTGCAAAGAGTTAGGCCATTATGTGTCCACTTGTCCATAGAAGATACGTGAAGAACTCAATCTTATCACATGTTACAATTGTGGTAACCAAGGACATTATGCAAGCAATTGTCTAGAAAATATGAAGCACAAGATAAAGCCTATGAAGGATCTTAGCCTTGTCACATGTTTCAAGTGTGGAAACAAAGGACACTATGCAGATGTTTGCCCAGAGAGATTTCAACAAGATCCCAAGCAACCCAAGATGTAATCTAGTTGGAAAAAAATTTAAGGGTGGTAGTACCCTAGCTGCTTTGAGCCAACTTGTAACCCCTAGCCTTCCCAAATCTCGAGACGAGATTAATTTTAAGGGTGGTAGCCTGTCACATCCCAAGATTTTCCAAATCTTGTAATGTGAAAAATAAATAAACCAAATAAATAATTGTTGAAAATTAGGGTGAAAAGAAACTTCTGTTTCTAAATGGAAACTTAAAATCCCATCTTGAACAAACTTTGGTTAATGTTTGAATCTGACTAAATTCAAGTAAAGTGGAATGCTTTCTTCATAAAATGCATCTTGAATTTAAGCACTTTGACAATAAAACAAAAACTCTAAAACCCTAATAGAAGAAAATCATTTCCAAGCTATCTCTAAACCTAAGTATTTGATACATATAATATTTGTCAAACAAACATTTCAAAATGATCAGGAATGATAAATAGAAATATTATAAAACCATATAAATTGGTTTCACTTAATTTGGAGCCATAGATAAAATCTTATGAATTTAATAAGATAAGGAAATTGAATTTCCAAAGCCAATAAAGCACCTATCAAAATCCATACCAAATGGTGAGAAAATAGTCCTAAAATATATTTAAAAGGATAAACAAATATTAAATAAGATTTTACAAATTGTAATCACCAAGTTTGGATCTATAAATAAAAAGATATGGATTTTATAAGTTAAAGAAAGAAATATTAAAGGAGGAATATTTCAAGACCAAATTAAATCTTGGCCTAATCCATAAGCAAATGGAATGAATATAATCCAAATCCAAATAAAATAATGGATAAAGAATGTTCCAAATAAAATAAAATGACTTTGACCAAATCCTATTCTATTTGAATAAAGATAAAATCCCTATTAAAATGATTAATTAAATCATGGGAAAATAGTATTTTGGAATTTACCCAAGTGGAATAAAAGTTATTTAATTTAACTTAAATAAGATTAAAGAAATCTTCCAAATAAACTTTAGGGAATTAAAACTATATTTAATTCCATTGGAATTAAAACAAATACCCAATTCAAATGATTTATAAACCATATTAATTTTTTTCCAAATAATCAAGGTGAATATTTTGACACCCTATTAAATAAATAAAACCTACTGAAATTATTTGGAGAGATTTAGATTTCAAATAGAGTTTGAAAAACATTATTTAAATCTTATTTGAATTATTACAAGGACCTATTTTAAATAATTATTATGCCCTAAGAAAAATAAAAGATTTATTCCAAAATTGACTTCAAAATGAATAAGTAATCAGTATTAAAATCTACTCAAAGTTTGAGAGAAGTTTGAATTCAAATGGATGTTTGAATTGATTAATCAAAATCAAAACAAAATAAAAGAAATGGTAAAAGAAAAAGAAATAGATCAAAAAAAAGAGAGAATAGAATCCAGCCCAGCCCACTGGCCCAGCAACCCACTTTACCTCACCCGAGCGAACCGTTTTCTCACCACTGCTCGAACCCACAAGGTCGCTGACAACTAGACCCCACCTCCCCTCTTCCTCTCTCGCTGACGACGCTACCCCACAGCCACGTCACTGTCTTCAACCACGCGCGACCAGTTCTTCTCCTCCCTCTCTCCCATTTCTGCTTGAATTCTGCGGATTAAATTCACCATAACACCGCGAGTAATCGTTGCTGCAACTACGCCCTACTAATCACCCCTCTCTTCCCCCCTTTCCCCTCAGAAACCGCTGCAAGATCGCCCCCAGGCCGTCCCCATTTTCGTTTACACCGCCACTTCCTCCGACGAGTTCCAGTGAAGAATCCGGCTAGCCCACGCCTCCCCTTGCTCCCTGGTGCATACCATCAGACTCCCTGGCCCCTGGCGCACCTCCCAGTGTCGCCCGTTCATCCGCGCGTGCTCCGATTCATCGACAACATCATCACTGAGCAAGCGTCGTCGTCTACTTCAACTCCGGCGACGCCTCCCTGTAACTACGTCTCCCCCTCCATCTCTGGATGACCCTCCTACACTCACCGCTCTCCCGCGCATCTAACCATGCTTTCCTTTTTCTCTGGCGCGCTCTGTAGCTTCACCTTCAACGACGTCTGAGCGCAACCGACGGTGACCACGACTCCGGCGAGCAATTGTCGACCACCCCGTGCGCCCCTTGCCTCCTCGCGAGCACGTCGAGCATCAGTGACACCATGCGAACCTGGTGAGACATCCCTCTTGTTCCCTTTCTTCCTGATTCACTGAGACCGCCGCTAGCCGAGCATCGCCGCCGCCAGCCACCGTCGAGCGCCGCTGATATTTGGTCAAGGTGCCCTGAGCCGCTGGATCGTGATCCATTGGATGGGATTGATCCACTTATCGAAGGGGTAAGTAGTGCCCTGAGCCGCACGATTATACTTAGATCCAACGCACCAGAACAAGCGATCCGCACGAACCGGTATGGGCGAATAGAATCATGACGCGTGGCCAGTGTGTTATTTTAAAAACAGAATTTGATCTATTGTATTAGTAAACTTGCAAAATTCATAACTTTCAAACCACACGTCTAAATTTTGCAAATTTTATATCAATGGATTCAAAAAAACAAGTATTTTTTGACCATGCACTTTGTTTAGTAAAATGTTTCTGTTAAATTAATTATTTTTGCAGAAACTTATGTAGGCATATTTAGAATATAAAATTTGTTCTAAAATGATTTTTGAGATAAAACCTTTGGCAAATGGTTTGTTTTGAACCTACTGACCATAGAAATCAGTTGGTGGTTTCAAAAATATATTTGATGAAGCAAAAGAATAAATCTTTGATTTAAACCATTTCTAGTCAAATAAAATATTGTTTATTTGTTATAAATGCTTTTTGGAGAAAACCTTTGGGAAATGTTTTGATTTAAACTCTCTGACCCTAAACACAAGGTTTTATGATTTGAAAACATATTTTGTGAACCCTATAGATTGTTGCCTTATTAAAAGCATTTCTCCACCACATAAAATAAGGCTTTGGTTTAAAAATGGTTTATAGGTAGAATCTTTTGCAAATAGTTTTGCCACTTTATAAAATGACCAATAAGTGTTTTAGAATGTTTATAACCTATTATAAAACACTTTTGTAAATAAAACAAAGTTTGGCATGCTTGCATGCATTGTTTTGTTACTATTATTTTATGTGATGTTGCTTGAATGGTAGAATGAAATATTGCTTGCTTGATTGAATTGTAGTGATTTGAAGAGTGTGAATATTACAAATATCAAGGAGTGAACTTATATTCTCTACCAAAAAGGCAAGTGATGCTTCATACTTTTGACCCATTATTTTCACTATGCATTAGTGATATTTCTAAGTAGGACTTGCATGGAATTTTTGCTGGTATAAACTATGCCATGGGAAATCCTAGTAGATGAAACCTTAGTAGAACTTTCCGAAGTTAAAATTCCTACTCTATCATGCTTAGCTTAGCTAGTAGAAAACAAGGGTGGAATATATTCGTACTATGGAATGTTTTCTAAGTCAAGGACTTGTGTTTTGTTTAATAAAACAACTAAGTGAATGAATCACCTGGGTGGAATGGAAGGATTGGTTTGTGTTGGGTGGTTACTTAGGGCCCATTTCAATGGACTACCCTGGTGTATCACACTTGTGGATGGCCACCCAGGAACAAAGAGATTTGAGATGTCAAATGTTGAGAAGCTTCAAGTACAGCCACTTGGCATTATGGGCTCTGCCTGGATCATGTAGGTTGCAATAACAAAGCCAAATGGACAGTTGGTGGTAGGGGAATGATAGGTTGGAGCGCGTCCATTCTGGTCTAAGGGAAGGCTTCTGAAAGATCTTGTCTTGGTAAAACCAAGTCTTGTGGGGAAAGTGCACCACCTCTACAGAGTGAAAAATCTAAGTACTTAGCCATGTCCCTGATAAAGGACAATTTGAGCATCAAGACATGAAAGCTATCAAGAATCTCATCATCTATATTTCTAAGTTAAAAACTTGTGGTTGAACAAGGGTTGAAGGATCACCAATTTCTATTGGGAGATGCCTTGGGTGTTTTTGTCAAGCAAAAACTTAGTGTTTTCAAATGATAAGGAAAATCTATTTTGAGGAAAGCAGGCCTAAGCTCCACTTAGCCAAATTCATATAGATGATAGACTCCACTATACTACCATAGTATCACTTGCCAATACAATTCAAATGTATTGACCCTTGTGGTTGTAACTTATTATGTTGCAGGTTTGTTTGATATTAGTGAAGTGTGTTGAAATAGGATTACAAAGTCTACAACCAACAAGTTTGCCTGTGGCACTTTGAAGATGAAGGACCCCATGCTATTGTTATATTCTGCTGCATTGTAATGAGATAGCCAAATGAGCTATGTAAGATGTAATAAATTATTTTATTCCTGGTTATAAAGTTGTATTATGACCTTTGTTTATTGATATTACATCTTAACTATGGATGCTAGCTATTGATCCAGGGACTAGCATTGTAAACACAGGAATCTCTACCTTATTAAAGGTTGAGAACCTTACAAGTGGTTGAAGTTTTCTTCTTCCTCGTAGTACTCCTCTTCTTCGTAGCCTTGGTCGATACTAGCGTCTATAAATGAATACAAGGTACACAATCACCAAGCAATACTTAACTAACTCTATTTGGCACACAAAGGTTCACACTAGATGATCTAGCATCATCACATGAAATAAAGACCTAGTCTTATCTTTCTTATTTTAGAAAAGTAATTTCTACTCATTGAAAGTACTTAAGATTTAATATTCTCCAATTAAAATATGGGATCATGTTGACACATGTCATCACCATATATTCTAATACTTGGGAATGTGATTTAAAGTGGTGGTCATATTTTATAAAGTTTAAAATTACTATTTCATACAATTAAAGTGACTACAAATTCCTATAGAGCATTCTTTTATTACTAGTCCAAGATCACTGCATGTAAACCTAAATATTTTTACATATTTAGATAGATCTTGTCAAATATGATTTTTGAGAGTTGGAATCAACTCAAAAGCATTTATGGTTCATTTTTTAAAAATGTTTGAATGTGGAAAAGTCTTTGTCTTGTTATTTTTAATATAGCTGATCTATAATTTCAAATGGTTTGAATCCAACAGGCTTGGATAGATAATTTGAATAACTTTCTAGCAAAATTGATTTTATGCAATTTGGCTAAGTGAATCGTTTCGAATTGAATTTCAAAGTCACTGACAGAACTAGGGTTTTGAAATAAAATAAAAAACTAAATTTGAATTGTTGGCTCGCGCGGGAACGATACTGGCCGGCCCAACTGCACAGCGCGCACGCAGCGGGCGGCTGACAGGCTGGTCCCACTCGTCAGCGACTCTATCTAACCGTAACGGTAAGTTTCAATCTCAGCCCTACGATTAGACTAAGATCGACAGCGGTGGTTCGTCATCTCTGTGGCATAGCTTCGATGAGAGACAAACCTTAACGTGGCGGTGGGTGTCTGTAGCAGCTTACAAGGGCTCCAGCTAGGATCGGCGATGGAGGCGAACAAACGTGTCGACGACGTCGGTTTGAGGAGCAGTCACGACAGCTCCTGGGGTGGCTCCAATCGATGGCGTCCTTCCTTGACTGCAGCGGGGGGCTCCAGCCAAACTCCGGTGATGTGGTGATTGCCTTGCTCCGGGGAAAGGTTAGGGGTGCTTCTGAGAGAGAGGGGAGTAAGATGGTGTGGAGAATGAGGGATGGGTGGCCTCTATTTATACACCGGCGAGACGGGCAGAGAGGCATGGTATGGCTCCTCCGACGACGTCGTTGCAGTGGGCTATGGGCATGGCTGAGGGTGTTGGTCGACGTAGTGCTCCCTGGAGGTCTTCATGCGCGTGATGGCGCGACAAGGGGCAGTTGCAAATGGTCGGGAGCGGTATGTGCTCTGTGCGGGAACGACGGGTGTTCGATATGGCGTACAGTGGTCTCGTGTGACGCAGAGGCGAACGGTCGTGTCCTGGGGGTCACTGGTGTTGCGATGAGTGTGGGTACGCGTGGAGAGAGCGAGGCGCGGCGTGTGCGCGCGAGGCGGCTGTGGTGTTCTCGCATGCTCTCGGCATGGCAGACAGATAAATGGGCGCGGCGTGTCTCGGGTGGTTCATGGCTAGGCTGTGATCGACTTGTGGACATGGAGTGGTGATGGACGGTGGCTTGTCTCCTAGACATCATGGACGGGCGCGGGGTTGGCTGCTACGAGTTGTCCATGCTCGACCGGCAAGGACGACTCGGGTGGCGCGGAACTAGTCCAAGAAGTGAAGGGGAGATGCTCCAATGCAGTTGTGCACTGGGGGTGAGTGAGGGCTAGTAATGGCGACAAATGGTGGAAAAAGCATTGATCAAGAACGGTAATAGTTTAGCAGCTGTTACTGTGCTCACCAGGTGTTTGATGAAATGGCCGTATGAATTCAAAACTTAAATTTTTGCATGAATTTTGGTGACTGATCTTGTCATAAGCTTGGTAGTCTGTGGTTGCTAGGGTTTTCCAAGGGGAAGTGGTTTGGTTGGTTTTTGAGAAATGACCATCTTAGTACTTATTAAGGATTCAATTTTTGAATGCCTCTCAAATGGATTTGAAAATAGTTTATGTAAGTTTGTGAGTTTGCTTTGGTTCATCGTTACTTGGTCTAGCAAGGGATGAAAAGAATTAGATTTTTTTCTATTAGAAATCATTTAATAGAGATGCTCTAAGTGGGCTAGTGGTTAATTTTGGTCAAAAGGACCATTTGATCATATGCCTTCTTATTTGAATTTCCTTTTAATTTGTTTTGTTTAGAAATGACCTAGATGATAATGTTTTCATCTTTAAACCAATTCTTATCATTCATAGAAATCAAATATGACAAATGCAATCATTCATACACTAATGCATTTCACACATTCACTCACATTAGGTTTAATAATAAAAGTTTTTGTTAACCCTAAACTTGGGTACTTAGAACTTGATAATCTTGATTAACATTTTTGGGATGTTATAGCTGGGTGGCCTCCGGTTGGGCCTTCAGGTCTGGCAGTTGGCTGCCTAGCTCCCCGTAAAAATAGTTTTTGTTTAATTATTTAGTTTTTAAAAAAATTGGTAATTAGTTTTTAAGCAAATCCAAGATCCGGTTGGATCGAGAGATTTGATTTGAAATTTAAGGAAGAGTAGTTTACAAAACAACATAGTCTTTCACAAAATAATTTTAGAAAAAATATGCATGATGATGCACAAAGTCTTAATTAGCACATGATTTTCTGGTAGTGGTTTTACCCGGGTGCTACAAGGTTGAAATAAATATACTACTTTGATAATTCGAGAGATGGGCAGAAAACCCGTCCGCCCCCGAAAAAATCGACTTATTAGTAGCGGTTCAAATTATGAGCCGTCTGTAAGAAGCGCGGCAATGGCCCAAATATTAGGCCGCCTCTAATAATTTAGTTTTGGAGGTGGTTTGAAAAACAAGCCCTCTTTGGAATTTTTGAAAACAAATTCACAGGCCTTGTCTTGTCGCCATGTGTTGTTTATAATATATTTTACTCAAGTTTGATCATGAACTGAGGCATAGCCTAGCGGCGGAGAGGGGATTATCCAACCCATCCAAGTTCAAGTCCTAATACTTGCACTTTGTATTGTTAAATTAAAACTTAATTAATATGACCATGTTATTTAATTGGTGTGATAAATCACTAGTGGCGTCCTTGGCAGTGCTTAGGCTTTAGGGTCTAAGGTCTATGGTTTGGGGTTTAGTGGTAATTAAACCATAAACTCTATACCCTATGCTATAAACCCTAAGAAGCCGCGGATGCCTTGAGTGACTTGTTACATCAGTTAAATCATGTGATCATGATAAGTAAGATTTTTTATATACAATCACATGTAACTTTTTTCTTATTCCCCTCTTTACATTTTAGAGTTCCTATTTTGGCACGGATATTAAGAAACACATGTGAAGAGAAAATTAAAATAATTTTGGGTGGGATTTCTCGTGACCAATTAAGGAACGGAGGGATTACTAGTTTAGATTTTTCAATAATTCCCCATCTACTTTAGATGTTATTTGAAGTATCATGCATGCATCTAAAGTAATTTCCCTCTAGCAAAGCTTCATCTTAGAACAAAATATGTAAAAAAAATCGCAACATTCTTATGCATTCTTGATAAATAATTTTCCAATAGGAGGGATCGATGTTATTTGAATGCGATGAATGTACTTCCAATAATTTATATATAGTAAAATCATATATACATATTTTAAGAGGCTTCAGAAGACACGTACATTGCATGCCGATTAAACTCTAAACCCCTAGTCTATAAACCCTAAGCAACAAAGGATGCCTCGAGTGACTTATTACATCAGTTAAATCATGTGATCATGCCAAGTTAGTTTTTTATATACGATTGCATGTAACTTTTTTTTACTAGTTTAGATTTATCAATAATTTCCCCTCTAGTTTAGATGTTATTTGAAGTATCATGCATGCATATAAAGTAATTTCCCTCTAATAAAGCTTGATCTTACAATGAAATAAAAAAACTTCGCATCATTCTTATGCATTCTTGATAAATAATTTCCCAATAGGAGGGATCAATGTTATTTCACTACTGGAAAACAGGCCTTCGGTTCGATCTGAACAACGTCACCAGTCCCGGCCTGTCACGAACCGCGACTAGTGCTCAAGTGGGAAACTATGGAGAAGGATATGAGGGCTAGAGGCGTCACTCCTGGTACATATGGATGGCCCGAGAGGTCAAAGCACTGGTGGTACGGGCACGGGGGATCCTTGGACCTAGAAACAGGGAAGACATTATTTCATGATAAAATTCTAAAACCCTCCCAAGACCTTAATCAAGCAATGAACGATGCTCAATTGGGATTATTCCGTCTCGAGAGAGAGAACGGCGAGCTGATACGCGCCCTAGGGAATCCTGAAAAGGGAGGACGAACACGAGGCAAAGGCGCCGGTGTCTCGTGGAAGAAAGGGTTTCTCGACGATGCCGATTCTGAGCCGAGAAAGAAGGACCGGGAGGCGGACCGGATCTCCAGGGTAGAGAAGGACCTAGCTGATCTGAAGAACCTGATGCATGAAATTAGCCAAAGGCCGCCGTCGTCAACTCACCCGCGGTCTGATGATCCTGCATTGGATCTTAGCCAACGGAGAAGCAGCGTGGCTTCCACGGAGGTCCGTGCTGATGATCAAGCACTGCTGGATGATGCACCGGCTCCTCACTACCCCGTGGATGATGTCAGAGAGATGGCACAATGTGAGCTACATCAGCCAATGAACAACCTGTCCTTCAAGGTGGCGATCGGCACTGCTTTACCTTGTCTACCTGGAGCACTCCACCATTCACTTCCGATTCCACCAGGCTATGCTCGTGTCACGGTGGATGACATAGTGGAGGATTTTGCGGACCTAGAGATTGAAATCGCTATGCCTGAAGGCCTTACGAAACTAGGAGATGTCAAGCGCAACATCATTCTATGGAATAAGAAGTACATCAAGTTTCCAGGCTCGGCGCCAAGGCCACCGACTCCAAGGAATCCAAATCCACCCCGCATCGAATATCGTCAACCTCCAAGTCCACCCCAACCCGATTATCGCCAACCTCCAAGTCCACCCCAACCCGATTATCGCCAACCTCCAAGTCCACCCTGCCCCGCTGACGATCGCCGCAGCAGGAGTACATCAACGCGATCTCCGCCTCCGCCTCCGTGCAATACTACTACCTCGTCGAAGAAACGGAAGTTCGATGGTCCCCCGCGCCCCACATCGAAGAAAGGTCAAACGCCGAAGATAGTCGATATCCCACCGGCTCTTCCAAAGAGACCTTATGACAAGAACGATGAGGAAACTAACGCGGATGTGGCTGCCCAAGTTAAGGCGCATTTTGCACCCAAAAAGCCTGAGCCAAAGCCGGTATATAACGAAAAAACCAAAAAGTGGGCTAAGTCCTTTCTTGAGCAACCATCCCAGATATCGATGAATCTGGAATCAGACTATGACCGTGAGATTATTAAGCAAGAACAGAAGAAAAAAATCACAAGTGCAAAAAGCGGGAAGCAAGTTGCCCAGCTCGGAGCACAGAAGAATCAATCGGTCGCCCCGCTCAAAGTCATTTCAGACCTCGACAAGGCCTTCAGAGCTGAAATGGATATGGACATGCAAATAATGGACCCTAGAGCCCGTAATAATGCCGCACTTATGGAAATCACTATATCGGAGGCCAAAGCACTTGCTAACGAAGCAAATATGTCTCTTGGTCAATATTTAGGCTATGAAGATACGCCAGTGGGTCAGTTAGTACGGCAGTATGTCCAAGGGGAGCCTCTAGTCAGTAATGAGGAGCTCGCACGTCTATCCACACATATGTGAAATCTACATGAATGGTACATGTCGCAAGCAGAAAAAAAGCATCATAAAGATTGGTTTCCGGTGGACATTAGAAAGGAGCATCACTTCAAACCATACTCGATACAGGTTCAAATGGCTGAACTGTTTCAGTTATACAACAAGCGCGCCCTCGACAAATCTATCATTGGTTGCTACTGTCTGTAAGTTATTTATTTCTATAATTAAGTTTGTAGCTTCAGCTCGTTCATTGCATTTAATATATTATCCTAACTATATATCCTTTTGTATGATGATATTATATTCCGCAGAATGAAGATGCTTGAATGCAAAAGAGCTAGAAGACACGACGTTGGGTTCATTGACCCATATATCATTAATGAATATACGTTAAAGAATCACCCCAAAGATGTGGAGGAAGACCTGTGCAGGTTCTTAACCGAGCATAATTTTGTTAAGGAAATACTATTTCCTTACAACTTCAAGTGAGTGTTTATATCTTGTACACATTTTATTTTTGCTTACTGGATGAGCTATGCATGTATGCTTATGTAAATGTCCGTAGATTCCACTGGATCTTGCTAAACATTCAAGTTGACAACTCCCTAGTTGAAGTCCACGACTCATTAAGTTGGGACCAAGAGCAGTGGAGCGACATGAAAGCAATGCTCCATAAGTAATTTCAATCATTATCGCATTATATCGTCCTCTTTTATTCATTTCCTGATATCAAGTAACTAATAACTCCTTTGTTCATTTTCTTTGCCGAGCAGGTGTTGGACACGGTTCAGACAGAAAATACCAGGTCCATTCAAAGAGGAGTTAACTTATAAAATGGTGAAGAGTTTACAGCAGCCACCGGGAGCCCATTTATGTGGATACTACGCCATGAGTACATCCATGAGTTGACGATGGAAAGTTGACTCACATTATATTTATGATTTATGGGGAGAAACTAGAGCCGGAACCAGCATAAGAGCAATTCAAGAGGAGCTGGCGGGATTTATGATGAAGGAAGTCCTTGATGTACATGGAGAGCATTATGCGGATGACGTGGAACTCAATTTGCCTTAGTCATCTTCATGTAGCTGATATGATATATATATATATATATTCATCAATGACCATGTAATTTCAAAACATTTCTTCCTTTTGATATGATTGATTATATGTATGCTTGCAAGGGATTAATTAATTATATAAATGCATCGACGTGTAGTGTGTATGTAGTAGCGTATAATATGTATATTGAAATATATGTTTGAATTATAGTGAAACACAAAACGAAAAAGGAACGAAATGGCAAAAAAAGGAAATACACAATCTCTGTCGCGGCAGAGAAATGTGGTGTTTCTCTGCCGCGGCAGGAAACCTTTTAGTCCCGGGTGGTGTTACAGTCCGGGACTAGAGGGTTTTCGCCCCCCGCGGCGCTGAAACAGCCACGTGGCTGTTATCAGTCCCGGGCCGTTGCGAGCAGGGACTAGAGGGGGGCCTCTAGTCCCGTTTTCGCAGTCCCGGGCCCAAAATCGGGACTAGAGCCTGTTGTGGCCCGGAAATACAGCCCTGTTTTCCACCAGTGGTAACCTGCAATCCCGGTTGGGATCTTTACTTTCTCGGTGTACCAAACAGATATAGGGTTTAATTTAGACTAGGATAGAATAGTTTAGGGTATGAACAACCATGATTTTAAGTTCGGGGTTGAAACTGCCGAGGCTCTACGAATTTAGGGTTGAAAATATACTTTTTCCATATAACCCCACACAACGCACACCATACCAGCGACCGACCCATCTTGACACGACTCACCCCTCGTGCATGGGACGCGCTCGCGCGCAACACCCGCCCTACGAATTTAGGGTTGAAAAACGGATCAGGCGATCGCCTCTGTCCCAACTCCACCTGCCAGCCGCCGGTCCCTGCCTACTCCGTTCGCTGTTTTGGCGACGAGAGGGGGTGGGCACCTCTGTGCTTTGGCTCCGCCTGTAGTTAGTTGGCCTAGTGTTTCCAGAGGTGTTTTTTAATGGAGGAGACAACATCGTGTCAGAATAATTTGCCTCTGCTCTTCCTCTATCTCGGCGTTGTTTCAACCGGTGGCGTCGAGGGGCAGATGGCTCGGTCATCTCGTCGATCTCTGGATCCGGCGAGACTCATGTCTGGTGGTCGGCGATCGACACTCTCGCGGGTGGCGGTCTTGTCGGCTGCTACAGTTATGTGTGTTGTCCTGCATTTGGGCGCGTGGATGACGGTTAGTGGCGGTGTTCCTCTTCTTCGACTACATCGGATGAAGGTGATGTCGTCAGGATCTGGTGATCACGGGGAACATCCCCGGTCGATGTGCCACAAAGTCTCGGTCTCGTCGCTTGCGACGGTCCGGTTTATCAGCTCAAAAAGCATTCTTGTATGCGAAGGTGCTCTCCTAGATCTTGATATGGCGGAAGTTCGCCTCTCTTTCCGGTGTTGCCATGGTGGCGGCGGAGGACAGCGGTGGACGACGGTTCAGCGAGGCACAAGTTTCTCCAAAGGTGAAATTGTTTTACTTCTTGCGAGGTTTTTTGTGCAAAGTTGCTTGACAAGCGTGTTTTTCTTTATTGTAACCATACGTGTAATCTCTTAAACTTTTAGTTTAATGATATAATATGATTACTTAAAAAAAACACCCGCCCTGCTCGCACTTGCCTCGTGAACCGCCCACACCGCGTCGTGCTCGCTCCCCAGGCACGCACCAATAGGGGTGGGCATAAAAAACCAAAACCGAACACCGAAACAGAATTAACCGGAATCGAAACCGAATACACCAACCCGAATTAGCCGAAACTAATTTCGGTTAGTAAATATGATTAACCGAATTTATAAATATTAATTCGGTTTTGACTCTCTGTTAACCGAAATAACCGTATAAACCGAAAAATATACGTGACAGAGCTAAATATATTTGTGATTTCGTCTTAGGCGTTCATTACTATACGTAGATACTAGCTCATGCGATAAAAAGACATGTATGCAAAAGCTGCCAGGCAGCCCATGCATGTATACGTATGTCTCCAGCCACATGCACGTGCATGTTCGTGGTTTAACAGCTCATGCATGTACGCATGTCTCCAGCCACATGTACGTACATGTTCGTGGTTTAACTGTCAATTGTGTCTATAAATTTTATTGGAAGCCTTTCAGTGTTTTCCTATTTCAGATATAATCATGTATTTTTGCTGAACTCTCAACACATACAATTTGTTGAATGTATGCGGCTTAAAAGATAGACATCATTTTTTTGAACGAGCAAGATAGATATCATGCTTATTATGTTCTTTTTCTATACATGCGTTCAAGACATCAGCTAGCCATGTATTGCTTCAGGTACTCGCCGACCTGGAGATTGCTTTCGGTGCGCCGATGAATGGTTTAGCTCGTATGGATCTGTATAAATTATGGCATAGTATTGTTATTTCAAGAAGTTCGGTTAAAAACCAAACACCGAACCGAATTGTCCACTAACCGAACTATCGATTAATTAGAAAACCGAAATAATTTCAGTGCCTATTTTATAGAAACCAAATTATAAAAAACCCGAAAAACCGAACCGAAAAAAACGAATGCCCACCCCTATGCACCAATCCCACATCGCCATGCATGCCATACCTCGCCTCACGCGAGCGTGACCGATCACGTACGGACAGTTTGTTTACGGAATAGGTTTACGGGATGACTGGTGACCAGCACTACGTTGTGATTTGCTAGAAAAAAACTAACCCCGATATATCTCCAACCAAATCAGGCCACGTTTTTATCATAGCTCCATTCCGTGTATTTTTTAAAAAATCTGACCAATTTGAACAACTTCAACCACGTCTACCCCCGGGCAAAACTAGTTTGGAATCTAACCCCTCACGTCGGCGCCACTTCAAACGCGGCCGACCTAACACATGTCGGCAATGCCGCCGAACTTGCCGCTGGGGTGGGCGGCTGGCTGACGTGGCCGCTATGTCGGCGCCATTTCAGGGTTATAGCGAATCGACGTTTCCCTTTCACAGCCCTCCCATTTCCTCCTTCCAGCCGCCACAAGCTCTATATCCTGTTTTTCGCCCCTCTCTTCAAATCTTGTTGAAACTCCAAGATTTCTTGGATTGGGACCATGGCAAGTCTTCTTAGAGGTAATATCTCTCAAATCCCCTTTGATTCCACCTATTAGAATGTCAAATTTGATCTCATTCATCTCTTTTTTGTTGAAACCCTAGAAGATCATAGATATGTTATTTAGATATCTTTGTAAATAGTATCTGTTTGAATAAATTGTATCTAGTGTATGTATGCATTTGATAGGAGCTTTGTATTGGTGTTTGCTATTTTAGTTTACATATGACAAAACCAAAATATGCACATGTGGAAATATATTTGTAGGGATTCATTTCTATAGAGTTTGCTAGTGTATGTATGCATTGGATATGAGCTTGTCTTAGTGTTTGCTAAGTTGGGAAGCACTTCAATGGAAAATTAGCCGGTTGTATGATAATATAGCTTAGGACATTATAAGTGATAGTGTTTCCTATGTTAATTATCCCAATGTTTGTAGATTCTCCGGACATGTGAACGAATATTACACGTCAGATGAAGTTTGCGGAAAGTACCAAAGGCAAGTATCCCAATATGTCATCGAAAGATGCTCCGGTGCTACCAAGATATCCGGTACCAAATTGTTGTTGTGGTAAAACTTGTCATATCCAACAATCTAACTACCACACTACTACTGGCCGCGCATTCTCCCGTTGCCCCCATACACGCGTGAGTTTTGTTGTCTTGTGACATGGTATCTATCATACTTGATTGATCTTTGATTGTTGATATGGTAAAGTTTATTTGACAGGAACATTGCACATGCTATTTCTTCCAGTGGATCGATGGCCCCGAGTGTTATGATGACTATCTTCTTTCATGGGATATTAACATTCTTTTGGGCCCAAAACCAGCTGAGAGGTGGAAACGCATTATGCGACCTCCTCCATCTTCACCTAAGTATTGGAAATTACACGAGACCACACCCAAGGCTCCTCCACTTGTTTGGTGTGAGCACTATCAAGATATGACACGGTGGTGTCCCCTTTACGGCCCGACACTTTAGATGAGTCTTGGAAGGTTTTCGATGAGGACAAAAAGAAGAATGATGATGAAATAAACTTGGAGTTGCAAGAGATTGAAAAAGCACAAAAGGAGCGCTCAAGGAAGTACCAGTTAGAAGCTAAAAGGAAGAAAGAAGAAGAGGCAAGGACTAAAGAAGAACAAAGGGAAGGGAAGAGAAGAGAAGGAAAGAGTGGGAAGATAGCAAGGCTTGGTTGAATAAGGAAAACACAAAGTGGAAGCTGTGGAACTAACTATTGAGCACATTCTGATATCATCATGTATTAGGCTTGGTTGTAAGTTGTGGAACTAATTTGGCACCGTTTTCATTATGTTTGTAATGAGTACTTGAGATGAAATATTTGCAACTCAAATTGTTTCCTACTGAGATGATAATTACATTACATAGCACGAAATGATGATAAATTGCTAGACGGTACAATTTATTTGTTGCTACTGCTGTTGCTCGGGGAATGGAAACCATTGACCCCTCTAAATCGAAGATACAAGAGCACCATTTTGAAATGGAAACTAAATTAAAATCAAATACGAGTGTCTAGCAATTTTCATACTCATCCTAATTGTTTTGTTTGTTGTCCATCTTTTTAGCACACCATTCCCCGAACGCTTTCTGGTTGTGCTGTCTGTGCTCTCTCTTTCTTTTCTCCTCTAGCTCCTTGGCCTCTTTTTTCTGCACATATTTTTCTCCATACCAGTAAACTTCGTACTGTCTTTGGTCTTCAAACAAGAAATCCTTTTCGCATCGCGATCCCGCCTATTGAATAATATAGATTTTTAGCTTAAACATTGAGCGAGAAGAGAGTTCTACCCCTAGTAAAAAAACTGAGCAAGGAGAGAGTTCTTACGAAATAGGGTGCAGGACCCCGGGCATGCCCACACACAAATCCCCATTTTCCGCCAAGCCCACCGCTCTTCATCTTGGCTTCATCAGCTGTGTAGCAGCATCCCACCATGCAATCACACTGTATGATCCATGGAACATAGCCGTCTAGTTCATTCATCGGTGGCATGTCTGGTGGGAGGAATGTACCACTACGAGGCCCTACGAGTTCAAAGGCTATCTCCTTCCCTTTACTTGAAGAGGATCCTGCACTGACCATGAGTGGTGTTTCCTAAGAGAGATAGAGAGTGAGAGGAGTTGGTTGAGAGAGATAGAGAGAAGTTGATTGGAGTGAATATGAAGACAGACAACCACCCGGGTGCTATTTATGGAGTTAAAAGTAATATAGGGATATATAGAGAAAGATTAGCCCGCTAATTTATTGATCACGGGATTCATAAATAAGTTACAAGTGTTTCGGCAAACAAAGTGAGAAACATAACTCTTTGAACATAACGGTACGACACATAAGGAAATATTACACACGGGATAAATTAAAACAATACTACGGCTCCCCAACGAGTGCCCGAATACGTGCCTTCAAATTTTCTATCTCGACACGTTGGTCCATGATGAGAACCTGTGCTTCAACAGGAAACGGGTCGTTGCACCACTGGAAGAATCCACATTGGCCATTACCCTATTAAAATGTTCTACAATTATTAAATATAACACACATAGGCTATATATTTGTAAATCTGATGGTTTTAAGTACATACCTGGCCGTCTGCCCCAGGATAATCCCAATACCTTCGCCCAGCATTTCAGAACCTCCAGTCATAGCATAGCCTAGCTTCAAAGTTGCAGTCGCACCAAAATCATCGAAGGTTTGCCATTGTTGTGTTGTTGTAGGTGAGACGGAAAACATTATGTACGAGTGATATATATAGCTAGACATTTCTAAAGTATTGTATGGGGTATGTTTGCTTTTCTTGAGTGCCACTGTAAACAGTGTGTAGTCATCATCAACTATACACTGCATTATCACTAATGTGTATTACTACTAGCAGCAGTATGTAGTCACCATCAACAGTGTGTAGTACTACTAGCAGCAGTGTGCTATCAAAATCACATGTGCTCAGTGTTTCGATGTTTCAGTGCTACTAGCAGCAGTGTGTAGTCACCATCAATATTGTGTAGTACTACTAGAAGAAGTGTGCTATCCAAATCACATGTGCTCAGTGTTTTAGTGCTACTAGCAGCAGTGTGTAGTCACCATCAACAGTGTGTAGTACTACTAGCAGCAGTGTGCTATCCAAATGACATGTGCTCAGTGTTTCAGTGCTCAATGCTCAGTGTTTCAGTGATCAATAATTTCCATTGCTCGGTGTTTCAGTACTCAATTATTAGAATGGTTTAGTGAATCGCTGACTCTCCACACTTAGTCACAATAATTTCAATATTCAATGATTCACTTACTCAGTAACTCAGTGCATATTAATTTCAATGGTCCAATGATTCACTCAGTGATCACTGAATCAATGATTCATATCCATGTGAGTGTTGCAGGAGCAATAATTCATCACAACACTGATTCATTGCTTCCCTTTAACTATAAATGTCCATGTACTATTGCTTTCAACTAACAATTACAAGCACCATGTCCAGAAACCGTGCTCTTCCAGGTAGCTCGGTCAATCCATATGATCCTGATCGTTACCCAAGTATTCCAGGTATACGCTGCCATTGTCCAACACGGCCAATTGTTAGGGCCGAATATGATTGGTCGTTTGAGAATGCAGGGAGAAGATTCTCAATATGTGCCAAACCAGAGGTACGCGCAATTAACACTGCCAATTGTTAGGGCTCAATATTCACTATTGATATCATGATCTTTCGTTGGTAGGGGTACCGATGCAGCCACTATTAGTACGAAGACGAGGAGTTCTCTCCGGAAGCTAGAGTACTAATTTACAACAATCATATGGAGATTGAAAGGTTGAAGATGCAGCTTCGCAATTTAGGTGGCGAACCATAGATTTATGTTCCTGTAAGAATAAGGTTGGGAACCATGTATATTTTGTAATTATCAATTTGTCCAATAATTAAATATTCTATAAGAGAACTCCATGTCTTATAGTGAAAAATTACTAAATTAAATAAATATTTGGTACGGCGCCACTTGAAACGGCGCCGAAGTTGCCCAGTTCGGCGCCAGGTGAAATGGCGCTGAATACTGGGGCTGGATTTGTTCCCCAGACACACCTTCTGTGTCTGGTGTGGCGCCGACGACGCATACAGGCGCCGAAGTTCGGCGCCACTTGAAACGGCGCCGAAGTTGCCCAGTTCGGCGCCAGGTGAAATGGCGCCGAACACTGGGGCTGGATTTGTTCCCCAGACACACCTTCTGTGTCTGGTGTGGCGCCGACGACGCATATAGGCGCCAAAGTTCGGCGCCACATGAAACGGCGCCGAAGTTGCCTAGTTCGGCACCAGGTGAAATGGCGCTGAATACTCGGGCTGTATTTGTTACCCAGACACACCTTCTGTGTCTGGTGTGGGGCCGACGACGCAAATAGGCGCCGAAGTTCGGCGCCACTTGAAACAGCGCTGACGTTGCACTGTTCGGCGCCAGTTGAAATGGAGCCGAATACTGGGGCTGGATTTGTTCCCCAGACACACCTTCTGTGTCTGGTGTGGCGCCAACAATGCAAATAGGCACCGAAGTTCGGCGCCACTTGAAACGGTGCCGACGTTGCACTGTTCGGCGCCAGTTGAAATGGCGCCAACAGTTGTGCACACTTCAAATTCACAAATTCACATATAACAATTCAAATTCACAGATTCACAGATGACAATTCAAATTCACAGATGACAGTTCATAGATGACAAATCACATTCACATAGTTCAAGATTCACAACATTACATATAGCACATCACATTCATCACAGGTAGGTAGCAAAATATGTCCGCACATACACATAGTTCAAGTTTCATAACATGTCTGCACAATCAACACAAACAGGTCTCACTTATGCGCCTTCCTTTTATTGACGACACCCTTCTTACGGCGTGGTTTGAGAGCGCCAGTGCCGGGGTTGTAATATCCGGTGCGCGGCATGCACGAGAACCCCTACGAGGCATACCTTGTGATTGTCTTGCCTCCGGACCATCATGGACAGTTTGGGAGGAGGAAGCTCCACGGAACATGGACAATGGAGTGTCAGAGTCGATGGAGGTCCCGTCACCTGAGTTGTACATGGATCCGCTGCCACCAGAAGTTGGAGGGCTCGGCTGGAGACTCATCATGTCAGCGGTAGGATCCCGGCATCCAATCCTAGACACCAACCAGCGGGAACGTTTGACCAATTTCTACATAATAGAACAATGTAAGTGTTGGCCAAACTTGTAGACACTTGCACAGGGAACGAGCGGGAAACATATGTACATTTGCCAAACTTGTGAACTTTGCTAGTCGTTACCTCGAGACACTTGCGCAGGGTAGACTCCGCAGCTGGACTTCCCGGAGTAACCCTCAGCGCCACTTCAGCTTCTTTGATACCTCGTACAAGCTCACCGGCCTACAAAGCATGACACATATGAACATCATCAACGAGAACTAGCAAATAATTCAGTGATTGATATTACTATGTTCTTACCACACGGTTTTGCACGGGGCCATGGTCGACACGCTTGTCCATCTGGACTTCTTCATCAAACTCATTTGGCTCGTCGGATCCGTCTTCTAAGCAATCGACGTTGGTCCAGCTGGGCTTGAGATGAACCCGAGTAGCTTTCTGTATCCATGTCTCGTAGTCTCGGCGGTTGTTATGATCCCAACTCTGCTGGAGAATATCCTTATGAGATGCCTTGTCATTCCATTCCTGGATATACTCCCGGTGATGATGTTCCCAATCAATAATTGACTTGGTTTTCCTTCTATCAAGCCTATCAAAAAGCACATAGAGGAGACAATGAAGAACCAAGGAGAAACATATATGCTGCAGGATAAAGGCGTTGGCGCTTAAGGAATCTTACTTGTGCAGATCAGACGAGGTGGAGAAGTGCTCCGGGGGCAATTCCTGGACCTTACCAAACTGCATCCCGACTCGGTGTGGAAGGTGGTACTCGACCGCGTAGAAGCAAATGAGCGGGCACCTCTTCGTCCACATATCCATGTCTTGAGTGCACATCGGGTTTAAGTTAAAGTCCTCGCCTAGCTCACTCACAGTGTACGGCTGCCATGTAACCTATGAGTGAAATAAGAACATGTTAGGCAACAATGACAACATACATTAAGCAAAATCGATATGACACTCACCTTCCCCCGACACAAGGAATCAAAATCCTCGGTATATGCTCGATACAGATTATCGGAGGGCCCCCACTTGGTAGGTACATCCTCATAAAAGTACACAACGGTGGGTGCACGGTCTTGTTCCGGGTGTTCCCAATCCCTGGGTGCGTAGGTGGTGGGTCGGCCTATGGGAAATCTAAGCTAGCTCCAAACCTGAAAATAAGAAAATAGGTTATGCAAAGCTAAATGGTAATGCAAATAATTATGTTGATCAAAGTAAACCAACCTGTAAGACCAGAACATAACCACCCATGTTTGATGTACCCTTGCTCCTCCTACAACCCTCATCAATTTGTCGATACAAGTAAGCCAACCCAGCCGAACCCCAGCTGTATCTCCCAGCATCGTCCCAGTCACGTAGTAGAGGCAAATACATCCATGAGACATCACTACCCCCGGAGTCTGAAAAAGGCACCTTCCCAAACACATACATCACATACGCTCGAGCATACCGTGATACGGTCTCCTCGTTGGCATCGAGGGGAAGATGGCCAAAGTGTTGTTCTATCCAAGTCAATCTCAGCCCACCTGTCTTGCTCCCCTTTGTCCTAGCAATTTTCTTCGGTGGCCTTACTCCTAGAAGCTCTTCAACCATGTCCCTGAATCTGTCTGCCTGTATCTTTCCAGTCACAGCCATCCTAAGATAGGCAAGGCGGTCAACATCGCCATGTCTTGCAAAGTTATAGTCATATCGCCACATGGAAGGTGGAACGTGTGTATCCACGTGCCATCTATCGACTAGCGCTGTAAGGGCGATATTGTTGTAGGTCGGCAGCCTGCGCTCAATCATGGTCACAAAGCCAATCAGATTCTCCCTCCGTAAGTACGGTGTGTACCTCTCATCAAAAACCATCTGCTCTGTATTGACCTTGTGTCCACATATGCGAAGGGGTAGTAGAGCCTGCCAATATAGCGATTAGCATTAGTTAAGCGAGTAATAAACAATAATAAAGAACAATAATTAATTTAGTGATGATCATGTTAGACAATACGTGCATACCTGGGTTTTCGAGAGTATGCGACCTCGGTGGCTCTCCTCATACTCCGCCTCAAGAAGATGGTACCGAGCCGCCATCCTGCAAAGACAAGGTTTTTTTGTGAGTTTCAGAAACATGCAATTATAATTGAAAGATAATTTATAGCATATAAATAAGGACACCTAACAAGAATAATGTGTTAAAAACAGAAGTAAACATGCATAGGACAAAATATAACCTTTCTAGCCCGTTGTAACGCCTCGGATAATTTCCCTATCACCTTTGGATGACGGCGATAACCTTTCATATGTATAGTCCCTCGAGGCCTCTTAGTGCCTCTACCACGCCCGCTTGATGAAGGGTTACTAGCGGCCATGGAGGCAGCGGCTTCCGCCGCTGCTTTTTCCGCGGCTAGTTTCTTCTTCCGATCCTCACAAATTAGCTTTTTTGTGTTCTTGTGACCTTCTTCGCCGCATACCGAACAACGGTTCTTCACGGAGTCCTCCACAAAATCTTCATTTGGACGGGTTCGCTTGAAGGTTGTCCCTCCATCGGCTTGGTCCATGTCCATCTTGAACCGCTTAGTCGCTCTTCGCCCTTTTGTGTCGATCATTAGCTTGCTATCTGGTAAGTACACCGGCCCGGTATACTTAGGCCATTGGGCCATGTCTAGGTAAGGCTCGAATCTACCAGCCCATGTGCGATATATCTCTTCAAGATTGTAGAACCGTGAGACGGAGTTGTATGGGTCCACGCCCCGAGCACGAGACGCGGTTATTATATAAGAGCATGGTAGATGGATCTATAAAGGAATCTGGCACATGCAAGAGTACTGAGCAAGCACAACAACATATTTGCGACCACCATACTACTCACCACCTGAGTTGGTACCTCCTACCTCCGAAACCTCATACTTCCAGACCTCCTTATCAAAACAAGTCCATGTTTGGTCATGAGATTTCGTGGCTTGGTATCCAAGTTCTGCTTCAACAGTCTTTGGACATCTTTTGTCGGCATTAATTAGCACCTTGACTTCGTTTCTCCTCGTGACCCAATACTCGTTTCACTTGTCAAAATTGAAGGATGCGATGGAAGTTACCGGTAGCGTGCGGATACCCTTTAGCACCTTATTGAATATCTCGGCCATGTTACTTGTCATGTGACCATACCAAACCCCATCCTGATCGAAAGCTTGATCCCATAGGTGTTTCTTCGGCAAATTCTCCCTAAGAAAACCCGTCCCCTTCTCATTTGTCAAGCCATACAACTCATTGAACATCTCTTCAAATACAGCCGGCTCAAACACCAAGCTAAGCCTAAGGAGATACTCGGTCATTTCTCTATTACGACAAGCACGGTAGAAATTACCCGCGAAATGCCTTATGCACCAACGGTGCTTAACAAGGGGATGCTCAGGTATTTCTTCCCTCATGGCATTCAATATGGCTGGATTGCGATCAGAAATGACACAGACTTCTCTTTCGGGGCCAACAATCGTAGTCCTCACCAAGTGCATGAACCAGTTCCAGCTGACGTTGTCCTCCTTTTCCACAAGAGCAAAGGCAAGCGGGACCAATCGGTTGTCCGCGTCGCAAGAGATAGCAACAAGAAGGGTGCCCCTAAACTTCCCTGTAAGGAATGTTCCATCCACACAAAGAAATGGACGACAATGCTTGAATGCTTCAACACAAGGGCAGAAGCACCAAAATGATCGATGGAACACTTGGTACTTGAACCTTCGACCGTGCGAGTCTCGATTGGATGGGGATGCACAATGTGCGTCATACCAGGGTTTCAATGTTCCATCACCGCCAACAACCTAGGGATCCTCCCATATGCTTCCTCCCAATCACCATAAACCATCTTCATAGCCATTTGCTTAGCCCTCCAAGCCTTTCCATACTTGATATGATAGTCAAATATGAGTTTCACAAATTGGACCAAAGAGGCCGCTTGCAAGGTAGGGGTAGCTTTGATGGCATTGGCACACCGGTGTGCAATAAAAGTAGATGTCAGTTGCCGGTGCTTGTTGCCCTCTAGGATGACATTGCCAGATGTGTGCGGGCCTTCATACTTACTTATCTTCCACCAACCTTCAGGTTTCTTCTTCCTTGCCCTTACCTTCCATGGACAATCTTCATTCTCGCATATCAAAACATATCTTTCATTTTGGTCGGACTTGAACACTATGTAGGGTCGATGATGACTTACGGTGTACTGCTGGAACCATACTTGCATGTCCAACATAGCCTTGAATTTTAGCCTGGGGTATATCAAAGGTCGTGCCCTAGGTCAACTCTGTGCCTCGTCTTCGGTGAGGGGTCTAGGTGACGAGGTTTGATCTCATCAATGCCCATTGTTATGGACTTGGATTTTGGAGAAGATGGGGATGCTGGAGATCGTGGAACGGTTAGCACACAAGCAACACGGGGACACAAGGTTTACCTGTGTTCAGCCCGAGGGAAAACCCTACTCCTGCTTGTCTGCTCTTGATTATGGCGGAACCGAAGGTTACAGGGGTGTGCAGATGCAATCTGGCGTGGAGGTGTGTATGCGAAAAGTATGAGGAGAAGATCTAGGTCGTGCCCTCCTGGCCTTTATATAGACTCGGGCAGGTCCCGGGCATAGACCTAGTCGGTTACAGGTTCTAGGGTTTTACCCCTTTGAATTTCCTATCTACTCTAGTCTTGCTCTCCAAGGATACGAAAGCTTCATGGGCCTTGGCCACCCGAAAATCTTCATGGGCCGACGTATAATTGCCATGGGCCTTCCTTGGGCTGGACCAGGTATGCTGAGATCATGTACCCGCGGGGTATAACCATGTCAGTAGCCCCAGAGTGTTCAGTCGAATCGTAGATTCGGCTGAGGACTCTGCAATCTTTTGGGTGCAACTATGTATTTCAATAGTTCATGTGCAGGGATTGTTGATGCGTGTGCCTGACTCACCCGACGGATCAGGGTCAGTTAACTGTCTTAGGACGAAACAACACGATCTTCTTCAGGTTCGAGTCCCTCAACTCGAACCTGGAACATATGCTGGCGTAATTCTACTCATGCCGTGGAGGACTTACATGAGTGGAATTCCAGTGAATTTAATTGATGTACCCAACGCATCCGTCGGGATTTTTCATCGCACCTGTTAGCATGGGTTTTTACTAGCAGAGAGCAGTCGTGTGCGTTGCCAGGCCATCAGATGATATCTGCAGGTCTTATCTTTGTGTCGCAGACACAGCATCCGAATGTTTATCACCGCGGAGGTGTTTCGGGTGGTCAAGGAGAACGTTGCCCACTTAACGCTTAGTTGGGGCAGAGTTGCCGAAAAGTTTCTGCATGCTGATCCAAAGGATCACAGTCGAAGAATTCATAGGGTGCATGACCAGCTCTCCCTATGGGAGTAGCCCCCGAGTGTCTGTTCGAGTCGTAGACTCGAGCGGAGACTTTAATTCAGACGTTGTTCAGTTGTAAGTCCGTAGGACACAAAAAATTTCGGATGATTAAATCTGTCCTCCCTATGGGAGTAGCCCCTGAGTGTCTGTTCGAGTCGTAGACTCGAGCAGAGACTTTAATTCAGACGTTGTTTAGTTGTAAGTCCATAGGACACAAAAAAATTCGGATGATTAAATCTGTCCTCCCTATGGGAGTAACCCCCGAGTCCATAGTGGAGTCGTAGACTCGACGAAGGACTCGAAGTAATCGTTCGCTTCTATTCATATTTTGGGTGCGCGGCCAGCGCTCCTGATAGGAGTAGCCCCCGAGTAATTGGTCAAATCGTAGATTCGAGTGAGTACTCTTAGCTTTGAAGCCGAAGAAGTTGTAGCTGTTGCTAGTGTAGCTTTTGATGACGTCAGTGCTGACTATCGATTACCTCAAGCGCCTGCTGCGCTAGAGATGACTTGACTGGACGAACATGGGTCCCACTATCTAACCTTGAATTGACCGGTCACGCGCGGCGTGGAGATAATTATGGCGACGCCTCGATTTCCGCGCGTAGTGGATGGCGTGTTAGCGACGGTTCGTTGTGATGCTGACACGTGTATGGCCAGATCCTGCCGTTGGAGTTAGGTCTTCTCGATGGACGGCTGTCGTGCATCATCTTCGTCTTTAAAATCATTGGGGAAAACTTCATTTTGTTTTCACCGCATCGATTCTTGCTTTCACTGCTCCCTTGTGTTCTGAGAGCTCTTGCTGCGCGCTGGAATATTCCTTCACATTTCCTTCTTCCATCCTGCGCTCTCGCCGCCGGCGCCGCCGTACCGCGATGGGGAAGCCGAAGAAGTCGTCGTCTGCGGTTGGCACCAGCGCCGCTGGAGGGAACAAAAGTGCCGCTGCTACCCGTGTCACCAACAGTGGCTGGCGGCGATCGGAGAAGCGGGAGAGTGATTTCCGTAGGCTTCACGAGCGGGGCCTGATCCCGTAGGATAGGGAGGCCATTAAACTCCCAGGCAATGAGGTAATCCCCCATCCCCCGTTGGGTATCGGGTTATGTTCCTTGCCTTTGTCTTGCGTGGATTTTCCTTCCCAGTCCACGACTTCCTTCGTGGACTGCTTTTTCTGTACGGTGTCCAATTGCACCATCTTTCCCCCAATTCTCTTCTTCACATTGCTTGCTTTATCACTTTCTGCGAGTGTTGGCTCGGTATTGAGCCGCACTTTGGCCTCTTCCGGAAACTTTATTCCGTGAAAAGGCAATCTGATTCGGATGGTGTTTATCCCATTGGGGGTTGCATCATCTCCCTCACGCCCAATCTGCTTTTCTTTTCTTTTTCCATGTCCGAATCTGTCCAATACTGGCGGAGGCGATGGTTTTATATCCGCAACTACGTAGTACCTGGGCAAGATTTTGGTCTTGTTCCTTTCGACCCCTCCCAGGAGATTGAGCCGAAAAGGTCTTGGAAAAACAAGATCTTGGATGGCGAGGTGGCGGAGATAGAGGCTCTATATCGTCGGGTGGAGGATCTCCAGTTGATTCCGGAGGATCTCCAGTCGGGTGGAGGATCATCCGCACCTTTCTCGAGCGTCGGGTGCAGCCACTCCAGGCTAGGGCGCACCCGATGTTCCTTTATGCTGGCCGGCGTGATCCGACGAGGGTTACGGCTGAGAAAATCTCCTAGGGAGATCTCGACAGGGCCCTTCGCTTGCTGCTGAAGTTCAAGGCCGGAGAGGATATCTCGGGGAAGTCGTTGACTCCTCCGTTTTCTTCTTCGCTTCCTGTTCCATAGGTGTAGATCCGTGCGCGTAGCGCTATTTTTCGACTGCATTGTTTTGTGTTTGTTTGATAACAAATTGTTCTTCTCCTGTACAGAGCTTCAAAGTGTCGGGTATGTCGCCTCCATTACCCGAAGTATATCCGGATGCTCCGGATAATGATTTGGTGGATTCCATGTCCGAGCGGCCATCGGCGCGATCTCCGGCTGAAGATGCCAACGAGTCGAGCGAGGACCACACTCGCAAACAATCGCGGAGCTCTAGCGAGTCTTCGGATGCTTCGACTCCTCCGACTCCTAGGAATCCTCTGTGTCTTGAGCGCCATAGTGATGGGCATGGAGGCTCTTCCTCCCCTATTCCTGCTCTTCCTGTGCGGGCTGTAGCGCCGCACCCGCCAGCGAAGCGGAAGAAGGAAGAGAAGAAGGAAGAGAAGAAGGAAGAGAAGAAAGAGGAGAAGAGGTTCCGAAGGACCCCTCCTGTCTTCAACCTGAGCGAGCTTGACTCGTAAGTTTCCTCTGCACTGCGTTTTCTTTTCTTTTTACTTTGTTCTTGAACTAATTTGTTCGTGTGCAGGCACTCTTCCAACGACTCCTCTAGCGATGGTGCTCGGGAGATGATGGGGGAGTCGAAAGTCGCGTCTCCTCCACCTCAGACGGTGGCAACTTCTGAGGGTGCTGCTCCGAACCCTCCTCCGCCGGAGGTTCGGGTGGTTGCGCCTCAGAATTTTGCTAGCGGACCTGCGACGTCGCCATCGGATCATGTAAGTATTTCTGTCTCCTGCCGCGGGGGGAGCCCCGAGCGTCTGTAAAATAGTTTTCTTGTTCTGTTCTTCGAGTCTTGGGGGGAGCCCCCGAGTCCTTTTTCTAACTGGTAGGTCTTCTTCCTGCAACCTTTTGTGCAGGATGCCAAGCGACTGGTGTAGGAGCACCTGGTGCTGGAGGCCAGCCTCAAACAGCTTCAAGGTACCATTCGGCCTCTGATGTTTGCTTCTTCGTGTATTCTTGTCCTGTTATCTGACACCTGTACTATTTGGATGCAGAGGAGCATAACACCTCCCTTCGTGAGATTAATGCTCTCAAAAAGAGCCTTGGTCAAGCGGAGAAGAAGGCCGAGGTCGCCCTTGGTGCGAAGGAGCGCCTCGAGCTGGAGCTGGCTACTGCGGCTGAGGCTAAGGAGCGCCTGCAGCGGGAGGCCACGGACCGCGAGGAGCAACTTTCCACTGCTGCGACTGCGCGTGAAAGAGAGGTGGCTGGCAAGCTCATGGCGGCTGCCAAGGCTGTTTCGGGTGAGTATCTTCACTTGCATTTTCTTTTGTTTCTTCTGCGGAGTTTTTGCTCATTGCTTATCTATATTGTCTCAGATGCCGTGGGCGTCGAGTTTGACCGCGGTGCTCTGGAGCACGGGAGTGCTCTTGATGATGCTACTACAGCGGTCGAAGATCGCTGCAGCACCGTCATCAGCTCACTTGCCAAGGCCAAGGAGGTCCTTGGCCACTTCTACAGGGAGCTTGTCCCCAAGGGCGCGGCCTTGATGATGTTCAT
Source organism: Avena longiglumis (assembly GCA_030063025.1). NCBI lineage: Eukaryota > Viridiplantae > Streptophyta > Magnoliopsida > Poales > Poaceae > Avena > Avena longiglumis. Next base: position 139,578,643 of record CP125978.1, on the reverse strand, counting down.
ACCCTGGCGGAGGCATTGTCAGCCGAAGCGCCTGCGGCGTACAAGCGCAAGCAGAAGGGCATCGGCGCATCTGTCGGGCTGGCAATGGCTTTGGCGGCTGGAGCGGAGCTGGACCTTCCCCAGATCACCTCCCGGATGCCGACGACTGCGGATGGATCCGAGGTAGCCTTCGCTACCTATTCTGCTCGCTGTAAGCGATATGGGCCAAAGCTGATTGATCTGCTGGTCGAGTACGCACTACGGCAGCAAGGGGAAGCCAAGGCGAGGCAGTCCGGCTCCGAGGCTACTCAGGGTGTCGCATCTTAGGTGTTGTAGCTGTAGGATAGCTTTAGTTTTCTTTTGTTGTAATTATGTTAATGATCAAATCCTTGTGCCACGTAGTGGCCTTTTATGCACTTAATGAATTCTGTTGAGATGTGTTCTCCTCTGTCTGAGTGTTCATGTATGTTGCCTTTCTGCTGCTCTAGGGTCCTTCGGGTGTTGATCTCGTTGACGCCTCGTCTGCCGCGCGGCTGCGGCCATCCTTGGATGATTCGTCGCATCTTGCCTTCCTTCGGGACCGTGTTCGTAGTCTCGAGAAGGAGTTGCTGAAGGTAATATGCCCTGAGAGGCAATAATAAAGTATTTATTATGTGTATTCCAAGTATATGATAGATGTTTATTTTGCATGCTATAATTGTATTAATATGGAAACATTAATACATTTGTGTTTAATAAACAAACATAAATTTTCTAGTTATGGCTCTCTCATAAACTAGCTCGTTGATTAACAAGATGATCAAGGTTTCCTGATCATGGACATTGGATGTTGTTAATAACGGGATCACAACATTAGTGTAATGGTGTGATGAACATTGATCCGAAGTATAGCATTACGATCAAAGTCATTGAGTTTATATTGCTATAACAACTTACGAAGTGATCCTAATCCTTAGACCATGAGATCATGTCAATCACTAACACCGGAAGAGTTTCTTGATAACATCAAACGTCACACTGTAACAGGGTGATTATAAAGATGGATTCAGAACTAACAAAGTGTTATGTTGAGGCTCATGGATCGAGAGTGGAATTTTTTCATCCCGATGACGGATAGATATACTCTGGGCCCTCTCGATGATATCACAATGATTAGCTTGTAAGCAAGTGATTTGATCACTAGAATGTTATATCACGGGAACGAGAAAAGAGTGCATGTCAGTAACGAGATCAAACTACGTATGGAGATACCGATGATCGAATCTCGGAAATGTAATATATCGTGAAACAAAGGGATTAAGATACTAGCGTAAAAGGTTCCGACGATCACAAGAAAGTCATCGTTGAATGTGTGGGAGTTAGTATGGGTCTCCAGATCCCGCTTCTGATTATTGATCCGAGAGGGGTCTCGATCATGTCCGCATTATTCACGAACCGTAGGGTGACACACTTAAGAGACACCGACATCCAATTGGAGCAAAAGTTTCATGCCGAAAGAATGAACAAGCGCAGGAATTTATTTCACTAGATACCGAAACAGGTTTTCGGGTGAAATTGCATAAAGTGGTTATGCATGTGAAATAGAATTCTAGCAAGGGGTTATTTGTGAATGTTTGTAATTAAAGTAATTGACAAAATTCTGAATAAAATAAAAGAGTTTTATTTAATGAGAGTTTGCATTAAATTTGGTGGAAATTTAATGGCAAGTTTGAGTGGGATTTTGAGTGGAGGCATATGAATGGATTTTTGTGAGTGGAGTGTCCACCCACATGAAGAGGGGAGGGCAAGGGGAATCCCCCATGCTCCGGACACCCCCTTGGGGTCCCCCCCCCCATCCTCCTATAAAAGGAGCCCCTCCTCTCACTTGTCTCACACACCTCCTCGTGAAGGATCTCTCTCCCCCTCTAGAATTTATCCCCCATGGTCTCGGACTAGCGAGATACATGTTCCCGGTGGCTATTCGGCAAGAAAGATTTGTGCTTCCGCTGCATCGCTGGAGCGAGGAGGCGGAGGTTGCTCGGTGCCTCGAACGTGTGTGCGAGCATGGATGCGCTGCTGATTTGCGGCGCTAGGACTTCCTCTCGATCTTGAGATCGGCAAGAGATCGTCTACATCAACCACGAGTTGAACTCGTTAAACTTTGTTGGTCTTCAAGGGTATGTTCTCTACGGATATACATCCACCCGTTGTTTGTATCTAATAGATAGATCTTGGTACATAGTTCACATCGTAGGAAATTTTTTGTTTTCTATGCTGCGAACCCTACAGTGGTATCAGAGCCGGATCTATGCGTAGATGCTTTACACGGGTAGTACACATATGAGTATGTGGGCGATGATGATCATGTTGTTGCTCCTTTGTTGTAATTTTGGATATTGGTGGCATAGTGGGATGAAGCGGCCCGGACAAACTTTACATGTCCTCGCACATGAGACCTGTTCCACGCTTGACATGCAACTAGTTTGCATGAGCGGCTAGCGGGTGTCTGTCTCTCCTACTATAGTCAATATCTATTTTGCAACGAGTTATCAACAATTTGGTTATCCTCGTTGTGGTTCATGTTATCAACGAGTTATCAACGCCGCTATTCGTCCTGCGAGCTGCTGGACACCTTTGAGGTTTTTCGGCTTCTCCATTGCCATGATGTCCCTGATTTTCTTCGGGTTCGCCTCAATCCCTCGCTGAGAGATGAAGTACCCAAGTAGCTGGCCTGATGGGACGCCGAAGGCGCACTTTTCAGGGTTGATCCTGATCCTATAGCGATAAAGGTTATCGAACGTCTCGCGGAGATCGTCGATGAGCGTTCTTGCCTCCCTGGTTTTGATGACTATGTCGTCGATATAGACTTGGATGTTGCGACCGATCTGGTCCTTGAGGCATGCTTGCATGCATCGTTGGTACGTGGCACCTGCGTTCTTTAGCCCGAAGGGCATTGTGTTGTAGCAGAACACTCTGAACGGTGTAATAAACGCCGTTTTCTCTTGATCTTCGACCTTGAGTCGAATCTGGTTGTAGCCTGAGTAGGCATCGAGGAAGGAGAGTTTCTTACATCCTGCGGTCGAATCGATGATCTAGTCGATCCGAGGAAGAGGGAAGTGGTCCTTTGGTAAGTGCTTGTTCAGCGACGTGAAGTCCACGCACATCCGTAGCATATCCGTGTCTTTCTTGGGAACCATCACTGTATTTGTGAGCCACTCGCTCTCTTTGATCTCCCTGATGAAGTCTGCGGCGAGTAGCCTGTTTATTTCCTTCCCGATGGCTTCGGCCCGTGGCTCGGACAGTCTCCGGATGGACTGCTTGAAGTCTTGGTGTCTGGAAAGACGTTGAGTGCGTGCTCGGCGAATTCCCTGGGAACTCCTGGCATGTCCGCATGACACCAGGCGAAGATTTACCAGCGCTCACGAAGGAATTCGATGAGCGCGCTTTCCTATGCGGGGCTGAGGTTGTTGGCGATCAGCGCCGTCTTGGAGGCATCCGTCGGATGGACCTGCACCTTCTTTGTGTTGACGGTGGAGTCGAAGGACATGCCAGGTGCGTTTTGTCGTGCGACTGGGGGTGCCCCATTGTTTATCACCTCGCGGAGCCTTACGAGCTCCTCCTGCATGCCGAATGATTGGGATATTCTGTTGAAATCCCTGTCGCATTGGTCCGATCGGGTGAAGCTCCCGTGGATTGTGATGACGCCCTTTGGTCCTGGCATCTTGAGTAGCAGGTATGTGTAGTGTGGGATAGACAAGAACCTTGCGAATGCTACACACCCGAGGATGGCGTGGTATTGTGATGGCCAATCCACCACTTTGAATTCGAGTCGCTCGAGTCGGAAGTTGTCTGGCTTGCCGAAGATGACGTCGAGCCATATTTTTCCCAGGGGGAATATGCCCTTTCCTGGGACAATGTCGTGGAACGTTGTGTCTGACTGTTCCAGGCTGCACTGCGGGATCCGCATTGCTGCTAGAGTACTTGCGAACAGCAGGTTGATGTCGCTGCCGCCGTCCATGAAGACGTGGCTCATCTCGAAACCTCCGATCTGCGCCTCCAGCACCAGGGCAGCATGACCTGGGCGAGGGATATGGCAAGGGTGATCCAAACGACTGAAGTGATGCAGGACTCCGATCCGCTGAGGTACTCAGGGATGGCGGGTGGAGTTGCCACGGCCAGGTTGATCTGTCGGGTGATTTTCTTCTGCACCCTATTCGTGGGGCGCCCCTTCTAGATCATCAGTGCTCCTTTCAGCGGGGGATACCCGTTCCCAGTGTTGTTCTATGCTGGTGCGACTTGTTGGTTCGGGCCTCCTACAGGTGGCGGTGGAAGAGCTCCATGCGCTATCTCACTTGGCGCGGGTGCGTTCCCGAATCCAGGAAGTGGAGCTTGCTGCCTCATCTGGACCATGCTTTCGCTGAGTCTCTGGAACTCGCGGCAGTCCTTGAGCATGTGGCTTGCCTTCTTCTTGCCATCCTGCTTGTCGATGTAGAAGTGGATGGTGCATGGACCCGAAAGTTTTCGTATGCTGATGGTCCGTTATCGCGGTCGCGGCGCTGCCACGACTGTGCTGGGCGTCCTCCGTCGCGGAAGTTTCCTCCGCGGTATCCTCCGTTGTTGCGGTTGGCGTCGTTGCGGCGATCGGCGTAGCCGGCCGCGACCATGTCGGGTCCATCGCGATCGTCGTAAACGCGCGATCTTCTCTTGCTACGGCGATCTCGTCGTCGGCCATAGTCGTCCTCTTCTTCCGATTGTGCTCGGTGGATGGAATCTTCGCCGTCATCCCACCTGTTAGCGATGTCCATGAGGTGGTCGAGTGTTTTGGGCTTGACGCACCTGAGTTCCTCCTTGAAGTCTTGGCGCTTGACGCCGTCCCTGAAGGCGTCGATAGCCCACTCTTCGGAGATGTGCGCTGCGGAGTTCTTGGTGTTGGACCAGCGTAGTATGTACGAGCGAATGGATTCGCCCGTTCGTTGAGTGCAGGCCCGCAACTCTTCGATTGAGGCGGGCCTCTTGCCGGTGCCCTTGAAGTTTCGGATGAAGCTGTAAGCTAGCTCATCCCAACTTCGGATGGACCCTGAAGATAGGCTGCTGAGCCAGATCCGGGCCGCTCCTGTCAGCTGCAGCTGAAGGCATTGCATGGCGGTTTCCTTGTTTCCGCCGTGCAATTTGATGGATGACAGGTGGTCGCTGAGCCATGCCTTTGGGTCTTGTGTGCCGTCGAACTTCGGAGTATCTGAAGGAAGCTTGAAATTGCGCGGCATCCTTGTTCGTCGAACAGATCTGCTAAAGCATCGGGTTCCGCAGAGTTCTCCTTCGTCTTCGTCCATCTCGGATTCAGACGAGCATGCGCGCTTGGCTCGCGCTTTGTCGATTTTGCGCTGTGTGAGCGCGTCCCTGGCGTCGTAATCGCGGTTGCGGTGACGCGAACTCTTGTTCCTTCGAGGAAGGTCGTGGTCCTCTTCTTCGGATGAAGGGGTGGGGCTGCGGTCGAAACTGACTGGAGCTTTCTTCTTCGGCTCCATATGAGCTTCCTGGTGGAGCACAGCTCCGACGAGTCCGAGTCCGGTAAGTGAGGACTTGTGCATGTCTCTTTTCGGGTCCCCCTCCGGTGGTGGGTGGGCTACGAGGTACGCAGTGGCTGCCATGATCGCAGCCTGCAGCGTTTTAGGGATGACGTTGTCGTCGGCGTCCATCTCCATAAAGGATGAGCGGAGGGTTCGGGTCACCTCACGGTGCTCCTTGGGATCCATGTTCTCCATCCGAGAATGGTGCTTGTTGCCCTGGTTGCCGTTCGAGCTGGAGCCGATGCCCATGGCGGAGAGCGCGGCTACCATGTTGGACTCGAGGCTTGCTTGCGTTTGTCAATCACCTCCTGCATCTTGACCTACTTCTTGTGCTCCTCGATCAGGAGCAGATGGTAGGCCATCAGCAGATCCCGGGAGGAGTCTGCAGGCAGGACTATGTTGCCCGCCACGGTGTTGCGTGCCTGGGCCCATCCTTCTTTGCTAAGGCGGATGACATGGCCGTTGTTGTCCCCTTCGGGTGAGGATACTGGCTTCTTCTGTTCCCGCCGTTTCGATCTGGCGGGTTAGGTGTCGGGTTGGGCAGTGGGTTGGGTGTTTGCTGATCCACGTCGCTCTGGATGACTACGACGCATTGGTAGCGTTCGTAGATTGGTCTGCTGCTGCCGCAACTTTCGGATCCGAAACCGTAGGTCCCTTCATCTGATGGCGGATCGCACAGATCGGAGTTGCATCTGCTGCTATCGTAGGAATCATCTGTTGATGATGTTGTGCGTAGCATAGGGTGCAGGGTCCATGAAGCGGGCCTGATTGATGGTAGGGGCACCCGCTCAGGGAGGCGGAGAGTGCGGTTGCCCACAGGAAGCGAAGCTCCCAGGATCTCGAGTCCGTCGCCTACGGGCTCAAAGTCCTTCATGGTGGCCGGTGAGTGGGCGGTGAAGTCGAAAGCGCCGAAGAGGAGGTGACTCTCCGTCGCCGCAGAGTTGTAGATCGATCGGGTTGGGACCGTCACGATCGCACAATTTCCTTCATCCGCTCCGGTCTATACTCCCGCAGGTTCGAGTCTTCCACGGCTAGGTGAGCCTCCCTAACATCCTTGAACTCATTAACATTAGGATCTCTGCCCCACACCTTGACAAATGCATCGGTCTCCTTCTCCGAAAACTTGGGAACCGAACGATCATCGTCCGAGTCCGTAGCATAAGCATGTTCGTACCCCCTCATCCTCTTCATTGTCATCTTCATAGGTATATGGATCTCCCTCAAGCATCAAGGATGCCACCAAAGGTACACAAGGCGATGATGGAATGTTGATTGGCGAGAAAGATACAAACTCTTCCTCGATCGGCTCTAAGGTTTCAACATTCATTTTCTCCTCGATAATCTCTACTCGTTCTCTTTCAACATAACTAGGCTCCTCCATAATCTCCTCCAAGTAATCTTCATCTTGTTGATTTTCTGTGTCCCACACAGGCGGTTGGCTTGGACCCGCATCATACACATCCTCAGGACGGTCATCATTGCTTCTTTCGATAACCGAGGGCCGCTTGTTCAAGTCGATGAGAAGATGGGCATGCCCGGTGACCTTGACGGCAAACACGACCAAAGATTTTATTTGCGAGTTCTCCACTAGCTCTTTGTATAGATCCCACTCGTTGTCACCGTTGATCGGGATCATCTCAGTATTAGATCTAGAGCCACCCACATCATATCTTCCTTCCAAAACAACTTCATTGCCTTTGTCACTCCATCCAAGGGCAGCTCTAACCTTGACAACAACATCACTAAGACTAGGACTACTCGGAAAAAATATCACAGTCTTTGCCATATCCACAAACTCAACACCACAATCCGATTGCACAACACGCCCACCGTGATGCACATGAAGGACTTTTGCATAAGCCATCTATATTAATAGCCAAAACAAATACCAAAGCATCCATTAGAGAATGCAATACCCAACAAAATGCGACAATGTGCAACCAATAATACCATGCCATCTACAATCACCCTAAAATACCATTGCTCCATTGCTCTAACCTACTCATTTTGCTAAAATCACCCTACACAAACTAGCCAATATCATTCATATATGTTGCACATTCTTACAACACACACACAAACTAGCCAATACCAATCAATCTAGCAACTCCTAACAACTCCTACAAAAAACTCCTACAAACAACTCCTACCAACAACTCCTACAAAATATCATCTAAGTGAAATATCTACAAGCTCAAGCACATGTATCTGTATCCTACAAACAACTCTTACAAAAAAAACTCCTACAGATGGAATAATTACATCATATGTATAATTACTAAGTGAAATATCATCTAAGTGAAATATCGACATTACTATCTATATTAGCCATTAGCAATATGTTACATCATATGTTGGCCAAACTTGTAGCAATATCATCTAATTGAAATGTCTACATTAGCAACACTTGAATAATTACAATTAACTAGAACATGTGCTTCACATACAACATAATTACATTGTATGATTACAATTAACTAAGTTTACATACAACATTAGTTTACATACAACATTACTTTGTACATACAACATTAGTTTACATACAACATTGTATAATTACATTGTATGATTCATCTAAGTTGAATAATTACAATTAACTAACACTTACATAATTACATACAACATTTTCAGAACATTTTAGATTAGGGGGAGAGGATTTCAGAGAGGAGAGGGAAGAGGAGAGGTACCTGTGGCCGGAGGGGAGAGGTGCGGGACAAGGAGATGGCCGGAGAGGGATCAGCCCATCCTCCATGCCAGAGGGAGGCAGCCCACCCGCCGGAGCGGCCGGCGACCTGCGTGTGTGCGGACGCGGCGGCCAGCGTGCAGGGTGGTGGAGGAGCGGGGGGAGGTGGTCCGGAGATGGGCGGAGGTGGAGAGAGCGGCGGGAGGTGGTGCGGCAGGCCGACGTCGCGAGTGAGGGCGAAGGCGGCTGGAGGCGGCTGTGGTGGTATGATTGGATCGGGGAGAAAGGGAACTGGTCAATTCGCTATAACCCTAGGGTCGGCGCCATTTGAAATAGCGGCCACGTCAGTCAGGCGCCCATCCCAGTGAAAAGTTCGGCATCATCGCCGACATGTGTTAGGTCGGCGTCGTTTGAAGTAGCGCCGACATGAGAGGTCAGATTCCAAATTAGTTTCGCCCGGAGGCAGAGCTGGTTAAAGTTGTTCAAATTGGTCAAAAAATACCCATTCCATAAAATCACTCCGTGGGCGTAGGATTACTGTCCTTTTCGCCTGGCCCACCTTGATCGCGAGCCACGCCTCGACTCCGTCTGCTCCCCATCCTTGACCCGTCGCCGCCGCCAGGCCCTCCCCAGTACCCACCCTCATCTTCCTCGCAGAGCTCCGTCGATGCACCGCCAGCACCACCCGCTCGCCGAGTCGCTGCAACGCCTCCGCAACGGCGTGCCTCCTTGAGCCCGCGTCCGCCCCGTGGTCTTGGCCTGTCCCGCGCCTCTCCTCCGTGGCCCTGCAGGATCCTTCCCCGCGGTGCCCCGACTCCCTGCCGCTCGCTTCCACTGCGCCCGCCTCCGGCCGGAGCCCCGTCTCCCGGCCTTTGCAACCCCGCGCCCGCGGTGCTCCTCCGCCGAGCCGCCCGCTATCCTCGCCCGCCAGAGCCGCTGTTTCCGACCGCGGGCTCCCTCTCTCGCCGGTAACCGCCTCCCTGCGCCGCCGTGTAGCCGTCGCCCGCCTCCAACCATCCCTCCGCCATCGTGGCCTCCTCCGCCTCCTCACGGGCCCACTCAGCCACGGCCCCGAGCGCCCTCCGCGTCGCCTCCGGCGAGCTCCACCGTCGCTGTCGTGGCTTTCCCTCGACCGCCTTGCCTTGTCCGCCGTCTCGCAGCACCGTCTTGCGCCTTCCTCCTCCTCGACCGGTCAGCGTGCGTCGCTGCGATCCTTGTCCAGGCCATACGGCGCAAGTCCTGTCGCCCATGTGAACGCAGGGGCTTATAGCTCATATGCGACGTCTTTACATGGAATTGGAAGGAAAGCGACATCGTTGAAAAGAATAGCTCGCATGCGACGGTTGTGAGGCAGCTAATATCCCAGGGCCACACGGGCCTTAAAACGGTCGCAAGGACACATTTAACTTTGTTCCAATATTAGGGTTAAGCCAAACCGGTTGGTTGGGACAGCCAGTCAAACCAACTGCTTCCGACCGAGAGCGCGCGTAACACTGACTGTAGCTTCCCCGACGGCGGCGGCGGACCTCACACATTGTTCTCGGCGCCGGCGTCGGCGGTACGGCAATTAATTTAGGCGGCGGCACTTTCGTTCGACGATGAAGGTGGTGAGTGCCATTTGAAAGCTAATTCCTCTCCCATTCTTCTCAATTCGAGATCTGAGCGTGTCCATTGATGCTAGATTGTGGAGGCGAGGTGTCCGAACGAGCAGGGGAACGATATGGAGCATGGAGAGGGACTTCTAATCGGTATATCCCGTATCGCACTTAATATCTCTAAGGTTGAGCTCTTTGTTCGCCCGCTAGCTCACAAAGGCCCGCCAAAACAGGGGAGATATGTTGCGCCAAACCTTGAATTCGCATCAATTTCTTTCCCTCTAGGGCTGTTTTAGTTGATGGCAAACCTTGAGATCATTGAGAGAGACACGGTTGTTAAATGGGAGGTGGAATTAGAACATGTTGATCCCCAAGAGCTAATAAACATGGGAGAGGAGGCAGTAAGGAAAATGGTGGAAAAATTGGGGATAGTGTGGTTTGGGGGCTAGATCAAGAAGTTTCTTTGTTACGATTTGATGATTGCAAATGTGACTATGTTAGGGTTGAGACAGGGGAACATATAGTTGATGAAATCGATGAGCGAAATGGTTGGACAAGCAAAACTGTTCTGTTTTTAGCAGAGCTCATTGATCTGAAACCTGATTCGAGGGTTGGATATGTGGCCTCGAAGCTGGATGCTCAGATGGTAGAGGATGATTGGGCTGCACAAAGGCAAGTAATGCCTATACTTACTGAGTTGGAAGTTTTAACAGTGGAGGATGATGATGCTAATGCACAAGGGGTGGCTGCAGATGGTAATGCACAAAGGATTGTAACTGTTGATTGGAATTCAGTTGAGATAAATGACCGCACTGATTTGGTCATTGCACCAATAGATGACATTGAAATGGCAAAGCTTTTTGGCATTCCTATAGATGACAGAGACAAGAAGAAGAAGAAGAAGAAGAAGAAGAAGAAGAAGAGGGATGAAGCTGCAAATGATGGTGACAACCATTTAAGAGATGAAGAGGCAGATATAGATCTAGAGTTGTTGGAAAATGCTGCAGTTCATGTAGATGATGCACATGATGATGAGCTAGTAACAGTTTATGACAAAGAGGACCCAGTTATTGAAGTTGGGAGATTGTTTCCAAGCATGGATGAATTCGGGATGTGTTTCAGGACATATGCAGTCAAACGTGAGTTTGCTACCAAGACTATGTGGACTGATAAAAAGAAGTTCTATGCAAAATGCATAGGTTATGATGGTGGTGCCAAGCCTTGCAAGTGGTATATATCTGCTAGACGCCAACTGATGGAAGGACAATAAGAGTGAATCAAATTCAAAACCTCATACTTGCATTGCAAGTTCTCAAACATTACAAAGATGACATCACAATTATGGGTTGCGAAAAGATCAAGCCCATTTTAGCTACAACACCAAACAAAGACCGCAAAGAGACTGAAAATAGACTTGGAAAAGCAAGACCCATTGTTTGAATTATACTACGGTGTGGAAGGCAAAGCAAAGGGCAATGAAAGAGCTATATGGTGATTGGGCAAATACCTTTCGAATGCTTTATAACTTCAAAGCAGAAGTAGAGAAGAGGTCACCTGGCAGTGTTGTGGAGATAGATACTGAGGTAACAGCTGATGGGAAAGTCTTCTTCTCTAAATTCTTCATGGCTTTAAAGCCTTGCATCGATGGCTTCAAAGCGGTTGTCGTCCATATTTGAGTATAGACTCATCTTTCTTGATGGAAAGTGGAATGGTCAACTAGCAAAGATGCAATGCTTTAGATGGACACAATTGGATGTTCCCTGTAGCTATTGGCATGTTTCGTCTAGAGGAGGCATCATGGACATGGTTCATGATGTAGTTGAAAAGATGCATAGGGCCGCCTCTCCATTGGCGGTGCACAGATGCATGTAAAGGTTTAGAAAATGCAGTGAAGATTGTTTTCCCTCATGCCGAAAGGAGGGAGTGCTTGACCATATGTGGATGAATTTGATCAAAAATTCGAGAGGAGATGATTTTGGACGCTTGTGGCGTGACAAGATCTTACACCAGTGCACACATTCATATCACCTTGAGAAGATTAAGGCGGCATGCTCCGAGGAGGATAGGGTCAAGTTTTGTACATGGTTGAAACCTACCATTCTCTTTTATGGCAGTGTCTGGTTTTAACACCGCCATCAAATGTGATCATATCAACAATAATTTGGCGAAAGTTTCAACAACAAAGTGAAGGAGTTAAAAGACTTGCCTATCCATGACATGGTTGACTGATCAGGATCATGATCATGAGGTTGTGGGAATTGAGAAGAAGGCTTGGTGATGTTCTTCAAGGAGATAAGCTTCCGATGTTGTGCAAGGTGGTGGTCAACAGAGGCAATCTTGCACATTTGCATGTTGAGAAATCCTCATTGTGGGGTGTCAAGTCGAGATACAAAGATCGGCAGGAGGCATGTTGTTGACACTCAATTGCATGAATGCACATGCCTTGAGTGGCAACACACTTGGAAGCCTTGTGAGCATGCCATACTTTTCTTGGCCTCCAAACACAAGATAAATATGCACCCATATTTGCACGAGTATTATTCTGTAGGAAAATGCAAGGCTGCATATGGAACACCAATTCCAGCACTTACAGATCAGTCTCGGTGGCAAGTGGACATTCAGTTCTCCTTGTGTCCTCCTTTGATGAAAAGAAATTTGGCAGCCCAAGCAGAGTAGATTCAAGGCTTGGTTTGAGAAAGGTGGGAGCAACAAGAAGGGAAAGAAAGATGAAAAGAAAGATGCCAAGCCAAAAAGGGCCCAAAAAGGTAACAAGAATAGATGCAAACTCTGTGAAGAACTTGGACACCGAGCTGGCTCTACCAAGTGCAGATACACTGCTGAAAAGCCAAAGTATGTTCATCCAAAATCTATCCCATTTCTTGTTGATGATTTTTCTCCCCCAGCTAACTTGCTTGTTTTCAGGAGGAAGCGTGGAGAAAAAGGCCCACCTCTTGTTGTTGACGAATACTGGCCAGTGAAAAGGGCAAGAATCAATGGCCAAAGAAAGAAGATAACTAACCAGATCATGTTTGGTGCTGCTGAGGTGCAATCTGAACTTGTTTTGGAGGATGATGTGCAAACTGTTGAGGCTTTAGGGCACACCGTTTCTGATTTGGAAGCTCTGGTGCAAAATGAGGGGCAAAATGAGCCTGTTGTTGAGGCTCTAGTGCAAAATGAGCCTGTTGTTGAGGCTCTGGTGCAAAATGAGCCTGTTGTTGAGGCTCTGGTGCAAAATGAGCCTGTTTTTGAGGCTCTGGTGCAAACTGACCAAGTTGTTGAGGCTCTGGTGCAAAGTGACCATGTTGTTGAGGCTCTGGTGCAAAGTGACCATGTTGATGAGGCTCTGGATCATGATCATGAGGTTGTTGAGGAGGTGCAGGAGGTGAAGGAGACTCTTGGACGTGTTGTGTGGAGGCCAGATGGTAATGGTAAGAAAAAGAAGAGCATAAACCTATTGTGTGGTGTGAAACTTGTGAAGGAGAAGAAAACGAGGGGTAAGAAGAGCCAAAAGAAATAGACATTTGTTATTGTTGTAAACATTTGACACTTGTTGTTGTAATAATTTGGCACTTGTTGTTGTAAACATTTGTTATTATAATAATTTGTCACTTGTTGATAATTTGGACAAAATTCAAATATGATGGTAAATTTGAATTTCAACATATGTAACTATGTCACTTTTCTATGTTTGTATGAGCTTCCAACGTTTTTATCATATGTACAATACAACTCATCCTCACCCTGATCCCTTTGAAGTACAACTCACCCTCACCCAAAATGGGGTAGAAATGGGCTCCAAAGCTAGGGTAAACCACTCCATTTCTAAGCAAGTTTTTTTTCAACCATTTCTAAAACCAAGTTAGATATTTTTCCTCAGAACTATGTCACATAACATGACACCATGCGAAGGTTTTGTATTTTTTTGAATTTTTTTGAATTAGTTATGCACATTTGAATGTCTGGTCAAACTTGAAGGGTTTTCATAAATATTCTTAGCTAGGGCCGAGGCTCAAAAACTAGCTAGCATTGGATCTCTGATGAAATAGCATGTTGTGAACCTAAAAATTATTTTTACAAAAAATCATCAGCATGGAATCATGTACCTGTAGTTCATATCTTACCCACTTCTAGCCGATTCGGCAGGATTTGTCTTTTTCACCAGGGATGGAATAAAAGGTTTGAGATACTCAAGTTGGGAAATTGTACATTCTAGGTGGTCTAGTATTTTTGAAAAATAGGATGTTACCATTTTGAAACTTCAATTTGGTGGTTGCTTCACAAATCCCCCCTCTTTCGGCACTCAGAAAATACAAAATGATTTTTTGTGCGTCGAAAAGGAAAACTTTGTGCTACAACATTGTTAGTCATCCCATTATAGACATGCATGCCAAATATGGGCACATTATCAGAAACTATGCCTTGATTCTAGCCATATCATTGGTCATTTGACCCTAAAGCCAGAAAACCTCGGAGGAGATAGGTCATTTTGTGAAGGGTTTTTTGAAATATGATCAATAGACCAAGTTTGATATTTTTCCTCACAACTATGTCACATAACATGACACCATGCGAAGGTTTTGTATTTTTTTGATTTTTTTTGAATTAGTTATGCACATTTGAATGTTTGGTCAAACTTGTGAAACCCCGTTGACTGCATCCTAAACCCCGCTAACCCTAAGGCCGAATGAGGACCGTAGATCTAACCCTAAGCGCGACATCGTGGCGTGCGATCGCGTCTTCTAGAAGGATTCGCGGGTGGCTCAGGCGATCCGTGGAAGGGCTTGTTCGCAACCCGATTGGTTGGCGTCTCTTAGAAGGATTTCTGGCTAGCTCTTGGCGATCCGTGGGATGGATGATTACGGAATCGATTGGCTTCATCATTTTACGTGCAACAGCATGGCATGCGGCGTGGCGGGCGGTTGGACCGAAGGCGTGTCTGGGCGGGCGGCTGCACCATGCATGCAGCTGCCCCTAGCGTCATGATCTAGCTATTTCGTGCAACAAATACTGCAGTATTTACTCCCTCCGTCGCATTAAATAAGTGTACGTGTAACAACTTTCTTCAGTCAAACTTACTCCTCTCAGGTTCATTGTAATAAATGAGACTTTGCATGATACCACATCTATGTTATTTTGCACTATGTAGTAGTAACTTAGACTAGTTACATATGCATGATACCACATCACCTATGTATAAGGTGAAACTTTTGCTATAAGATGGGACCCACACAGCTTATGAAAATGGCTATAAAGGTCAAGTTCACCATAAGCTGGGACCCACATGTCTGTTAAAAGTACACACACGCAAGAGAGAGAGGAGAGAGTAAAATAATTGTTTATTGCTTGTGGGCAACTCATAAGCTTGTAGGTCACCCTTAAGGAAAATCTTCTAAAGTAAACCTCCACTATGTATATGGATAGCCATATGGACTACTTTTTGGCTTATGGATAGCCTTATGGACTACATAGTGGATGCCCAAGTGCATTGGAAAGGTAGAAGTACATTTTTTAGGACAAATTTTGAAGCCAAACGTACACTTATTTGTGGACAGAGGGAGTATGCATGTCACTATGACCAGCAGAAAAAATATCAAAATCTAAAATATGTAATAAATATAACGTACAGCGTTGGCACACTCCATTGACCGTTGGACCGAGCGTGGCATGCTGGCGGGCGGCTGCACCATGCATGCAAAGATACAGGCGGGCGGCGGTGCAGGGGTTACAGTACGTCGCATCCTAGCTATTTTTTCTCTCTTTCGCATTGATCATGTCCGCTTCCCACACGCAACGCAGCGCACGCGTCTCGTCTCGGCGTCTGGACGGGCTGCACCATGCATGCAGCAGCTTCCCCTAGCATCGCAGTCTAGCTATTTTGTGTGCAACAGCACTGCCCCATTAAATAAGTGTACGTCGAACAACTTTCTTCAGTCAAACTTACTTCCATCTGGTTCATGCGCCATACAAAAAGTCAATATTACTCCCACCGATTTTTCTTGCGTGTGTAAAAACGAACGAGTACCTTGGTACTAGATTCCTGCATTTATTACCGAATTAAATCAAGGCCAAATTATATTTTCCCTTTTATTTTTCACTGTCAATGAACAACTACCTTGGACATTTTTCTCTCTCTTTCGCATTAATTCATGCATGCATGCAGGGGCGGGGGTGTAACACCCTCAGAATCGGACCTATGCAAGTTTGAACAAAATTCGCCAAAACCCGCATAGAAACGATTCAAAGGTGCCCACCAGGCACTTTCGTGCGGGTGGAAAACGAAGTAATAACATTACACAACAGTCCTCGATGGGACCCACAGAACAGATATATAACAGCGACTCAAAGAGTCAAGAATACAGATATAATATACAAAGATCCAAATCACCTGGAAAATGATAGAGCGTCCGACTACGGACAAGAAGCAAATGGGGCTAAGAGCCCTGAAGAATAACCAATGGCGTCCATAACCCTGCCCAGGCCAAGCCGGAAGGGTAACCACTTAACGGCGTCGATCTCAAAACCTGCTTAACAAAAGGGTGCCGACAACGGGCAAAGCGAAAACAAAGAAGGAGCGTCGATCGAGGCCAAGCAGCGAGGCTAGAATTCGGCGGTCCTCGCCTACATAGGTATGGTGGACTGAGCGGCAGCGGCAGCATGCACTGAACAACCTATAGAGACTCGATACAACTGGCGGTTATCAGAGAGGGGGTAAGAATGACCTATCCGGATCCAACCTGAAACTAACACCAAGCAAACCCATCCTGGTGTTTCCCCCTCGAGACCAAATGAGGAAGTCAACCGAGGAACTCACACAGTTGGCAGTTTTACTTATTCAGTTATAGTTGCGGCACTTTACTAGTCAGGTTTTAGTGAATCGTCCTGATAAAGTAAACAGTGGGCACTTTTAGTTAACCATTCCGTTATAGTTGCAACAATTACTAATCAGATACAGATAGCATGATATAAACCCATAACCCAGCAGTTGTTGGTACTTTTATTCAGCCATTTCGTTGTAGTTGCAATACTTACTAGTCAGATACAATTGTCGCAAGCGACAACCAAACAAGCAATGGTGGGCAGTATTAATTAGCCATTCTGGTATAGTGGAGCTGATTACTAGTCATTATAAGTCAAATTTATAGCAGTAAACTTTAGTTATGCTTGTCTATGATCGAGATACTGTGCTCCAAGTCGTCCATATCCGCGGACACGGCTTTCAGAAAGTTTTACCGGCCGGGTGCACCAATAGCAACACACGCCGATCAACCTCGGAAAAACCAAATCAAAACCCAACGAGGCTTTCACGACTGAACAATCACAGATTCAGAAATATTTAGGGGGCCACCCTTAAGTAGAATCCGAACGGAGTAGGCAAGCCCGAGACGGCCTCAAGGTTCATGACAATGGCTGAGCGATCGGGAACCCCAAACGGGCTTGTCGACACCGCGTAAACATTCCGCCTAAATAAAGATGCAGTTACCGCACAATCGTAAATAAAGCAAAGAAACATGGCATAAGTACAGGATCGTAATAAAACCTCAAACTAGTTTGTGGCCCCAAGAAATAAGACTGAATCAAGCTCGCTGTGGGGTCCCATATACCTCCCGGATGTGGATAGCGCGCAAAATCAAGGAACAGATATCAAGTACTCGGGGTCTTACGGGACACAAGTGGGCGTTCGGAAACCAAATATTATCTATCACCCACCGATGCCTCTGCTTATTCAATTTTAGTTGTTAAACAGAAAGTAAAGTGACGATAAGTAAAACTAGAATCATCTCCAACATCAACAACATGCGGCACTACATCAGCAACTGTGGCATATGACGACACACATCAGCACTTGAGCAAGCAACTACGACGCGCAAGTCCAACTATCTACCAAACAACAGGTAATAGGATGTGTCCAAGGCAATATAGGGCTGCACGGTAATTCACAGGTACGGAAACTAAAGCATCGCAACACAGATAGCAATAGATCAACAGGAGGGAGTAAAGACTATAAAAGTAAGATAGGTAGAAAGGGGGAGATGCTCGCCTGAAAACATTGCCGAAGGGTTCAACCGGAGATCGGGACGAAGCTCACATCAACTCAACGGTCTTATCCGCGAAGAAGCAAAACACTAGAAGAAACACCGGATGCAATATTTAATACACGGCAGAAGATCGGCATGATGCATGTATGATGCATGGCATGGCAAGGATGCGATGCAATTAGGTCAGATTAGGCGGAACCGGGGTCCCGACATTAATTAGATGGTTCAAGTTATTTAATTACCCCGCAAATTAAATGTTGTTTTAACATGGCAAAGGGATAGTACCGGTTTCGCTACACAAGTTTAAATGAGGCCAATATAAGGCTAGATTTGCCCGCATATGGGCCCCATATTTAATTATTAGGTGAATCGGCATAAGGCCCCCAAACCACAGATATGCATGCGAGATGACAATGAAATATGCGACAAGTTGTATTATGTTATGAAATCGGGTTCGAGGAAAGGGTTCACACATTAGAGGGGGCTCGACGATCTTGGGGTTCCGGGGTTCGGGGTTCGACAGGGTCCAGGGTTCGACGGGGGTCAGATCTCGGGGTTCAGGGTTCGACGAACTTGACGGGATCGTTCTCGGACATCGAGGGTAGGTCTTGGCGCATCTGGGTGCGGGACTTGGTTCGTGTCGGGGCGCGTCGGGTTCTTCCGGGTCGGTGTCGTTCTTGTCACATCCGCGGTCTTGTCGGGTTCCTGGGTCGAGCTTGCTGCGAGGGTCTTGTCGGGTCCGCGCCATCGAGGCGGTCTTGGTGTCCGACGGGGTCCTTGGCGTCCGTGAAGGAGAGCTTGAGGGTCCAGCGTCTCGGTGTCCTCGGATCCGAGCGGAAGGACTTGTCGGGCCGGGTTCGGTCTTCGGGGTTCGGGAGGAAGACTTGGCGTTGGTCGGCGTCCTCGGCATCCGGTGCTCGGTATCGCAACCTAGACGGAGAACTCGTCGCATCCAGGGAGATCTTGATGTAGGGGCGGTCCTTGTCGGCGATTCCTCGGATCTTATGCGCGGGTAGAAGAGCTTGTCGTTCTCGCATCGGCGATATTGGTGTTCGGGATTCGCGACGAACTTGGCGTCCTGCATCGGTGCTTGTCGCACCGGGGTCTTGATCAACGTTCGAACAGAGGATCCCTTGGGCGCTGGCTTCGAGGACGGACGCGGACGGACGCGGGGCTACCAGGACCCAGAGAGGCCAGGCGCTGGCGACTACGCGGATGCGGAGGCTTCCTACCGCTTGCGGCAGGGGCCGGCGGGACTCGGCGACGAGGGGCGGTGCAGGCGACGGAACGCGTCCGGCGGGGTGCGGCCGGGCTCGGGAAGCGAGGGGTCTTGGCGCGGCGGCGTCTTCTTCTGCGGAGGCCGGGCGGGCGCTGGCGCAGTGAAAGCGGCGGCCGTGAGCAGCGGGAGGAGGACCGGCCTGGCTGAGGGAAGGTGGCGCGCGGCGTGGGGTGGTCGCAGGCGGGCGGCTCGGGAGGCGAGTGGAGCGGGCGGAGGGCGCCGCCGCGTGGTTGCGCAAGGGGCTGGAGGGTGCGACGCGCGGCCGGAGGTGAGCGGGTGCGGCGAAGCGGGTGCGGCGGCGGCAGCGGTGGCGAGGCGGAGGAGGAGGCGCACGGCGAGGTGGGGTCAGCCAGCTGCTGAGGGTCTGGTGTGTTGGCGGACCGATTGGCGGGACGGGCGGTATCCGGGCGGCGATGACGGCCTCAGCGGGCGAATGAGGACGGTTGGTGGCGGTGGCGACCGGAGAGCTCGCTGGCGGGGCTCGCCGGCGGTGGAAGCGAAAGGGGAGAAGGCGGAGGTGGGCAGCGCGGCGGCCGGCGTCGGTGAGGAGGGAGGCGTGCGGGGTGAAGGAGGCTCGCGCGAGGGGCAGGGAGCGGGCTGGGTGCAGACGCGGGGAGAAGGGGTGGGAGGAAGAGGACGATGAACAGGGCGGGGTCACGCGGGCAGGTGGGGCCGGGTGGGTCCCAGGGTGGGGACAGCTGGGGGAGTTGAGTGGGGCTGGGTCGGCTGTGTGTGCTGAGTTGGCAGGTGTGGGTTGTGTGGTGGGGAGGAGGTGAGGAGGTGGAGGCTATTGATTGGAGGGGGAAAGGGAGAGAGGTGAGGTGTCACGAGGGGAGTGGTTGGGGTGAGGTGGAGAGGGGGGGCTGGGTAGGTTTATTGGTAGGTTTAGGATTTAGAGGGGCAGGACTGGTTGGACCGTTCTGAAAATATGGGGGTGGTCGTTCGGGTCGGGACGGCCCGTTCGACTGCCCCCGCTAAAATAATTATAATTTTTATTTAATACAAACAAGGTTTTTGCGAACCGATTTCGGGCAAAACAAAATATTCCGGGGACCCGGTTTTCGGTGGTTTGAAAAAGATGGGGCGTTTAGAAAACAACACGGGCTTTGTGAACATCGTTTTGGCAAACAATGTATGATGATGACGATGCAATGCACAAATTCAACGCGATTTTCTAGTAGTGGTTTTGCGGGATGCCACAATTCGACACCACTAACAAGGGATCTCGCCCTCGAGATCCGCCTCATGGTACCGGAAGGAAGGGTCGGCGATCTGCGGCTTCTCGCTTTGTGTAGATCCTCGCGACACCACTAACAAGAGTTCGTTGTCCGTGATCGTCGAGAGAACACTCCGGAAACAAAAAGTTCGAAGGTAGAGGTATCAACAAATAAGCCACCCCTAACTTCCGTGGGAGAGTAAAACTGTGGATCCACCGATTCGATGTACAAGAGCGAATGATAAGAGTAGTGGTATGGTAGCTACTCCATCCCGCACTCAAACCATTACTCGCACACAAATAGGCGGATTATGCAACCAACTCTGAGTTAGAATGAAGATCTCGACAAGGTTCGGAAACAAAGGGGTGATGGACACGATCGGATCCGCGAGATGATGTAGTCGGCTCGGAAAAACTCGGAAGGCACAAACAAAGAACAAAGGACGGCACCACGACGGAGGATTCCTCGATAGCATGAAGACCGGATGTAGCAACACCGTTATTGAAGAAGGAAGCGAAACCCTAAAGGTACGACGAAACCCAACCACGAGAATTCCTGGACTCGAAGAAAGAGACGAGAGCGGATTCAAAACACGTAGAGATAAGAGGGGAATAGCAGAGGGGTAAGGAGTAAAATCAGACCTAATCAGAACTATCCAACCGATTTTGCAAAAATAGTTTTGACACTCTACTCGCCGTTAGCTAGGTTATCCTACAATTTGGACTTGTGGGGTATCGCAACCCGAGCTCGATACCACTCAGAACACCCTCGAATCGGACCTATGCAAGTTTGAACAAAATTCGCCAAAACCCGATAGAAACGATTCAAAGGTGCTCACCAGCACTTTCGTGGGTGGAAAACAAAGTAATAACATTACACAACAGTCCTCGATGGGACCCACGTAACAGATATATAACAATGACTCAAAGAGTCAAGAATACAGATATAATATACAAAGATCCAAATCACCGAAAATGATAGAGCGTCCGACTACGGACAAGAAGCAAATGGGGCTAAGAGCCACCAAGAATAACCGATGGCGCCCATAACCCCAAGGCTGTGCCAAGCCGGAAGGGTAACCCCGCTAACGGCGCCGATCTCAAAACCTGCTTAACAAAAGGTGCCGAAAGGCAAAGCAGAAACAAAGAAGGAGCGCCAAGATCGAGGCCAAGACACGGCGAGGCTAGAATTCGCGGTCCTCGCCTACATAGGTATGGTGGATCGAAAGGCAAGATGCAATCGAACAACCTATAGAGACTCGATACAACCGGCGGTTATCGAGAGGGGTAAGAATGACCTATCCGGATCCAACCTGAAACTAACACCAAGCAAACCCATCCCGTGTTTCCCGAGACCAAATGAGGAAGTCAACCGAGGAACTCACAGCTGGCGCTTTTACTTATTCAGTTATAGTTGCACTTTACTAGTCGGTTTTAGTGAATCGCCCCGATAAAGTAAAATGGGCACTTTTAGTTAACCATTCCGTTATAGTTGCAACAATTACTAATCAGATACAGATAGCATGATATAAACCCATAACCCAGCAGTTGTTGGTACTTTTATTCAGCCATTTCGTTGTAGTTGCAATACTTACTAGTCAGATACAATTGTCGCAAGCGACAACCAAACAAGCAATGGTGGGCAGTATTAATTAGCCATTCTGTTATAGTGGAGCTGATTACTAGTCATTATAAGTCAAATTTATAGCAGTAAACTTTAGTTATGCTTGTCTATGATCGAGATACTGTGCTCCAAGTCGTCCATATCCGCGGACACGGCTTTCAGAAAGTTTTACCCGGCCGGGGTGCACCAATAGCAACACACGCTCGATCAACCTCGGAAAAACCAAATCAAAACCCAACGAGGCTTTCACGACTGAACAATCACAGGATTCAGAAATATTTCAGGGGGCCACCCCTTAAGTAGAATCCGCAACGGAGTAGGCAAGCTCCGAGACGGCCTCAAGGTCTGCGACAATGGCTGTGAGCGACTGGGAACCCCAAACGGGGCTTGTCGACACCGCGTAAACATTCCGCTTCCAATACAAGACTGCACAATCGTAAATAAAGCAGTAAAACATGGCATAAGTACAGGATCGTAAATAAAACCTCAAACTAGTTTGTGGCCCCAAGAAATAAGACTGAATCAAGCTCTGAATACAGGGTGGAACGCCGTGCTGAAACGGAGTTTTACCCCCGCCATGCGGAAGAGATCCCGCCAGACATGCCCCGTGAATACCGGGTCCCGATCACATACGATCGACGAAGGGAACCCGTGGAGACGGACGATGCCATCGAAGAACGCGCGGGCCACCGACGCGGCCGTGTAGGGATGGCCGAGCGCGATGAAGTGGGCGTATTTGGAGAAGCGGTCGACCACCGTGAGAATGACGGACTTGCCCCCCACTTTAGGGAGGCCCTCGATGAAGTCCATGGAGATGTCGGCCCAGACCTGCGCGGGCACCTCGAGCGGCTGCAACATGCCGGCTGGACGCAGCGTCTCCGTCTTGTTGCGCTGACACGTCGCACACGAGCGCACCCAATCCTGGACCATGGCACGATCTCCAGGGAGGTAGAAGTCAGCGCGGAGGCGGTGAAGGGTCTTTTGGACACCCTCATGACCCGCCGAGTGAGCCATCGACAACACCTGGTGGCGTAGGTCGTCATGGTCGGGCACGAACACCCGACGCCCATGGAGAAGCAGTCCGTCGGCGAGGCGCCATGGCTCGTCCAGCTCACCCGCGTCAAGTTGCTGCAGAGCTGGCATCCGGCGCTGTCGCGTAGCTCGACGGATGAGGTCGAAAAGGGCGAAGGAGGGCCCGAACGAATGCACGCACCGCCTCCGAGACGACCTCGGCGTATCGGGCTCGCGTCATGGCGAGACAGGCGTCGGCAGCGGTGTTGAGGCGCCCGGGCGGTACTCCACCGTGAAGTCGGGTCAAGAGCTTGTTGATCCACGGTGCTGCGCACCCGACACCGCTGATCCAGGAGAAACTTGAGGCTGTAGTGGTCGGTGCGCACCCGGAAAGAACGCCCCCATAAGTAAGGTCGCCAGTGGCGCACGGCCTGCACGAGGCCAATGAGCTCCGCCAGACGCGGGCGAGCTTGAGGTGGCGGGCAGCGAACGGCCCTTTGAAGTAGGCGAGAGGGCCGCTCAGTGGAGAACGACGAACCCCGCTCGACGCTGTCGCAATGACGACGAATGGCCGGTCAAGTCCGCATCGAGTACGGGCCCGTCGTGAGGGCCCCTTCAGGCCTCGAACGCCATGGTAGCCTCGCCGCCCTGTGAAGGCATCGCGCCAGCAGAAGCGTGAGGGCGAGGCGATGAGGCCGAAGTCCCGGATGAACTTCCTGTAGTAGTCGGCGAGGCCCAGGAACCCGCGGAGGGCGCGCGGCGAGCGCGGCGTCGGCCAGGCAGCCACGGACGCCACCTTGTCCGCATCCATGGCGACCCCGTCAGCGGTGATGACGTGGCCGAGGTAGGCCACCGAAGTCGTAGCGAACGAGCACTTCGAGCGCTTGAGGTGAAGGTGATGCGCTCGAAGCTCGTTGAAGACGATGGCGATATGCTGGAGGTGCTCCGCCCACGACGTGTTGTAGATCAATATATCATCAAAAAACACCAGCATGAACCGACGTAAGTACGGGCGGAGGACGTCGTTCATCAGGGCCTGGAAGGTCGTCGGCGCGTTGGTGAGGCCGAAAGGCATCACCACGAACTCAAAGTGGCCATGATGTGTCCGGAATGCCGCCTTGGCACGTCCTCCGGTGCATGACTGGTGATAGCCCGATCAAGATCGAAGCAGGAAGAACCGAGCCCGTGGAGCTCATCGAATAGCTCGTCGACCACCGAATCGGAACTTATCCTTGAGTGTCACGCTGAGGGCGGTAGTAGTCAATGCGAGCGCCACGTGCCATCCGACTTGCGGACAAGCAGCACCGGTGCCGAGAACGGCGACGTGGAGATCCTGATGATGCCAGCGGCTAGCATGAGCGCGCACTGACGCTCCAACTCGTCCTTCTGCAGCTGTGGGTAGCGGTAGGGTCGCACCGCCACCGGGGCCGTGCCTGGCAGGAGGTGGATACGGTGGTCACATTCCCGTGGGGGCGGTAACCCTTGCGGCTCCTCGAAGATGCCGCCATGCCGCCGCAGAGATGGGTCGCGAGGGGTGCTCGCCGGTCCTCCCCGGAGACGAGCTGTAGCTGGGGGGCGGGAGCGGCTCCCCCGACGCCCTCCCAACGGATGCGGCGACCCTGGCGCCAGAACGTCATCGTCAGGGCGTCGAAGTCCCAAAGGATGGGACCGAGCGTCCGGAGAAAATCGACGCCAAGGATGAAGTCGAAACAGCCCAAGTCGATACCGGCGCACGTGATGGAGAAGTGCTCGCCGATGGTGAGGGGCACGTGCTGGACCAGTCCGTGGCACTGAAGGCGGTCACCGTTGGCCACGGTCACGCGGAGGTGATCCCCCCCGGTGGGCTGAAGGGCGAGGCGGCGCATGGTAGCGGCGGGCATGAAGTTATGAGTAGAGCCCGTGTCCAGCAACGCCACCAGGGTCTCGCCATGAATAGTGACCGGTAGAAGCATCGACGCGTGGGCGGATGCCGCCAGTGCGTGGAGAGACGACGAAACGCCGTGGCGGCCGGGGAGCGCTCGACGGCTCTGTGTGGCCAACGCGCCGCCGGTGGCCTGCCGTCGCCGTCCGCGTCGACCGCCTGTGTAGAGGCGCGGCACACGTGACCGGTGACGTGCTCGTCGCAGTGTAAGCAAAGGCCCAGGCGGCGACGTTCGAGCTGTTCTGCCGGTGTGAGACGACGGAACGTGCGGGTAGCCGCGGGGGCGGGGCTCGCTGGTCCGGTCGGTGCGGGGCGGGTGGCGGGCGCGGCCGGAGGCAGCGGACGAGTGGAGCGCCCGCTGCCCGGGGCGCCGGCACTGGGCGCCGCCGAAGCGCGCCAAGTGCATCGCCGTCTGAAGGTCCTGCGGTGCCTGGAGCTCCACGTCCACACGGATGTAGTCGGGGAGGCCGCCGACGAAGAGCTCCGCGCGCTGCTGTCCCGTCACCCCGGGAGCGTGGCACGCGAGGGCCTGGAAGCGGTCGGCGAAGTCCTGCACCGTGTTGGTGAAAGGTAAGCGCCCCAGCTCCGCCAGGCGGCTGCCACGAATCGGGGGGCCAAAACGGAGGAGGCAGAGGTCGCGGAAACGGTCCCATGGGGGCATGCCGCCCTCGTCCTGCTCGAGCGAGTAGTACCACGTCTGGGCGGCGCCACGGAGGTGATACGAGGCGAGCCAGGTACGATCCGACGCGAGTGTGCGCTGACCGCGGAAGAATTGCTCGCACTGGTTGAGCCAGTTGAGCGGGTCGTCCACGCCGTCGTACGTGGCGAACTCGATCTTGGCGTAGCGCGGGGGAGGCGGTGCGGCGGCGCCCTGGCCTTGGTGATCCGCGTGACCGGCGTGGGTCTCCGCGCCGCGGAAGTAGGCCGGCGCCGGAAAGGAGGGCATCGGAGGGGTCCCCGCGGTCGTAAAGACGGTTGGGGAGGGCCCCGGCGGGCGTGTGTAGCTCGGAGGAGGCTCGGTCGCCGTCACCCAAGCAGGAAGCGGCGAGGGCGATGGCGGGAACGGCACCTGCTGGATGGGGAGGCCTTGAGGGAGGACGCTGGGGGCCGGCTGCCACGGCGTCCAGGGGTATGGCGCGGTTGTGGTCGGGGCGGGTACGCCTTGGGAAGGCTGCCACACCGATGTGGAGGGTAGGGTGGGGGCGGCCGGTGGCTGAGGCGGCCCGGGCAGTCCCTGCGTCCCTTGCAGGAAGAGGCGGATGCCCTGGACTGCGGTGGTGAGATCGCGGAGGGCCGTCGAGACCTCCTGCTGGGAGAGGAGGGGGGCGGCGTCGGCGGCCGCTGCCATGGGCGCCGCGATTCCCGTGGAGGGCGGCGGCTGCGACAAGGGCGGCGCGGAGGTGGGCGGTTTGGGCGGCGGTGAGGAGGTGGTGGTGGCTGGAGAAGATGACATGACCGAACGAGGACAATCTGATACCAAATTGGTAGAAACAGCTTGTCTACCCGGTCTAGGGCGTAGATTATAGGGACAGGAG
The DNA here is from genome assembly GCA_030063025.1 of Avena longiglumis. Lineage (NCBI taxonomy): Eukaryota > Viridiplantae > Streptophyta > Magnoliopsida > Poales > Poaceae > Avena > Avena longiglumis. The sequence goes on along the minus strand of CP125978.1, from coordinate 139,552,218 downwards.
GGAGCTATGCGGGTGTGGAGGCGAGGACGCCGGCGTGCGGGCGCCGTCGCGAGGGAAGAAGGAGGCGGCGGCTGGGTTGCAAGACCGACTCCTTGGGGAGTCGGCAACAACAGATTGTTTATTGCTTAATTCTGAAAATCCAATTACAACTCTTATTTATAATAGAAATAGGATAATTGGGCTAAGCCCCTAACTAGGCCTGGCCGGTGGGCCTCTGCCGGCGATAGACCAGGCCGGTCATAACAATATTTCTCTCATCTGCTTCTAACGGAGGGTTATCTTCTGTCAATAATGGACTTAACAAATGAAAGTTGTATTTTGATGCCAACAGAAAATGGGGCTTCCGAGAATGGAGGGAACATGGAGCGGGTTCAGTTCATGCCATATCTTGTATTCCCTTCTTCTCTCATCGTGCTACTACATAACTGCATGTTCAGTTAATTGACTGCATCTTTGTTTAACAAACATGGTGATATCTAACTACAAGCTCAAAGGTACAATACCAAAGGCGACCCGTGTACTTCTCCAAAAAATTATGTTCTGCCAAACTCCTACAATGGTCAACATCATGGTTTTTATACAACATTGACCCCTCCCACTAAGATAGCTAACAGAGGTGATTTCCTAAGATCTGAACCTGCAACATCTCTATTCCTACTTCCAAATGCATTATGCATGAGCAGTTCCAAGAAATAATCATGCATTTTTATGTGTGATTAGTACCTTCTTGCGGCTCTTCTTCTGCCGGAACTTGCTGCCGCCTTGCTGCTCCCCATGGACCTCGTCGAACATCTGCAGCTCCCCTTCGACCTCGCCGGATGCGTGCGGCTCCCCACGGACGTCTCCAGACAGGGGACGTCGCCATACATGTGCGAATCCCCAATAACTTCCCCGTTCGCCGACTGCTCTTCACGGATCTCGCCGGACCTCTGCTGCTCGAAGGATGGGAGGGCCATGGCCGGAGAAAGAGAGCGGAGGATGGAAGCAGAGCGATGGGACGGCGAATTTTTCCCTTGCCATGCCCACGCCAACACCATAGAGCCTCGATACGGCGTGGCGGCGGTAGCGGACCCGCCGTGGGTGCCCATGATTCTTTTCCGCCTGCCCGTGGGTATCCAATAAGAGAAAATAACTGGGATGGGCTGGCGGCTCCGTGGGCAGCCCGCCCCCACTTACAGGCATACCTGGGCCTACCTCGGCCTCCCCAAGCTCATCCCCAACGTCACCGAGCCTCCTCCCAGCACCACCGATCGTTGCTCACCCCTCCGCCGCCGATTCCTCCGTGCCCGAGCGCCAGCGGCCGCCCTACGCGTCGCCGCATGTCTACAGGCGTTCCTGCAAGCTCAGTCGCCGTCCCCCTTATCTCGTCCATGCCATGAGTTCCTGGCATCCTCCGTGTGTGCGTCTACAAGGTCAAGCTCTGCATGCATGTTGGTACATCGTGTTGAGGATACTATATTCATTCCTCGATGTGGTGTTTTCCTCTGGACATGTTGTATATATGGATATTGCTACTGACAATGGTTTTTGCAATTCTCTGTGTGGTTTCAACCTTGGTGCTACTAAGTCCAATATGAAGACCCACTTGCTCAGGAGACTTGTCGACAAGGTCTCATCGCACGAAGTGTTGACACCCCATGGTTTGAGTTCGGGACACCAAGATGAAGTAGAGAAATTCCGAGAAACAAGGAACCATGAAGACCGAACCGAGCCCCTCGAAAAACCACAAGTCCTTCACGAACACCCGGAGACCCGATCCCAAGGATCCGAAGACCGATCCTGGGGGCTGAACCTGAACAACCCTCAGAATCCCAATATCGTCGAGTTGCCCAATGTGTGACCCCTATCCAAGACCCTTATTTTTATAATATGACATTATGACTTGTTTCATATAAATTTATCATATTTGATACGCCCAATTTGCATCATCATTCAATACCATAATTTATCTCTATTCATTGATATTTGTCTTATTATGAGGTATTACTTATGGCTTTTTATCTGTTTATGCATGTTGGATGATTCTTGGAGGATGGACTGCCGGAGTCTGGATTCTAATGGAAAAAAGGCGTTTCGGTGCAATTTTGTGAAGATTAGAAAAATAACAGAAAATATGGAAACATATTATTTTCCCAGAAGACGAAGGAAGACAGAAGGAGTGAAGAGGGTCCGTAGGGGGCCCACACCCTGGGCCCGCGCCTAGGGCAGGTGTGGCCCACCTGCCCAGCCTCCAACTCCTTCCCTTCGCCTATATCTTCCCTACAAAACGCTAAGGCTCGGGGAGCAACCACAGATAGATTTCCGCCCCCTCTGGGGGCAAAAAACACCGAGAGAGAAAGATCTCTCCGGCAAACAGATTTCTGACACGGGAATTCCTTTCCGGAGAGGGGAGACCGTCGCCATCAAAACCATCGTTAATCTAGGCTTCATCGGGATCATCATCATCATCCACACCATCATCTCCACCGGCACCATCATCACCACTCCGTCCCGCTATAACAATTGTGTTGGATATTGCTTTAGTTCTTAGGGGAAACTTTCCTGGTGTTAATTACTATTGTAGTTGATGCTTGTGAGTGGAACCATTAGATTATTGTTTATGTTCAGTTTGTTACCCATTACCATATCATCTTTGATCTTGATCCATATGATGTCTTGTGAGTAGTTCGTTTAGTTCTTGAGGACATGGAAGAAGTCATGTTGTTAGTAGTGAATATGTGTTGAGTTATTATTCAATGGTTTAGTATTTAAGTTGTGGTGCTATTCTTCTAGTGGTGTCATGTGAACGTCGACTACATGATACTTCACCATTTATGAGCCTAGGGGAATGCATTGTGTATTTGGCTACTAATTATGGGGTTGCCGGAGTGATAGAAATCTGAACCCCCGTTAGGACACCTTTGCACAAGGGAGTGTAGGATCTCAGAGTTTAAGGCTGTGGTTAGATTTATATCTTAATTACTTTCCTGTAGTTACGGATGTTTGCAGGGGGTTTAATCACAAGTATGTATTATTCCAAGTAAGGTCGGTACATTAGCACAGGTTCACCCACACAACACTTACAACACCAGAGAAGAGTACTCAGCTATTTGAAGCAAAAGCACTTGACAAAATTCACATGTTTCCTCGAGAACGTTTGGTCCTTATAAGTATTTCCACCGGCTTGTCCTTTTCTAAGAAAGGATTGGGCCACTTGATCCGTTTGTTCGTTACCTTTGTTACTTGATCCTTGTTTTGTTTCCTTGTCAAAAAACCACTAAAAATCCGTTTGCTAAGTATTCACATGGATTTCCTGCTTCATACCACTATTCAGCACCTTCTGCTCCTCGTTGGGATCGACACTCCTATTTATCGAAAGTACTACGATACACCTCTATACTTGTGGGTCATCAATATTGCATATATCTTGTGTGGTTTGGGGGCATTGTGTAGATTCACATCATATTTAAATATGGAGGCCATATGCGGGCTTTTCTTGTCTTATATTGGACCTATTTAAATTTATGTAGCGAACCGATGCCATGTTTTGACTTGTTAAGGCAACATTTAAATTGAGGGGTATGAACAACTATAACCATACAATTAATTGTCAGGACCCTGGTTCCACTTAATATGGCCTAATTGCATCACATCTTTGCCATGTCATGCCTCATACATGCATCATGCCCGATATTCTGCCATAATATTAAATAGTGCATCAGGTGTTTCTTCTAGTGCTCTTCTTCACGGATTAGGCTGATGAGTTGATGCGAGTGTCGACCCGATCTTCGGATGAACCTTCGATAATGTTTTCAGGTGAGCATTCTTCCTCTTTCTACCTATTTTTGCATCTATAGTCTTTACTTCCTTATGTTGATCTATTTCTATCCGGGTTGTGATGCTTTAGTTCCCATGTACCATTTATATTCCTTGTAGCCTCTATATTTCCTTGGACACCTCCTATTGCCTGTTGATTGATAGACAGTCGGCCTTGCGGGTCGTAGTTGCTTGCTTAGGTGCTGCTTCACGTCGTTGATGTTTCACCGTTGTTGGGTGGTTGGCACATGCTTAACGGTGGAGATGATCATGGATTTAATTACCGTTTAATAACTAATATTGAAAGTAGGTCAACAATGCAGAGTCATCGGTGGGTAATAGACAATATAGATGGTTTAGTACCTGATTTCTTAACACATGTTCTGAGGTCGAGCGCGCTAACCATAGGTGGGGTGTGTGGGCACCCCCATCGATTTAGTACCTGATTTCAAAGTACTATACCGGGGGCCACAAACTAGTTTGCGACGTTATTACTATCCTGTAATTATGCCATGCTTTACTGCTTTATTTACTATTCATGTGGAGCGTTTGTACTGTTTTTTATCGCGACACAATTTCGCGGTATCGACAAGCCTAGTCACACTTTCGGATTTCCAGTCGTTTACAGCCGTTCTCGCAAACCCTGGGTCTGTATCGGAGACCGGCCGACTTTGTTATAGGTAGCTTAGTGGGTTGGGCCACATGTGCTTGCTTTGGGTCTGGGAAACATCGTGTCTAAAACCCCGTCGGCATACTGTTGGCTGTATGTTTTGTGATCTTGTACCTACATGATCTGACAACAAGGGTGTAGGTGCGTGTGGAAACTTTGGTGCACCCCTACAGGGTTTAATCTTTTCGAAAATCCATGTTCGCGGTTATGGACGACTTGGAGCATAGTTCTCGATCATAGACAACTATATCTAAAGTTTACTGTTATAATTTGACTTGTATTTGATATGACTAGTAAGTTGGATAACCACCACGGAAAGAATGAATAAAACTGCCAACTGTGTGAGTTTTCTCGGCAGGACTTCCTCGTTTGGTCTTGAGGGGGAATATCAGGATGGGTATGTTTGGTGGTAGAATCAGCTTGGTTCCGAATAGTTCATTCTTATCCCTCTATGATAGCAGATAGTTGTATCGAGTCTCTATAGGTTATTTAGTGTATGTTGTGCTGCCGCTTCAGTCCACCATACCTATGTAGGCGAGAGACGCCAAATTTTAAGACTCTCCGTGTACTGGCCTCAGTACTGACCGCTCTCTTTTTCCTTTGCCCTTTGTCGGCACCCCTTTTGTTTGAGCAGGGTTTGATATCGATGTCGTTAGCAGGGTTACCCTTCTGGCTTGGCATAGGCTGGGTTATGGACGCCATTTATTATTCTTCGGGGCTCTTAGCCCAATTTGAATCTTGTCCGTACTTGGACGTTGTATCATTTTTAAGGTGATTTGGATCTTTGTATTGTATATCTGTATTCTTGACTCATGGAGTCATGTTGTATATATCTGTTCTGTGGGTTTCATCGTGGACTATTGTGTAATGGTATTACTTCATTTTCCACCCGCACGAAAGTGTCTGGTGGGCACCTTTGAATCGTTTCTATGCACGTTTGGCGAGAATCGCTAAAACATGCATAGGGACGATCCGAGGGTGTTACAACCGTCGGTTCCACCCGTGACGGTGGATCATGCTGCCGCACACCTTCAGTGCCATCTGGAAGCGTCATGGCTTCCCCAACGTCTCGACCGGGGAGCGCTTCCTCATGGACCTCCCCGAGCTCCACTGTCAGCACGTGTTCGGGTCCACCTCTGACGGCCTTATCCTGTTGTATCACAGGAGCGCCCACACCGTTAGCCTCCTCAACCCGCTCACCCGGCAGCTCACTGCCTTCCCAAATGGGACTGCTTTGCTTCATCCTCTATAGAGCCAGATTACCCGGTGAAACACCGGTCTCAATGAATTACAAGCGCTCGGTGCCGGCTCTGCCGATGACTCATCAACAATGGTGCTCCATTTAGGCTGGCACATGAAGGATTGTGGAATATAGATTGTATTGATATTGTGTAGGGCGATATCCTTGGACTGTTTATATAGTTCTAGAATACTTGAGGACTAAGAAACCTAATAGAGATAGAATCTGATTATAATATTAAACTACCAAATATGTCTAACTGTGATATACTCTAAGAGCCGGAGTGTCGTAGACGGTATGACTGGAGCATATCCGAAGGCGGAGATTGGAGAGGATGTCGATGTCGATGTAGACGAGAGTGGGGCGATGTAGTCGTTGGTGATGTCGTTGCCATTTGATGAAATTGATGAGGTTGATGTTGTCGTGGTGTTGTGGTCGATGTCGTCAGTGATCCTGGGAAGCCGCCTGTAACACCCTCAGAATCGGCCCTATGCAAGTTTTAGCGAAACCCGCCAAACCCGCATAGAAACGATTCAAAGGTGCCCACCAGGCACTTTCGTGCGGGTGGAAAACGAAGTAATAACATTACACAACAGTCCTCGATGGGACCCATGAGCAGATATATATACAACACGACTCCATGAGTCAAGAATACGATATAAGGTACAAAGATCCAAATCACCTTCAAAATGATATAGCGTCCGACTACGGACAAGATGCAAATGGGGCTAAGAGCCTCAAGAATAACCAATGGCGCCCATAACCCCGCCCAAAGCCGGAAGGGTAACCCCGCTAACGACGCCGATCTCAAAACCTGCTTAAACAAAAGGGTGCCACAAAGGGCAAAGGAAAAGAGGACAAGATCGAGGCCAAGACACGGCGAGGCTAGAATTGGCGGTCCTCGCCACATAGGTATGGTGGATCGAAAGGCAATGCACTGAACAACCTATAGAGACTCGATACAACAGGCGTTTATCAGAGAGGGGTAAGACAGTCCTATCCGGATCCCACCTGAAGCTAACACCAAACAAACCCATCCCGTGTTTCCTCCGCACCAAACGAGGAAGTCAACCGAGGAACTCACACGCTGGCGCTTTATTTATTCGCTATCGTTGCAGCAATTACTAGTCAAATATTGATAGTCATCCCGATAAAATAAGCAAGGGGCACTTTTAGTTAATCATTCCGTTATAGTGGCAACACTTACTAGTCGATTTAATTAGCATGAGATAACCCAAAAACCCAGCTTGTTAGTACTTTTATTAAGCCATTCCGCTAGAAGTTGCAATACTTACTAGTCGATACAATGGTCGCAAGTTTACAATCCAAACAAGCAATTGTAAGGTATTATTAGCCATTCCATTAGAGTGAAGCTGATTACTAGTCATTATAAAGTCAAATTTATAGCAATAAACTTTAGTTATGCTTGTCTATGATCGAGATATCGTGCTCCAAGTCGTCCATATCCGCGGACACGGCTTTGAAAGTTTTACCCGACCGGGTGCACCAATAGCAACACACGCCGATCAACCTCGGAAAAACCAAATCAAAACCCAACGAGGCTTTCACGATCGAACAATCACAGATTCGTAAATATTTGGGGGCCACCCTTAAAGTAGAACCAACGAAGCCGGGCCGGCTCGAGACGGACTTAAGGTTGTGGGGACGATCAGAACGATCGGGAACCCGAAAGTGTGGCTGGGCTTGTCGACACCGCGGAATCGTGCCACGATCCTAAACAGTACAATGTGCTCCTCGCACAATCGTAAATGCGTAAGTAGCATGGCATAAGTACAGGATAGTAAATTAAACCTCAAACTAGTTTGTGGCCCCAAGAAATAAGACTGAATCAAGCTCTGGCTCAGGGGGGTCCCATATACCTCCCGGATGTGGATAGCGCGATAAATCAAGGAACAGGTATCAAGTACTCGGGGTCCTACGGGACACAAGTGGGCGTTCGGAAACCAGATATTATCTATCACCCACCGATACCTCTGCTTACTTCAATTTTAGTTGTTAAACAGGAATTTAAAATGAACGATAAGTAAAACTATGATCATCTCCAACATCAGCATGCGGCAATACATCAACAACTGTGGCACTGGACGACACGCAACAGCACTTGAGTAAGCGACTACGACGCGCAGGTCCAACTATCTACCAAACAACAGGTAATAGGATGTGTCCAAGGCAATATAGGGCTGCACGGTATATCACAGGTACGGAAACTAAAGCATCGCATACGTATAGCAGAGATCAACAGGAAGGAGTAAAACACTATAAAAGTAAGATAGGTAGAAAGGGGAGATGCTCACCGAAAACATTGCCGAAGGGTTCAACCAAGATCGGGAAGCTCACATCAACTCAACGGCCTTATCCGCGAAGAACCAAAACACTAGAAGAAACACCGGATGCAATATTTAATACAACGGCAGAAGATCGGCATGATGCATGTATGATGTATGACATGGCAAAGGTGCGGTGCAATGCGATTAGGTCATATTAAGCGGAACCGGGGTCCGGACAATTAATTAAATGGTTCAAGTTATTTAGAACCCCCGCAATTTAAATGTTGCATTATCAAGACAAAAGGTAGCACCGGTTCGCTACACAAGTTTAAATGAGGCCGATATGAGACTAGATTTGCCCGCATATGGGCCCCATATTTAATTAGGTTAAACGGCATAAGGCCCCCAAACCACATGACAATTATGCATGCAAGATGATCAATTAACATGCAACAAGTTGTTATTATATTATAAAATAGGTTTTTCGGGAAGGGGTTCACACATTGAGGGGTCTCGACGGTCTTGGAGTTCCGGGGGTTCGGGGTTCGACAGGGTCCAGGGTTCGGCGGAATCGAGGTTCGGACTCCGGGATCGGTCTTCGGATCTCCACATGGCCGGTCTTGGTGACGATCTTGGGCGATGGGGATCTTGGTTCAACATCAACGCGGTCTCCGGGTCCGAGGGTTAGACCTTGGCGTCCGAGGGAAATCCCTGTCGCTTCGTGACGACCTTGGCGTTCAGGGGAGCTCCCGGTGTCCCGAGGAGAAGATCTTGTCGGTTCCACCTCGAAGGCCTTGTTGTTCTGCAGTGGGGATCGTGGTTCATCGGGGTCCGGGTCTTCAACGTCGCATTCGGGAAGAAGGTCTTGGGGATCCGGTGCCGGTGGCCTTGGATAGACCTTTGGGTCTCGTCGGGGTCGGACTTCGGGGATTTTTGGTAGATGGTCCCATGTAGTCGGTCATGGCGAGCTTATGCTGCACCGGTTCGGTCTATCTTCGTCTCCGGGGAACGGCTTGCGGTCCGCGCAGATCTTGGGTTCGACCTCCAAACGCCGGGGTCGGCTTCGGGGTTTCGGGGTTGGGGCCTTCGGATCCTCGAGGCGATCTTGGCGTTCCGGGCATATTCGGTCCTCGGATCCGAGAGGAGAACTTGGCGATTCCGAGGTTCTTCGGGTCATGTCGACGGCCTTGGGGTTCGGTTCTTGGAGTCCGCGAGGGAGATCTTGAACAGGAATGCAACATCACCACATAAGCAGCATGTCACCATCACAACGCCACATCAAGGTGCATCGCCAGGGACAAATTCCACCAAACACAAAAGGGTGGGGCCATGTTCCTGGGGCTCGGGCGCAGCCGGGTTCGAAGACGACGAGGGCGACGACCAACGACGGAGGCCGCGGCAGAGTCCAGAGACGGCGCGGGGCGACCTTGCAGAGGACGGAGAGCGCCAGGGGAGAGGAAGGCGGGGCTGAGGCGAATGCGGAAGAGGCGGTGAGGAGGGCGGCCCAGCATCGGCGAGCCTGGCGGTGGCCGGAGAGAGCGAGGCCGGCTCGGTCGGAGGCGAGCACCGGGTCGGAGGCCTTGGCTGGACGGCCAGTGGCAGACGATTCTGCGGCTGCAAGGGTGAGGAGAAGGACGCGTGGGAGGCTGGCGAGAGGAGAGGCGCTGGTCTCAGGCGAAGCGGGCGGGCTGCGGGCGTGGGCTCAGCGGGGACCTGCGGTGGCGGGCGGCGGAGAGGGGCAGGGCGAGGGCGGGCGGGGAGGTGGCGGGTGAAGAGCCTGGGGAAGGCGCTAGGTCGACGGGGGCGTCAAGGCCACGCTGGAGCGCATGGGAGCTCCCGGGAGGAGGCGGGCAGGACGGGCCTGTGGTCTGGCGGGCGAGGAGAGAGCGGCTGGCACAGCGCTGGGAAGCGGGGAGGGAGAAGCAGCTAGAGGGGGAGGAGGAAGAAGGGCGGGGTGGTGGTCGTCGGGGCGAGCGGGCGCCAGGAGGAAGAAGGAGAGAGAGAGAGGGAGGATCGGGCGGGGCAGGTGGGGGTCGCGGTGGGACCAGGGGACAGGGGCGGGGCCCAGGGCGCAGGCGGTTGGTGAGGGGCAGGTGAGTGGGGCCTGGGGTGGAGGGTGGCCTGGCGCGTGGAGTGAGCTGTGGGCAGGTGGAGAGAGGGAGGAGAGAGGGTTGGGTGAGCTGTCAGCATGTGAGTGGTGGAGGGAGGGAGAGAGGTGAGGTGTCGAGAGGGGGTTGGTTGGGGTGAGGTGGAGGAGGGGGCTGGGTAGGTTAGTTGGTAGGTAGGATTAACGGGTGGGCCGCTTGTAAATTCTGGGTGGTCGTTCGGGAACGGCCCGCTCGACCGCCCGCTAAAATAATTGTAACTTTTATTTGTTTTAAAGATGGTTCTAGCAATTCGATAGCCGACAAACAAAGTATTCCGGAGACCCGGTTTTGGTTTTGAATAAAGATGGGGCGTTTTAGAAAACAAAACGGGCTTTGCGAAAATAGTTTTAGACAAACAACACATGATGATGACGATGCAATGCACAAATTCAACGCGATTTTCTAGTAGTGGTTTTGCGGGATGCCACAATTCGACACCACTAACAAGGGATCTCGCCCTCGAGATCCGCCTCATGGTTCCGGAAGGAAGGTCGGCGATCTGAATCTTCTCGCTTCATGTAGATCCTCGCGACACCACTAACGAGGTTTCCTTCTTCATCTGGAAATCGGCGACACCACTAACAAAGGGTCGTTGTTCCTGATCGTCGAGAGAACACTCCGAAGAAACAAAGGACGAAGATAGAGGCATCAAACGATAAGGCCACCTCTAACTTCCATTAGAAGAGGGAAAAGTTACATTGATCCACCAGTTCGATGTACAGAGCGAACAGTAAGAGTCGGTTAGGGTGATCAATCCATCCCGTACCCAAACTATCAACTCTATACATGAGTAGGAGAATCAGGCGACTCAACTCTCGAGATTTAGACTGAAGATCTTCATAGGCGGTATCCGGATCAAAGGGATGATGCCAGCAGAAATCATATGAAAGACACAATGATTAGGTTCCGCGATGGTTCCATTGGCATGAACAACACATGCTCAAGGTATACTCCAACTTCACCAATGCTCGTCCTTCTCATATGTTTTTCAACGACACGGACATCCGGCAAGGAACACATATGGATAAAGAGCTCAAGAACAAAAGATTGGAGGAAGGGTACAACTGACAAGTTGCAGATTGATGATCGTAGCACCTCCGTTACAAAAGGGAGAAAGCGAAACCCTGAAGGTACGACGAAAACCCAACCACGAGAATTCCTGGACCCGAAGAAAGAGATGAGAGCGGATTCAAAACGCGTAGAGGTAAGAGGAGAACAGCAGAGGGGTAAGGAGTAAAATCAGACCTAATCAGAACTATCCAACCGATTTTGCAAAAATAGTTTTGACACTCTACTTCGGCTGTTAGCTAGGTTATCCTACATTTGGACTTGTGGGGTATCGCAACTGCGAGATCGATACCACTCAGTAACACCCTCAGAATCGGCCCTATGCAAGTTTTAGCGAAACCCGCCAAACCCGCATAGAAACGATTCAAAGGTGCCACCAGCACTTTAAGCGGTGGAAAACGAAGTAATAACATTACACAACAGTCCTCGATGGGCCCCACAGAACAGATATATATATACAACACGACTCCATGAGTCAAGAATACAAATATAAGGTACAAAGATCCAAATCACCTTGAAAATGATATAGCGTCCGGCTACGGACAAGATGCAAATGGGGCTAAGAGCCCTGAAGAATAACCAATGGCGTCCATAACCCTGCCCAGGCCAAGCCGGAAGGGTAACCCTGCTAACGACGTCGATCTCAAAACCTGCTTAAAACAAAAGGGGTGCCGACAAAGGGCAAAGGAAAAAGAGCGTCAAGATCGAGGCCAAGACACGGCGAGGCTAGAATTGCGGTCCTCGCCTACATAGGTATGGTGGTGGCGGCGGCATGCAATCGAACAACCTATAGAGACTCGATACAACGGGCGGTTATCGAGAGAGGTAAGAATGACCTAACCGGATCCAACTCGGCTAACACCAAACAAACCCATCCCGGTGTTTCCCCGCAAAACGAGGAAGTCAACCGAGGAACTCACACAGTTGGCAGTTTTATTTATTCAGTTATCGTTGCAGCAATTACTAGTCAAATATTGATAGTCATCCTGATAAAATAAGCAGTGGGCACTTTTAGTTAATCATTCCGTTATAGTGGCAACACTTACTAGTCAGACGCAATTAGCATGAGATAACCCAAAAACCCCGCAGTTGTTAGTACTTTTATTAAGCCATTCCGTTGTAGTTGCAATACTTACTAGTCAGATACAATGGTCGCAAGCGACAATCCAAACAAGCAATTGTGGGCAGTATTATTAGCCATTCCATTAGAGTGAAGCTGATTACTAGTCATTATAAAGTCAAATTTATAGCAATAAACTTTAGTTATGCTTGTCTATGATCGAGATACTGTGCTCCAAGTCGTCCATATCCGCGGACACGGCTTTCAGAAAGTTTTACCGGCGGGTGCACCAATAGCAACACACGCTCGATCAACCTCGGAAAAACCAAATCAAAACCCAACGAGGCTTTCACGACTGAACAATCACAGGATTCAGAAATATTTCAGGGGGCCACCCCTTAAAGTAGAACCCGCAACGAAGCCGGCCGGCTCCGAGACGGACTTAAGGTTGTGGGGACGGCTGTGAACGACTGGGAACCCGAAAGTGTGGCTGGGCTTGTCGACACCGCGGAATCGTGCCACGATCCTAAACAGTACAATGTGCTCCTCGCACAATCGTAAATGCGTAAGAAGCATGGCATAAGTACAGGATAGTAAATAAAACCTCAAACTAGTTTGTGGCCCCAAGAAATAAGACTGAATCAAGCTCTGGCTTAGGGGGTGTAACACCCTCAGAATCGGACCTATGCAAGTTTGAGCAAAATTCGCCAAACCCGCATAGAAACGATTCAAAGGTGCCCACCAGGCACTTTCGTGCGGGTGGAAAACGAAGTAATAACATTACACAACAGTCCTCGATGGGACCCACATAACAGATATATATAACAGCGACTCCATGAGTCAAGAATACAAATATAATATACAAAGATCCAAATCACCTTGAAAACGATAGTGCGTCCGTCTACGGACAAGATGCAAATGGGGCTAAGAGCCCTGAAGAATAACCAATGGCGTCCATAACCCTGCCCAAGCCGGAAGGGTAACCTCGCTAACGACGCCGATCTCAAAACCTGCTTAAACAAAAGGGGAGCCGACAAAGGGCAAAGGAAAAAGAAGGAGCGCCAAGATCGAGGCCAAGACACAGCGAGGCTAGAATTCGGTCCTCGCCTACATAGGTATGGTGGATCGAAGCGGCGGCAAAGATGCACTAAACAACCTATAGAGACTCGATACAACTGACGGTTATTAGAGAGGGGTAAGAATGACCTATCCGGATCCAACCTGAAGCTAACACCAAAACCAAACACATCCTGGTGTTTCCCCCTCGATACCAAACGAGGAAGTCAACCGAGGAACTCACACGGTTGGCAGTTTTATTTATTCAGTTATCATTGCAGCAATTACTAGTCAGGTTTAGATAATCATCCTGATAAAGTAAACAGTGGGCACTTTTAGTTAACCATTCCGTGATAGTGGCAACACTTACTAGTCAGATACATTTATCATGAGATAACCCAAAAACCCAGCAGTTGTTGGTACTTTTATTCAGCCATTCCGTTGTAGTTGCAAGATTTACTAGTCAAGTACAATTGTCGCAAGCGACAACCAAACAAGCAATTGTGGGCAGTATTAATTAGCCATTCCATTATAGTGAAGCTGATTACTAGTCATTATAAGTCAAATTTATAGCAGTAAACTTTAGTTATGCTTGTCTATGATCGAGATATCATGCTCCAAGTCGTCCATATCCGCGGACACGGCTTTGAAAGTTTTACCCGGGGTGCACCAATAGCAACACACGCTCGATCAACCTCGGAAAAACCAAATCAAAACCCAACGAGGCTTTCACGATGAACAATCACGATTGAATTATTTCGGGGCCACCCTTGAGTAGATCCCGCAACGGAGTAAGCAAGCTCCGAGACGGCCTCAAGGTTGCGACAATGGCTGTAAGCGACTGGGAACCCGAAAGTGTGGCTGGGCTTGTCGATACCGCGTAAACATTCCGATCCTAAACAGTACAGTGTGCTCCTCGCACAATTTAAATACAGAAAGTAGCATGGCATAAGTACAGGATCGTAAATAAAACCTCAAACTAGTTGTGGCCCCAAGAAATAAGACGGAATCAAGCTCTGGCTCAGGGGGGTCCCATATACCTCCCGGATGTGGATAGCGCGCAAAAACAAGGAACAGGTATCAAGTACTCGGGGTCTTACGGGACACAAGTGGGCGTTCGGAAACCAAATATTTTCTATCACCCACCGATGCCTCTGCTTATTCAATTTTAGTTGTTAAACAGAAATTAAAGTGAATGATAAGTAAAACTAGAATCATCTCCAACATCAACATGCGGCAATACATCAGCAACTGTGGCATATGACGACACACATCAGCACTTGAGCAAGCAACTACGACGCGCAAGTCCAACTATCTACCAAACAATAGGTAATAGGATGTGTCCCAGGCAATATAGGGCTGCACGGTATATCAAGGGTACGGAAACTAAAGCATCGCAACACAGATAGCAATAGATCAACAGGAGGGAATAAATACTATAAAAGCAAGATGGGTAGAAAGGGGGAGATGCTCGCCTGAAAACATTGTCGAAGGTTCAACCGAAGATCGGGGCGAAGCTCACATCAACTCAACGGCCTTATCCGCGAAGAAGCAAAACACTAGAAGAAACACCGGATGCAATATTTAATACAACGGCAGAAGATCGGCATGATGCATGACATGGCAAAGGTGCGATGCAATTGGGTCATATTAAGTGGAACCGGGGTCCCGACAATTAATTAGATGGTGCAAGTTATTTAGATCCCCGCAATTTAAATGTTGTTATAACAAGGCAAGATTGCAACATCGGTTCGCTACGCAAATTAAATGAGGCCAATATAAGGCTAGATTTGTCCGCATATGGGCCCCATATTTAGTTATGAGGTGAATCGGCATAAGGCCCCCAAACCACATGAATGTATGCATGCAATACAATTATTATGCGACAAGTTATATTATATTATAAAATAGGGTTCTCGGAAAGGGGTTCACATTAGGGGTCTCACGATCTTGGGGTTTCCGGGTTCGGGTTCGACAGGTCCGGTCGGTCTCCGGGTCCGTGGTTCGCGGTTCCGTTCTCGGTATCGGGTAGCTCGTCGCGTCGGAAGCAGGACTTGGTCGGTGTCGGGCGGCCGGATTCTTCCGGTCGATCTTGCCGTCGAGGTGAAGTGCTTGTCGGCCTTGTGGCGATCTTTGCGTCCTCCCGGTTCGGGTTCCGGATCCATGTCGGTGCACTCGGTGTTCCGGGTAGGCGAGCTTGTCGTTACGGAGATCTTGTCGGTTCGCGTTTCGGGTCCTGTGAGACGATCTTGACGCTTGATGGTCCGGGAGAAGCTCTTGGGGTTCCCTTCGGTGGCGTCGGAACTCGGGAAGGCGAACTTGGTTCGATGTGGTTCGGGTTCGGTCTTGTAGGGATCGGTCTTCGGATTTGGTCTTTGAATCCGGAAGGATAACTTGGCGTCCTTGTCGAAGGTCTTCGGTGTCTGTGTCGAAGTGCTCGAAACCCGTGACGGAGGTCTTGTGGTGCCATCTTGGTGCCAGTGTCGTGCTCGGGTCCCATGCCAGTGGTTCATCGGGTACATCCAGGACGGTGTTGATCTTGTCTGTTGATGTGATCTAAAGTTCTTGTTGTGGGTTGCGCCATCACCATGCCACCACCACAGATGCGACTCCACCAAAAAGTATAGAGTAGCAGCACCGCAGAAGCACGCAACTACAGTGGAACATGTGGTCTTAGCATAGAATCAAACATCACAGAGGTTGGTGCAGGAATGCTCCGGGCCGAAGAGATCGTGTAGCCACTGGTAGAGGCACTAGTGGAGGTCATCGGTCTCACAAGGGCTATGTGAGGGCGATGGCGACTGGGAACGGAAGACGGCCAGCAGCGACACACGCGGCACGGAGGAAGCAGCGAAACTTGCCACGGCTGGAGACGAGGTAGGCCACAGGAGCATGCCGGATAGAAGAAGGCGGCTTGCAGGAGGAGGCAGCGAGGCAGCCGAGCAGCGGCAGCAGAAGTCTGCGAGAGGAGGTCGAGGACGCCGATCCTGGAGGCGGCCGAACGGAGGCGGGGATGCGGGAGGGAGATGCCGATTCCGAACGGGCCGGCGATGATGGTGGGACTCAGAGGCGGGCATGGCAGGCGCCTGCACGGACGGCGTCGACTCGCGGTGGGGCGAGGTAGGCGGCGGAGATCCAGGCAGCGGGGAGGGGTATGGCGGGCCGGCGGCAGCACGGAGCTTGGTGGCGGAGATCGAGGCGAGGACGCCCGGGAGGCTGGCGAGGTCGGTGCGAGGGCAGCGAGGAGGCCGACGGAGCAAAGGGGTGAGGTGCTCGGGACGGGGTCGGTGACGAGGCGGGCGGAGGCGTCTTTGTGGCGTAGATCGGGTCGGGGGGCTCAGGCGGCGGAGAGGAGCGGCCGGCGAGGAAGAGGGACACCGCGTGGAGGAAGAGGGGAGAGGCGGGGCCGAGAGGAGAGCGAGGCCCAGGGGGGAGAGCGACGGCGGGGAAGGCGGTTCTTTGGCGGCGGCAGCTATGAAGTGGAGGCCGGGCGGGAGGTGGAGGCGGCGAAGGACAGCAATGGATCTGAGAGCAGGGAAGGGATCGCGGGGCGCGGATGCGAGAGAGGAAGCGGGGTCGCGGGGGAAGAGGACGTGGGACCCGCGGGGAGTGGTGGGGCCGGAGCGGGGCCGGGGCCAGAGGGAGGAAGCGGCATGCGGCAGGTGGGGTGGGACCAGGCGGTCGGTGGGCGTGGGGGTATGTGGTTGAGTGTGGCACGGTGTGTGTGTGCTGCAGGCGTGTGTGCGTGTGTGGTGTTTTGTGTGGAGGGTGTGTGCTGAGTGGGTTGGGAGGGTCCAGGGAGAGAGAGGGAGGGACAAGTGGCAGTGTGGGATTGGGTGAGGGGAGAGGGAAGCTGAGGTGGCGAGATGCTATAGGGCAGGGTGAGGTGGAGAGGAGGGTTGGGTAGACTAACTGGTAGGAATAGGATTAGAAGGCGGGTTCAGCTGGACCGTTTAAAAACAGGGGTGGTCGTTCGGGTTGGGTTGGCCCGTTCGACTGCCCCTACTAAAACAATTAATTAAATATTTATTTTCAAACAGCGCTTTTGCAATCCGACAGCGGACAAAACAAAATATTCCGGGGACCCGGTTTTCGGTGTTTGAATAAGATGGGGCGTTTTAGAAAAACAAAACGGGCTTTGCGAAAATAGTTTTGGCAAACAATGCATGATGATGACGATGCAATGCACAAATTCAACGCGATTTTCTAGTAGTGGTTTTGCGGGATGCCACAATTCGACACCACTAACAATGGATCTCGCCCTCGAGATCCGCCTCATGGTACCGGAAGGAAGGTCGGCGATCTGCGTCTTCTCGCATCGTGTAGATCCTCGCGACACCACTAACAAGAGGTCGTTGTCCGAGATCGTCGAGAGAACACTCCGGAACAAAAAGGTCGAAGGTAGAGATATCAACAATAAGCCACCTCTAGCTCCGATGGAAAGGGGGAACCGATGCATTCTCATCCGCTTCAATGTACAAAAGCGAATAGAAGGGGTAGTCGGCATGGGGGCCAATCCATCACGCACCCAAACTATTACTCCGCACAATCAGTGGAAAAGCGTGCAACCATTCTCGGAATTAGACTGAAGATCTCGACAAGCGAGGTTTGGAAACAAAGGAGGGATGCAGACTCTGCAGCAGATCTGGCGTAGATGATGTCGTCGCGTCGGGAAACACCGGAAGGCACAAACAAGGAACAAAGAATGGTAACACCGTAGACGGATCCCTCAGGCAGCTTGAACACCGGATGGTAGCACACCGTTATCAAAGAAGGAAGCGAAACCCTAAAGGTACGACCGAAACCCAACCACGAGAATTCCTGGACTCGAAGAAAGAGAAGAGAGCGGATTCAAAACACGTAGGGGTAAGAGGAGAACAGCAGAGGGGTAAGGAGTAAAATCAGACCTAATCAGAACTATCCAACCGAGTTTGCAAAATAGTTTTGACACTCTACTGCGGCCGTTAGCTAGGTTATCCTACAGGCTGGACTTGTGGGGTATCGCAACTGCTGAGCTCTGATACCACTCAGAACACCTCAGATCGGACCTATGCAAGTTTGAGCAAAATTCGCCAAACCCGCATAGAAACGATTCAAAGGTGCTCACCAGCACTTTCGCGGGTGGAAAACGGTAATAACATTACACAACAGTCCTCGATGGGACCCACATAATGAGATATATATAAATGACTCCATGAGTCAAGAATACAAATATAATATACAAAGATCCAAATCACCTTGAAAGCGAGAAAAGGTCCGTCACGACAAGATGCAAATGGGGCTAAGAGCCCTCAAGAATAACCAATGGCGCCCATAACCCTTGAGCCAAGCCGGAAGGGTAACCTCGCTAACGACGCCGATCTCAAAACCCGCTTAAACAAAAGGGAGCCGACAAAGGGCAAAGGAAAAAGAAGGAGCGCCAAGATCGAGGCCAAGACACGAGGCTAGAATTCGGCGGTCCTCGCCTACATAGGTATGGTGGACTGAGCGGCAGCGGCAACATGCACTAAACAACCTATAGAGACTCGATACAACTGGCGGTTATCAGAGAGGGGTAAGAATGACCTATCCGGATCCAACCTGAAGCTAACACCAAAACCAAACACATCCTGGTGTTTCCCCCTCGAGACCAAACGAGGAAGTCAACCGAGGAACTCACACGGTTGGCAGTTTTATTTATTCAGTTATCGTTGCAACAATTACTAGTCAGGTTTAGATAATCATCCTGATAAAGTAAACAGTGGGCACTTTTAGTTAACCATTCTGTGATAGTGGCAACACTTACTAGTCAGATACATTTATCATGAGATAACCCAAAAACCCAGCAGTTGTTGGTACTTTTATTCAGCCATTCCGTTGTAGTTGCAAGATTTACTAGTCAAGTACAATTGTCGCAAGCGACAACCAAACAAGCAATTGTGGGCAGTATTAATTAGCCATTCCATTATAGTGAAGTTGATTACTAGTCATTATAAGTCAAATTTATAGCAGTAAACTTTAGTTATGCTTGTCTATGATCGAGATACTGTGCTCCAAGTCGTCCATATCCGCGGACACGGCTTTCAGAAAGTTTTACCCGGCCGGGGTGCACCAATAGCAACACACGCCGATCAACCTCGAAAACCAAATCAAAACCCAACGAGGCTTTCACGATCGAACAATCACAGATTCAGAATTATTTCAGGGGCCACCCTTTGAGTAGATCCCGCAACGGAAGCAAGCTCGAGACGGCCTCAAGGTTGCGACAATGGTCAGAAGCGATGGGAACCCAAAGTGTGGCTGGGCTTGTCGATACCGTAAACATTCCGATCCTAACAAGACAAGGTGCTCCTCGCACAATTTAAATATAGAAAGTAGCATGGCATAAGTACAGGATCGTAATAAAACCTCAAACTAGTTGTGGCCCCAAGAAATAAGACGGAATCAAGCTCGCTCGGGTCCCATATACCTCCGGATGTGGATAGCGCAAAACAAGGAACAGTATCAAGTACTGGGTCTTACGGGACACAAGTGGCGTTCGAAACCAAATATTTTCTATCACCCACCGATGCCTCGCTTATTCAATTTTAGTTGTTAAACAGAAATTAAAGTGAATGATAAGTAAAACTAGAATCATCTCCAACATCAACATGCGCAATACATCAAGAATCGTGGCATATGACGACACACATCAAGACTTGAGCAAGCAACTACGACGCGCAAGTCCAACTATCTACCAAACAATAGGTAATAGGATGTGTCCCAGGCAATATAGGGCTGCACGGTATATCAAGGGTACGGAAACTAAAGCATCGCAACACAGATAGCAATAGATCAACAGGAGGGAATAAATACTATAAAAGCAAGATGGGTAGAAAGGGGGAGATGCTCGCCTGAAAACATTGTCGAAGGTTCAACCGAAGATCGGGGCGAAGCTCACATCAACTCAACGGCCTTATCCGCGAAGAAGCAAAACACTAGAAGAAACACCGGATGCAATATTTAATACAACGGCAGAAGATCGGCATGATGCATGCATGATGTATGACATGGCAAAGGTGCGATGCAATTGGGTCATATTAAGTGGAACCGGGGTCCCGACAATTAATTAGATGGTGCAAGTTATTTAGATCCCCGCAATTTAAATGTTGTTATAACAAGGCAAGATTGCAACATCGGTTCGCTACGCAAATTAAATGAGGCCAATATAAGGCTAGATTTGTCCGCATATGGGCCCCATATTTAGTTATGAGGTGAATCGGCATAAGGCCCCCAAACCACATGAATGTATGCATGCAATACAATTATTATGCGACAAGTTATATTATATTATAAAATAGGGTTCTCGGAAAGGGGTTCACACATTAGGGGTCTCGACGATCTTGGGGTTTCCGGGGTTCGGGGTTCGACAGGGTCCAGGGTCGGTCTCCGGGTCCAGGGTTCGTCGGTTCCGTTCTCGGGTATCGGGGTAGCTCGTGTCGCGTCCGGGAAGCAGGACTTGGTAGGTGTCGGGCGCGTCGGATTCTTCCGGGTCGATCTTGCCGTCGAGGTGAAGTGCTTGTCGGCCTTGTGGCGATCTTTGCGTCCTCCCGGTTCGGGTTCCGGATCCATGTCGATGCACTCGGTGTTCCGGGTAGGCGAGCTTGTCGTTACGGAGATCTTGTCGGTTCGCGTTTCGGGTCCTGTGAGACGATCTTGACGCTTGATGGTCCAGGAGAAGCTCTTGGGGTTCCCTTCGGTGGCGTCGGAACTCGGGAAGGCGAACTTGGTTCGATGTGGTTCGGGTTCGGTCTTGTAGGGATCGGTCTTCGGATTTGGTCTTTGAATCCGGAAGGATAACTTGGCGTCCTTGTCGAAGGTCTTCGGTGTTCGTGGTCGGCGTTCAAACCCGTGACGGAGGTCTTGTGGTGCCATCTTGGTGCCAGTGTCGTGCTCGGGTCCCATGCCAGTGGTTCATCGGGTACATCCAGGACGGTGTTGATCTTGTCTGTTGATGTGATCTAAAGTTCTTGTTGTGGGTTGCGCCATCACCATGCCACCACCACAGATGCGTCTCCACCAAAAAGTATAGAGTAGCAGCACCGCAGAAGCACGCAACTACAGTGGAACATGTGGTCTTAGCATAGAATCAATCATCACAGAGGTTGGTGCAGGAATGCTCCGGGCCGAAGAGATCGTGTAGCCACTGGTAGAGGCACTAGTGGAGGTCATCGGGCTCACAAGGGCTATGCGAGGGCGACGGCGACTTGGAACGGAAGACGGCCAGCAGCGACACACGCGGCACGGAGGAAGCAGCGAAGCTTGCCACGGCTGGAGACGAGGTAGGCCACAGGAGCATGCCGGATAGAAGAAGGCGGCTTGCAGGAGGAGGCAGCGAGGCAGCCGAGCAGCCGGCAGCGCAGCAGAGTGCGGCGAGGAGGAGGTCGAGGACGCCGATCCTGGAGGCGGCCGAACGGAGGCGGGGATGCGGGAGGGAGATGCCGATTCCGAACGGGCCGGCGATGATGGTGGGACTCAGAGGCGGGCATGGCAGGCGCCTGCACGGACGGCGTCGACTCGCGGTGGGGCGAGGTAGGCGGCGGAGATCCAGGCAGCGGGGAGGGGTATGGCGGGCCGGCGGCAGCACGGAGCTTGGTGGCGGAGATCGAGGCGAGGACGCCCGGGAGGCCGGCGAGGTCGGTGCGAGGGCAGCGAGGAGGCCGACGGAGCAGGCGGGGTGAGGAGGTGCCTGGGACGCGGGGTCGGTGACGAGGAGGCGCGGGCGGAGGCGTGCTGCTGGCGGCGAGGTCGGGTCGGGGGGGGCTCCCGGGGCGGCGGAGAGGAGCGGCCGGCGAGGAAGAGGGACACCGCGTGGAGGAAGAGGGGAGAGGCGGGGCCGAGAGGAGAGCGAGGCCCAGGGGGGAGAGCGACGGCGGGGAAGGCGGTTGCTGGCGGCGGCAGGCGCGCGCCCTGCGGGGTGGAGGCCGGAGCGGGGAGGTGGAGGCGGCCGAGCGAAGGACAGCGGCAGCGGGATGCAGAGAGCAGGGAAGGGATCGCGGGGCGCGGATGCGAGAGAGGAAGCGGGGTCGCGGGGGAAGAGGACGTGGGACCCGCGGGGAGTGGTGGGGCCGGAGCGGGGCCGGGGCCAGAGGGAGGAAGCGGCATGCGGCAGGTGGGGTGGGACCAGGCGGTCGGTGGGCGCGGGGGTATGTGGTTGAGTGTGGCACGGTGTGTGTGTGCTGCAGGCGTGTGTGCGTGTGTGGTGTTTTGTGTGGAGGGTGTGTGCTGAGTGGGTTGGGAGGGTCCAGGGAGAGAGAGGGAGGGACAAGTGGCAGTGTGGGATTGGGTGAGGGGAGAGGGAAGCTGAGGTGGCGAGATGCTATAGGTGGTGAGGTGGAGAGGAGGGTTGGGTAGACTAACCGGTAGGAATAGGATTAGAAGGGGTTCACCTGGACCGCTTAAAAACAGGGTGGTCGTTCGGGTTGGGTTGGCCTGCTCGACGCCCCTACTAAAACAATTAATTAAATATTTATTTTCAAACAGCATGGTAATCCGACAATGGACAAAACAAAATATTCCGGGACCCGGCCGTGTTTGAATAAGATGGGGCGTTTAGAAAACAAAACGGGCTTTATGAAAATAGTTTTGGCAAACAATGCATGATGATGACGATGCAATGCACAAATTCAACGCGATTTTCTAGTAGTGGTTTTATGGGATGCCATGGGGTCCCATATACCTCGGATGTGGATAGCGCGATAAATCAAGGAACAGTATCAAGTACTCGGGGTCCCACGGGACACAAGTGGGCTTCGAAACCAGATATTATCTATCACCCACCGATGCCTCTCGCTTACTTCAATTTTAGTTGTTAAACAGAATTTAAAGTGAACGATAAGTAAAACTATGATCATCTCCAACATCAACATGCGGCAATACATCAACAATCGTGGCATCGACGACGCACAAAGCACTTGAGTAAGCGATACGACGCCAAGGTCCAACTATCTACCAAACAACAGGTAATAGGATGTGTCCAAGGCAATATAGGGCTGCACGGTATATCACAGGTACGGAAACTAAAGCATCGCAACACAGATAGCAGTAGATCAACAGGAAGGAGTAAAACACTATAAAAGTAAGATAGGTAGAAAGGGGAGATGCTCGCCTGAAAACATTGCCGAAGGGTTCAACCGAAGATCGGGGCGAAGCTCACATCAACTCAACGGCCTTATCCGCGAAGAACCAAAACACTAGAAGAAACACCGGATGCAATATTTAATACAACGGCAGAAGATCGGCATGATGCATGTATGATGTATGACATGGCAAAGGTGCGGTGCAATGCGATTAGGTCATATTAAGCGGAACCAGGGTCCGGACAATTAATTAAATGGTTCAAGTTATTTAGAACCCCCGCAATTTAAATGTTGCATTATCAAGACAAAAGGTAGCACCGGTTCGCTACACAAGTTTAAATGAGGCCGATATGAGACTAGATTTGCCCGCATATGGGCCCCATATTTAATTAGGTTAAACGACATAAGGCCCCCAAACCACATGACAATTATGCATGCAAGATGATCAATTAACATGCAACAAGTTGTTATTATATTATAAAATAGGGTTTTCGGGAAGGGGTTCACACATTGAGGGGTCTCGACGGTCTTGGAGTTCCGGGGGTTCGGGGTTCGACAGGATCCAGGGTTCGGCGGAATCGAGGTTCGGACTCCGGGATCGGTCTTCGGATCTCCACATGGCCGGTCTTGGTGACGATCTTGGGCGATGGGGATCTTGGTTCAACATCAACGCGGTCTCCGGGTCCGAGGGTTAGACCTTGGCGTCCGAGGGAAATCCCTGTCGTTTCCGTACCGACGACCTTGGTGTTCAGGGGAGCTCCCGGTGTCCCGAGGAGAAGATCTTGTCGGTTCCACCTCGAAGGCCTTGTTGTTCTGCAGTGGGGATCGTGGTTCATCGGGGTCCGGGTCTTCGACGTCGCATTCGGGAAGAAGGTCTTGGGGATCCGGCGCCGGTGGCCTTGGATAGACCTTCGGGTCTCGTCGGGGTCGGACTTCGGGGATTTTTGGTAGATGGTCCCATGTAGTCGGTCATGGCGAGCTTGGCGCGGCACCGGGTTCGGGGTCTATCTTCGGCTCCGGGGAACGGCTTGCGGTCCGCGCAGATCTTGGGGTTCGACCTCCAAACGCCGGGGTCGGCTTCGGGGTTTCGGGGTTGGGGCCTTCGGATCCTCGAGGCGATCTTGGCGTTCCGGGCATCTTCGGTCCTCGGATCCGAGAGGAGAACTTGGCGATTCCGAGGTTCTTCGGGTCATGTCGACGGCCTTGGGGTTCGGTTCTTGGAGTCCGCGAGGGAGATCTTGAATAGGAATGCAACATCACCACATAAGCAGCATGTCACCACCACAACGCCACATCAAGGTGCATCGCCAGGGACAAATTCCACCAAACACAAAAGGGTGGGGCCATGTTCCTGGGGCTCGGGCGCGGCCGGGTTCGAAGACGACGAGGGCGACGACCAACGACGGAGGCCGCGGCAGAGTCCAGAGACGGCGCGGGGAGACCTTGCAGAGGACGGCGAGCGCCAGGGGAGAGGAAGGCGGGGCTGAGGCGGACGCGGAAGAGGCGGTGAGGAGGGCGGCCCAAAGACGCGAGTTCGGGCGGCCGGAGAGAGCGAGGCCGGTCCGGAGGCGAGCGCGGGTGGAGGAGGCGCCGCGCTGGAAGCGGCCGGTGGCGGGACGGACGGTTGCGGCGGCTCTGCGGTGAGGGAGAAGGGACCGGCGGTGGGGAGGCGCTACAGGAGAGGCGGGCTGGTCTCGAGGAGGGGCGCTGCGGCCGGGCGGGTGGAGCTCGGCGGGGACCTGAGGTGGCGGGGCGAAGGCGACGGCCGGAGAGGGGACGTCGGGGCGAGCGCGGGGCGAGGGCGGCGCGCCGGGGAAGGTGAGCGGCGGCGGTGAAGAGCTCAGGGGGAAGGCGCTGGGTCGACGGGACGCTGCCGGGCGGCTGAGCGCGGGGAGCTCCGGCGAGGAGGGAGGCGAGGACGGGGTCGGCGGGTCTGAGCGGCGAGGAGAGGAGCGGCGACGGCCGGCGGCGCCTGGGGAAGCGGGGAGGGAGAAGCAGCTAGAGGGGGAGGAGGAAGAAGGGCGGGGTGGTGGTCGTCGGGGCGAGCGGGCGCCAGGAGGAAGAAGGAGAGAGAGAGGGAGGATCGGGCGGGGCAGGTGGGGGTCGCGTTGGGACCAGGGGACAGGGGCGGGGCCCAGGGCGCAGGCGGTTGGTGAGGGGCAGGTGAGTGGGGCCTGGGGTGGGGGTGGCCTGGCGCGTGGAGTGAGTTGTGGGCAGGTGGAGAGAGGGAGGAGAGAGGGTTGGGTGAGGTGTCAGCATGTGAGTGGTGGAGGGAGGGAGAGAGGTGAGGTGTCGAGAGGGGGTTGGTTGGGGTGAGGTGGAGGAGGGGGCTGGGTAGGTTAGTTGGTAGCTGTAGGATTAACGGGGTGGGCCGTTTGTAAATTCCTGGGGGTGGTCGTTCGGGTCGAAACGTTCCGTTCGACTGCCCCGCTAAAATAATTGTAACTTTTATTTGTTTTAAAGATGGCTCTAGCAATTCGATAGCCGACAAACAAAGTATTCCGGAGACCCGGTTTTGGTTTTGAATAAAGATGGGGCGTTTTAGAAAACTAAAACGGGCTTTGCGAAAATAGTTTTAGACAAACAACACATGATGATGACGATGCAATGCACAAATTCAACGCGATTTTCTAGTAGTGGTTTGCGGGATGCCACACCGCCTTAGCAATTTACGTAGATGTAGCTGGAGTCAGAGTAGTCGAGGTAGGCAACACGTCTTGCCAAGTTTGCCAAACTCGGGAGCGCACCGAGAACGATGGCACAGTTCGGTGTTACCAATACTGTACGTGTGAAGACAGAGACCATCACGATCCGTGCGAACCAGAGCCGGATTTGAAGAAGCAGAGAAGGTCTCCTTGAACGGTCGGTGCGTAGAAGTTCTCCGCCGATGTGTTGGAGTAGAAGAAATAGTTGCACAAAGAAAATTGATTTAGTGCAAAAATAAAAATTAGACTGTGACTCTGGAGACGAGGTCATGGTGGACGAAAGACGACGCGGTTGTTGTCAACGGCGACTGAATTGTAGCTATAGTTTATTTCGGACATTAAACCCACATTTTCCACTTGTATGAGCCTGGTATCGTTCATGGAGAAGAACTTATTGGCGTTAATGATGACCACGATCGGTGGTGGCAGAGACGATGTGATAATATTATTGGTATAAATGGTTGTCGGTGATACTAACCACTGATAATACAGATCGGAGTCAATAACTCGAAGTAGATCGATATTGTAGACTCGTGTACACGCATCTTAACTTGATCTTGCCGCACAGCTGTTCCATGTCCATGTGCACATGCGTCCTGGGCTCCTGTTCTTGCATGCGGACTTAGTGTCTACAACTTTTTTTTTAAACGGGAAACGAGTGCAAGAGCACCCGAAATATATTGCTGCATTGATACACTGGAGTACAAAACGGCTCAATAAAAATAAAAATTACATCGAGGCCCAGAAATAAGCATTGAGGACCCTGAGGAAAACTTGAAAAAGCAATCAAGTCCTCCATCCTCTTCCACCTCCAGATCGACGGCGAAACTCTGGCGAAATCCAGCGATTCATAGCGGACAACGCACGGGCCGAGCAGCAAAGGAGCGGCAGCCCTACTGCCATTGGTCCGACGTGTTGACGGAGCAACTGCCGCTAGAAGACGCCGGAGAGAAGCTCCAAAACCGAAACGCCGCCGCAGGCACCCAATCCTTCCACCAACAGAGCCACCACCATGGCGGCTTGAATAGGAAGGAGGGGAGACACTGCCGCGACAAGTACCACCCCAGCATCCAAACAAGGAAGAAGAAGACGAAGACGCAACACTGCAGATCCCCCTCGCCTCCACGGCCGGCCGGGAAGAAGAAACACCCGCATCAACCGTCACCACCGCACCTTCCTCACCCGCCACCACGGCCGGCCAAGAAAGGGCCGCAGCATCAACTCCCTCATTTGATGCCAGGTCCTAGGCCTTATTTCGAGTCGCCGATGGGGGATCCACTCACCTCAATAGACTCCGACCACCGGAGCACTGGAAGAAGAGAGATCCACCTCGACCCGCTCCAGATCTGGCCGGCGACCTGGAGACAACTCCGGGCAGAAGCGCCCAAACTCGCGAAGAGATCGCCGCAAACACCCTACAACCTAACCCTAACTACGTCGGAACCTCTCCTCCGCCACCTCCGGCCGGCATCGCCGCCGGAAGGGCTCGGGATTGGCCCGGAACCACTGGGCTCCTTTCGGTGTACTGTTCACAGGAGAGAGAGAGGGGGGAAAGGCCCGCCACTGTGCCTACAACTTTGAAGCTAAGATGCACCTGATAGTGTCTAGTGTGTGTGCGGCCGGAGGAGATTGAGGTAGTTCGTGGTATGGTCACTAGTGGAAGCATGTTATATGTCCCGGTTTTTAAAGGCATTTAGTCTCGGTTTCCCAACCGGGACTACGAAATCGGGACTAAAAGTCTACCCCTTTAGTCCCGGATCGGCCACAAACCGGGACTAAAGGCGCTCACGGGGAGCGTCGAGCGCGTCGGACCTTTAGTCCCGGTTTATAATACGAATCTGGACTAAAGGGATTTTTATTTTTTTTCCAAAAAAATGATTTTTTTCAATTTTTTCTTAAACTTTTGAATTGTTTGATTCGTTACTCTCCCACATCTCTCATTTTTAACATTAATTATACTTAATCCTAATTCAAATCATACTTATGGTCAAACTTTTCAGATGGTCACCCATCCTAGCACTACTCCAAACCCAGCACGCTTAACTTCTCCATTCCATCTCTCCCACCCAGAGCGAAGTACCCTTATACCTTGTTGTCAAGACTAGTATATCAATCCTATTAACTCATATTAATATGTGACACGTTTTTATTTTTTGAAATCTAGAACAACTATTTTTAGTAAACAATAATAAATAAGTAATAATAATATTTTATTCTAATGAAAGTAAAAACAAATTAAATTAATATTTTATTCATTTTTTGCCATTTATTCATTTAATATGACATAAATAATATCTTCAAATCTGTAAATCGAAATTCGATAAATAATATATCCATTATTATTAGAAAAATGCAAGGAATTCAAATATGACATAACAAATACTAAAATAACTTAATTTCTGAAATAAAAAAATTCTTTTCGAATTTTAAGAATCCAAAATGGCCTAAGGATGTTGAAATCAAAGAGCTAATTTTTTTCTGCATGTTTTGATAGGTTGTACTTTTTTTACATCGTATGCAAAATTTATGGCCATTTGAATTTTCATAGCATTTTTTTGTAAATTATGTCGAAATTTATATTTGTTAATTTTTGTAACAACTAAATCACTTAATATAACTACAGTTTGAATGATTTTATTTTTATAATTTTTTGGCATGTTTTTGAATCTAGAAAAGACGATCTCCAGAAAGATATGTGCCTGTTTTACTGCCACGGCAGAACTTGAGAATTTTTTTGCTCACTTTCTTTAGTCCGGGTTGGTAATACGAACCAGGACTAAAGGTACTAAAGGGGTTGGCACCGGGAGCACCCTTTTAGTTTTGGTTGGTGATACGAACCGGGACTAAAGATCCCGTTTGACCCGGGACTAAAGATTGTTGGCGTTCTAGCCGTTGGAACCGGGACTGCTCACATTAGTCCCGGGTCCAACCATAACCGGGAGTAATGCTCCGAACTGAGGTAGACGAATGGCTCTTTTTCTACTAGTGGGTATGGATCGAATCCGCTAGATTATTGTACCGGTGAGATGAATAATTGGATGGATGTTGGTGGATATATAAAATAGATCTAATCGAAAAAAGAAATTTACTAGAACTATGAAACCAATCTAGGGGATTGGAAGAAAAACTAGCTATGAGATGTGATGCTCCGGCGGAGATCATGGAAATCGATCTCGTCGGGGGCCACAGCAGAAATGGTGTGGTGGCTAAACCCTAGATCAAGAAATAAGATGCTATTATACCATAAAGGATTGCAGAATATAGATTGTATAGATATTGTGTAAGACGATTACATTGAGAGCCTTAAACTGTTTATATATTACTAGCAGAGAGCCCATGCGTTGCTACGAAATTATAAAAATATTATTTAAGACATAATTTGAATTGTGTACTTTCTCCGTTCAGAAATAAGTGACTTGTATTTTTTAAGATTCGCAAATATCTATACGCTAAAATAGGTATAGATATATTGAAATATAAAAAATGCAAGTTGTTTATTTTTGAATTGAGGGAGTATTAATACTTTGAGTGCAGCTTCCAATCAGATTGTTGTAGTCACTTGGTCTGAATAAAAATAAGGACCCTAATAACTGCCACTTGGAAACACGTTCAGCTGGCAACTTTCATCTGCTATAGGGTTGGCAATTCGTCGCTGTCGTTATAAATATAAATCTTGTAAAATAAAATAGATGTATTATCCAAAAGACATACCAAATACGTTTAATCAAACTATATTTCCATAACAAATATTTGGTCAAATGGCTTGTACTTGAGAAACCAAAAATGTTACACCACGAGGGCTGCCAAATTACACCGCCGAAATGTCCTCATTGATGCGATCCTCTTTACTTCTCTCGAAATAGGCTTTCGCCCCGCTATATTAATATAGCAATCACATGATACAGCCAAGATAGGATCGAAGCAAAAGAAAATGTCGGGGCATCAGCAAACACACGCCCAAAAAAACAAAAAGAAAACAAAATGGAGACAGGAGCAGATCAACTAAATGAGGACAACCCGCAACCCCTGCGCCCTTCGAAGAATGCCTACCACGCTCCTTGCAACGACTCGTCGAGCACCCTCAGAAGGGACATTAGTCAATGCTGCCCGGACCAGATACTGGTCCTAGGGTTTCCCCGTGTAACATCCCAAAAATATTAAACTTAGATCATCAAACTCTAATCATCAAAATTAGGGTTAACAAAAACTTTCCCAACTAAAAATATGAAAGCATTAATATGTGTGTGTATTCAAAATTTGGATTCTTTTGAATTGCCATGGTTCTGTGTTTCTTTGCTTGTAAAATGATTCTTAGGTGAAATAAACATCATCTAAACAATCCCCAAACTTTTCCCAAAGACAAACAACTCAAAATGAATAAATGAAGCGAATGGTCATTTTTGCCAAATTAACTCTCATGCCTACCTTGGCTATCCCTAGTTTTCAAAACTTAACAGGAACGCTTGTGGATCTTTGCAACCCTTGTTAGTAATCATAATAAGGTACCAAGGCCCACTCTGTGATTATCCAAAAACATTCAAATACTAAATTTAAATGACAGTTTAAAATTGAATTTATCTCATATGGGAAGATCCCACTATTTCAAAAACCACTCAAACAAGCTCAATTTTCAAAACCCAAGCACCCACAGAATCCTTAGCACATTCCTAGCACACCCACCAAAAATCTTTTCAAAATTCAAAAGTAAGTTTCTTGCGGCCGTTTCATCAAACACTTGACAGGCAAATTTAAACCAAATCAAATTCACTGTTTTTAACAGTGTTTTGGCCTAACTTGTTCCCTCTCTAACAGCAACCATCTAGTAGATCATCTAGCTTAATTGTAAACCTCTAGCACCACTGTAAGCTTGCCTTTCCATCAATGGTGAGCAGGCCGAGCCTCACCATGCCACCCCAGTGTGGACAGCAAGCTAGAGGAAAAACTAGCTGCGCCCACCTTGTCCGGGAGATAGCCAGCACCTCACCGCCGCCCACTGTCCCCTCCCCAAGCCAGTGCAAGCCGTGGACCACCAGGAACGCCGTGCGCCCACTGCCACTACGACGTGCCGAGCCCGCCCCAGAGCGCCGCACCCGGCACGCATGCACACGCCGCCCCTCGACCGCAGCCCGTGCCCACCGATTCACCATGATCCCAGGAACACGCCAGACACCCCCGTTCGCCGACCCGTGCCTCACACCCACCGCTCGCCGTCGAAGACGCCGCCTTTGCCGCGCAGAGCACCGCATATTCCCGACCGATTGCCACCGCCCCTAAGCACGCATTTAAGCTCTAGAGCATCGCCAGGAGACCGCGCGTCGATCGCCAACCTCAGCCATGCCTCTAGAAGCCCGTAGCCATGTCGCCACCGTCGCCTGCCTATCCCTCTCGGTCTCGCCGTCGAGCCTATAAAAGGAAGCCACTCCCAGCCGTTTGAAGCACACCATTCCACTCCCCTCACCTCACTGATCGTTCCACCCTCTAGCCGGAGCACGAGGAGCAGCATCTTGCCGGAATTTCGACCACCCCCGGAGCTGCCTCGACCGTCCCTGAGCCCGCCGTCGACCACTCGTTCATTTGCCCGCCTCGCCGTCGTCACTGGAGCCCTGGTATGCCCCCTATGCACCATCACTGAGCCGCTAGGGTTCGAGCTCACCGGTGACATGTTCATCATCGACGACGATCCCCAGCCGTCGATCCCCCTTCTAATCCAATGAACCACACAGCCCCATACCGCTTTGCGTGTTATGGGCCACTGACTGGTGGAACCCCCCTGTCAGCTGAGCCCCGCGCTGCGGAGTAACACTGGGTCTGCCCATTAACCTCTCCCGCGCAACCCAACTGTTTGAATTTAGATTTTTCTATTTTAATTCAAACACAGTTCTGTACCTATATTCAAAAATCAACCCAGCTCGATTCAGTGAACCAAAATGCATGAAACCAGTTTTGTTAGAAAGGTACTGAAATTCTTAATCCAATCCCGTTGGATTCAAGTCATTTGGATCTGTAGATCAACCTTGGAAAAAATAACAAGTCAGAAGCTTTTCTGCATTCAAACATTTTTCAAAATTCAACAATAATATCTTTTGAGTTGATTCCAACTCTCAAAAATCACATTTGATCATACCTTTCAGAATATATAAAACATTTGGGTTTACTTACAGAAATAATGTTCAAGTAATAAAAAATTCCACCTAGGCATTTCTAGTCACTTTATTTAATTAAAATAAAAAGGTTAAACCTTATTAAATTGTGACACCACTTTAAGTCACATTCCCATGTACTGAAATATCTGCGGATGACATGTGTCAACATGATCCCATGTTTGAGTTGGAGAATATTAAATCTTAAGTAGTTTTTCAATGAGTAGAAAGTACTTTTCTCAAATTAAAATAAATAAGACAAATGTTTTAAGCTTGTAATGTAGGTGATGATGCTAGATCATCTATAGTGCACCTTTGTGTGATGATTGAAAATAGTTAAGTATTGTTTGGTGATTGTGTACCTCGTATTTATTTATAGACGCTAGTACCGACCAAGGATACGAGGAGGAAGGAGGATACTTCGAGGAGGAAGCCGAAGAGAACTTCAACCACTTCTCTGCACAAGCAAATCCTAATACTACTAGTGGACTTGGCAAACTAAACCTTGCAAGAGACCCTACTTATGCAAGCTAATACTTGCTTGTTACCATGCCAACTATATGCCTTAAGCATATGTGATCTTACCCACTTGATAACCCAATCCTAGTTTTACTTGCAAGCTTTATACTTTATTTCTTTATCAAAGCTTTATCTTAGGGTTTAATTAAGTGACTTGTAGATTCTAGAAAGATAATTGAAGGTTGCATAAAGAGCATTAAATTTGGCCTAAGTAGATAACTGATGTCATCCTAAGGCATGAGATTTAACTTAACTGATCTCCACTTGTTTACCACCCCTCCTTAGTACTTAATCCCACTTGTAGATGCTAGTGCTAAGCATAAAACTTGATCAACTTTAGATGGGAATACTTGGTGAAAATGGTTATGAAAACCTTGGAATGATGAGTCATTCTACTGAAATGTTTTGACATGTGTTTCCGAACACCAGATGATTTTGATGATGAAAATGTTGAGGCATGAGCCTTAGCCCTTTATAAAACTGATGGTTGTCTGGATGCGATACCATTTCAATTTTACCGTACAACCACAATACCCGAAAATTGGATAGGGATTGACTGGAAACTTATATACCTTAGTATGGGTTCCCTCACGGCCAAGGTCTGAGCTGAGGCTACCTTGTGAAGATTGTCCACCTGTGTAGTACCCAAGATGACAGTTGGTCATGGTTGGGAGGCCAAACCCACAGGAGAGGTGCCTCTACTAGGGCGTGTAATTGAAAGGTTAGGATTGATTATCCGCATACTGAGTATGGTGAATTCAGGATTTGTTCCTGACGGATGTATCAAATGTTGTTGTGAAAGTGTACAATCTCTGCAGAGTGTCAAACTATTTGAATAGCCGCGTCCACGGTTATGGACAGTTAGAGTGGCCATATTGTTCCCCCGTCAGATGTTTTCAAAATGACTTGTGAAATAAATTGAGACTTTGACTTGACCACAACAGAGTTGTGATATGAAATTCAAGTTCCCACTTAGGTGTTATAAAATTTCAACTAGCTTTCTTTGCTTCTAAACTTAGTAGAGGTAAATCTGGCTTTTTGCAAAACAACCCTAGAGCTTAGTTCCCTACCAAAAAAAACCCTTAACTTGTTAGTATTAGTTTGCGAGTACTTAAAGAGTACTCGTGGCTTTGTCCCGTGGCCAGACTATGAAGTGGAGTACTTAAAGAGTACTATTCCCGTGGCCAGACTATGAAGTGGAGTACCAGGATGATGGACCACAGGAAGGTTACGATAACTAGGATCATCTCCCATCGTCAGCATTGCCTGTGACCCCGAAGATGGAGCTTCGCCTATGCTACCTTTATTATAACGTTATTCCGCTGCTTGAGTTATATAGAACTGGATCATGAGATCCTTATTTGTGTAAGACCTTATGTATGGTTTGTAATGGATGATGTACTGTGATATCCAAATCTTTTATGTCTCGCAAAAATGGTAATCCTGGGATTGCGATGTATGGCATAACAGGCATCTGGGATTAAAAATTCGGGTGTTGACAAGTTGGTATCAGAGCCATCCTGACCATAGGAGACCCTTGTTAGATTGGACGTTTAAATCAAAAACTTAGTTTCAAAACCAAAGGAAGCAAGTATTTACAAAAACTTATTCCCATTCTTATCACTTTCATTCTTTCATGAAAATTCATGTTCCTCAAAAAACTCTTACAAAATACATAAAATTTGACACACTTGAACACTCTACTAACTTACTCATCCTATATTCTTATAGATGGACGTGAAGTACAACAAGTTTTACCAGTTGGGGAATGAAGGAGACCTCATCTTTGAGCGTGACCTGGACCAGCTTTTGGAACTTCTAGAGCGTCCAAACCCCAAGTTCTTCGGAGCTCATCTCAATGATCAGTAAGGGGAAGATCGGTAGTGGCTAGTTGTTGCAAGTCTCGTAGGAAAGATTGAACCTCCCACTACAGAGGGAATTCAGTTCACCTTAAGAGAGAACAACTAGCTCGATGGACTTGCCAGGGCCATGCAGGAAGCTCTTGCCCGTCTATGTGGGCAGAGTATCAACCAGATCAAGGGTACCCGCTTTGAGTTTTGTCCAAGGCATGATGCTATGGGACAGCCAATGGAAGCCCCATACCACCACGAGCTGAAGACTCAGTTGGACCACCTTAGCTTCATGATGTATGATCGTCAGCAAGAACTCGGCAATGCCCGTGAATACTCCAACCACAAGTCCGCCATCGTCAAGACGAAGTATCAGACCATCGCCATGCTAGCGAAGGACCGCAAGTCTCGTCGCCGTCATCTTGACAAGAAGGAGTGCATCATTGCCTGTCTTCGTCACCGTATCTCGGGTTTGGAGGAGACCATCCATGAGAGAGACATGCATTTGGAGGAAAGAGAGAATGCCGGAGAAGACCTTCATGGATATCCCTACTCTTATCTCAGTGATGATGATGACTTTCTGGAGGATCGGGCCATGGAATTCTTCACCAATGAGGAGGATTTCGCCTTCATCGATGATGATGAGGATGATGAGGATGATGATTACACCGACTCTGAGGAGTAGTAGCACTTGAGCACTAGCGTAGTGAGTTGTATTCAGTCCCACTATATCGTAGTTTCCAGAATGATTCTTAAAACCATATGTTTTTCTTTGTTGTGGTGTGTGTTGTATCGTGTGCTATGAATGAATGAATGAAAAGCAAGTTGCTAGAAAATTTGAGTCGAACTTTAAAAACTTTTCAAAGTCCCTGAACCTTAGAAATTTCCCTCTTTTATCATGATCTATCTCAATCTTCAGATGCCTCGCGGAGGAAGTGGTTCATCCCCGGACCCAATGTTGCAGATCCTGCAAATGGTAGTTTCTGACCGCGAAGCTGAAAGAGCAGAACGTCAAGCCAACTTAGCCACGCTTCAACACATAGCTCAGATGGCCAACAATAATCAAGGCCAAGGAAATCAGGAGAACCATGGATCTAAGCTCAAGAATTTCTAGAACACCAACCCACCCGTTTTCACTAAGTCGGAAGAGCCCCTAGATGCAGATGATTGGCTACAAACCATGGAAAACAACCTGGAAGTCGCCGGAGTGGAAGCTAACGAGAAAGTTCTGTTCGCCACCCACTATCTAGCCGGAGATGCAAGAGCATGGTGGAACAGCGTTCGTGCAATGACCGGAGGACAGATGATGACCTGGGAGGAATTCAAGGTCAAGTTCAGTAGAACCCATGTGCCATCGGGTTTGATCAAGAGGATGAGAGATGAATTCAGAGAACTGAAGCAAGGAAGGATGACCGTAGTGGAATACCGTGACAAATTCTTGTCATTAGCTGGGTATGCCCCGGATGAGATCGATACTGAATCCAAGAAGAAAGAAATATTCTTGAATGGTCTGCACGATGAGATGCAGACTGTGTTGGTCAATATCCCCTTTGCTGATATTGAAGCCCCCGTCGACTCTGCCATTCAGATGGAAGGAAAGATCAACCAAGTCAATGAGAACCGCAAGCGCCGCATGATGCATCAGCCAGGAACCCATCATACCCCAAAGTATCGCCCCAACCCATCTCCAGGATTTGCCCCGAGAACCAACAGACCCCCGATGAACCTTTCGACCTATCCCAACCGTGGAAATCCAAGGCCCAGCGGAAACCACAACAACCCCAGCAAATCTGGCCCTTTTAACCGTGCACCACCCAAGTTCAACACCAAAAATGCTACAACACCAACACTGCCCCGAGGACTGGAAGCAATGATGTGCCTGTTGCAGCAAAGGACAAGTCGCAAGTGACTTGTTATGACTGTGGAAATAAGGGTCATTATTCCAATGAGTGCACCAAGAAGAATGTCGCAGCCCCCAATGCAAATGCCCCAGCTCAGCAGCAGCGTCGTGTTCAGCCCGGAAGAAGGTTTGCCCCAGGGAACTCTCTCAACCGCAACGGCCATCTTTTTCTCATGCATGCTGAAGAAGCCCAGGAAGCGCCAGATGTCGTGCTGGGTATGTTTTCTGTTAATTCAGTACTTGCTAGAGTGTTGTTTGATTCTGGTGCATCGCACTCATTTGTCACCGAAGAATTTGCATGCACTAGTAAGAGTCAACCAACCAAACTGAAGCATGTTATGATTGTTCAAATCCCCGGTTCAACCACCAAAGCTCGGCAAATTTGCAAAGTCGTCCCTATCCGAATCCATGGCATAGATTTTTATGCTAATCTGATAGTACTCGGAACTAAAGGTTTGGAAGTAGTACTAGGAATGGATTGGATGTCCAAGCATAAAGGATTAATTGACTGTGCCAAGAAAGCCATAACCATGACCAGTACAGCTGGAGTATCAGTCGAGCATGTATCTGAAACCTTACCTTGTCAATTCAAGTGCAACAAGAGTATAGCCCAACCTACCATTGACCAAGTCCGAATAGTCTGTGAATACCCTGATGTATTTCCAGATGTTTTGCCCGATATGCCCCCAGATCGGGATATCGAGTTAATCTTTGAACTAATCCCCGGAACAGGACCCATAGCCCAGATACCATATAGTATGAACCCGTCTGAACTAGCGGAACTTAAGAAGCAACTGGATGCCATGTTGGAAATTGGATTGATTCAACCAAGTGCGTCACCATGGAGATCACCTGTTCTGTTTGTGGACAAGAAGGATGGAGGTAACCGTTTGTTTACGGATTATCGGAAGTTGAATGATGTCACTATCAAGAACAAATACACATTGCCCAAGATAGAAGATTTGTTTTATCAGTTGACCGGTGCCAAGGTGTTTTCTAAGATTGATCTTAGAACTGGCTATCATCAACTCAAGATTCGCGCAGAAGATATCCCCAAGACTGTCTTTACCACCAGATATGGATTATACGAGTATACTGTCATGTCTTTTGGATTAACCAATGCCCCCGCTTATTTCATGAATCTCATGAATAAGATTTTTATGGACTTCCTGGATAAGTTTGTCGTTGTTTTCATCGATGACATTCTGATTTATTCCAAATCAGAAGAAGAACATGAGATACACCTAAGGACCATTCTTGGAACCCTTAGAGAGCATCAGTTGTATGCCAAGTTTAGCAAATGTGAATTCTGGTTACAGGAGGTAGGATTCCTCGGCCACATTGTATCAGCCGGAGGAATTGCCGTTGACCCTTCAAAGGTGAAAGATGTCGAAGATTGGCAAGCCCCAACCACCCAAACCCAAATTCGTGCATTTCTCGGATTGGCAGGATACTACCGCAAGTTTGTAGAAGGATTCTCGAGTATCGCCAGACCCATGACCCAATTGCTGAAAAAGGACAAGAAGTTTGAATGGACGGACAAATGTGAAGCGAGTTTTCAAGAACTCAAAAGGAGATTGATTTCATCCCCAATCTTAATCATGCCGGATTTCACGAAGCCCTTTGACGTGTATTGTGACGCATCCAAGATCGGTCTCGGATGTGTGCTATGCAAAGTTATATCCTATCTATCCCGACAACTGAAACAATATGAGCAAAACTATCCAACCCATGACCTCGAGCTCGTAGCCGTAGTTCTAGCCCTGAAGACATGGAGGCATTACCTGATGGGAAACCGTTGTGAGATCTATTCGGATCACAAGATCCTGAAGTATATATTCACTCAGAAGGAGCTGAATATGATACAGAGAAGATGGATTGAGCTAATCAAGCATTACGATCTGGACATTCACTATCACCCCGGTAAAGCCAATGTGGTAGCAGATGCCCTTAGCAGATTGTCGTGCCGCTTGAACTCCATGATTTTGAAGGAGCAACCAAGTCTGCACAAAGAGATGGAAGATTTCCGAATGGAATTAGTGAGTGAAGGATTTTTGGCTAGCATAGAACTTCAACCCACTTTGATCAGCCAGATCAAGGAGGCGCGGAAAGGAAATGCTAGTATCGAAGGAATCAAGTGTCGTATCGGTACAGGCAAGGTACCCGGATTCACCAAAGACGAAGAAGGAGTTCTGTGGTACAAAGGACGCCTTTGTGTACCAGCAGATTATGAGTTGAAAGAAGTTATTCTGAAGGAAGCTCATGATACTCTTTATTCTATCCACCCCGGAGGAACGAAGATGTATCAAGATTTGAAAGAGCAATTTTGGTGGCATAAGATGAAGAGAGCCAAGTGTGATATATGTCAGCGAGTCAAGGAGGGACATCAAAGACCCGCTGGATTGTTGCAACCATTGCAGATTCCGGAATGGAAATGGGATTCCGTTGGAATGGACTTTATCATCGAATTGCCTACTTCTAGTAGGGGAAATGACTCTATCTGGGTCATAGTGGACAGATTGTCCAAAGTCGCCCATTTCTTACCAGTCAAGACCACCTACCAGAGTTCAAAACTAGCTGAGTTATACATCGCTAGAATCGTCAGTTTGCACGGAGTCCCCAAGAACATCGTATCGGATCGAGCAACTCAGTTTACCTCGAGATTCTGGAAGAAAGTCCAAGAAGGTTTAGGAACCCGACTAGATTTCAGCACAGCTTATCACCCTCAGACTGGCGGACAAACGGAGCGAGTAAATCAAATACTCGAAGATATGTTGAGAGCATGTGTGCTAGAGTATGGATCTAAATGGGAAGACTGTCTGCCTTTCGCAGAATTTTCATCCAACAGTTATCAAGCTAGTTTGCAAATGGCCCCATTTGAATTCATGTATGGAAGGAAGTGTCGCACCCCTTTGAACTGGTCGGAAGTAGGAGAGAGTCGGATTTTCGGACCCGGCATCCTACGAGAAGCAGAACAGAAAGTTCACAAGATTCGTGAGCACCTCAAGACGGCTTAGTCAAGGCAGAAGAGTTACGCTGACAAGAGACGTCGAGACCTCACCTTCAACATCGGAGATTTCGTGTATCTGAAAGTGTCACCATTGAAGGGAATGCAGCATTTCCAACTGAAGGGAAAGTTAGCCCCCAGATATATCGGCCCCTTCAAGATTCTAAACCGTCGAGGAGAAGTGTCGTATCAATTGGAACTGCCAGAAGAGATGTCAGCAGTGCACAATGTGTTTCATATCTCATTACTTCGCAAATGCCTCGAAGTTCCGAAGAAGACTGAAGTGTTCAAGAACATTGATCACCGGATCATAGAGATCAATGATGACCTGACCTATCCTGAGGTACCCATTCGTATTTTGGAAGAAGATTTCAGAACTACTAGGACCCGAAGCATCAAGTTTCTCAAGATTTAGTGGAGCAACCACACAGAATAGGAAGCTACCTGGCAGCGCGAAGATCACATCAGGACGGAGTTTCCCGATCTCTTCAAATCCTAGGTAAACTTTTTCGTCCTTTTTCAAATCTCGGGACGAGATTTTGTTTAAGGGGGAAGGTTTGTAACATCCCAAAAATATTAAACTTGGATCATCAAACTCTAGCCATCAAAATTAGGGTTAACAAAAACTTTCCCAACTAAAAATATGAAAGCATTAATATGTGTGTGTATTCAAAATTTGGATTCTTTTGAATTGCCATGGTTCTGTGTTTCTTTGCTTGTAAAATGGTTCTTAGGTGAAATAAACATCATCTAAACAATCCCCAAACTTTTCCCAAAGACAAACAACTCAAAATGAACAAATGAAGTGAATGGTCATTTTTGCCAAATTAACTCTCATGCCTAATTTGGCTATCCCTAGTTTTCAAAACTTAACAGGAACATTTGTGGATCTTTGCACCCCTTGTTAGTACTCATAATAAGGTACCAAGCCCCACTCTGTGATTATCCAAAAACATTCAAATACTAAATTTAAATGACAGTTTAAAATTGAATCTATCTCATATGGGAAGATCCCACTATTTCAAAAACCACTCAAACAAGCTCAATTTTCAAAACCCAAGCACCCACAGAATCACCAGCACATTCCTAGCACACCCACCAAAAATCTTTTCAAAATTCAAAAGTAAGTTTCTTGCGGCCATTTCATCAAACACTTGGCAGGCAAATTTAAACCAAATCAAATTCACTGTTTTTAATAGTGTTTTGGCCTAACTTGTTCCCTCTCTAGCTAACAGCAACCATCTAGTAGATCATCTAGCTTAATTGTAAACCTCTAGCACCACTGTAAGCTTGCCTTGCCATCAATGGTGAGCAGGTCGAGCCTCACCATGCCACCCCAGTGTGGAAAGCAAGCTAGAGGAAGAACTAGCTGCGCCCACCTTGTCTGGGAGGTAGCTAGCACCTCACCGCCGCCCACTGTCCCCTCCCCAAGCCAGTGCAAGTCGTGGACCACCAGAACGCGCCCAGTGCCCGCTACGGCGTCGAAACCCGCCCAGGCCTTGCACCAGACGCATGCACATGCCGCCCTCGACCGCGTGCTACCCGATTCACCATGATCCCAGGAACACGCCAGACACCCCCGTTCGCCGCCCCGTGCCTCATAGCCACCGCTCGCCGTCGAAGACGCCGCCTCTTCCGCGCAGAGCACCGCATGTTCCCGACCGATTGCCACCGCCCCTAAGCACGCATTTAAGCTCTAGAGCATCGCCAGGAGACTGCGCGTTGATCGCCAACCTTAGCCATGCCTCTAGCAGCCCGTAGCCATGTTGCCACCGTTGCCTGCCCATCCCTCTCGGTCTCGTCGTCGAGCCTATAAAAGGAGGCCACCCCCAGCCGTTTGAAGCACACCATTCCACTTCTCTCAACTCACTGATCGTTCCACCCTCTAGCCGGAGCACGAGGAGCAGCAGCTCGCCGGAATTGCGCCGGAGCAGGCCGCCTCTAGAGAAGAAGGAGGCTGTTGATTTCGACCACCCCCGGAACTGCCTCGACCGTCCCTGAGCTCGCCGTCGACCACTCATTCGTTTGCCCGCCTCGCCGTCACCGCTGGAGCCCTGGTATGCCCCCTATGCACCCCCACTGAGCCGCTAGGGTTCAAGCTCGTCGGTGACATGTTCATCATCGACGACGATCCCCAGCCGTCGATCTCCCTTCTAATCCAATGAACCACACAGCCCCGTACCGCTTCGCGTGTTATGAGCCACTGACTGGTGGAACCCCCTGTCAGCTGAGCCCCGCGCTGCGGAGTGACACTGGTCCGGCCCATTAATCTCTCCCGCGCAACCCAACCGTTTGAATTTAGATTTTTCTATTTTAATTCAAACACAGTTTTGTACCTGTATTCAAAAATCAACCCAGCTCGATTCAGTGAACCAAAATGCATGAAACCAATTTTGTTAGAAAGGTATTGAAATGCTTAATCCAAGCCCGTTGGATTCAAGTCATTTGGATCTGTAGATCAACCTTGGTAAAAATAACAAGTCAAAAGCTTTTCTCCATTCAAACATTTTTAAAAATTCAACCATAATAGATTTTGAGTTGATTCCAACTCTAAAAAATCACATTTGATCATACCTTTCAGAATATATAAAAACATTTGGGTTTACTTACAGAAATAATGTTCAAGTAATAAAAGAATGCCACCTAGGCATTTCTAGTCACTTTATTTAACTAAAATAAAAAGGTTAAACCTTATTAAATTGTGACACCACTTTAAATCATATTCCCATGTACTGAAATATGTGGTGATGACATGTTTCAACATGATCCCATGTTTGAGTTGGAGAATATTAAATTTTAAGTAGTTTTTCAATGAGTAGAAATTACTTTTCTCAAATTAAAATAAATAAGACAAATGTTTTAAGCTTGTAATTTAGGTGATGATTCTAGATCATCTATAGTGCACCTTTGTGTGATGATTGAAAATAGTTAAGTATTGTTTGGTGATTGTGTACCTCGTATCTATTTATAGACGCTAGTATCGACCAAGGATACGAGGAGGAAGGAGGATACTACGAGAAGGAAGCCGAGGAGAACTTCAACCACTGCTCTACCCAAGGCAATCATAATACTACTAGTGGACTTGGCAAGCTAACCCTTGCAAGAGACCCTACTTATGCAAGCTAATAATTGCTTGTTACCATGCCAACTATATGCCTTAAGCATATGTGATCTTACCCACTTGATAACCCAATCCTAGTTTTACTTGCAAGCTTTATACTTTATTTCTTTATCAAAGCTTTCTCTTAGGGTTTACTTAAGTGACTTGTAGATTCTAGAAAGATAATTGAAGGTTGCATAAAGAGCATTAAATTTGGCCTAAGTAGATAACTGATGTCATCCTAAGGCATGAGATTTTACTTAATTGATCTCCACGTGTTTACCACCCCTCCTTAGTACTTAATCCCACTTCTAGATGCTAGTTCTAAGCATAAAACTTGATCAACTTTAGATGGGAATACTTGGTGAAAATGGTTATGAAAACCTTGGAATGATGAATCATTCTACTGAAATATTTTGACATGTGTTTCCGAACACCAGATGATTTTGATGATGAAAATGTTGAGGCATGAGCCTTAGCCCTTTATAAAACTGATGGTTGTCTAGATGCTATACCATTCCAATTTTACCGTACAACCACAATACCCGAAAATTGGGTAGGGCTTGACTGGAAACTTATATACCTGTTGGAGATATGCCCAAGAGGCAATAATAAAGTGGTTATTATCATATCTTCACACTTATGATAAATGTTTACATACCATGCTATAATTGTACTAACCGGAAACATTAATACTTGTGTGATTTGTAAACTAAAATAAGAGTCCCTAGTAAAGCCTCTTGTTAAACTAGCTTGTTGGTTAATATATGATCATGGTTTCCTGATCATGAACATAGAGATGTTATTAACAACAGGATCATATCATTAGGAGAATGATGTGATGGACATACTCCTATAGATAAGCGTAGCATAAAGATCAAGTCATTTCAATAGTTCAATTGCTATATGCTTTACGATACATAGTAACCTAATTCCTTGACCATGAGATCATGCATATCACCTTTTCGGATGGATGCTTTGATGTCATCAAACACCACACAATGTAAGGTGGCTATAAAGGTGGCATTGAGTGTTCGAAAGTATTGGTTGAAACACATGGATCAAGAGTGGGATTTGTCCATCCATATGACGGATAGATATACTCAGGCCTCTCGGTGGAATGTCATCCAATTAGCTTGCAAGCATGTGACTGGCTCACAGGATCACATATCACGGGAACGAAAAGAGTGCGTATCGGTAACGAGGTTGAACTAGGTATGCGAGAGATACCGACGATCATAACCTCGGATAAGTAAACTATCGTGAGACAAAGGGAAATTGGTATCGTATGTAAGTGGTTCATTCGATCAAAGTAATCGTAGAAATATGTGGGAGCCATATGAATTTCCAGATTCCTCTATTGGTTATTGTTAGAAGTGTCTCGATCATGTCGCATAATTCACGAACCGTAGGGAGACACTGAAGGATTGACGTTGTTTGAGTAGTTATGGTATTATGAGAAAGAGACCGAATGTTGTTCGAGTCTCGGATGGGATCCGGATATCACGAGGTGATCCGGAATGATCCAGAATAAGATTCATATAAGGAAAGTCCGTTTGAGTTCGGAATGATTAGTGTTTTCATCGGGAATGTTCTAGAAGGTTCTGGATTGTCCGGCACTCCGGGGGGGAGGGTACATGAATATGTCATTGCATATTGGAATGATTGCATCAT
The DNA here is from genome assembly GCA_030063025.1 of Avena longiglumis. NCBI lineage: Eukaryota > Viridiplantae > Streptophyta > Magnoliopsida > Poales > Poaceae > Avena > Avena longiglumis. The sequence goes on along the minus strand of CP125978.1, from coordinate 139,507,902 downwards.
GTACTAAGTGTTCTCGCTGTTCCAAATAAAGGATTAAATTGAATCCCAAACAGAAAAGTCAAACGGCCAGTTTGAAAGTCAAACGGCTAAAACAGGAAACTGTGGGAAACAAGCAAGAGGTGGTTGGAACCGACTTGGGGGAGGAGTCCCTCCAAGCCGGCGTGCCAACCAAGGCCGACTTGGGAGGAATCCTCCCTTGGCGCCCTTCCCACCTATAAAAGGAGGCAGGGCCTCCTCCTCTAGACACACAAGTTCCTATCCTCTAATCTCGGTTTAGAGCCGTTTTGGTTTAGAGCTTCTAATTGCCCTAGCCTTGGTTTAGAGCCTTCTAATTGGTGTGTCTAATTTCTAGACCACTAATAGCTCTCTCTCATACTCCACCATACTCGCTTAAGGCGAAGCCTGCGGATCTCCCTCTACTTAGGTACCACGTTGTCTTGCCGGAATCGCGAGAGTGCTACAACCTCCATTCTTTGGAACAAGGAGAGGAAGGTCTTCGTCAATACCGAACGTGTGACCGATTGCGGGGCTTAACGAGCTTGGCCCGGAAGAATCGTCTACGCGATCTTGAGATCGGAAAGAGTACGACTACATCACCCACGAGAATCTGCTCTCGTTAATCGCTTTGGAATCTTCGAGGGTAAGTTATTCCATCGACTCGTTGCTACAATCTAGTAGATAGATCTTGGCTTGTTTGTTTGTATGCGATAGAAAATTTTTGTTTTCCATGCTACGAAACCCCTACAGTGGTATCAGAGCCATGTCTATATGTAGATCTGTTGCACGAGTAGAACACAATGGTCATTGTGGGCGTTGATGCTTTTATTGTCGATTGCTTCTTGTGTACTTTGCATCTTGCGGTATGTTGGGATGAAGCGGCCCGGGCTAACCTTACATGACATCGTTCATGAGACTTGCTCCACGCTTGACATGCAACCTTTATTGCATAAGTGGCTTTGCGGGTGCCTGTTTATCCTAGCATAGTTAAGATCCAATTTACAACGGGTGATTAACAATACTAGTATCAATGTTGTGGTTCTTGTTCGTAAGTTAGAACGACACTTATTGAAAGCCCCAAACCACGTAAAATATGCAAAGAAAGTAGAGGCGTCTAACTTTGTTTTGCAGGGGTTTGCTGTGATGTGATATGGCCATGATTGTGATTATATATGATGTATGCAATGTTCCTTATTGTAAGTAGGCAACCGGCAGGAGCCATATGGTTGTCTTTAATTTATTAAGACCAGCGTGTCTATTCAAAGTAGTTGTAATAGTTGAAGCGGTGGGCGACAACCATGGAGAAGCATCATTGACCTTGATGCAATGTCGGTGATGATGGAGATCATGTCCATGCTTGAAGATGGAGATCGGAAGCACAAAGAAGAAAGGCCATATCATATCACATATTATGAATTGCATGTGATGTTAATCCTTTATGCATCTTGTATTGCTTAGTAGGCAGCGGTAGCATTATAAGATGATCCCTCATGCACATGAATTTCAAGTCATAAAGTGTTCACCCTTAGTTAGCACCTGCTAAAGCTTGTTGTTTGAAGCACCACGTGATGATCGGGTGTGTTAGATTACGCAAGTGTATACAACGTGAGCAAGCCAGATTTGCTCATGCGGAAGCTAAGGTTTGATCATTGACGAGCCTAGCATGTCTGGACATGGCCTCGGGAACACGGATTACGAAAGGTAGAGCATGAGTCATATAGTAGATATGATGAACATGTTGATTGTTCGCCATTGAAGCTATATCAACTCTCGTGATGATCGGTTTTGATGTGGTGGATTTGGTTCGTGTGATCACTAAAACAATGTGAGGGATATTGTTTTGAGTGGGAGTTCACCTAGATTAATTTAAATATTAATTAGAACTCAATTTATCATAAACTAAATCAAAGTGAATTTGCATAGTTTTTGTGGTCATTGGCATCCGTTTACCACCTTGCTTAGTTATAATTGAGATGATAGAACTATAGAATTCGGTTAGTTACTTTCTGACTGGTATCGTATTGTTTTGAAGTGTTAATCTAAAGTTTAAAAGTCCTATTGCAAACTTTCGAAGTTCGGTTACTCCATGAAGTTTAATAATTAGTATTAAATCAAGAGTAACAATTCCAAGTGTTAGTATATAAGTATCATGTTTGTCTCCATGATTCTTGATATTCAAAGGATTCTCTTAATATCAAGGTTATCTAGAATCTGAAAGAGTTGTTTCAGAAACCATGATGTGTGGAAGATATTGTGATATCTGAAACGAAGTATTGGTTACAACATGATAGAGTATAATATGGCATAAGTCATGTTCTCATATTTGATGAGAATTTGCAAAAGGTTGGAGACACTAGTTGTCCTAATCCTTCAAAAGGTTTTGGAGAGCAACATTATACTTGCGATTCACCGTTACAAGCTAAAAGTAGCTTGATCATGGATAAATCCATGATGAGAGTGAATATTTGATGTAGGTAAGATGTTTACTACACCAAGAGATTACTAAAGAAAGGAATTTGAAAGAACACCAAACATTTGATGATAGGTGATCTACTTCAAAGTGCAAGTCCAAAGACATTGGTATTTAATTATACACGCTTTGGATTATGTGTCATATGTATGACTCCACTATTGATATTGATAGATTCTTTCAAACAGAAAAGGAAATATTGAAAGAGAATCTCATAAATATATGGCAGAAAAGAAAAGACTAGAATTGTTCAGTTTAAGTATATAGATGATATACATGTTATGGCTATATTCTTTGCTTATTAAACAATGTGGTTATTAAGTATTTGATACTGAATTTGTTGGTGTGAATCGTCATACGAAACAACATAATTCATGAACTACAATGGCCTAAGTAACTAGCAAAAGAATATGTGATGATGTTCATCGAGAACAAATAAAGGGTTACTATGTTGCTCGTTAAAACATCAAAGCTTGCCTTCAAGATTTGTTTTATCAGGTATTATGAGAACAAAAGGGTTGTTCAAATAAATTACCGTAATCCATAAAAGATGGATAATTCACAAATTTCGTTGGAGAAATCACATCCATAAAACTAGTGCTAAAAATGTCGAAAGACAAATTGATTGAAAGATCACTTAGGAAGTGACATCGCCGTTTAAATTATAATGAAAAGAAAACATGAAGAAACTCCATGTGGATGGAATTTTGGACTCTATTTGATTTTGATCAAATGACACTTGTGAAACTTTCCTAGAGATAATTGAAACTTCGTTCATAGGCCAAAAGGGAATGAAAGACTAGCTTATTGGAATTTGTACATATTGTTGTACGAAGTCCATTATGTGTAGTCAAGAGCGATGGATTTCAACTTCATATGCTTTCTCCGAGAATTTGAGTGAATATATGAATATTTACTTAATAAGGATAAAGTATGAAACATTTGAAAAGTTCAAAGACTTTCAAGATGAAGTGCAAAATCATTGTAACAAGAATATGAATAGTTTATGATAAGATCATAAAGGAAAATATTTAAGTTACAAGTTTAGCATAATACCTAAGATTTAAGGAATCGTTCCGTGGATTTGCATTTCCGAAACACCATAAGAGTATGGAACGTTCGAGATATGTAATTAAACCTTGTTTGACATGGTAAGATCAAAGGTATAATTCATAAAACTGCCATTATATTTTAAAGATTAAAAGCTTTAGAGATTACCTTTTTCCACTGAAAATAGCTCCATCATAATCCGTTGAAATGACACCATATAAGGTTATGGTTTGGGATAAAACCCAAGTAGCCCTTTCTTAAAACATTGGTATGCTATGCATAAGAAAGATGTGTGCAACCAAAGTCGAATGAACCTGTCTTTGTATAACTGTTAAGTATTCCTCCATAAACACCGGAGACAAAAGTGTTTGTTGCTTAGAACGTCAAGTTTCTTTGAGAAGAAATTTTTCGTGAAAAGTTAAGTGGGAGGACAATAGAACTTTGATAAGGTTAAAAGAACCTTAGCTGTATGTAGATTCTTGACACCGAAAAGTGTTCCGGAGGCAGCAATAAAGCTCATGGCTCACGTACCTCAAAGGTTGTGGTCACGGAGATCCAAGTTCCTATTGAAACAAGTAGGTCGGATGAACAATCAAATACCAAGATTTGAGGGTTGAATCATTATTTGAGAATAATGAACCGACTACATGCAAAGAAGCGATGATGGGCCCTGACTCCGTCAAATGGCTTGAAGCCATAAAATCCGTGATAGTTCCATTCATGAGAAATCAAGTTTTGAACTTGAAGGACCCTCGAGAAAGGTGTAAGACCTTACAGTTGTGTCTGGATCTATAAAGAAATAGACATGGATGTTTCACATCTATAATCGACATATTGGGAAAGAGTTCACAACAATGTTCAAAGGTTGACTATGACAAGATTTGATCTTTCATAGTGATATTTAGTCTAGACGGGTTAATGTAGCAACCACTACATATAATTTTGTTATATGATAGTTGAATAAACAAAACAAGTTCTTATAATAGAATCGTTACCTAGGACATGTGCATAACACGGTCCAAAGGGTTTTGTTAATTCAAGGATGCTAAAATCATATGCAAACTTCAATGGTTGAAGTAAGCATAGCAGAGTTGGAATCTTCACTATGATGAAACTGTTAAAAGAGTTTAATTTCATCAGAGACAATGAAGATGCTTGCATTTGCAAGAAATTAAGTGGGAGCGCTAAGACATATTTCTAATACGTTATGTGGAAGACATATTGTTGATTGGAAATGATGTATATTTTATTAACACATATTAAGAATTTCATCTCGATGAAAGGCTTAGGCAAAACCCAAATATTTGGCATCAATAGACGCTAATATGGTTGTGCCAGAAGTACATAGACAAGATATTGAATGAGTTCAATATAGAAACTACAAGAAAGGTTCTTGTCACACAGAAAAGATTGAATGAGTTCAATATTGATGATATATTCAAGTGTAATGACACAGGGTAAGTGAAACAAAGATTCAAGTATAGATTGATACTTGATGTATGAAATCGCAAAAGTATTTATATCAATTATCTTTGTGATATGTACAAATCGGATATGTCCTATGCTCTAAATGTTGTGAGCATATACGTAATGATTAAGTAAGATGATCATTGGACAATAGTAAGGATATTCTTATGATCTTTTTGGAAGAACTAAGAGTATATTATTTGTAGAAGTGACAAATAGATGGTTAGTTCATTGTAAAAGTACTACATTGATACTAGTTTTTTCACAAAGTATAAATTGAGTTTATCTCAATCTAAACTAAGGGTGGCACAATATAATGGAAGGTGAGTTCCATAATAGATTTGGATGAGTTCCAAAGTTAAGACATTGTGACAGATACTACAACAAAAGGCTAAGTATATGACTGCTATAATAACAGCTAAAGAGGGCATTTGTGTCAAGTAGTTTGTTATCAAACTAGGTGTAGTTCACAGTGGGATAATACTATGAAGATATATTGTGCGACAATATTATCAACATGTTTTAACCCCAAAGAGCTAAAGGTCACACCGAAAGACAAATTTATACAAAGCCATCTCATTAGATAATGAGTGATGCGTAGAGACGCAAAGACATGCAATTACACACGGACCTGGAAGTGTCAGATCCGGAGATCAGTTGACCACTAGCAATCGTGTACATACAACACCGGAAAGCCATAGGTGTTATATACACAAAGGTTTGAAACTAGATTATTGACTCTAGTGCAAGTGGGAGACTGTTGGAGATATGCCCAAGAGGCAATAATAAAGTGGTTATTATCATATCTTCACACTTATGATAAATGTTTACATACCATGCTATAATTGTATTAACCGGAAACATTAATACTTGTGTGATTTGTAAACTAAAATAAGAGTCCCTAGTAAAGCCTCTTGTTAAACTAGCTTGTTCGTTAATATATGATCATGGTTTCCTGATCATGAACATAGAGATGTTATTAACAACAGGATCATATCATTAGGAGAATGATGTGATGGACATACTCCTATAGATAAGCGTAGCATAAAGATCAAGTCATTTCAATAGTTCAATCGCTATCTGCTTTACGATACATAGTAACCTAATTCCTTGACCATGAGATCATGCATATCACCTTTTAGGATGGATGCTTTGATGTCATCAAACACCACACCGTAACGGGTGGCTATAAAGGTGGCATTGAGTGTTGAAAGTATTGGTTGAAACACATGGATCAAGAGTGGGATTTGTCCATCCATATGACAGATAGATATACTCTGGGCCCTCTCGGTGGAATGTCATCCAATTAGCTTGCAAGCATGTGACTGGCTCACAGGGATCACATATCACGGAGCGAGAAAGAGTACTTATCGGTGAGGTTGAACTAGGTATGCGGAGATACAAGCGATCATAACCTCGGATAAGTAAACTATCGTGAGACAAAGGGAAATTGGTATCGTATGTAAGTGGTTCATTCGATCGCAAAGTAATCGTAGAAATATGTGGGAGCCATATGAATTTCCAGATTCCTCTATTGGTTATTGTTCGGAGAAGTGTCTCGATCATGTCCGGATAATTCACGAACCGTAGGGAGACACACTTAAGGATTCGACATTGTTTGAGTAGTTATGGTATTATGAGAAATAGACCGAATGTTGTTCGGAGTCTCGGATGGGATCCGGGATATCACGAGGTGATCCGGAGAATAAGATTCATATAAGGAAAGTCCCGTTTCGGAGTTCGGGAATGATTCCGGTGTTTTCATCGGGAATGTTCTAGAAGGTTCTGGATTGTCCGGCACTCCGGGGGGGAGGGTACATGAATGTGTCATTGCATATTGGAATGATTGCATCATGTACTAAGTGTTCTCGCTGTTCCAAATAAAGGATTAAATTGAATCCCAAACAGAAAAGTCAAACGGCCAGTTTGAAAGTCAAACGGCTAAAACAGGAAACTGTGGGAAACAAGCAAGAGGTGGTTGGAACCGACTTGGGGGAGGAGTCCCTCCAAGCCGGCACGCCAACCAAGGCCGACTTGGGGAGGTACTCCCCTCCCCTTGGCCGCCCCTCCCACCTATAAAAGGAGGGGCAGGGCCTCCTCCTCTAGACACACAAGTTCCTATCCTCTAATCTCCGGTTTAGAGCCGTTTTGGTTTAGAGCTTCTAATTGCCCTAGCCTTCGGTTTAGAGCCTTCTAATTGGTGTGTCTAATTTCTAGACCACTAATAGCTCTCTCTCATACTCCACCATACTCGCTCCGGCTTAAGGCGAAGCCCTGCGGGATCTCCCCTCTACTTCCGGTACCACGCCGTTGTCTTTAGGAATCGCGAGGAGAGTGCTACAACCTCCGCCTCTTTGGAACAAGGAGAGGAAGGTCTTCGTCAGTACCGAACGTGTGACCGATTGGGAGCGCTGCGGAGCAGCGCGGAAGAATCGTCTCGCGATCTTGAGATCGGAAGAAATCGACTACATCACCCACGAGAATCTGCTCTCGTTAATCGCTTTGGAATCTTCGAGGGTAAGTTATTCCATCGACTCGTTGCTACAATCTAGTAGATAGATCTTGGCTTGTTTGTTTGTATGCGATAGAAAATTTTTGTTTTCCATGCTATGAAACCCTACAATACCTTAGTATGGGTTCCCTCACGGCCAAGGTATGAGCTGAGGCTACCTTGTGAGTACCCAAGATGACAGTTGGTCATGGTTGGGAGGCCAAACTCACAGGAGAGGTGCCTCTACTAGGGCGTGTAATTGAAAGGTTAGGATTGATTATCCGCATACTTAGTATGGTGAATTCAGGATTTGTTCCTGACGGATGTATCGAATGTTGTGGTGAAGGTGTACAATCTCTGCAGAGTGTCAAACTATTTGAATAGCCGCGTCCGCGGTTATGGACAGTTGGAGTAGCCATACTGTTCCCCCGTCAGATGTTTTCAAAATGACTTGTGAAATAAATTGAGACTTTGACTTGACCACAATAGAGTTGTGATATGAAATTCAAGTTCCCACTTAGGTGTTATAAAATTTCAACTAGCTTTCTTTGCTTCTGAACTTAGTAGAGGTAAATCTGGCTGTTTGCAAAACAACCCTAGAGCTTAGTGCCCTACCACAAAAACCCCCTTAACTTGTTAGTATTAGTTTGCGAGTACTTAAAGAGTACTCATGGCTTTGTCCCTGGCTATTCCCGTGGCCAGACTATGAAGAGGAGTACCAGGATGATGGACCACAGGAAGATTACGAAAACTAGGATCATCTCCTATCGTCAGCATTGCATGTGACCCCGAAGATGGAGCTTCGCCTACGCTACCTTTATTATTATGTTATTCCGCTGCTTAAGTTGTATTAAGAACTAGATCATGAGATCCTTATTTGTGTAAGACCTTATGTATGGTTTGTAATGGATGATGTACTGTGATATCCAAATCTGTTATGTCTCGCAAAAATGGTAATCTTGGGATTGCGATGTATGGCATAACATGCATCTAGTATTAAAAATCCGGGTGTTGACACCCCGGCACGCGAAAGGTAGTGGGGGAAGGGTAGCCCTGACGCCCTCCACAAAGACAGGGTGCCACCCGAGAGCGGCACCGCGTTGGTGTCGAACCAGCCGACAAGGATTTCTCCCAATGTCCTCCCCACCATCCTCGGGCGAAGCGTTGCAAAGGAGCCCCACGAGGTATGAGCCTCGCCACCTCCAAACTTGCCGTCCACAAACATGCGCCACCACGATTACGAAGCCACCATCATCGTCTCACCGAGAGAATCGTTGCGAGGTCTGAAGGACAGAGGTTAGAAGTGGCTCGAAAAGGGGTTCGCAGGACCGCGACCCGCGAGAGGGAACAACCTCCACCGCCAAGGCGGTATTCGACCAGACGTGGTTGCTGGTACACCAATCCCAGTCAAGTCCGGCCGAGTCCACCGGACCCGTAAAGCCCCGGCAGGGGCACACCAAACTCAAGAGGGTCTGGCCGGGCCCTGACAGGCCCGTAAAACTCGCAGCCACGCTGCAACCGGCCAGTCACCGTCGCCGCTGCACCCAACCCGAGCCAAAACGCCGCCTCACCTGCAGAGCCGGGGGCCACACGGTAGGCTGGCCCGCCCCCGACCCATCTGGAGCCCTAAGGGCCCAGATCTGGGCCGGTTGGGCCCGGACAGCACCACCTGCCGCCACCTGCCGCCTGCTGCTTGCCGCGCCCTACAGCCAGCGCGCCGCTCGACCCGGCCGCCGCGGACCTGCCGCCCTACAAGCACCGCCGCCGGTGGAGAAGGTCCCGACCACCTCTGCGTAGCAGGGATGACATCGCCCGGCTCCACGCCCCGCAGTGCACCTTGGCGGCGGCGAGAGGGATGGGAGGGGGAGGTCGGCCGGAGGAAGGTGGAGGTCCTCGTCGCCCTCGGGGGGGGCGAGAGGGGACGGGGCGGGTTTTTTTGGGGGGAGTGTCGTCTTTTATTTCGAGAGGATCCTCTTTACTTCTTCCTCCGGCCTTTTCTTCAGAATCAGAAGTCGTTATGATAGCAGAGGGTCTAGTACTTTGTTCGATCCATATTAGTTGACTCAAATTTTGTCTAAATTCGGATATATCTAGTGTCTAGATACATACGAATTTAGACAAATCCAAGTCAACTCGGGTATAACCATTACTCTTATTTCATCGTTCCTATTCTCTCTTGGCTGCTTCTCTTCCGTCCTGGCACAGTTCTATTAGAATACAACACCGATGGAAATCAACAGCTTGAACAGCGGTCATGACTCGTGAGGTAGTAGAGGGGGCAGATCCTAGGTCAATCGGTTCGCGAACCACTCATCAGCTCCACTATATACAATGCCACGCCGTGTGTGTGTTTGACTGCATTAACCATGTTGGAATTTTTGTTGCAACACGGGCAAACTGAACATCAGGTGAATCTCTTCAATTTTCACCAAGGGCGAGCTGACCTCTAATTCTCTCCGACAACAAAACCAATGCACAAATACTGAAGCTTCTAGTCGACACAAAACGTGCTGTTTGTGGGGCGGCCAAGAACGTTGCCGTCTTCCTATTTTAATTTCCCTCCTGGCCCCGCCCGTGGACACAGCCGTGAAGCTGCTCGTGGCGGACTTCATGGTCAGTAGCACGTCTGACCTCTACAGCAGCGTCGCGAAGCTCGCAGCCACCTACGTCCAGCACAGGGCCAACTTAATTAGAGGCACTCCTCCTTCACGTCGATCGTGTCATCGCTGGCGCCGCCAAATACACAGCAGAATGTCCTGCATGGTCTTCCTGGTGACGCACTATAGGTCCTGTTTGTGCCGTCCTGCTGCAAGACGCGAAAGCAGGTGCCGACGCCTGACAACGGCAGCGGAGATTTCCTCGGCTTCCACATGAAGATTAACCTGCTTGGGAGCACCTGCACGATGGTCTTCTAGAACACGTCGTCCTCGTGATGGATCAGGTTCTCCCGGAGCTGCTCTGCGAGGTACTCGTCGAGCTAACCTTGAAGGCGCGCTTCCTACCGGCCAGCATGTTGTGTAGGTCCTCCGTCTGCTTGCCGAAGACCTTGTCCTTACTCTGCGTCTTATCGACTGTTGCCCTAGGGGTTCTCGGTGGCTTGGTTCTTTCTGTGGCTATATGAGCGGGAGGAACGAGGTTAGCTGTTAGGTTCCATTTGGCTAGTTGATCTCAGTACGTGTTTTGACGTTAAATGCTTCATGGCTATGATAAGAAGAAATTAACTTTATTCCAAATGCCCAGACTGAAAGAAGCAAACAATCTCTCCCTTATAAGCTGGACGGGGTGGGACTAAGGGTGATTTCTTTTGGGCTTCTAACCTGGCTTCTGGATTCCCCACCGCATAAGCATAAAAGAAGTCTCCAGCCTTTTCTCACCGAGAAACCCCCCAGAAGCCCATTTACACACAGTGGGAAGAAACTGGTGCAGAGCAGTTTCCCGAGCTTCTCCCGTGGGCTATAAACCGTTTTTTACAAATAGACATGTCCTTCTCAAAAAATTACACCTAAATGCCACCGCTGAGGAAACGAGTGGATTGAAAAAATAGGCAAACTGCCCCGGCCCTGCTCGAAGCGAGGAACTCTCCACGCGCGTCCTGCCTCCGACCCGCTCGAAGCGAGGCTCCCCATTGCGCCGCCGGTCACCCACAGTCGCCCTCCCAACGCCGTCATCCAGATCCCGGCCACTGCCGTCGCCACTCACGCGCGCTGCTCTCGGCTCCCCATCGACCCGCCGCCTCCGGATCTTGGAAGCTCGAAGCGAGGCTCCCCACCGCGCCGCCGGTCACCCACCGCCGCCCTCCCAACGCCGCCGTCCAGATCCCGGCAGCCAGCGGGCATCCCCTGCCGTGCCGCCACTCCCGCTGCTCTCACCGCTCCCCCATCGACCCGCCGCCTCCGGATCTTGGCAGCTCGTGGCCTGATCCTGCCCGCCCCGATTTCTGCCCCTGTCAGTGCTCTGCTCCGGCTCGCCGTCTCCTCCGAGGCCAGCCGGCTCGAGGCCGTCCGCTCCAGTGAGGAAGCAAGGCCGGTGTACCAGATTTTTCTTCCTCAATTTTTTTATGTTGATGGCTGACCGGTGCGCAAATTGCTAGCGCATGACGTTAATAATGTGGAAGCTCGCGTTCTGGACATAGAACATTTCTAAACATATCATGTTTACTGGATGAATTGTTGATAAAAACTAGTATTGCTACTGATCTGTAGTATAGGTGTTGTCATGGTCAGTTGACGTAGGCATGGAGTGTGAATGTATGTAACCCAGGTTTGATCCTCGGTTGTTACTACAACACCATGTTTTTTATTACCATGTACTTTTTTATTTATTTCAATTTTATTTCTTGCTACTTTTCTACTTAAAACTAGCATATGTATACAATGCATCGTTTTATTAAGTGGTTATATATCAAGTCCAGGGTCATAACAGACATCTCACAGCTCATCACAACAAATAAGCCAAAATAGCATAAGCTCAAAAGAAGTCTCCTTAGAGTTTCTAGGAGCTTCTGCACACCGCAGCCTTTTCCCACCGGAATCTATAAGCAGGCTTATGCATAAGCATAAGCCCAAAAGAATTCACCCTAAACCAAGCAGCCTTTACAGGTCAACAGAGGGGTCCTCACATCCCCTCCCCCCCCCCACCCCTCCCCGAGAAGCCCCTCAGGCAGGCATTGCGATGCTAGCTCTGATACCAGAATGTGAGGACCCCTCTGTTGACCAGTGAAAGCTGTTTGGTTTAGTCACACCTCGCTTACGGAAGGAGGGCACATCCGGCTTATAAGGGAGAGATTTCTTTCTCCTTTCAGTCCAGGCTTTTGGGATGGAGTGGGATTTCTTCTTATTGTTGGGTTGTGAGCGCATGAACGTCCAGAACATGGGCTGAGTACTGGGCTAGCCAAGTGGACGCTAACATCTGGTATCAGAGCTAGCATCGCCATGCCTTCCTGAGGGGCTTCTCAGGGGGATGGGATGTGAGGACCCATCTGTTGACCGGTGGAGGTTGCTTGGTTTAGTCCCACCTCGCTTACGAAAGGAGGGCACACCCAGCTTATAAGAGAGAGATTCCTTTCTTCTTTCAGTCCGGGCTTTTGGGATGGAGTGGGCTTTCTTCTTATTGTTGGGCTGTGAGCGAATGAACATCCAGAACGTGGGCTAAGTACTGGGCTAGCCAAGTGAACGCTAACATTAGCTTCCCTAGCGGTCGTGGATCCGTTTTCATCTCCTCGTGTGGCCGTGTTTCAAACTGAAACTGAAGTGAATTGACAGTTGGCACAGCGAGCGAGCGATCCGGAAAACAAACCAACATGGATTGGCACACCGAGCCATCAGGAAAACAGAGAAATGACGGACGATGGACGATGCGCCGAAAACCACCTCTAGATTTTTTATATAAAGAGACTAGAAAACTTGAGGACTAAGAAACCTAGTAGAGATTGGATCTAATTACAATATTTAAACTACTCTCTTCGTTCTAAAAAGAATTCTTAAGTTTGTCTAAACTTGAATGTATCTAGACACTATTTAGTATATAAATATATTCAAATTTAAACAAATTTAAGACATTCTTTTTAGGACTAAGGGAGTATCAAATATGTCTAACCGTAACACTCTAACATCACCATCTAGCCATGGCCAGGCCCGACGCCAAGCGGTGGAGCCGGTGGGCGGCTAACTGCTTGTCCAACCCGATCTTCACAACCTTGTCGTTGGCGAGAGCCGCTTCTCTGCGCCCCAGAGGAAGGCATCATGGCGGTGGACGTCGCCGCCGACGGCCGCAGCTGGTGGTGGCGACGGAGGTGGAGCATGGTTCTCTCAAGTGGCCAGACCCAAACACGGTGAACCTGGTGGACAACAACAGCGAGCTGATCCTGGTGAACAGCAGCACGTGGGCGAATCTTCCTCGGAAGTACGAGGTGCACCGGGTGGATCTGGACGTGGGCAAGGTGGTACCGTCTTGGCGCAAAGAGGCGTGCGTGTTTGTCGTGAAGCTGCCATGGTCCGGCGCTCGGTGCCTTTGGCTGTCCCGTCCATCGGCCCGACTAGGGATGGCAATGGGCCCCAAAACCCGCAAACCCGACGGGTACCCGCCTTAAATGGGGAGGGTTTGGTAAAAAGTTAGACCCGCCAAGTTTAACGGGGCGGGTATGAGGGTGGCAAACCCGTACCCGAAGACCCGTAGATCCGCTCTAAGCCTTAATCCTATCCCTAATAATCATATGTCTAACCACACGTCCATGCGGGTCATGCACGCAGACAACACACGTCACATGCGCACGCTAGAATATGGAGTCCTGAAGACAACACACGCCACGCACACGTCCATTTCCACCAAACCATCTTAATATCCTATCGTTTTCTTCCTGCATGCATCAGCGTCGCTCCTGTCTCATGCGTTGGTGGGTACCCGCCGAGGCCCCGAACCCGGTCAGATTGTGGGTATGGTAAAAAATGAGACCCGACGACTTAAACGGGACGGGTATGGGGTACTAGACCCAGCCCCGAACCCGGCGGGTGCCATCCGTGGCGCTGACACGGTCAACCGATGCAGCGACCGGGATGACGGTTGCCGAATTGACGCCTACCTTCTGCTGGATGGAGGCTGTACACTACTACTGTACTTATCATGCTATGTCTGCGGTTCAGATGATGCCGTGGTGGCTGATGCTGCTCCACGGAAGCGGAAATCCAACGCGAAGGTGATAGGGAAAGATTGAAGGAACTAGCTAAACTCAGTTGTGCGAGCACCAACTTGGGTGCAGCCACAAACTGAACAGAGTTTTTGACGAGCTCATGATCGGAGAGGGAGGGAGGGAAGGGGGGGAGGGGGGATCCGGTCAAGTAGGGCCGTCCATGGCAAATACAACATCATTTGCCTGGATCAGTTCCAGCTATAAACCGAACAACAAATCTGGCAGTTTTTTCCTTTCGATTCTGGGTGTTGTTTGTACTTCCTCCGTTTCATAATATAAGATGTTTTAGCTTTGTAAAGGAGATGTATATAGACTACTTTTAGTGTATAGGTTCATAAAGGTTCACTCCGAACCTACACACTAAAATAAGTCTAGATACAGTTCCTTCACAGAGCTAAAACATCTTATATTTTCAAACGGAGGGAGTACATTGTAAATGGTCAGACACAATCACCAGGAGTAATAGCATACACATGGACATGGCCAGTGCAACAGTCTAGCCAAAAGTCTTCTATGAACGACGAGTGCAGCTCCATCCCACACCCCCTGCCTTGCAGAGCACAAGAAAAGGAAGATCTACTGCAAAGTTCTCAGGCTTCAGATGGTACTGCAAAAAGGCTGCTATGGTTGCAGTTGTGCAGTCATATGCTACAGGCTGATCTCCTTCGGCAGGCTCATCTCCAGGAAATACAAACTGCCAATGCGGAATGACAAGTTAGGTATGTAGAATAATGTGGGCCACTTTCAAGGCATGGAGCTGTGTAAGAGCGTAATAGCAAATAAATACTCCCTCCTTCCCAAAAAGGATGTCGTAGATTTATCTAGATTCGCATGTATCTATACGCTAAAACGCATCTACATACATGTGAACCTAGACAAATTTGGGACGGAGGGAGTACAATTTTGTGCCAAAATTATTTAATGTACTACTATGCATTTGAGTTATGCGACTATTGATACGACGCTGGTGCATCCAACCCTTGAATAATGATGATCGCATTGATATGCATATTTCTAATGACCAAATTTATGCAGGTCGATATTTTGCATGGATAAAGAGGGCAATATGTTTAAGGCTATTGTCATCATACAATATCCATGCTATAAATTTTCTACTAGATGATAGAACATACAGATATTCTCCCTATGATCTTAACTGACAACAACATATAACGTTGGTTTGCTATGATACTATCCAAAACCATATCAACTAGATTATTATGAGGTCTCAGGTACCACCCTGTGTACATTGATATTAGTTAATTTTTCTCAAGTTGCAGCGCAAATGTGCTTCAAAACTGAACAGAAAATCTTCTGCAAAGGTGCTTCAAAACATACAGATATTCTCCCTATGATCTTAACTGATAAACAAATCCACATTAGTCACCACAGAAGCATACTGATTTAATTTGGAACATGAACAAACCTTGCAGACATGACTGCCATGCCAACGAACACTGCTTTGACAGCTTGCTTCTGACCAGCATAGTCAAATGCTAGAGGTAACAACTCATGCAAAGTGAGGAAAGCCATAACACCACCAACTGCATAAAGACAAGCGGGACGTCAACAAAGTACTCCCTCCATTCAAAAATATAAGAGCCCTTTTAGTGTATAGGTTCACTCCGAACCTCTACGAATCTATACACTAAAAGACGTCTAGATACATTAGATTCACAAAGCTAAAACGTCTTATATTTCTGAACGGAGGGAGTACTAGGTATGAATATCACTTTTAGCTCCACTAACAGACTAACCTGATGCCAGCAGGCCTTCAAGAATTTCAGGATTTAAGTTGCTCGGAAAAAAGGCAGCTGCGGTAACCATATTTACGTGAGTACTCGATAGCTATATATGAAAAGAATAAACTTGCAGAAACAGCTTACAAAAAATAGCATACCCACAAAAAACACTCCAAGTGGCTCAGCCAAACCAGAGAGTGTTGCGTATTTAAATGCTTGCCATTTGCTTTGATATGCAAAAGAAGGGAACATACAGATAGATATTATCCACTGCCAAATTGAATAGGTACAACAATTAAAATAGGACATGCTGAACTGTAAAGGAAATGTTATTTTTCTGTCTTTCTGAAGTACAATCATTTCAAGCATTTTCATGCTCTCTAATACTTTGGAATCCCAATCATTGTTCTCACCTTTTTAAGACTGGACAAACAGGTGAAGGTCACATACTCACATAGACAAGATAAGAGTGGTCCACCATCTATGAAAAGTTCTCAAATTGTATGCCAAAATATTTTATCTTAACAAGCATGGCTTTAATTGTGTAACCTACACCTATAACTTTTGGCTATAGAAAAACAGTGAGTCCATAGCATTTATGTTAGGGACTCATTTTTTAAAGGCCGATGTGAACTATAAACCTCATACATTATTCATGTCTACAAGGGGAAAATATGTACCTTTTGGTAGCAAAATAGAGTGGCAGAGCTACAGCAACCCCCTGAGAAGGTTACAAAGTGTCAACTAGTTAGGACAGTGGATAAAAGAACAAGCTAGGATAGTAAACTGCACAAAATCATCAATATTTATGTCAGACTGTCATTAATCTCAGATGTATGTTTGTAGAACCACAGCTTCCCTAAATCTTCTCTCCACAAAATGAAATTATTTTAGTTTTTCTACAGTAAATTTTATCCAAAATAATAATCTCGCATACACAATTTGCAAATTTCTCCCTTGTATGTGCTAATATGTTTGATGCCATCTAATTCCATTACACTAACTCAGCATCAAACTGAAACAGACGGATCAAAAGGAATATATGTAAGAGATATTATAACAGATTCAGCTCAAAAAAAGATATTATAACAGGGCGACCTACGAGCGCTCGGAGTGAATAACTCAGATGGCGTGGAGACCTAGCGAATATCAAAATGCTCAAAATTTAATGGCATATAAGCACTGGACAAAAGTTAAGAATCATTGTGGCCCTTCTGTCTTATCATGAAATCGGGGTTTTCTCATTAAGCTTGTACATGAGTTCCCTGGTGCATTATAACAGCAGAAAATAATGGTAGTTGAATTTTATTGCAAAGAACATGCAAGGGCTATATGAATTTTCAGGTTACTTAACCAGAAAGGCTGATAGGTTGATTTCCGTACCTCAGGTATGTTATGTAAAGCAATAGCAAAAGCCAAGTTCAAACCCCCTCCGTCCCAAAATAACTATACATTAAAACATATTTTGGGACAGAGGGAGTATATGAAACATGTATGAATTTTCAGGTTACTTAACCAGAAAGGCTGATAGGTTGAGCGTACCTCAGGTATGTTATGTAAAGCAATAGCAAAAGCCAAGTTAACTCCCACGCGGAGGCCCTGCAATTTTTCAATTATACCAATATAATCAGCCGCAAGCTAAATAATCATACATGGTAAACTAGCTCTTCAAAAACTAAAACAACTAAGCTAGGCCCCGGTAATTTTTCTATCAGCACAAATGCAAGGTGCAGTCCTAAGCCCTCTTTAGCAAATCAGTTATGCCACTATATTAAAATGAGTACACAAACCTTCACAGATCCAAGAAATACAGCCATTCCCTCGGGAAAATTGTGCAAACTGATTCCTGCAGTTCAGAATATAAGTATAAAGTCAAATGACTGAAGCAAGAGTCCACAGGGCTTTATTAAGGAACCTCGGTGGGATGAAATAATTCAAATAATCATGCCTCCCGAAATAAATCTTGACGAGTGCAGGCCTGATAAAACAAGGGAGCTTAATGATTTAGACGCATTCTTAGTTTCTTACCAACAGCTGTAATGATACCACTGAATAAGACTTGCCGGCGATGTTTCTTCATCATATCTTTACCCGACCCATCATGATCAGTCTGCTTTCCACAAAAAGAACTAAATTGTACTCAACCGTCCTATGTTCGTACGAAAACAGATTAATATGATGCTGTAAGTATCCCTGAAGATTGTTCATTCCAACCTTTTTCTTGCTTGCATCAGCTGTTGGCACAAATGTTGGCTCTGGAATAAACCTGACAATCAAACCAAAGAAAAGAACTCCTGCAAAAAACTACAAAATAGATTGCAATTTGTTATATGAGATATACCGAAATTCCATCTTTGCAATCTTGGAGGGCTGTCATCAAGAAGGATCTAAGACTTATTGTTCATAGAGTTAAACCTGCACATAAACGAGCATTGGCTGATTGGGTAGAACAGTTCTAACTAGTCTTTTTTTGTGCTTCCTTGTATAGTAGCTGACCTCTCCTCCCCTCACCTTTGTAGTTTTTACCATGTAACTTATCATCTTTTTTTTGTGTACTCTCTGTTTCTAAAATGAAAATCACACCGTAGGGGCCTCCCCTACGGTTTTACGGTAAAAAAAAGATATACCAAAATTTCCCTGACAATTCAAGAATTTCAAGGAAAAACTGACTCACCCAAAGGTTGGCCTTCAAGAAGCCTATAGAATTGAGTGCATTGTGTGCCAAGTCTAGAAACGAAATGCTCAACATAAGTCCAGCAGCAAATCCCTGTACGCAGTATAAGCGGTGTGTAGAGCACAAGCAATTAGGCAATTATTACTTACCCAAAAGACAGTGAAGTTAACCAATAACATAAAAGAACAATTTGACGACCTGGAGGAGGCCGAGCATCTTAAGGTCAGGGCTAGGATTCAAGATCACAAACAGCGCCCCTGAAAGTGCAGAATTGGAGCTTAGCTGAAGTCATGGCAAGTGCACAACAAAGATGCCTTGCAGGATCTCAAGTATAAGCACCTTTCTAAACCAGCTTGAGAAAAGAATTTATGCAACATCTTGTATTGTTCTCACGGCTGCGATTTGTGTTAACCAAAAGTCAAAAACTAAGCAAGTACGACGTGGAGGCACATTAGCTAGATACATTAGGTGAGCGATCAAGACCGATCATTACCACTTGAGCATCGTAAAAAAACAAGAGGAAACCACACACACACACACACACACACACACACACACACACACACACACACAGTCCCTAAACCTGTGAAACTTAACTTTGCCACTCGGGCCAACCTTGAAATTTTTGTCTGATAGGTCCCTAGTGGGTAGCTTCCTCTACGTATTCTGATGAACTTGGGTTGCGGCGATTGATCGACTATCCTGCTTAGGGGCCTAACCCAACCGGCACGAAATTCTATCGCTTAACAAACATATACTCCTGATTTATTTTTCAGTACAATTCAACGAGAAGGAGCTAGAACTGTCCAAACAGCTAGAGAACACTAGAATTATTTCAGGCGGGCTAAGGAGTAGAAACGGAAGCGGCGGCGTGGAAGACGAATTCGGAATTCCTTCCTAGACCGCTCACAGCACGGTGGCAGACACAGGTAGCGGGAGGCAAACCGAGGGAGTCGGGTGGAAAAAAATCTGTGGCGGGAGGAGGGCGCGTACCGAGGGAGGTGCTGAGGCCGCCAACGAAGGAGAGGGCCAGCGCCACCAGCACGTGCGACTCCATTCCGCTGCGGCAGCTAGCACTCCCGCTAGGGTTTGGGGAAGCGAGGTGGGACTGTGGGAGCGGAGAGGGGAAGGAGAGCGCGGAGGCGAGGGAGATGTGAGGAATCGGATTCAGGATTTCAGGGACGAAAAGGGAAACGGTCAATCAAAAATTATCATTTGTTTTTTTATTATACTGTATACTAGTATTCTCTTTCTTTATAAGTATTAATTATATCGAAAAATAGCAGCGCCGATGGATAGGCCACGTCCCAGAGCATTTCGTAGTGCGGGTCAAACGGAAAAAAGGTAAGACTGTGTGCATCATGATTCATGCCACCGCGCCGATGGCAGGTCTGCAAGCATCCTTTCCGTTTCTCTAATCACCACAGCGAATTTTTGACTCGTCACGAAACACGACCGGTCCTGTGCGGCATGAACCATGACGCGCAGTGTACCTTCTCGCACGACCATCCCATATACTCCATGTAGTCTCTTCATTCAGAAATATAAAACATTTTACCCGCAAAAAAAAAAGAAATATAAAACATTCTAATTTTATAAAATAAATATATTCAGACGTTTTTTAGTGTATATTTTACTTTGAACGATTTATGTACATTCAACGTTTAAGTACATTCAATTCACAAAATTAAAACGTTTTATTTTTTTTAAACAAAGGGAGTAGAATTTAAAACAATTATAAAGCCGATGCAAAAAAAAGAATCAGGACCGAACCGCTAGAATTACACCGAAATGCCAATTTGAAATCAGATATCAATGTGGCGCCATTACGCACGGCTACAACAATTTACAAATGTGAAGCGAACGCACCGAACGAATCAGATAGGTTAAAGGACGAAAAATCAAAAAAAAAAAACTTAGTAGTATAGTACATTATACCAGTATAATATATATAGTCGTAAATTAATTAATTATATAATCGATAAATTAATCAAGTCGCGCCCGCGTCGGATAGGCACGATTTACGTGCAGCAGCTGCTTCAGCGCCTCCGCGAACGAAATACGCGCTCGGGCCCGTCTTCTCAGTGGAGGTAGTAGGCGACGAGGGAGAGGATGAGCGCGCCGGCGGCGGGCGCGACGGCGGAGACTCCGCTGGCGGACGGGCCGGGCGCGCCGGCGGGGCCTTCGGATGCCGCGACCAGGGAGGCGGAAGCCGCCACGGCGACGAGCGTGGCGCAGGCGATCTTCTTCATCTCCATCTCTCCTCCTCCTAGCTCTCTCTTCCTCGGACCCTTCTTCTTCCTCGTCGACGAGCCTGCACGCTGCACAGCTAATCGATGGTGATGGTACTCGCTAGAGGAGGGGATCAGGAAATGGGGATCGGAGATTGATCGACGAGGCGCGGTTTATTCTGGTGGATCGGAGTAGCTGGGAGGGGCTGGGGGGTCTCTCTCGATCGCTTGTGCGGGGAGAGGGTGGCCAGGCGCGGCGCCGCGATTTGTACTGCGCTCGAGCGGCTGGGAGGGGAGCCCGGGTGGCCGTCGGTTGGTCGGGCTGGCGCTTGCCGAAATTAGCTGGAGCTGATGGCAGGCGATGATTGTGGCTGCCTTTTTGTTTTTTTGCCTGCTGCTGCTCATCATGATTCTTCGCCTTGGTGTTCAACGGCGGCGAATTTTTTTTTAAATAATACGAATTTATTATTTATTTTGAGTTCTATTATGCGTTTTTTCGAAATTCCAGATCTAGGGCTTTGTCGGCCAGGGGCAAGCCGATAGCTAATCGGCGTGCAGCGCAGATGCATGTGGCGATCGGCCTTATCTGATCGGCGGCACTGGCGATTGGATCGGCTGCACGGCCGATTGCCTAATCGTCGTGCTCGCCCAAATCCTGCATGATCAATGCAGCCCTAATCTTCCGCCATTTTCTCGTCAATCCTTGGCCGATTTTTCGCCATCAGCGATTTTTCCGCTAGTACTTTCGTCCTTTGTTCCCCACTACTTCGCCACTTTTTTTTCGCCACTACTTCCCGCCTTTTTCCGCTTATTCGCGTAGGGCTCGCATCACCGAACTCGCTAGCGATCGTCAAGCGCTTTCGGACGGTCGGGTAGCAACCTCTCTTTGATTGTGAGAAAAGCGTCTGCGAATAATAATTTGTTAGCTTCATGCATAGGTTATGTCAACTAAATAATGAATGTAACAAGTAACTATGCACATACTGGCGATGTGTCCAAACCGAAAGTAGGCAAGTCAATGTGGTCGGATCGATCCAGGTCGATCAGAGGGTCGCCCAAAGTAGCTGTAGGGTAAGGCGTCTCAACCATAACGTCCGTGCCGATAGGAAACCGCTCCCGGGACCAAAGTCAGCTTGATAGTGGGCATCCAAGCTGACTTGGCGCCCTCGTTGGCAACCATTGCACATACCTCGATGCGTGGCTAAGACCGCAAAACCCCAACTCCTCAGTATAATCATGTCGGCGCTAGTTGCATTGGCGATCTCCAATGCGATAGGGATGTAGCGGCGTGATAGTGGTGACATGGTTCTCGGTGAACATCACCTTCCGAGAAGCCAAAGTATGTATGCCTCAAGGACCGAGTGATTTGTGCCTCTGTCAATCGAGTCTGGATAGCCTAACAGTTGGATGCATTAATGAAATATGGTTCGATAAGTAACCAGATGCGATGATGTGTAGCAAACAGATGAAAAAGAAGTTAGCAAACACACGACATCCTAGTAACCATCGAACTTGGGCCCGTGTTCTTCATACTCCAATGGTCTAGTAATACCACAGAATGTGTGCCATATCCACATTGCCAACTTGGTGCTGTGCGGTCCAATGGGTCATCGACCAAATGAAGTCCCAACAGCATGACACGTCTGGAGAGTAGGAGCCATCTCTCCCGAAAGTGAAAAGTGTGGGTCTCGGGCCTCAGCGGTCGACCAAGCATGTGAGCAATGAGTGGTCATATAGTAGGCGTGTAGAGTCTGCAGTGCCCTCAACCAAGCGAACAAAAGGTAAAAGCCCAGCCCACTTCAACCTGCATGACCAAAAACGTGATCAATCATGTATCGCAACACAAAAATACTCATATAATTCATATAATTCATGATTAAATCGTACCTAGGAACCCAAGCGGGGTGTATCCTCCAGTTAACATTCGGTGTACGAGTGACCAAAGGCTCAAGTGAGTGGGGGTCATCCTCCAAAATTCTAGCCCGATGCTTCTTTTCAATGTCTGGATCGAGCAACCTGTATCTTCTCGCCATTTCTGAACAATTTAAAAGTTAACATAAGCAGTTGCATATTACAACATAAAACATAGTTCGCCACATATTACAACATAAAACATAGTCCACCACATATTACAACATAAAACATAGTTCGACACATATTACAACATCAAACATAGTTCGCCACATATTACAACATAAAACATAGTTCGACACATATTAGAACATCAAACATAGTTCGACACATATTACAACATAAAACATAGTTTCACCCGCGTCCTCTACCTCTTCGACCTCGCACCCGTCCTCGGCGTATGTGTACTGTCTGAAGTGGGACAATGAGTATCCACTGACCAAATTCATTGCATAGAAAACATCGCCGAGTTGGGCCGCCCGACTTGATTCGTCCATGTCATTCCGGATGCGTCTACTGGCGTACGCCTCGCTTGTTCGCATTAGAGCGGTGTGGGATGTCTTGCCTTTCACCGGGGTTCACGGTGTTGAAATTACCCATTACTCGAAATCGACATCTCACCCGTCAAGTATTGACCACAGATTCTTTCGGTAGTAGGGAGACACGAGCGATATGGTGTCCAACCCTAGCTGCCGACAAGCGGCAAGCACATGAGAGCAAGGCGGTGAAGCAACTTTGGTTTGTTGCGGTGCACTCGCAGTTGGCCATTGCTCATTACCTATCTTCACCTCATGCGTTCTCGGTTCATTACCACACCCAAACTTATCGGTGGCTAGCACCTCAAACCTTCTATCCTCATTACCTATGCACACGACGGTGTGTGACATACCGCCATCTTCTTATCCATGTACCTCATAACCTTTTCACGTAAAGCGGGTGTTCGGATTGTTCATGATATGCATCCGAGCACCATGTCGTGCAGTTCTAAAATATGAAATCGTGCCATCTGAATACCTTCGACTATGGTCGGTGGAAGTGCCTGTTACCTCACGAGGACAAAGTTATATGACTCGCTAGGTTTGTAGTCATGACACCATACCTAGCTCCATGTGTATCATGTAGCAAAGACCACCTCTCCAAAGGCTCGTGCTCTATCCATCTTTGGAAGTTCTTGATCGATCTGCCGAGCCTTCTCCTTGTACCGTGGATCAAATCCGGGCAAGTCACAAAGCCCTCAGATCTTCCTCCACGGGCAGCTCCGGGCTTGATGTGCGATCTGCTGCTTGATGTCTGACTACTGGCTGCGTTTTTGCAGCTTTCCTTGCCCTCACATGTTTCGAGTAAATTCATCGAGCTTTGCACGTATGAAATCGTGCTTCCATTCTTGGTTCGCTTACGCTTTTTGAATAGATTCATGAGGTTCTTGTTTACGAACGTGAGAAGAAATTAGCACCCAAATGGCGCATGCACCATCGGCTTTGCATGTCAAGCCAAGGTGTTTGCTCTTCGCCCTGGCATGTCGCGTTTCTGACATTCAAGATACTGCATGCCTATCATGAATGATGCACACATTGGGCTTGTCTTTCACAACCGCTATTTTGAGCTGCACGAAGAACCATGTCCAACTTTCGGTGTTTCGCCTCCACGAAAGCAAATGCGAGTGGGACAACTGATTGTTGCCGTCTTGACCAATGGCGGTAAGGATCGACCCTTGTACTTGCCGATTAGAAAAGTACCGTCTACACATATCCTCGGGCGACAATAAGTGAAAGCTTGGATGCATACGCAAAGAAGAACACTCGATGAAGCACCTTCACGGATGGATCCTCGGGTATCACATAATATTGTATTTGAAATAGGTGCAGGTTTCTATCCTGCGATTATGAAGTTGTCGGACCACGGAGTCATACGCGTCTCTAAACGAACCAAACCTCTCCTCAAGAGCCCTTTGCTTTGCCCTCCAAGCCTTGCCATACGAAATGGAGTACTTAAACCGGGTCTTTACTTTCTTCTGTATACTGGGTACTGTCAAGGCTTTGCACTCTACTAAGTCCGTATAAAGCAGCCGAGCTAGAAGTGTGGAGGAGAGGTTAAGATGATCTTTAGGAACCCTGTGTAGCTTACATGTGTGCTGCACATAGTCGCTCACCAACCAAGTTGTGTCATCTGTGAGGACATAGGCATGCACCACACTGGACAATTTATATCCACGCATTCCATTGTCAAGTATTTCTTAGAGGACACGGTTGTTTTCAAAACCACGTGTTGACATTGCCCAAGCAACGGCGCATCTTGCAAATGTTGCTTGTCTTGATATCTAGCACCTGGCAATTACTGCTGTGATATTCCTACGCAGAATCATGACCATCATCAACGGTCATTCCGGTTGACATGTTTTGATTCCATGAAGCAGGAATCGGCATGTCCTCTCCACCACTGCCTTCTCCATCAGAATCATCAGGGTCATCAGAATCACCACTCTCTCCATCCATGTAATCCTCCTCTTCCATCATGTTCTGCATGCCTCCATCTTCCTCGTCCGCGTCTTCTCCACCTCCGGCCTGACTGCTCTGCCCCGATTCATAACCACCGCCTCCTCCTCCTCCTATCTCACCGCTCTGCCCCGATTCATAACCACCGCCTCCAGCACTGGACATAGAGTACATCCCGTAACTTGAATCAACACTATGGCGCGAAACATGTCCACCATCGATCTCCTTCAAGACAGGAAGCACTAATGCGCGAGGGTTTACATGCCTATCTTCACAGCCTTTTAACCACTTAAACCAGTCTCATGCGTATCTACATGTCTTAAAGTCCGGAAAATATTTTTCTTGACTTTGTCCATAATCTTACTTGACGGCGGTGTACGTCTCGATGTTATAGCCTAAACATCCTGTCAACCATTCCTTCAACTGACTAACACTCCACGTTTGAGGGGCAGTCAAATCTAACTGTGTACACATAAACTCTCCCAGATCTGCTCCAAAGTCATTTGTTCGAACATTCCCATGACCGTAATAAAACACGAACTTCACTAAGTTGGTCATCTCTGCTGACATAAAATAAACAACCTAATCAATTAATTATCGACAACGCGTATAACTTTAGACAATGCTTGCAAATATTCAATATGATATTACTGCTACCGGTCAAATATTGTTACTACTCCACATGCCAAATTTTTGTGTCTAACCCATCGGTCAAATATTGCTACTAATCCACCGGCCAAATTTTTGTGCCTAAGCTACCGGTCAAATATTGCTACTAATCCACGGGCCAAATTTTTGTGCCTAACCCATCGGTCAAATATTGCTACTAATCCATCAGCCAAATTTTTGTGCCTAACCCATGGGTAAAATATTGCTACTAATCCTCTGGCCAAATTTTTACTAATCAACTAGCCAAATATTCTAATAGACTAACCATACGACGAACGTACGTAACTATATACAATATCCATTGATTATCGAGGGATTAGAGTTTACCCTTGAAGCGAGAGAAGCTGCCACCAACACAGCTCGAACACTGCTCCACCACCACAGCCTCAGCTCCTCCACCACAGCTCCATCACCATTGCCATTGTTCCACCACAGCTCCACCACCGTTCCTCCAACAAACCAACACCAAATCAAGACATGAGCTAACCCATCCGTAGATCGGGCTTCCTCTCCCTCTCTAGTGCTTTTGGATTGAAGTTTTTGTGGTCAAATCAAGCAAAATCTGAGAAAAAAGAAGTCTAGAAACGAAGAACACGAAGGGGAGAGAGAGAGGCTGCTGCTGGGCGTCGCGTGGAGAAGAAGGGCGGTAGCGGTCGCCTTATCTGGCCCCAGTCGGCTGGGCTGGCCGATTAGGCGATCGACTGCGCATTGAACTGCTAGGGTCCATGGGTCCAGCGGCCGACTCTTGGCCGACTCTCTGCTGGACGGTTGCGCTCCTGTCGGCCAGGGCCTGGCCGATTGGCCCAGTCGGCTTGCCCCTGGCCGACAAAGCCCTAGATCTGGAATTTCGAAAAAACGCATAATAGAACTCAAAATAAATAATAAATTCGTATTATTTAAAAAAAATTCGCTCAACGGCGAACTATTAATGTTTGTTTATATGCATTTTCTATTTCTTGCGTGGGCACGCTCCGGTCTTATCCGGTGCTCATGCCTGGCGCGCGTCGGATCGCTGGCGGATGGCCTGGATAAAGCGGCGCTAGCATCCAAAAAAACAGACAACACTCCGTCGCTATCGTCGACTGTTCAAACTCCTCGAGTCGAGCTCGTCTGCTTCCCCTTCCTCGTCTCTCGCCCCTTTCACATCCCTCTCGATCTCCGGCAGTAAATCCCACTCCACGCGGCGGCAAGTTGTCCGATGGGAAGCCGCGAGGGGCGGGGTTTCTTTCCTTTTTGGTGGAGCAGTGGTGGAGCTCCGTCGACGGCGGGGACGAACAGATCGGGTGTGGCGCATTCGAGTGGAGAATCAGAAGGGCGGATCGGTGAATCGACGTGTCCGAGTCCGGCGAAGGTGATTTTTCGAGTGGGCTGGTTGGCCATGCTCGGAGGTGTAGTCAAGTCGGCGGCATCATTCTGCTTCGAAACAACGGAGCACTTCTTCTGATCTGCTCGAGGTGGTTAGTGATTCCGTCCTTCCGTCCCACTGCTATTTGTTCGTTCAGATGCTGGTGTTTTTAGCTCTGAATCAAATTCATCATTGATATCGGGATGGCCTTTTAGATCGAAACTAGTATAGATTAGCCCAAATTTTTGGCCATGGAGGTGCTCCCTATGGTGCTCCTCTAGTAGTCTATGTATTTTTATTGCTAATACTACGTCGTGGTACTCGTCTATTAATCTCAAATGATTTGTTCATAGGGATGTTTTTATGAGATAAGTTTGTGCCATAGCACACAACAGGTTCAATATACAAGCATCATAGGACGTAAATTTCCAATAATTATTACAGCCTATGTTCGTACTATCGCTAACATAGGATGTATTTTTTTTTCTCTCATAACAGTGTTTCAGGCTGTGTTTGTACTGCTAGTCTATGTGTTGTGGTACCCATTTTATTACATTTGCAAGACATTTGTTACATGCATATTATGATCTGATTTGTAGTTTGTTTGTAGATCCATCTGAAATCATTTTGAGACATGTACATTTTTTCATACGCATATATGGTGTTAATGATTTAGTACGAGATGTAAACCTTTTGCCAATAAATACATTTTCAAATGGTCAAAATACCTTTTCTACATGTTGGATGTACAATGATCAGAAATCAGTACTATTTTTTGTTTACTGGTATCAGGATGTAATAATTGTAGCCTTTTTTTGGTAGATAGAAGGTGTTATTCAGTATGGAAATATTCAGCCTGATTCATGCTATGGGGGTTTGAATCCTGATTCATGGCAATAAATACATGTTGTTTTTAAAATGATTACCACACATTTATACTTAGACAACATGAGATGTAAATTATAGGGAGATAATTACATGCTGCTTCTTAAATGGTGTTTAACACATTTTTTTGCCACTGTTTTGCAGGCTTTTTAATTCTATCTGAAGGAAATCCTTTATTTTGTTTCCCACTATTATAAGATGATTCCAGCAGTAGCTAGCGGTATGAACACGTATAGAATTAAAAATAGTAGTAGTTTCATTTTTATAGTTCCTTTTTTTTGCTTGTAGAAAGTCTCTCGCACACCCAAAATTGGACAGTCCAAGTTAGGGAGAATGAAGCAGTGGTTGCAGTACAAGGCGAATGTTACTGAAGGAGAGCACACGGAGCCACCTGAAAATGAAGACCACGGGGATGAAGACCAAGGAGATGTGGAAGGACCATCCAGAAACAATAAAAATCAAGTAATGGACAGTCACTTTTCTCTCTGTTTTTACTTTCTTTACTGTCATTTTTAGCTTGTTAGTTCTGACATATTTAGTCCCCTTTTGTGCTTCTTTTTCAGAGCAATTTATTCAACCGCTCATCCCCGATGAAGATTGTCAGGGTTTGCAGATCAATGAGATGATCGGGGCTCTTATTCATGAGCGTAATTCACGGGCTTGTTAGGAATGAAGGTTTCCAAGCTTATGCCAGAGTTGTGCAGATATTTAATGGGATCCTTTAATTCACAAACATGCGAGCTGGATTTTGGTGATAGGGGAAGATCCCTATAACCACTCAGTCTGTTGTCAGGGTTATGGAAGTACCCGGGGGTGGCAATAAAGTTCCTTATTGTCTAGATGTGAACTCCACCGGCTTGATTCTGGAGATGTTTGGGATCCACAATGGGAAGCAGCCAACAGTAGCATTTGTCGAGAAGCTGCTAGGCCCAACCAACCCTCTTAATCAGGATTACTTGAGAAAGTTTTTCATCTACACCGTGTCCTCAGTTTTCGCCCCAAAGTTTTCGCCCCAAACACAGGGACTCTTGTTAGCACTAGATGCTACCCATTTGTCATCAACGCAAACGCAATCCGTCATCTCAACTAGGCCAAATTCATTATCGATGTTCTAATCCAGACAGCAACTGCTAAAGATAACAAGAATTAGTTTAAAGCATGCATGCCATATCTCATGGTGAGTTTACATAATCCAACTCTTGTTTTTACTTTTTTACCAAGTTCTGTTTTATGCTATGTAGGATGTATTTTTTTTCATGGTGAATTTGCCTGATGTAGTATCCACGGCGTGATTAGTAGTAGTTCATGGTAGGATGTAAATATCATGTTCAAAGATGTACTATGCCATTAGAAACTAGGCTGCATGTAAGTATTGTTCATTTTTTACATGGGAATCACTAGATAGGTGGTGCATCATTTTTATACCTATGATGTATATGAGCATGTTTATCTAGTTGTTTCTGATGCATCATTTCTTCTACATGCTCATAAAATGATTTTACATTATGCTATGTAGGGTAACTCATCTTTAGGATGTAATAAGCTTACCCTATCGTGTTTTTACCTGCATTTCTGCACGTAACTTTCTGCATTTTTGGCTTTTTAAGAGATATGTTCTTGTGGATTTTTTAGTATGTGTTTTGTTTGACAAATCTGATACATATGATATATATCATCTTTTTGTCTTGTACAGGTTTTATATGTTGATTCTCTTGAGACAGATGCATTAGATATACCCGAGGATGGAACTAGGATATGCATTTGGACAAACAAGATGGTGATACTTATAGTTGACCTTGATACAAACGGCGATGGCTCATTTGGAAAATTACCGGTAGGTTCTCATAAAGCAGTGTTCTCTTAGGATTTAAGCATATCTTTTTCATGCGTTTTTTTCACTGTTTTCTGAAATGTTTATTCACATGATTTTTTTCGTCTGCAGCTAAAGAAATGTTTCAGGATTAGGCTCTCTCTGTTCTTAGCAGAGCCTTCTGATGTGGATATGTTCGTCAAACGCCATGTTCCGGGCGACCATACTAACGAGGTTTGGACCATAGTGTCTCTTTTATTTACATCTAGCAGTTCCTTTTTTTCTCTTCCTTTTTTTGCTTATTCAAGTGTATTTTTTACTAAGCTAGCTCTTTTTGTATGTGTACTACACAGGACTTGGCAAAATATAGGGAAGTGGTAATAGAGATGTGTAATGTGTTTGAAGATGGGCTTGCCAAGTTTCTTACCTTGTCGAACAAAGAACACAAGGATATCAGACCAGAGCATAAGAATTTTTTTGCGGAGGAGGTGCAATGAGTCGTGCAGCAGCCCAAACGAAGAATGCGGAGACGCCGATCAAGGCCACTGCTAGTGGAAGTAAGTGAACAGATTGTAGCTGATATAGAATCTGCACCGACAGAAGTAGAGTTGACGGAACAAGTTGTTGTCAGAAATAATAACATGGAGGGAGAAAATGGGGACAAACAATTTGTTGGAGACATGAGCTGTGCTGAAAATGGAGACGTGCAAAAAATAGCACCTGAGATGGAAATAGGGAAGGATCACGAGGATGAAATGCAGACTGAGGATGGAGAAAAAGAGACAGAAAAGGAGACTAATTTGGAATGCCACTTTTTACATGCAGCTGGTAGTGGCACTCCAGAGATTTCAAAAGAGAGTGAGCTTAGTCTTGCAGAACCTGAACATGTGCCAACAGGACAGGATTCGACATTGCCGCTGGACCCACTGAAGTTGCTTCAATTATATGGGTCTGGGTCACAGTCTAGTGCAGATAACATTGGTGGGGCTGCCCCGCTGCTATCTCCTTTACCAGTTGCGCCTCCTTGCAAACAGCAACAACCTAAAGTATCATCAGGCAAGAGAAAGAAGTGTGTATCATTTGTGGACCAATTAAAGGAATCTGAAAAGGAAGACGAAAGTAAATGCATGCAGCCCAACAACATCTCTGCTGAAGTGAAAGCATCCCCTGTTGAGCAACTCAAAGGTGCAGCTTTAGGAGGGAGTCCAATTGGCAGACCAATCACTAGATCAATGTCTCCTCTAAAATCATTGGTTGCCACTTCCAAAGCAAGTCCTCGTCAAAAGCAGGGGCTGGTCCATGAAGATGTGACAGTTGTTTCACCTAGCCCAAGAAGGTCAAGTAGGTTTGCTACAGCTGAAGCAAGGGCAAACCGTAACAACCAGATGGCAATAACAACAAGCTTAGGAACTGTTGCTGAAGGTTGTAAAGTTGCAGATTCTACTATTCTATGCGATATCATGAACAAGAGGTTGTTTGGAAGTGTAGAAGGTATAAATGAAAGTGAACAAAAAATGAAGCGCTTGAAGCTGATAGAAGATTGCCCCTCATTCGATCTTGGGTTAGATGAATCACCTTGTGAGGATTTTGAAGCTGCCAAAACAGAGGTACCGGTTCAGGTAGAAGGGGATCATGTTATTGCATGTAGCAATGATGACAGAGGGGATTCTTTGGACAAAATCTACGCCATCATCGATATGCCTACCAGGACACCAGTTGGCGAGGATGGTCATAAAGTACAAGAAGAAACAGTTTCACTTAATGCGCCCAACAGTCTTACACCAATCTCTCAAGCTCATCAGCGAAGGGTGGTGAAGCCAGGCCCAGCAAGGAAGTCGTCGTTTGTTGATGTGGAAAGAAAGGCGTTTGCGTCAAAGTCAGCAATTGAGCTCTACAACAAAGTTTGCGAATACACGGGAAAGGATGTAAATGACCCTAATGAAGAACCTATCATCATCGACGACGGACGATGGTTCATCAACCTAAAATATTTGGCTGACTCAGTCAGGCCAGGCGAAAATTTGAGCAACTCAACATGCGAGATGGCTGTTAACGCTATGTCCATGGAGATGGCGCAACAGAAGAAATTTCTGATGCCACTTAGGATTGCGGTAAGATATACTTTTTTTCTTTGCAAAAACATATGCTTATGATATGCCACTCTATTTCAACCTTACATTCTTATAAAACTCCTACTTACAGGGAAAGCTTAGGAGTGCCACATGCTTTATGGATAAATCTGTCAAGAAAGCATTCGAAAACTCCCCCTCAAACTGGCTAGACCACAAGGAGATGGTAATTTGTTTTGTACTCTTTTTACGTCTATGTTTTAACTTTTTCAATTCAGACCCACAATATCATGTACATATCATGTTTTACAAGTGTTTAAGTTTTCTCCATGTACAGATCATGTTCTCTGTTCTCCAAGATCTCACACCGGATATTGAAGCAACAAGAGGGCACTATTATCTGATTGTTCTGAACCTAAAGACAGAGAGGTTTGAAGTAATTGACTCATTGAGGAGGGAGGGGGACAAGGGATTTCAATCAGATTACAGAGCAATTATTGGGTCTATCAAGAATATGTGGTCGTAAAACTACAATCTGTCCAAGTTCAACATCTCAAAATACAAAACATTGTACATTCCTACTCCAATGCAAAGCACGAAGTAAGATATCCCTTTTTGCTCCAAAATAAGAATGTATAACTGCAACTACAGTAGCTTTTTATAACATGTAAATTGCTAAAAAAAATTACATTTTCTGGGAACACCAGTTTTAGAACATGTAAATT
The DNA here is from genome assembly GCA_030063025.1 of Avena longiglumis. Classification (NCBI taxonomy): domain Eukaryota; kingdom Viridiplantae; phylum Streptophyta; class Magnoliopsida; order Poales; family Poaceae; genus Avena; species Avena longiglumis. The sequence continues at coordinate 139,475,189 of CP125978.1, read as the reverse complement.
TTACCAACATTTTTACTTTTTACCATGATATGTACCATGATTTTTACTGTTTGTACATCTGTATGGTCTAAATTACTGTTTGTACCATGCTTTTTATACACTAGACATGTAGAAAAAAATGAAAAACATGTAAATTCTGAAATTAAAAGTAAAATGTTGGTAAATTTTACATTCAGAACATGTAATTTTTAAGTTTTTTACATTCAGAACCATGCTTTTTACATTCAGAACATGTACCATGATTTTACATTCAGAACATGTACCATGCTTTTTATATACAGAACATGTACCATGATTTTACATTCAGAACATGTACCATGCTTTTTATACATTTAGATCATGTAATTTTTAGGTTTCTTACATTTTATAAACATGTTAAAAATGATGCAGTGTACTTGTGATGCATATACATTCAGAACATGTAAATTTGTACATGTAAATTTTTACTCCAGCTTTTCAACTTACTATAATAATGCTTTTCTACACTGATGTAAAATTTGAAACTTGTTTGTTTTCATCCATACACTGTTCACATTCTTTTTTTACATTGCTAACTATTTTTTTGCCACAAACAGTTTCGATTGTGGGTTTTTCATGCTGAAGTTTATTGAGTGCTGGAACGGGAGGATGATGCTGCCTTACAAGCAATCTGATATGCCTGTGATCAGGAAGCTTCTCGTGAAGAAATGGTTGGATCGCGAGGAGAACAAAGTAATTAACTGGCACGAAGTGCTTTTTCAGACATGATGTTCATTCAGGAGAACAAAGTAATACATGTCCTGTTAGAAAGGTACAAAATGGTTCTTTTTAATTACCGAAATTTGAATTTAACTTTCAGGTTACATTTTTTACATGTGTTTTAGTGTAAAAAGTTATGAATGTACCATGACACAGATTGCATCGTATAATTCAAACTAAAAAAGGCTGCATCAAACTAACTTCAGGTTTTTTACATACAATAAAACATTCTAGCCAGCAAAAAAATAGAACATTCTTTGCATTTCTTTAACACTAGTACTTAATAAAACATGTTTGCACACTAAACCATATCAGCAAAGAAGTTGAACACTGGTGGTTTTGGAACAGGAGAGATCTTGCTGGGTTTCTTTGACTTCAAATGTAGCCCGGACTTCTTCCTCTTCTCTGGAGGACGACCTTTATTTATAGTACATTCAGGGTCCTGAACATGCTGATATTGCGATACACTCCCTTGACCGTCATCACCTACAAACCCCAGCCCAGAAGGAGCTTCTTTTGTTTTGGTTTTACCCTTATTTGCTTTCCTCTTAGCTGATTCACTTAACTTCATAGCTTTTAGCTCATTACCCAATGCTTACATGTACTTATCCGCTAGAGCTTTTCCTTTGTCTGATTCGGCTGCAACCTTAGCGTGTTGCGTCCAGTCATTGCATAGTGTCCCATAACGCAGCAACTTTCTTTCCTTGTTTGTCAATTTCCTATCAGTTGGCACATCAGGGAGCTCCACCTTTTCTGGCACAATTACATCCTATATCTTTGTCCATCTAGGAAGTATATATCGTGGCGGAATAGACTGTACAGCACCAAGCTGTGCCATGACCCTCAACACATGGCAGCATAAAAGACCATCCCTACTAAATTTACTACACTCACACTGATATATTGATTCTTGCAAGTTAGCTTCCACTCTGTATGATCTGTTTCCATACCCAAACACAGCTCCCAATATTGGCACAACATCAAAGTGGAGCTCACCACGGAAACGCAAGTAAATGGGGCATGTGTACACGCTCAAAGCTTGCTTTTCCAGAGGGTAATCTCCCCACACCCTTAGAACTTTGTCTTCCATCTGGAACTCATTCGACTCTTCTGCCACATCTATCTTCTCTTGCAACTTCATGTACTGCTGGAAGAAATGGAAGAGGCTATTGTTAGGCTTTACATATCTTTTCAGAACTGCATTAAACCCTTCACTACGCGTTGTAGTTTGTAGGAATGGGAAAAGGCGATCTTTGTGGTATGCAGGGACAAACTCGGCCCTCAGATCATACAAAGCCATCAATTTTTTATTGTCCCCCACATTGTGCCGTAATATCATTTCTGCCCACCTTGCTTCAAATTCTCCAATTGACATGCTGTGATCTATAATATCATTCAATTCCTTTCGCATTTCCTCATGTGTGAACAAGAAATTACCCAGCACATTTTGCACGATGTGCCATCTACAACTCCGATGCCACGTGTCCGGAAACACAACTAAGATATAACTCTTCATGGACCCATCCTGATGAGTGATGAAGTTTGCAGGCTGCAAACCACCATGAGCTTTAAGGAATTGATTGTACAGCCAAACATAATCTTCAATTCTTTCATTTTTTTAAAAACCCACATCCCAGCTGAATAGACTGCCCATACCGATTTATACCAATGAATGGCGCAAATGGCATTTTGTAAGCATTAGTCATATACGTTGCATCAAATGACACACAATCGTTGTGGAGCTTGTACGCAGCCCTTGCTGGCCCATCATCCCAGAAGATGCGCTGAACTCTGTCTGCATGATCAAGATCCAGCCTATAGAAGAAATCTAGATCATCTTTTTTTACTTTTTCAAACTCGGCAAGCAACAAAGACATGTCTTTATATTCATGCCCTTCATCTAGTGTAGACATGAAGTTGTTGACATCCTTTGAATGATATGGAACATTAGCCAAGTTTTCGTACAACTCTGTCATAATAGACATCACCCTCCCGGCCGAGAGGTTAACCTTATGCAGTATCTTGATAAAATCTCTTTCTTCCTTGGGTATTCCTCTATGAGACCTCAAGTACTTTTTCAAGGAAAATTTCTTGATGCATGGATGATTGTGTTCCTCTATGAACATTGTGACATGCCACTTTTCAGCTCTTCTTTTAACTCTCAGACGCGCCTTGCAGTCCGTATTCTTTGTTATGCTACGGTTCCTCTGCCTTACATGTGGAGCTTCTTGCTGGTTAATGTCTTCATTTTTCCTACTTTTGTTGCATACAAAAAGCTGTTTGTCCTTCTGTTTGTCCAGAGCATAATTTCTGGAAATGCTGGCTTTGATGGAAAAACCAACACTCTTAGCATATCTATTATAGCATAACCTTGCATCTTCTAGAGTTTCAAAAATCATCTGTGGGTATGGTTTTTCTGCCGGAGTAAGGCTAGGTGTTGATGTAGGGGTTCGTAGCATGGAAAACAAAAATTTTCTATCGCATACAAACAAACAAGCCAAGATCTATCTATTAGATTGTAGCAACGAGTCGATGGAATAACTTACCCTCGAAGATTCCAAAGCGGTTAACGAGAGCATATTCTCGTGGGTGATGTAGTCGTACTCTTTCCGATCTCAAGATCGCGTAGACGATCCTTCCACATTGCGTTAAGCGCTTCCGCAATCGGTCACATCGCTGCTCGACGAAGACCTTCCTCTCCTTGTTCCGGAAAATGGAGGTTGTAGCACTCTCCTCGTGATTCCGGCAAAGACAACGACCGAAGTAGAGGGGAGATCTTGCAGGGCTTCGCCTTAAGCCGGAGCGAGTATGGTGGAGTATGAGAGAGAGCTATTAGTAGTCTAGGGTTAAGACACACCAATTAGAAGGATCTAAACCGAAGGCTAGGGCAATTAGAAGCTCTAAACCAAAACATCTCTAAACCGGAGGCTGTGGCTAGGGTTTAGATTTAGAGGATAGGAACTTGTGTGTCTAGAGGAGGAGGCACTGCCCCTCCTTTTATAGGTGGGAGGGGCGGCCAAGGGGAGGGAGTCCCTCCCCAAGTCGGCCTTGGGTGGCGCGCCGGCTTGGAGAGGAGGGACTCCTCCCAAGTCGGTTTCAACCTCCTCTTGCTTGTTTCCCTCAGTTTCCTGTTTTAGCCGTTTGACTTTCAAACTGGCCATTTGACTTTTCAGTTTTAGGATTCAATTTAATCCTTTATTTGGAACAGCGAGAACACTTAGTACATGATGCAATCATTCCAATATGTAATGACACATTCATGTACCCCTTCCCCCCGGAGTGTTGGACATTCCGGAACCTTCCAGAACATTCCCGATGAAAACACGTAATCATTCCCGAACTCAAACGGGACTTTCCTTATATGAATATTATTCTCGGACCATTCCGGATCACCTCGTGATATCCGGATCCCATCCGAGACTCGAACAACATTCGGTCTCTTTCTCATAATACCATAACTACTCAAACAATGTCGAATCCTTAAGTGTGTCTCCTACGGTTCGTGAATTATGCGACATGATCGAGACACTTCTCCGATCAATAACCAATAGAGGAATCTGGAAATTCATATGGCTCCCATATTTCTACGATTACTTTGATCGAATGAACCACTTACATACGATACCAATTTCCCTTTGTCTCACGATAGTTTACTTATCCGAGGTTATGATCGTGGGTATCTCTGCATACCTAGTTCAACCTCGTTCTCGATAAGTACTCTTTTCGCTCCGTGATATGTGATCCCTTGTGAGCCGGTCACATGCTTGCAAGCTAATTGGATGACATTTCACCGAGAGGGCCCAGTATATCTATCCGTCATATGGATGGACAAATCCCACTCTTGATCCATGTGTTTCAACCAATACTTTCGAACACTCAATGCCACCTTTATAGCCACCCGATTCACGGTGTGGTGTTTGATGTCATCAAAGCATCCATCCGGTAAAGGTGATATGCATGATCTCATGGTCAAAGGAATTAGGTTACTATGTATCAGAAAGCATATAGCAATTGAACTATTGAAATGACTTGATCTTTATGCTACGCTTATCTATAGGAGTATGTCCATCACATCATTCTCCTAATGATATGATCCTGTTGTTAATAACATCTCTATGTTCATGATCAGGAAACCATGATCATATATTAACCAACAAGCTAGTTTAACAAGATGCTTTACTAGGGACTCTTATTTTAGTTTACAAATCACACAAGTATTAATGTCTCCGGTTAATATAATTATAGCATGATATGTAAACATTTATCATAAGTATGAAGATATGATAATAACCTACTTTATTATTGCCTCTTGGGCATATCTCCAACAGTCTCCCACTTGCACTAGAGTCAATAATCTAGTTTCAAACCTTTGTGTATTCAACACCTATGGCTTTCCGATGTTGTATGTACACGATAGCTAGTGGTCAACTGATCTCCGGATCTGATACTTCCAGGTCCGTGTGTAATTGCATGTCTTTGCGTCTCTACGCATCACTCATTCTCTAATGATATGGCTTTGTATAAATTTGGTCTTTCGGTGTGACCTTTAGTTCTTTGGGGTTAAAACATGTTGATAATATTGTCGCACAATATATCTTCATAGTATTATCCCTCTGTGAACTACACCTAGTTTGATAACAAACTACTTGACACAAATGCCCTCTTTTGCTGCTATAATAGCATTCATATACTTAGCCTTTTGTTGTAGTATCTGTCACAATGTCTTAACTTTGGAACTCATCCAAATCCATTATGGAACTCACTTTCCATTACATTGTGCCACCCTTAGTTTAGATTGAGATAAACTTAATTTGTACTTTGTGACAAAGCTAGTATCAATGCAGTACTTTTACAATGAACTAACCATCTATTTGTCACTTCTACAAATAATATACTCTTAGTTCTTCCAAAAGATCATAAGAATATCCTTACTATTGTCCAATGATCATCTTACGAATCATTCTGGTATATGCTCACAACATTTAGAGCATAGGACATATCTGGATTTGTACATATCACAGTATGATTGATATAAATACTCTTTGTGATTTCATACATCAAGTATCAATCTATACTTGATTATTTGTTTCACTTTACCAAATGTCAATACACTTGAATATATCATCAACATTGAACTCTTTCAATCCTTTACGTGCGACAAGAACCTTTTCTTGTAGTTTCTATATTGAACTCGTTCAATATCTCGTCTATGTACTTGGCACAACCATATTAGCGTCTATTGATGCCAAATATTTGGGTTTTGCCTAAGTCTTTCATCGGGATGAAATTCTTAATATGTGTTAATAAAAGATACATTATTTCCAATCAACAATATGTCTTCCACATAATGTATTAGAAACATGTCTTAGCGCCCCCACTTAATTTCTTGCAAATGCAAGCATCTTCATTGTCTCTAATGAACTTTTAAACTCCTTTAACAGTTTCATCATAGTGAAGATTCCAACTCCGCGATGCTCACTTCAACCATTGAAGTTTGCATATGCTTTTAGCATCCTATGAATTAACAAAACCCTATGGACCGTGTTATGCACATGTCCTAGGTAACGATTCTATTAGAAGAACTTGTTTTGTTTATTAAACTATCATATAACAAAATTATATGTAGTGGTTGCTACATTAATCCGTCTAGACTAAATATCACTATGAAAGATCAAATCTTGTCATAGTCAACCTTTGAACATTGTTGTGAACCTTTTCCCAACATGTCGACTATTTCATAGATGTAAAACATCCATGTCTATTTCTTTATAGATCCAGACACAACTGTAAGGTCTTACACCTTTCTCGAGGGTCCTTCAAGTTCAAAACTTGATTTCTCGTGTATGGAACTATCACGGATTTTATGGCTTCAAGCCATTTGACGGAGTCAGGGCTCATCATCGCTTCTTTGCACGTAGTCGGATCATTATTGTCAAATAATGATTTAACTCTCAAATCTTGGTATTTGATTGTTCATCCGACCTACTTGTTTCAATAGGAACTTAGATCTCCGTGACCACAACCTTTGAAGTACGCGAGCCATGAGCATTGTTTGCTAACTCCGGAACACTTTTTCGGCGTTGCGCAACTTTGCACATATAGCTAAGGTTCTTTTAACCTTATCAAAGTTCTATTGTCCTCCCACTTAACTTTTCACGAAAAATTCCTTCTCAAAGAAACTTGACGTTCTAAGCAACAAACACTTTTGTCTCCGGTGTTTATGGAGGAATACTTAACAGTTATACAGAGACAGGTTCATCCGACTTTGGTTGCACACATCTTTCTTATGCATAGCATACCAATGTTTTAAGAAAGGACTACTTGGGTTTTATCCCAAACCATAACTTTATATGGTGTCATTTCAGCGGATTATGATGGAGCTCTTTTCAGTGGAAAACGGTAATCTCTAAAGCTTTTAATATTTAAAATACAATGGCAGTTTTATGAATTATACCTTTGATCTTACCATGTCAAACAAGGTTTAATTACATATCTCGAACGCTCCATACTCTTATGGTGTTTCGGGAAATGCAAATCCACGGAACGATTCCTTAAATCTTAGGTATTATGCTAAACTTGTAACTCAAATATCTTCCTTTATGATCTTATCATAAACTATTTATATTCTTGTTACAATGATTTTGCACTTCATCTTGAAAGTCTTTGAACTTTTCAAATGTTTCATACTTCATCCTTATTAAGTAAATATTCATATATTCACTCAAATTTCCGGAGAAAGCATATGAAGTTGAAATCCATCGCTCTTGACTACATAATGGACTTCGTACAACAATATGCACAAGTTCCAATAAGCTAGTCATTCGTTCCCTTTTGGCCTACGAACGAAGTTTTAATTATCTCTAGGAAAGTTTCACAAGCGTCAATTGATCAACAATCAAAAGACTCCAAAATTCCATCCACATGGAGTTTCTTCATGTTTTCTTTCCAATATAATTTAAACGGCGATGTCACTTCCTAAGTGATCTTTCAATCAATTTGTCTTTCGACCTTTTTAGCACTAGTTTTATGGATGTGATCTCTCCAACGAGATTTGTGAATCATCCATCTTTTATGAATTACGGAAATTATTTGAACAACCCTTTTGTTCTCATAATACCTGATAAAACAAATCCTGAAGGCAAGCTTTGATGTTTAACGAGCAACACAATAACCCTTTATTTGTTCTCAATAAACATCATCACATATTCTTTTGCTAGTTACTTAGGCCATTGTAGTTCATGAATTGTGTTGTTTCGTATGACGATTCATACCAACAAATTCAGTATCAAATACTTAGGAACCACATTGTTTAATAAGCAAAGAATATAGCCATAACATGTATATCATCTATATACTCAAGCTGAACAATTCTAGTCTTTTCTTTTACGCCATATATTTATGAGATTCTCTTCAAGATTTTCCTTTTCTATTTGAAAGAATCTATCAACATCAATAGTGGAGTCATACATATGACATATAGTCCAAAGCGTATAGTTAAATACCAATGTCTTTGGACTTGCACTTTGAAGTAGATTACCATCATCAAATGTTTGGTGTTCTTTCAAATTCCTTTCTTTAGTAATCTCTTGGTGTAGTAAACATTTTACCTACATCAAATATTCACCCTTATCATGGAATCGTCCATGATCAAGCTACTTTTAGCTTATAACGATGAATTATGAGTATAATGTTGCTGTCCAAAACCTTTTGGAGGATTAGGACAACAAGTGTCTCCAACCTTTTGCAAATTCTCATCAAATATTAGAACATGACTTTTGCCATATTATACTCTATCATGTTGTAACCACTACTTTGTTTTAGATATCACAATATCTTCCACATATCATGGTTTCTGAAACAACTCTTTCAGATCCTAGATAACCTTGATATTAAGACAATCCTTTGAATATCAAGAATCATGGAGACAAACATGATACTTATATACTAACATTGTAATTGTTACTCTTGATTTAATACCAACTATTAAACTTCATGGAGTAATCAAAACTTACTGAAAGTTTGCAATGGGATTTTTTAAACTTTAGATTAACACTTCAAAACAATACGATACCAGTTCGTAAAGTAACTTAACCAGAATTCTATAGTTCTATCATCTCAATTATAACTAAGCGCAAGGTGGTAAACGGATGCCAATGACTACAACAACTATGCAAATTCACTTTGATTTAGTTTATGATAAATTGATTTCTAATTAATAATTAAATTAATCTAGGTGAACTCCCACTCAAAACAATATCCCTCACATTGTTTTAGTGATCACACGAACCAAATCCACCACATCAAAACCGATCATCACGAGAGTTGATATAGCTTCAATGGCGAACAATCAACATGTTCATCATATCTACTATATGACTCATGCTTTACCTTTCGGTGATCCGTGTTCCGAGACCATGTCTGTACATGCTAGGATCGTTAAGATCAACCTTAGCTTCCGCATAAGCAAATCTGGCTTGATTACGTTGTATACACTCGCAGAATCTAACACACCCGATCATCACGTGGTGCTTCGAAACAACAAGCTTTAGCAACGGTGCTAACTAAGGGTGAACACTTAAGAACTTGAAATTGTGTGCTTGAGGGATCATCTTATAATGCTATCGTCGTCTACTAAGCAATACAAGATGCATAAAGGATTAACATCACATGCAATTCATAATATGTGATATGATATGGCCTTTCTTCTTTGTGCTTCCGATCTCCATCTTCTAGCACGAACATGATCTCCATCATCACCGACATTGCATCAAGGTCAATGATGCTTCTCCATGGTTGTCGTCCACCGGCTTCAACTATTACAACTACTTTGAATAGACACGCGGGTCTTAACAGAAATTAAAGACAACCATATGGATCCTGCCGGTTGCCTACTTACAATAAGGAACATTGCATACATCATATATAATCACAATCATGGCCATATCACATCACAGCACACCCTTGCAAAACAAAGTTAGACGCCTCTACTTTCTTTGCATATTTTACGTGGTTTGGGGCTTTCAATAAGTGTCGTTCTAACTTACGAACAAGAACCACAACATTGATACTAGTATTGTTAATCACCCGTTGTAAATTGGATCTTAACTATGCTAGGAGAAACAGGCACCCGCAAAGCCATTTATGCAATACAAGTTGCATGTCAAGCGTGGAGCAAGTGTCATGAACGATGTCATGTAAGGTTAGCCCGGGCCGCTTCATCCCAACATACCGCAAGATGCAAAGTACACAAGAAGCAATCGACAATAAAAGCATCAACGCCCACAGTGACCATTGTGTTCTACTCGTGCAACAGATATACATATAGACACGGCTCTGATACCACTGTAGGGGTTCGTAGCATGGAAAACAAAAAAATTCTATCGCATACAAACAAACAAGTCAAGATCTATCTATTAGATTGTAGCAACGAGTCGATGGAATAACTTACCCTCGAAGATTCCAAAGCGGTTAACGAGAGCAGATTCTCGTGGGTGATGTAGTCGTACTCTTTCCGATCTCAAGATCGCGTAGACGATCCTTCCTACACGCTCCGCAAGTAGCGCTTCATGATCGGTCACACGTTCGATACTGGCGAAGACCTTCCTCTCCCTTGTTCCAGAAAATGGAGGTTGTAGCACTCTCCTCGTGATTCCGGCAGCACAACGGCGTGGTACCGGAAGTAGAGGGGAGATCTCGCAGGGCTTCGCCTTAAGCCGGAGAGAGTATGGTGGAGTATGAGAGAGAGATATTAGTGGTCTAGGGTTTAGACACACCAATTAGAAGGCTCTAAACCGAAGGCTAGGGCAATTAGAAGCTCTAAACCAAAACGGCTCTAAACCGGAGGCTGTGGCTAGGGTTTAGATTTAGAGGATAGGAACTTGTGTGTCTAGAGGAGGCCATGCCCTCCTTTTATAGGGGAGGGGGCCAAGGGAGGGAGTCCCTCCCAAGTCGGCCTTGGGTGGCGCCAAGCTTGGAGAGGACTCCTCCCCCAAGTCGGTTTCAACCTCCTCTTGCTTGTTTCCCTCAGTTTCCTGTTTTAGCCGTTTGACTTTCAAACTGGCCATTTGACTTTTCAGTTTTAGGATTCAATTTAATCCTTTATTTGGAACAGCGAGAACACTTAGTACATGATGCAATCATTCCAATATGTAATGACACATTCATGTACCCCGGAGTGCCGGACATTCCAGAACCTTCTAGAACATTCCCGATGAAAACACCGGAATCATTCCCGAACTCCGAAACGGGACTTTCCTTATATGAATCTTATTCTCCGGACCATTCCGGATCACCTCGTGATATCCCGGATCCCATCCGAGACTCCGAACAACATTCGGTCTCTTTCTCATAATACCATAACTACTCAAACAACGTCGAATCCTTAAGTGTGTCTCCCTACGGTTCGTGAATTATGCGGACATGATCGAGACACTTCTCCGATCAATAACCAATAGAGGAATATGGAAATTCGTATGGCTCCCACATATTTCTACGATTACTTTGCGATCGAATGAACCACTTACATACGATACCAATTTACCTTTGTCTCACGATAGTTTACTTATCCGAGGTTATGATCGTCGGTATCTCTGCATACCTAGTTCAACCTCGCATCGATAAGTACTCTTTTCTCGTTCCCGTGATATGTGATCCCTTGTGAGCCAGTCACATGCTTGCAAGCTAATTGTATGACATTTCACCGAGAGGGCCCAGAGTATATCTATCTGTCATATGGATGGACAAATCCCACTCTTGATCCATGTGTTTCAACCAATACTTTCTGAACACTCAATGCCACGTTTATAGCCACCCAGTTACGGTGTGGTGTTTGATGTCATCAAAGCATCCATCCGGTAAAGGTGATATGCATGATCTCATGGTCGAAGGAATTAGGTTACTATGTATCAGAAAGCATATAGCAATTGAACTATTGAAATGACTTGATCTTTATGCTACGCTTATCTATAGGAGTATGTCCATCACATCATTATCCTAATGATATGATCCTGTTGTTAATAACATCTCTATGTTCATGATCAGGAAACCATGATCATATATTAACCAACAAGCTAGTTTAACAAGAGGCTTTACTAGGGACTCTTATTTTAGTTTACAAATCACACAAGTATTAATGTCTCCGGTTAATAAAATTATAGCATGATATGTAAACATTTATCATAAGTATGAAGATATGATAATAACCTACTTTATTATTGCCTCCTGGGCATATCTCCAACAGTTGACTCAACCTCTTCCTCTCCAACTGAATCGGCGCTAGACAATGTATTTTCTATTTCAGGACTCGTGCCAATAGATGGCCCGGTATCATCCCCAGATGGAGGAACATTGTCTGTATCCCCTGTAAGATCATCCCCAGAGTTGCCTAGCATGTCCTGGTCGGCATCATCTTCTTGTGCAGGGTTGTTTAGGTCAATACCAGCATCACCGAACCAAAAAGCCATACCTTCAAAAAAAAACATGAAAGAAATTTACATTTTCTTCTACACAAAAACAACAAAAGTTAACCAAGTGTGTAAACTTTTTTACATGTTACTTTCTATCATGCTACTACAAAACAGAAGTTCTTTTTTTACATGTTAGTATATCCCAGCTACTTTAGTGTCAACCTAACATATAATAAACTTACATGTACAAAACATTGAACCAGCATTTCCTTTCTTTTACATATAAGCTAATAAAACCCTGTTTTTTCTGACGATTCCAACTAGAGTTATTCTGGAGATGCCCAATGCTGGAAGAGGATTCCTGCTACTGGAGGTTTTGTTTTTCTACATGCTATGTTTGATGGATCCCTATAAATGGTTCATGCTCGATGAAATCTACATGCAAGTTGAATAACTACTGTATTCTTTTACATCTGGTTCACTTCTCTTCTTATGATACAGTGATCTTCTTATGATACAGTGATTTTTTTACATCTTGAAAACCTGTTGATCAGCGTCTAGATACCCCCTTGCAAGTATCTACTTTGGACATGGAAGTGGTCTGTTTTTGTACATAGTAAAAAAGATCTGAAAATTCATGATGTTCATGACAACTGCATGTAAAAAGAAAAATCGAGCAGGGATATACCTGTGTTCTTGCTTTTTTGTCCCCTTGTTATGTATTTTACTTCAGTAATCTGCCTGTAGTTTTCTGCTCCCCTGTATTGAGAGAAGGGGGAGGACAGATCTCCCTATATTGTTGTTTCCTGAAGTTTTGTACAAGAAAAGGAACGGCCATGGAGATTTTGCAGTCGGCGGCTGGAGAAGGAAGAAAGGGAGTAGGTAGAGTTGGGGAAAGGAAATGTGGGATGGAGATCTCGTTTTCGCCCCTGTACTTTTTTTCGTGGGCTGGCAACCGAAAAACAGGAGCTAGGCTGGTGTAAGAAACAGGAGCTGAGCTGGGCTGGGTTGGGAAGCGGTATCACATGCCACTTTGGGAAAGTTTTGAATTCGGATAGGGAAGCACCGCGTAAGACAATATAGAGCCCAGACACTGTGTAGCAACGTCGTTGTTTATAAACCTATAATGGTGCATTATGATTTGCAACTTGTTGTAATTAGATTACAAGTAAGACTAAGATAAAATCATTGTACGTGGTTTTATCCTGTGGTTGTCGCCGTATGAGCCGCTTATCCATGGGAATTTTACATGTTGGGTTTTCTGTTTTGACGAAACCTGCGGAACTTTCTCTGCTTGAATTTTTGATAATGTACAACTTAGAGCATCTCCAGTCGTTAGCCGAACCTAGGCCGAAAATCGGACCATTTTTTGGCCGGACGAAACTAGTTTTTGACCTGGGTACGCCCATTTTTCTACTCGCGTAATCAGGCCGAGTTCCTAAGTTCGGCTAAAATTTATTAAAGATGGGCGAATTTCATTAAGTTGGGTGAATATAGGCGGATTACATCAAATTTAAACTAAACTACTGCATAATAAACTTAAAATAAAAGGCCTGTCGTGGCCTCCACATGTGACTTCGCTGTTCTACAGGCCGAAGTTTCTGTAGAACGTTGTGTAGTCGGGGTCGGCGCGGCCGTCATCCTCGCCGCCATCATCATCGTCGTCGCTCGGCGGCTGGTTCTGGTGGGAGCTCCCCTGGCCTGCGTCGCCGAACCTCCAGGGCTGGTAGGACGGGCCTTCGTCGTTGTCGAGGACGTAGAGTGGGGCGTCCTGGTACGCGAGCTCACGCCCGGCCAACGGCCGTATCCGGGCGGCCTGCTCCTTGGCTTGCTGTTGCAGGATGAGGATGCGATGTCGCTCCGCCTTCTTCCAGTCCTTCCTGGACCATTTCAGGATATCCGGTGAGGAGGGCTCGACCGGCGGTGGCGGCGGCGCCGCCGTGTAGTGGAGCGATTGCTTCAGCGCCATCTTCAAGGCAGCGTCTTCGGCTGGTGCCAAGTCTTCTGTCTTGGGGCGGCGGAGATGCAGGCGGCCGGTCGGCGACGCTGTTGTCTGCGGCTCGCCGATGACGATGCCGCGCAAGCGCGTCCGTGGTAGCGAGCCCACAGGCGACTTTGCCTCGCGCTTGACTGCCATCGGCGTGCGCAGCGGCGCCGAGCCGGAGGAGTGGGATGCCGACGCGGAGGAGGACGAGCTCATGCTCGCCATCCTCCTCGGCATCCAGTTCGGCGCGGGCCCTGGCACGCCGCGTCGATGTCGCGAAATCCGAGCAGCGTGTTCCGCGTTGATGTGCTCCATCACCGCCGCAAGCGTTCGGCCTGGTGCGCTCCACCAACACCGGCGGCCAGCCGAGTTGTTGCGCTTCGGTGACGACTCGTTCGACGGCCCCTCGTGGCGAGCGAGCTCCTACTCGCGCCGGTCCGCGAAGAACTGCTACCAGTATAGGAGGTTCTCGGTGCTCTCGGCTTCGAAGGGGTCGTCCATGCCGCCAATGTACTCTTGTACATCGTACGGTAGCTCCTCCAGCGTAGGCGCCGGCGGGATAGGGATGTCGTCGGCGCTCAGCTTCCACCTCGGAGGCATCCGCGTGTCCGGCGGCGCCATATAGCCGGCATCGTACAGCATGCGCGCCTCCCATGCCTGGAGGGTGCGCCGGCCGAAGCCGTTCACCACAGCGCCGTCGTCGGGGTACCGTGAAGGGTTTCGTGGCATAGTAAATCAAAATTTTCTACGGATGCGAACAGAGGGAAAGCCAAGATCTAATCTAGGAGATGCAAACAACGAGAGAGATTGGATTAGATCTTCATACCCTTGAAGATTCAAGATGGAACGCTCGTTAACGTGGGTGATTTAGTCGTACCCGCTTCTCCTCCTCGCGATCCGATTCGATCTAGCACCACAAGTGGCGGTGCCTCCGTGAGATGCACACGTGCAGCACCTCGACGTATCCTCCGTCCTCGGTCCAGCAAGTATGGTGGAGAGACGGATTGGATATACAACACGACGGCGTGGTGTATATGGTGGAGAGTTTCTGCAGCAGGGCTTCGCCTACACGCAGTCGGGAGGGAGAGAGGAGGGGAAGCAGGGCGGATAGGGTTGGAGGGGAAGGTGTGGGGGTGGTGTGCCCCCATCCCTCTTTATATAGAGGGGTGGGGCGCAGCCCTAGCCCCTCCCCCAAGCCCAAACCGGTGGCCCCAAAGGAGGAGGAGTGGGGGGCAAGGAAACCCCCCTTCTAGAAGCTCTATCTAGGGTTTAAACCCTCTTTGGCCGGCTGGGCCCTATGGGGCCTTGTGCCCCTGGCCCAATGCGGCCAGGGCACTCCCTCATAGGCCCATGCCCCCTCCCGGAAGGTGGGGCCACGTTGGTCCCCTTCCGGAAGGTTCTAGAAGCTTCCGATACAATACCGATTAACCCGGAACAATTCCAAACTCCAAAAACTGCACTGCCTTATATGAATCTTATTCTCCGGACCACTCTGAAACCTCTCGTGATGTCCCGGATCCCATCCGAGACTGCGAAAAAACTCATAAAACAATTATCCAATCTATCCTAGCCGAGACACGTTAAGTGTGTGACCGCGGTTCGAGAATATGCAGACATGATCTTCTATCAATAATCAACAGCGGGGTCTGGAAACCCATATTGACTCCCACACATTCATAGATGATCATATCGGATGAACCACGATGCCAGGATTCAATCAATCCCATATATATTCCCTTCGTCTCGCGATATTTTACTTGCCCGAGATTCGATCGCTTGCATCGTCATACCTAGTTCAATCTCGTTCACAGCAAGTACTTTACTCGTTCCGTAATCCTATATCACTTTGTGATTAACTCCTTAACCACATACTTGCAAGCGGTGTTGATATCGATTACCGAGTGGGCCCGAAGTATATCTCTCCGACTTGGGAGGGACAAATCCCATCTCGATACATACAATCCAACAGATACTTTCCGATCACCTGGGAGACACCTTTATGAGCACCCTCTCATAGGATGACGTTTGATGATCTCAAAGCTTTCTTCCGATACCAGGGAGTTGTATTATCTCATGGTCTAAGGAATACAATATTTGACATAAGAAAAGCTTCGCAAAGACGAACACGATGACACGATCTAATTGATTCGCTTAGTTTGGTCTCCATCACCATATCATTCTCCCAATGATATGATCTCATTATTAATCGACAACTCATGTCCATGGTTAGGAAACCTTAACCATCATTAATCAATGAGCTAGTCCATAGAGGCGCATTAGGGACACGGTGTTGTTCACAAACCACACAAGTATTAAAGTTTCCGCTAATACAATTCTAGCATGGAATATAAACATTATCATGAACAAGAATTATAATAATAACATCTTTATTATTGCCTCTAGGGCATAATTCCAACAGTCTCCCACTTGCACTAGAGTCAATAATCTAGTTTATATTTGGCAACAATCTCACACCCATGGCACTGAGGTGCTGATCATGTTTTACACGTGGAAGAGGTTTAGTCAATGGATCTGCGACATTCAGATCTGTATGTACTTTGCTAATCTTCAGATCTCCATCTGCTATATAATCTCGGATTGTATGAAACTTGCGGTTGATATGCTTGGTATTTGGATGATATCTTGGTTCCTTAGCGAGTGTTATGGCGCCAGTGTTGTCACACAATATCTCCAGTGGGTCCAATGCACTTGGAACCACGCCAAGCTCAGTGATGAAGTTCCTAATCCAAACTCCTTCACTTGACGCTTCTGCAGCAGCCATGTATTCCGCTTCTACTGTAGATCCTGCGATCACGCTTTGCTTGCAGCTTCTCCAGCTCACAGCTCCTCCATTCAAAATATACACGTGTCCTGCCTGAGATTTAGAATCATCCTTGTCGGTGTCGAAACTAGCGTCGACGTAATCTTTTACGACGAGTTGTTCATCACCCCCATAGACTAAGAACATATCTTTAGTTCTATTTAGGTACTTTAGGATGTTCTTCACGGTTGTCCTATGTTCCACTCCTGGATCACTTTGATATCTGCTCGTCAAACTAAGAGCATTGGACACATCCGGTCTAGTACACAGCATGGCATACATGATAGAACCTATGGCCGAGGAATAAGGCACTTTGCTCATAGCTTCCCTATCATTTACCGTAATGGACACCGAGCCTTGCTCAATATCTTACACGACAACATAGGCCTCGAACCTTTCTTTGCCTTATCCATTCTCGAACCTTTTCGAACTTTGTCTAGGTATGTACCGCTTAAAGCTATCAGGCGTCTTTGTCTATCTCTATAGATTTTGATGCCCAATATATAAGCAGCTTCACCTAGGTCTTTCATTGAAAAACACTTGTTCAAATAACTCTTCACATCATTAAGCATGTTGATGTCATTTCCAATAATCATTATGTCATCCACATATAGTACTAGAAACATCACCGAGCTCCCACTCTCTTTCTTGTAGATGCAAGCTTCACAGCAATTTGGAACAAATCCAAAGCTCTTGATCACTTGATCAAAACGAAGGTTCCAACTCCGAGATGCTTGCTTCAGTCCATAAATGGAACGCTGAAGTTTGCATACTTTATCAGCATCCTTAGGATCGACAAAACCTTCGGCTTGCATCATATACAACTCTTCATCAATGTTGCCATTGAGGAACGCAGTCTTGACATCCATCTGCCATATTTCATAATCATGAAACGCAGCAATTGCTAATAAAATCCGAATGGACTTAAACATCGCTACGGGAGAGAAAGTCTCATCGTAGTCAACACCTTGAACTTGTCGAAAACCTTTCGCGACAAGCCATGCTTTATAGACGGTAACATTACCATCCGCATCCGTTTTCTTCTTGAAGATCCATTTGCACTCAACGGCCTTACGGTTGCTAGGAGGGTCCACCAAAGTCCATACTTGGTTTTTGCTCATGGATCCCAATTCGGATTTCATGGCTTCTAGCCATTTCTCAGAGTCTGGGCTCATCATCGCTTCCTCATAGTTCGTAGGTTCACTGTCTTCAACTAACAAGACAGTCAAGACAGGGTTGCCGTACCACTCAGGAGGGGCACACGACCTTGTCGACCTGCGACGTTCAGTAGCAGCATCGTCTGAAGCTTCATGATCCTTATCATCAGCTTCCTCTATTGTTGGTGCGGGCGGCACAGAACAATTTCAGGTGTTGCGCTACTCTCCAATTCAAGAGAAGGTTAAATAACCTCGTCTAGCTCTACTTTCCTCGCACTCACTTCTTTCGAGAGAAACTCCTTCTCAAGAAAGGAACCATTCTTTGCGACAAACACTTTGCCTTCGGTTCTGTGATAGAAGGTATACCCAATAGTTTCCTTAGGGTATCCTATGAAGACACATTTCTCCGCTTTGGGTTCGAGCTTGTCCGGCATCAACTTCTTGACGAAGCTTCAGATCCCCAAACTTTAAGAAACGACAACTTAGGTTTAGCACCAAACCACAGTTCATACGGTGTCGTCTCAACGGATTTAGATGGAGCCCTATTTAAAGTGAATGCAGGTTTCTAATGCATAGCCCCAAAATGATAACGACAAATCAAGAAGAGACATCATTGATCGGACCATATCTAATAAGGTTCGATTCCTGCTCGACACACCATTGCTACTGTGGTGTTCCGGGTATGGAGTTGCGAAACGATTCCGCTTGCTTTAAGATGCGTGAGAAAATCATAACTCAAATATTCACCTCCACGATCGGATCGTAGAAACTTAATCTTTCTGTTACGATGGTTCTCCACTTCATTCTGAAATTCTTTGAACTTTTCAAATGTTTCAGATTTATGTTTCATTAAATAGATATACCCATATCTACTTAAGTCATCGGTAAAAGTGAGAAAGTAGCGATATCCACCGCGCGTCGAAACACTCATCGGTCCGCATATATCGGTATGTATGATTTCCAACAAGTCCGTTGCTCGATCCATCATACCGGAGAACGGGGTTTTGATCATCTTGCCCATGAGGCATGGCTCGCATGTGTCAAATGATTCAAAATCAAGAGACTCCAAAAGTCCATCAGAATGGAGTTTCTTCATGCGCTTTACACCAATATGACCTAGACGATTGCAGTACACAAATAAGTAGTATTATCACTATCTACTTTGCATCTCTTAGCCTCAATGTTATGGATGTGTGTTTCATCCTTTTCGAGATTTAGAAGAAATAAACCATTCACAATAGGTGCATGACCATAAAAGATGTTACTCATATAAATAGAACAACCATTATTCTCCGATTTAAATGAATAACCGTCTTGCAATAAACAAGATCTAGAAATAATGTTCATGCTAAACGCAGGCACATAATAACACTTATTAAGGTTTAAAACTAATCTCGAAGGTAAAACTAAGGAGAGCGTGCCGACGGCTATCACATCAACTCTTGATTCGTTGCCAACGCGCATCGTCACCTCATCCCTCGCAAGCCGCCGTCTATTCCGTAGCTCCTGTTTCGAGTTACAAATATTAGCAACTGAACCGGTATCAAATACCCAGGCACTACAACGAGGGCTAGTAAGGAAAACATCAATAACATGTATATCAGATATACCTTTGTTGGTGTCAGCCTTCTTGTTCGCTAAGTACTTCGGACAGTTACGCTTCCGGTGACCCTTGTCCTTGCAATAGAAGCACTCAGTGTCCGACTTAGGACCAAGCCTGAGCTTCCTCTCAGCAGGGGCAACGCGCTTGCCGCCGCCTTTCTTGAAGGGCTTCTTTGCACCCTTAACTTTCTTAAAGGTGGGGGGCTTGTTGACCATCAACACATGATTATCCTTTTTGATGTCCACCTCCGCAGCCTTCAGTTTTGCGAAGAGCTCGGTGATCGTATCAGTGGAACCAATCTGATTGTGAGTCACTACAAAACTTTTGTAGCTGGGAGAGAGTGATTGCAGAACCCTGTCAATCTTGAGCTCCTCTGGAATCGTGCATTCCAGTTGCTCAAGGCGTTGAGTGTATCCCGTCATCTTAATGGCGTGCTCACTAACGGAACTCCCTTCCTCCATCTTGCAGTTAAAGAATTTCTTAGAGATCCCATATCTCTCAGAACGGACCTGAGTCTAAAACATAGTTTTCAACTCCTCAAGAATCTCAAAGGGCCCGGCGAACTCCTCAAAACGATTTTGAAGATCCGATTCCATAGCATACAACATGGCGATCTTAATCAAATCAAAATCATCCTTGCGCGATCGACTTTTCTCATCACCGCCGCAAGAGCGTTAGGTCACCTAACGCTTTCCCAAGGACATAGTCCTTTTGACCGCCAGAGAGAATGATTCTTAGATTGCGGAACCAATTGGTGAAGTTAGACCCATTGTTTCTAAGCTTTTCCTTCTCAGCAAAAACGTTGAAGTTGAAGTTGGACTTAGCCATTTGACCTACGGTATTTGCAAGTACAAATTAGACTATGTTCATGATAACTAGTTCAACTTTAATCAAATTACTAGATGAACTCCCACTAAATTCAACATCCCTCAAGTTGTTTAGTGAACACGATCCAAATTCACCACACCTAATCCGATCATCACGAGAAGAGATGTGGCTTCAATGGTGGACAACGAAGTGTCGATCATATCATTCATATGACTCATGCTTAACCTTTCGGTTCATGTGTTCCGAGGCCATGTCTGTACATGCTAGGCTCGTCAAGTTAGACCCAAGTATTTCCGCGTGTGCAAAACTGGCTTGCACCCGTTGTATGTGAGCGTAGAGTCTATAGCACCCGATCATGTGATGCTTGGACACTACGAACTTTCGCAACGGTGCATACTTGGGGAGAACACAGTTTTTATCTTGATCTTTAATTGAGGAATCATCTTATAATGCTACCGTCGCGATCTAAGCATAATAAGATACATAAAAGGATAAACATCACATGCATATAACTTTATGTGACATGGTATAGCCAATCTTCGCGCAATGATCTCCATCTTGTGCGTTCCGGCATGATCTCCATCACTCCACCATGATTGCCTCCACCACGAATAGCAACTACAACTATTGCTAACTACTTAGCGATAAAGTGAAACTATTACATGGCGCATAAGAAGTTGACACACAGGTCATACACAATTATAAAGACAACCATATGGCTCCTGCCGGTTGTGTACTCATCGGCATGCAAGTCGTGAAACATTACAAAACATGATCATCGCATACATTATACACATCATATCTTGGGCCATACCATATCACAGAAAACACTCCCTGCAAAAACAAGTTAGACGCCTCTACTTTGTTGTTGCATGTTTTACGTGGCTTATGGGAGTAGATGCTAATAACGATTCTTACCTACAGAAAGCCACAGCGGTGATATTATGGTTGCCAAACTCCGGTGTTAATCCCATGATAACTATAGTGAGAGAAACTGACATCCACCAGCCGCATGTGTGGAACAAGCCACACGTCAGGTGCGGAGCCGGTCTCGCGAACGACGTCGCGTAAGGTTGGCCTGGACCGCTTCAATCTCACTATCCCGCGTCATAAGAAGAACACAAACAAGAGGCTTGCAACAGAAAACATCAACGCCCGCAACAACCATGTTGCGTTCTACTCGTGAAACACATCTACGCATAGATCTAGCTCGATACCATCAAGGGTTTCGGCATAATAAATCAAAATTTTCTACGGATGCGAACAGAGGAAAGCCAAGATCTAATCTAGGAGATGCAAACAACGAGAGATTGGATTAGATCTTCATACCCTTGAAGATTCGCCTGCGTGAACGTTCGGAACGTGGGTGATGTAGTCATACTCGCTTCTCCTCCTTGCGATCCGATCCGATCTAGCACCACAAGTGGCGGTGCCTCCGTGCAGCACCTCGACGTCTCCTCCTTCCTCGGTCCAGCAAGTATGGTGGAGAGACGGATTGGATATACAACACGACGGCGTGGTGTATATGGTGGAGAGTTTCTGCAGCAGGGCTTCGCCTACACGCAGTCGGGAGGGAGAGAGGAGGGGCAGCAGGGCGGCTAGGGTTGGAGGGGAAGGTGTGGGGGGTGGTGCGCCCCCAGCCCTCTTTATATAGAGGGGTGGGGCGCAGCCCTAGCCCCTCCCCCAAGCCCAAACCGGCGGCCCCAAAGGAGGAGGAGTGGGGGCAAGGAAACCCCCTTCTAGAAGCTCTATCTAGGGTTTAAACCCTCTTTGGCCGGCTGGGCCTATGGGGCCTTGTGCCCCTGGCCCAATGCGTCCAGGGCACTCCCTCATAGGCCCATGCCCCCTCCCGGAAGGTGGGGCCACATTGGTCCCCTTCCGGAAGGTTCTAGAAGCTTCCGTACAATCGATTAACTTAACAATTCCGAACTCCAAAAACTGCACTGCCTTATATGAATCTTATTCTCCGGACCACTCTGGAACCTCTCGTGATGTACCGGATCCCATCCGAGACTCCGAACAAAAACTCATAAACTAATTATCCAATCTATCCTAGCGTCGAGACACGTTAAGTGTGTGACCCTGCGGGTTCGAGAATATGCAGACATGATCTTCTATCAATAATCAACAATGGGTCCGAAACCCATATTGACTCCCACATTCATCGATGATCATATCGGATGAACCACGATGCCAGGATTCAATCAATCCCATATATATATATTCCCTTCGTCTCGCGATATTTTACTTGCCCGAGATTCGATCGTCGGTACCGTCATACCTAGTTCAATCTCGTTCACAGCAAGTACTTTACTCGTTCCGTAATCCGATATCACTTTGTGATTAACTCCTTAACCACATGCTTGCAAGCGGTGTTGATATCGATTACCGAGTGGGCCCGAAGTATATCTCTCCGACTTGGGAGGGACAAATCCCATCTCGATACATACAACCCAACAGATACTTTCCGATCACCTGAGAAACACCTTTATGATCACCCTCTCATAGGATGTCGTTTGATGACCTCAAAGCTTTCTTCCGATACCAGGGAGTTGTATTATCTCATGGTCTAAGGAATACAATATTTGATATAAGAAAAGATTCGCAAAGACGAACACGATGACACGATCTAATTGCTTCGCTTAGTTTGGGTCTGTCCACCATATCATTCTCCCAATGATATGATCTCATTATTAATCGACAACTCATGTCCATGATTAGGAAACCTTAACCATCATTAATCAATGAGCTAGTCCATAGAGGCGTACTAGGGACACGGTGTTGTTCACAAACCACACAAGTATTAAAGTTTCCGCTTAATACAATTCTAGCATGGAATATAAACATTATCATGAACAAGAATTATAATAATAACATCTTTATTATTGCCTCTAGGGTATAATTCCAACATACCGTTCGGCCATGGCTGGGAAGGGGAAATGGTGAGAGAGGGTTCGCCGGAGTTTGAGCTTGTGGATGGGGGAGCTGTGAGAGAGTGTGAAGATCCCCGACGAGGGGCACGGCTTATAAAGGCCGAGGTGAGCAGCGAGGGCGGGAAAAGGGGAAACGGCGGGAAGTTAGTGCCCACCGGTCCGTCGCGGGAGCCGAGGCGGCGACGATGGCGCTATAAATCGGCGACGCGTGGCCGACACGACGGGCAGTTAATGTCTGGCGGTCGCCGCGTGGTTCCAAGGATGACGACGACTCGGCTTCCGTCGCTGACTCGGCGGGTCCACGCGCCGCTTCGGGTTTTTTTCGCCGAATTCGCTGAGTTCGGCGTTCTCAGGGCGTACCCGGAAACCTGGGTTCGGCCTGGGTAGTCCGGACCAAAATCGACCCGAATCCGGCCAAAAACAGGTCCTGAGTTGCTTCGGATGGGCCTGTTTTGAACCCGAACGAGGTGGGACTATTTCCAAGAAATAACCTTTTTTTAAGTCTCGGTATATCCCTCTGGATTCTGCACGCAGCAACCCAGCACTCATGATGGGCATATCATCACGCTTTTCTTGTCCGTTGTCTCTCTTCCTATCGTGTATGTACGTCACGAGGTCGGAAAGCATGATAAGCGGGTCGTGACGGCAACAAAAAAATGAACTGCTTTTTTATTTAAGTGTGGCATCCGTGGAATTTTATATCTGTTGGGAGGACAAAATGATTTAAAAAAAAAGTTAGACCAGAAAAAACACTTCGTTTTTTATTATTGGGTATAGATAGCACAAATGCTCGTGCGTTGCAACAGAAAAAATAATAATTTTTGAATAAAAAAGTTGACACGGCCTAAATTTTCCCAAAATTGATCAATACAAAATATTCTTGCCAAAATTTTGCCATTCCTTCTTAAATTGTTGCATCTCTTTTAATGATGCCATCTCATTTAATGGTGCCATCTCAACTGACACAAATCCAACTATTTAAAAGAGAACCGTAAAAGAATAGAGAGACTAACATTTCACATTGTAACTTGAAATAAAATGTACAATCTCCTTAGAGCTCTTATATAAATCCAATCTTATTTCATCATTAATCTTTTTCCATGAGATTGGTTGGAGGTCTCATCATTAATCTTATTTCATCATTAATCCAACTATTCATCTCGACCGGGGCTGAGGCGAGGAATCGAGTGGCCATAATCTTTACAGGATTCCTTAGGATTAAGTTCATACCGACCTCGATGTGGTAAGATTAGATGGGCCAGTTGACTTTATTTAGCTGGGCCAGTTTGGCGCTACACTCTTAAAAAAAAAGTTCGGCGCTACCGAGCAACTTGGTTTCCTATGTAGGTTGTTGAGATTTTTTTTTCCACTTATGAGTTGTATCGGTGGTAATATAGGATTTGGTGGGAGGGTAAAGTCGTCTAAAAAAGTATTGGACCGGAAGAAACACTTCGTGCTTTATTATTAGGTATAGATATAGATTACATTAGATATAGATTACATGATATGTATAAGATTGTCTTATTAATTATTGTACATGCCCTAAACAACAACCAGGCCATACCCAGCCTGCCGATATGCTGAAGGATTTCATTCACGAAAACACAACACTTTCATGTACTCCCTCCAACCCATATTTGTTGACTTGGATTTATCAAAATTTAGATAAACCTATATACTAAATAGTGTTTAGATTCATTCAAATCTAGATAAATTTGAGTAAATTAATATGGGTAGAAAGGAGTACTAGGTTTACATTCAAACAGGACACACTTCCTATTACTTATAGTTACTTCAAACAGGAGTACTTCCATTCAGTACTTATAATTACTTATACACACGACCGGTTTCTTCAAACAAAGCTAACAGAGTAGCAAAACACAAGCCCCACGACTCCTACTTCCAGTTTTCTTCAAACAAGGACAAATTCCAAGCATAACCACCGACATCAGCCAGATGGCAAAGACGGCCTCTGACCTGCACTCCAAGAGCAGTATCATTTGCGCCCTTTCGAACGTTTCTTCTCCAGCCTCTGCCTAGCACGTTCAAACTCTTCCTCCGTGGGCTCCGAGCTGCTTGCCTTGGACGCCTTGGACTCGCACTTGGACATTATGGATGAGACCAACGAGTCAAATTGCCCCTTCCTCTGCTCCCTGCGCTGCGAGATTGCCAACATGAGATCGCTCTCCTGGCTTTTCTTTTTCCTATGGAAGTTCAGCAGAAATTCAGTAGTGACTAGTGAGAGGGTGATGAAGAAAATATCTTTCAGATGATCGAAATTAGATTAAGTGTATTAGGGAGGTAAAGGTGGAAGCTTACTTCACTCTCCTCTCTAATGGATTTGTGGGTGGCTCTATCTCAGAGATCTTTTTAGCCCATTTCTCATACGCCTTTGTGGACTTCAGCTCGCCTGCAAATCGGAAGGAGATGGTCAAATCACTGCACATTAGAAGTTTCAAGGAGCAGGTTGACTCAGACATGCATAAACTAGGCATCCCACCTCATTGATTAACTGGAACAAGAGATCAATTTTGGTAAAATTGTGGTGGCAACAGCATATAATTATTTACCTTCAGCAATGGCCTGGTCAATTATATCTTTAAAGCGGTGGGAATCAAGCTTGGCATCTGAACAAATCATTGAACAGAAAAGTCTGCACAAAAGGATAGCAAGTTAAGATAGAATTGAAATCCAGTTGTTCACATGCAGTCTATCCATTTTTGGAATCAATATTTCAATCCAGCCTAAAAGCACAGTAATTTACAACAGTCACCTGTTCATCTTGCCCTTAAATTTGGTATAGAGGTCCTTCAAATCCTTTTTCTCAGAATCTGACCCTCTGTACTTTGCTTCAAAATCTTCAATATCAGCCTCAGTAACCTAGTAATTCAGACAAAGCAAAACCATCACCACGCATTGTACAAGCAAATGGAAAGCCATAAGTTTCTCACTGACATGGAGCAAACACGTACCTTTTTGAATACTGTTCTGAAGTAAGCTTGGAGATTGTCTGCAGCTTCTCCAACCAGTGCCTAAGAGGAAAGATAAGGTTCCAGAATATTTCACAGAAACTGAACGAAGGGAAGCAAAATACTAGGATTAGAAGCTCACATCATCATCAGTAATGCCAGTCTCATCATACAATGCTCTTTTCTCCTCGTCTCCAAGAATAGATATCACCTTCTGCAACTGCTGAAATTTTTCGTTGGCTTCCTGACATCACAGAACACTCCAATTGTGAGAACTGGCACTTATTTACTCCATAAATAAAGGTTTGAAACTGAGGTTCTACCTCATCTGCAGGATTCTTATCAGGGTGAAGACGCAAGGCCAACTTGTGATACGCCTTCTTGATTTCCTGCTGTGAAGCTGTCCTCTCAACCCCTAAGATCTGAATGATGAAGAAAACAAGGGGATATCATGAGGTATGTCTTATGAAAGAGGAAGAGGAAAAAGGAGCATAACTATTATTTCTGCATGTACTCTTATAAAATTCAGAGTTAATCCCTTTTTAAGGCTCTTGCCATGGACTGGTTTGAACACTTTCAGCCCATAGTCTATACAAGGTTTTCTACCAAGTTAAGCTTAATCAGGCCACATGCATCCATTGACTACAGCTTTGCATTGAAAATGAAGACACGAAAAAGCCTAGCATAGATGGTTTAGGAGCTGTGAAGAAATATACACAAACCATGGATGCAAGGCACAGGTATTGTTCATCTAACAAAACGATAGATCTTGATTTAACTAGACATGAATCACCAGTTGCAAACTGTCTGTGCCCCCTGAAGACTCTACTTGGAGGGTAGGTGTTTTTGATTCATCCACTGAGCAAACTTTCGTCACGAAAGAAAAACTGAGCAAATGTTTTCCTATTTGTAGTGGAGTATGATTTACAGGACAAGAGGCGCCTAAAATTAAACCATAATATGCTCCTGAATCAGCATACATATAGTCCAGCAGATCTAACTATGTAACTCCCAAGCAAACATCTTCCCTTTGACAAACAGACACAGAATTGTTTGACTCTTCGACTCCCAAAACAGGGCAAGAATAAAAGCCAAACATCACATGGGTTTGCATATATTCCATGATAGTACTGCTGAGAAGCCCCCAAAGATGACACCAAATAGATCCTGACAACATAGAGCAGGATACAAAATACAACTCATCTGGCACGTGTATATTTCAGATCCAAATGCACAATTATCTGTTTTGATTTGATGCACAAGTAATTTGAGTTCCCTGGCTGTATAGCCATACGATTCAACTGATTTGCATGATAAAAGTTGTATGACAACGCAGCAGAGAGATGGGCACGTTACACACACAAGTAACCAGATCAACTGCCTTGCAAATTCACTTGGGGCTAACATCCAGGTTGCGCAAGTTTAATCAAAATCCCCAAACACTAGCACCTGGGTGATTCGCGTGGAGATCCACAAAAATAAGACGAAGCTGCATAATCAAACAAGCGTACATACGGCGCCATTCCTGTTCATCCACGAATCCGAGACCTTCGCGTATGATTCGATCGAACACTAATACCGGAATCTGTAGCCCTAGGGTTTGGAGGAAAATCTTTACCTCGTAGAGGGTCTTGCTCTCCGCGGCGGCGGGACCGGCAGCGGATTCTTCTCCATTCTCCTCGGCGCCGTCGTCATCGACGGAAACCCTAGACCTCCTCTTGCGGCCCATTTGGTGGGAGACGGCGGATGGGGGAAAGTGGAGCAATTGAGCGTGGCGATGGGATTTTTATAGAGGGGGAGGCGCGAGTGCGGGAAATTTTCCCGCTCGCCGGAAATTGGCGGACTCCCACTCTCCAACATCGTTGTATCCTCCTTTTGATGAACGATGAGAAATTAAAAAATAAACCAACATCAGCACGCCCACCATCACTTAACCGCCCCTAACCCTAGCTCTCATTCTTCCCAGCCCGACCCTAGTAGAGGCGACGGCTGCACTCACTCCTCCTTTCCAATCTTCTCCAAAACGGCGAGATATCAAGCGGTTTTTAGGAGATTTCATCTTCAATCCATTCTCAAAGATACTCTTCCTCGCATCATTCTAGTTTATTCGAAAATTTCATCTTATTTGTTTCTAATTGCAAAATTCGTCCAAACCCTAAATCCCATCGGATTAGTTGATGTCTAGTCATGTTTGGTTGATGTCTAGAATTAGCAATGGCAATGACATGGTGAAACCCTAAATCTTATTAAAATTCTATGGAGCAATGTCATATTTGGTTGATGTCTAGAGTTAGCAATAGCAATAGCATGGTGAAACCCTAAATCACATTAAGATCCTATGGAGCAATGTCATGTTTGTATAGTAATCCTTCATATACATGTTTGTTCTAATTCATATTAGCTCACAAAGAGATGCCATATAGAAAGAATGGTTTATAATTTTGCTCACATAGAGATGCCTACATTGGAAAAATGGTTTTTAAAATTAGCACACGAGGAGATGGCCATATAGAAAGCACTTTATTCATATTAGTAGTTGGTTTATAATATGCGTCACATATTTAGTTGTACTTTCTTTTTTTAATTATCTAGGATGTCGAAATCGGAATAGGAAGAAGCCTGTACCACCCCATGTATAAACCGGGTTTGTCGAAGGCATGGCGCTTCTTGAGGCGTCGTATGATAAGTGTCACCGTGGCTACATTATCGCCGAGGGGATCAAGGTAAAAAATAAACCCCTCCAAATCATTATATGTTTCTCAAGTTGAATGGACATGTTATAATCGAGTTTGTATGTGTGCAGTCTCTTGTTCCCCTGCAACTGAGGTATCATGGGCATTTTCAAGAGATGATGTCGTATGATGATTGGTACACAATGCACATCTAAGCGCTAGGATTGCTTCCATTCATCCATATGGTCAATCGTGGTACACCGCACATGAACCTTGCTGCCATCACCGCGCTTGTCGACCGGTGGAGGCCAGAGACGCATAGTTTTCACCTCCGTGTCGGTGAGATGACAGTTACTCTGCAGGACATGTCCATGACCCTTGCACTCTCTATCTAGGGGGATCCTCTCTGCATTAACACAGCCTTCGACAACTAGCGCGACCGAATGTCTGACCTTACCGGTGGTAAGTGTCCTGGTGACACTATAAACTCAAAGGGGGAGAAATTGAGAATCACAGCTGGGGCTACTTTCAAGTGATAGCACAGAACTTTAGTACCTGTCCTGAGAATGCTAGTGAGGATGAGATTATTATATAGGGATTTCTATTTTCGCTGGTTCGTTAGTTGTACTCACTTTTACCTAGCCGTTTAGTTTTTCCTTACTTTTGTCCAGCTCCTTGTCCAAAACTCTCACATCGGTCTAAAACTCGCTCTCCGTCTAGTCCTGTTAGTGGTCCCTCGCCGTTACGTGTTGACAAATGGGACCGCATTCAGGTGGGTTCCATAGGGACCCTCGCCGTTACGTGCTGACAAGTAGGACCCCCTGTTACATGCTGACAGGTGGGGCCATGTTCAGTCGGGACCCATAGTAGGACCCCCCATGTTGGACAGCGTGGGGCCGGCTTATTGGGAACGTGTTCTATGGGATGTGGTATGGGATCATGTGGGTCGCGTATGGTATTTACGTGCGCCATGTCGCCTAAATTGGAAGATTTTTTTTTATGATTGGCATTTTTAAGAGCGCCTTTTCTCCTTTATGTCGCTAACAGTTGTTATTTTTGCCCAAAAAGATAGCGGATCTAGAGCATCTTCTCTCTTTATTCATGGTTCCTTTTGGCCCTCGTATTTTCCCAATATGGCAGCAAATCTAACCAGCACCATAAATATATAGATAAACAGAGCGGACGTAGATAAAGCAACTAATAAAGGATTATATAGTACGATACTTAAACCAGGTTCGACAATTAGGCTGCTCAGCAGCAGCAGCTTACAAGTTCAATAGAGACAACAAAACAAAAGAAGCTGCTTTACAGCAGCAACATAAGATCAGTAGCCCCTCCTGGCCTCCGCTTGGAGGGCCTCCGCCTCCTCCCTCTGGCGCTTCCTCCACTTCTTGTTTCCCAGTCCCTTGACCTTGGGCGGCTTGGGCTTGATCGGGGGCATGCGACCCTCCTCAATGGCCACCTTCTGGAGGTTGCGGAGGTGAAAACCGAGTGCCTTATGCTGGGCTCTGAAGGCGTTGACGTTCTTTGACAGGCCACAGATCTTCACGTCCTCGGCATGCATCATAAGGGAATTGAAGTCAGTGACGAGGCTCCTGGTGCAGAAGGGGCACCTGTAGACATCGCCAGCGAAGAAGTCGTTGAACTGGCTGGACTTCAGCTTCCTCAGCACCTGACGAGTCTTGGTGTTCGTGGACTCGTCGTCGCTGCTATCGACCTATTACAAAAAACAGTAGCATGCAATAAGGACATGATTGAGATACCATGATTATCGGGATTGATTACTTGTATAAATTAACCAATTGAGATCCACTGATTATTCCCCAATCCCCAAATCTCAAATAAAATCAAATACTGATCCCAACTATAGATCGGTGCTAGTACTAATCCCAACTACAGATCGGTGCTAATACCGATCCCAACTACAGATTGGTGCTAGTACTAATCCCAACTAGGGGCATTCATCGAAATACGAGATCTAACACAAAAGGATTAGCTACTGTAAAAATACCTATCATCCAACAATTGAAATACGAACTGTCGAGCCCTAATAACACACGGTCTAGCATCCAACAATGGGAATGGGGAAGAACAAAGGAAGGGGAGAAAACCCTAGTTACCTCCGACCATGGGTCGGCTAAGCTGGTGTCGAAGGGGTTCTCCGGCCAGATGTATTTGTTGTCCCCATAGGGGTCCCAGCCGTGTGGGATCTGCAAGAGAACGGTGGGGGCATGTACGAGGACGGGGGCCTCCTCACTGGCGGCTACGGTGGAAGCGAGGACAGGGGTCTGGACGTGATGGCGGCTGCCTTTAATGCCTTGATGGGGGCCTCCTCGTTGTCCGCCTTGGAGGCGACGATGGCCACTGTGCCGTTCTTCTCCATCGATGATGTGGTTTGGGTTTTCTTGGGGGTTTGCAGAACGTGATGTGACAGTGGAGATGGTTGCGTGAGTGAGTGAGCGAGTGCGTGATGAGTGAGAGTGAGGAGGCCTCTATAAAGGTGAAGGGAGGAGACGTTTTGTTGCACCACCGTGCACCGCGTAACCGTGTGCGCTACTGCACCGTCCACTGCAACACGTGTTCGCTACCGCCCCATGCACCGCGACACGCATACCGTGTGTCACGTTTTCCCCCTCGTGTCTAACCTTGGCCACTTAGTTGTGCCTAGTTATACCCTTGAGTGTAGCACCGGCAGTTTGGTTGTACTCAGTTTTGCCCTCCAGTACTAACATTGTCGTGTGCAATATACTCACTTTTGCCCTCCGGTGGCTGGTCAACAGAGAGTCGACGAATGGGTTTTAGCTAGCTAATTGAGTCATTTTATGCACAACAAATTCAAAAAGATCAAAACATAGTGGCATCTACCCAGGGAGTCTTTGAAGGGAATATGCCCTGAGAGGCAATAATAAAGTGTTTATTATGTATATTCCAAGTATATGATAAATGTTTATTTTGCATGCTATAATTTTATTAATACGGAAACGTTAATACATGTGTGTTTAATAAACAAACAGAAAGTTCCTAGTTATGCCTCTCTCATAAACTAGCTCGTTGATTAACAAGATGATCAAGGTTTCCTGATCATGGACATTGGATGTTGTTAATAACGAGATCACAACATTAGTGTAACGGTGTGATGAACATTCATCCGAAGTATAGAATTACGATCAAAGTCATTGCGTTTATATTGCTATAAAAACATACGAAGTGATCCTAATCCTTAGACCATGAGATCATGTCAATCACTAACACCGGAAGAGTTTCTTGATAACTTCAAACCTCACACCGTAACAGGGTGATTATAAAGATGGGTTCAAAACTAATAAAGTGTTATGTTGAGGCCCATGGATCGAGAGTGGAATTTGTTCATCCCGATGACGGATAGATATACTCTGGGACCTCTCGGTGATATCGCATTGGTTAGCTTGCAAGCAAGTGATTTGATCACTAGAATGTTATATCACGGGAACGAGAAAAGAGTGCATGTCAGTAACGAGATCAAACTAGGTATGTAGATACCGATGACCGAATCTCAGACATGTAATATATCGCAAAACAAAGGGATTAAGATACTAGCGTAAAAGGTTCCGACGATCACAAGAAAGTCATCGTTGAATGTGTGGTAGTTAGTATGGGTCTCCAGATCCCGCTTTTGATTATTGATCTGAGAGGGGTCTCGATCATGTCCACATTATTCACAAACTATAGGGTGACACACTTAAGAGACACCGACATCCAATTGGAGCAAAAGTTTTATGCCGGAAAGAATAACAAGCGCAGGAATTTATTTCACTAGATACCGAAATAGGTTTTCGGGTGAAATTGTCGAAAGTGTTTTTGTATGTGAAATGAAATACTAGCAAGGGGTTATATGTGATTTTTTGTCATTAAAGTAATTGACAAAATTCTGAATAAATAAAAGGAGTTTTATTTAATGAGAGTTTGCATTAAATTTGGTGGAAATTTAATGGGAATTTGAGTGGGATTTTGAGTGGAGGGAATTGAAAGTATTTTTGTGAGTGCAGTGTCCACACACATGAATGAGGGGAGGGCAAGGGGGAAGCGCCCATGCGCCGGCCACCCCCTTGGGGTTCCCCCCTCTCCTATAAAAGGCACCCCTCCTCACTTCTCACTCACACCTCCTCGTGAAGGATCTCTCTCCCCCTCTAGTATTTATCCCCCATGGTCTCGGACTAGCGAGATACATGTTCCCGGTGGCTATTTAGCAAGAAAGAGTTGTGCTTCTGCTGCATCGCTGGAGCGAGGAGGAGGAGGTTGCCCGATGCCTCAGACGTGTGTGCGAGCATGGATGCGCCGCTAAGTTGCGGTGCTAAGGACTTCCTCTCGATCTTGAGATCAGCAAGAGATCGTCTACATCAACCGCGAGTTTAACTCATTAAGCTTTGTCAGTCTTCAAGGGTATATTATCTACGGATATACATATGCTCGTTGTTTGTATCTAGTAGATAGATCTTGGTACATAGTTGTTCCCATCGTAGGAATTTTTTTGTTTTCTATGATGTGAACCCTATAGTGGTATCAGAGCAGGATCTATGCGTAGATTCTTTACACGGGTAGTACACATATGAGTATGTGGGCGATGATGATCATGTTATTGCTTCTTAGTTGTTTTTTGGATATTGGTGGCATAGTGGGATGAAGCGGCCCGGACAAACTTTACATGTCCTCGCACATGAGACATGTTCCACGCTTGACATGCAACTAGTTTGCATAAGTGGCTAGCGGGTGTCTGTCTCTCCTACTATAGTCAATATCTAATTTTCAACGAGTTGTCAACAATTTGGTTATCCTCTTTGTGGTTCATGTTCGTAGGTAAGAACGGTTCTATCTTCGAAAGCCCTAAGCCACGTAAAACTTGCAATGGATAAATTAGAGGCGTCTAGTTTAGATTGTTGCTGGGCTAGTGTTATGATATGGTGATGTTGTAAGTAGAAGTATGAGATGATACTCTTAAAACACACATAACGTGTAAGTTCCATAGACCTTGGCCTTACACATAGAGGTATGATAGTGATCATACCACGGTGCACATGATAGAGATCATATGCGGGAACCATATCATTTCACTTATAAACATGTGATGTTTGATAGCATCTTATATTGCTTGTTTGGCGTTTTATTAGCATAATAAGATGATCCCTCATTTTAATATCAAGATAAGAATGTGTTCTTCCTTAAGTATGCATCGATTATGTTTTCGTCGCTCCAAGACATCACGTGATGATCGGGTGTTCTTGGATCCACGACCATATTTCGGGTGTAAGACAGTTACACACGCGAATACTAAGGTTCTTACTTAGCAAGCCTATCATGTACAAACATGGCCTCGTAACACGGACCAAAAGGTTAAGCATGAGTCATATAGTAGATATGATGCCCATTTGATGCTCGCCTTTGAAGCTACACCGACTCACGTGATGATCGGACTTGGTGTAGTGGATTTGGTTCATGTAATCACCAAAAAGGCACGAGGGATGTCGTTTTTGAGTGGGAGTTCATTCTTAATGTGGATTAGTTGAACTCAATCTATCATAAACTTAGTCTAAACTTTACAAATTCTGTTGTAGATGGCACCACCTGCTTTTAATTTCAATGTGTTCATGGAGAAAGAGAAACTTGCAACGAACGGTAGCAACTTTACCGAATGGACCATGAATTTGAGGATTCTCCTCTCTGCTGAACAAAAGCAATATGTGCTAGAAGCGCCGCTAGGCCCCCCACCATTCAATGATGCCCCCGACAAGGAGAAGAATGTCTATCAGACTCGTCAGGAGGACCACACCTTAGTTCATTGTGGCATATTGTATGGGCTAGAGCCAGAACTTCGAAAGCATTTCGAAAATGGCAATGCATTTGATACAATGGGTGAGTTGAAAATTATTTTCGACACACATGCTGCTGTAGAGAGCTACAATGCTTCAGAAAAGTTCTTTAGTTGCATGATGGAAGAGCACAACTCCGTAAGTGAGCATGTACTCAAAATGTCGGGTTACGCCGATAAGCTTGTGTCATTGGGAATATCGATTCCCATTGACTTAGGCATCCATCGTGTTTTTTAGTCTCTGCCACCTAGCTATAAGAGCTTCGTGATGAACTATAATATGCAAGGCATGAAGAAGTCTCTCCCCGAGCTTCTATCAATGCTTAAAACTGCATAAGTGGAGATCAAGAAGGAACATCAAGTGTTGATGATCAATAAGAACACTGGTTCCAAGAAAGACAAGAAGGGTAAACGGAAGGGAAGTAAGGGCGGCAAGCCGGTTGCTGTGCCTGAAAAGAAACCCCGAGTTGGCCCTAAGTTTGATACCGAGTGCTATTATTGTAAGGGGACTGGCTACTGGAAGCGCAATTGTCCCAAGTATTTGGCAGACAAGAAGGCCGGCAAGGCAAACAAAGGTATATATGATATACATGTTATTTATGTGTACTTTACTAGTGCTTGCAGTAGCACATGGGTATTTGATACCGGTTCAGTTGCTAATATTTGTAACTCGAATCAGGGGCTGCGAAACAAGCGACCGCTAGCAAGGGGTGAGGTCAAGATGCGTGTCAGCAATGGATCAAGTGTTGATGTGATCACCGTCGGAACGCTGCCTCTCCACTTGTCGTCGGTATTAGTAATAAACTTGAATAATTGTTATCTGGTGCCAGCACTAAGCATGAACATTGTATCCGGATCATGCTTGATGCGAAATGGTTATTCATTTAAATCTGAGAACAATGGTTGTTCTATTTATATTAATGAAATCTTTTATGGTCATGCACCGATGATGAATGGTTTATTTCTATTGGATCTCGATAATAGTGTTACACATATTCACAATGTTGATGCTAAAAGGATTAAACTTAATGATGATATATCCGCATATATGTGGCACTGCCGTCTAGGTCATATTGGCGTTAAACGCATGAAGAAGCTCCATTTGGATGGACTTTTGGAATCACTTGATTTTGAATCATTTGATACATGTGAGCCATGCCTTATGGGCAAGATGACTAGAACGTCGTTTTCCGGTTCAATGGAACATGCGACAGATTTATTGGAAATCATACATTCTGATGTATGTGGTCCAATGAGTGTGTTGGCGCGAGGTGGATATCGTTATTTTGTTACTTTCACGGATGATTTGAGTAGATACGGTTATATATACTTGATGAAACACAAGTCTGAAACCTTTGAAAAGTTCAAAGAATTTCAGAATGAAGTGGAAAATCATCGTAATAGAAAGATCAAATTTCTACGGTCCGACCATGGAGGTGAGTATCTAAGTTACGAGTTTAGCACTCATATGAAAGAGTGTGGAATTGTTTCACAACTCACACCTGCCGGAACACCACAACAAAATGGTGTGTCGGAACGTCATAATCATACTTTATTGGATATGGTTCGATCTATGATGTCTCTGATGGACTTGCCGTTGTCATTTTGGGGTTATGCACTAGAAACTGCTGCATTCACTTTAAATCGGGCACCATCTAAATCCGTTGAAAATACACCGTATGAGTTGTGGTTTGGAAACAAACCTAAGCTGTCATTTCTTAAAGTTTGGGGATGCGATGTTTATGTGAAGAAACTTCAACTGGATAGACTCGAACCCAAAGCGGAAAAATGTGTCTTCATAGGATACCCTAAGGAAACTATTGGGTATTCCTTCTATCACCGATCCGAGGGCAGGGTTTTTGTTGCCAAGAATGGATCCTTTCTAGAGAAAGAGTTTCTCGCGAAAGGTGTGAGTAGTGAGAAGGTAGAACTCGAAGAGGTTATTGAACCTTCTCTTCAAAGTATGGCGAGTAGCGCAGCGCCGGAAGTCGTTCCGGAGTTGGATTCACGAGTTGAAGAGAGAACTAATGATAATGATCATGAAACTCCGAAAAGAGAGTACTACCAAACCTCGCAGGTCTAGCAGGACACGTGCATCTCCCGAGCTGTACGGAAACCCTGTTATGAATTTCATGATTGATGAAATTGATGACCCTGTGACGTATGAAGAAGCGATGATGAGCCCGGATTCCAACAAATGGTTATAAGCCATGAAATTCGATATGGAATCCATGTATGAAAATCAAGTTTGGAACTTGGTGGAATTACCTCACGACCGAAAGGCCGTGGAGAATAAATGGATTTTCAAAAGGAAAACTGATGCTGATGGTAATGTAACCGTCTATAAAGCTCGACTTGTCGCAAAGGGGTTTCGACAAATTCAAGGAGTTGACTACGATGAGACAGTCTCTCCTGTAGCGATGCTAACGTTAGTTAGGATTATGTTAGCAATTGCTGCATATTTCGATTATGAGATATGGCAGATGGATGTCAAAACCACGTTTCTCAATGGTAATATTGAAGAAGAGTTGTATATGGTACAACCAAAGGGTTTTGTCGATCCTAAGGATGCTAACAAGGTGTGCAAGCTTCAGCGATCCATCTATGGACTGAAGCGAACATCACGAAGTTGGAATCTCCGCTTTGATGAGGTGATCAAAGAGTTTGGATTTGTCCAAACTTATGGAGAGGCTTGTATTTACAAGAAAGTGAGTTGGAGCAATGTGGCATTTCTGATATTATATGTGGATGACATATTATTGATCGGAAATGATATAGATCTTTTAAACAGTGTTAAAAGTTATCTCAACAGCAAATTTTCAATGAAGGACCTGGGTGAAGCGTCATATATATTAGGCATAAAGATCTATAGAGATAGATCTAGGCGCCTAATAGGGATATCACAAAGTACATAGCTTGATAAGATTTTAAAGAAGTTTAAAATGGACGGAAGTAAGAAGGGGTTCTTACCTATGTTGCAAGGCAAGACATTGAGTAAGACTCAAAGTCCGGCTACGGCGGAAGAAAGAGAGATAATGGACAGAGTCCCATATGCTTCAGCCATAGGCTCTATAATGTACGCCATGCTATGTACAAGACCGGATGTGGCACATGCTATTAGTTTGACTAGTAGGTACCAATCGGATCAGGTTGAACCTTTGGATAGCGGTCAAGAATATCCTTAAGTACTTGCGAAGAACTAAGGATATGTTTCTTGTGTACGGAGGTGAAGAAGAGCTCGTCGCTAAGTGTTACGTCGACGCTAGCTTTGACACCGATCCGGATGACTCTAAGTCTCAATACGGATATGTATTTCTCATGAATGGCGGAGCAGTTAGTTGGAGGAGTTCCAAACAACCTATGGTGGCGGTATCAACAACGGAGGTTGAATATGTTGCTGCTTCGGAAGCGGCACAGGAAACAATTTGGATGAAGGAGTTCATATCCGAACTAGGTGTGGTTGCGAGCACATTGGACCCAATGGTGATCTATTGTGACAACAATGGTGCCATTGCCAATGCGAAATAACCAAGGTCTCACAAGAATTTCAAGCATATTAAGCGCCGGTTTCACTCCATCCGCGAGCATGTCAAGGATGGAGATATAAAGATTTGTAAAGTACACATGGATCTCAATGTAGCAGATCCGTTGACTAAAACTCTCCCTATAGCAAAACATGATCAATACCAGAACTCCATGGGTGTTAGATTCATCACTATGTAACTAGATTATTGTCTCTAGTGCAAGTGGGAGACTGAAGGGAATATTCCCTGAGAGACAATAATAAAGTGTTTATTATGTATATTCCAAGTATATGATAACTGTTTATTTTGCATGCTATAATTGTATTAATATAGAAACGTTAATACTTGTGTGTTTAATAAACAAACAGAAAGTTCCTAGTTATGCCTCTCTCATAAACTAGCTCGTTGATTAACAAGATGATCAAGGTTTCCTTACCATGGACATTGGATGTTGTTAATAACGAGATCACAACATTAGTGTAATGGTGTGATGAACATTCATCCGAAGTATAACATTATGATCAAAGTCATTGAGTTTATATTGCTATAACAACTTATGAAGTGATCCTAATCCTTAGACCATGATATCATGTCAATCACTAACACCGGAAGATTTTCTTGATAACATCAAACGTCACACCTTAACAGGGTGATTATAAAGATGGTGAAAGGGAATTTATTGTCATAATCACTTTTGGTGTTCATTAATAACAAGTAGATCATTTTACAGTTTGTTATTGTCCACGGGTTGGTATTATGATATGTGAAAAGCATCCTCACACTTGGGAAAAGTCCCTACTCATGTGACACAATTCTAGAAACTCGGACTGAGTCTCAGTGCTTAAGACCGAGTCTCGGTGTGGTCCGAGTTTTGGATCTCTCCGATGGTGACTTGGGATCTGGATGGGACATTCTGATTGGGCGTCCGGAGCCCGCTCTGGAGGTTACCCCGGAGTATCCGGTGGTAGCTCAGTCCGGAGTCTCCGGTGTTGGAAGACCGGAGTCTTCGGTCTTGTTGGGTCATGGATGGCCTGGGTCATTCAGATGGGCGGTCCGGAGGCTGGTCCGGAATCTCCGGTGTAGACGGAGTCTCCGGTCTGACTTTTCTACAACGGTCAGAAAACGGTTCGTGGAGGGAGCTTCCTATAAAAAGGGACCCTTATTTTCTTCCTCCAGCTACTCGAGCTGCTCAAGAACACCAACTCCATTAGAGCCACCAAATCTACAAGATCTCTTCATCCAGCCATCCAAAGTCATTGATATTTGGGGATTCGAAGGAGGAGGCCTTGATCTACATCTTCACCAAGAGAGATCTTCATTTCCCCCTCATTCACTTGAGATCCCCCAAGCTCTAGTGTTTCTTTGGAAACCTTAACTTTGATTTGGTTCTTACAAGCTTGTCTTTGATTTGTCTTGACAGCTTGCTTGTATTTGGGAGCCTCCAATTAAGTTGTGGATGTGTGCCCCGAACTTGTTGTAAAGGTGTCGGCTTCCACCTCGAAGGTTGCCGATATAGTGGAAGGTGGATCGAGCCCATTGGGGTGAGATTCATCGGAGAACAAGGGAGGCCTCTCGTGGCGTTGGTGGTTTGAAACCACCCCCTCTCCAAACATAGACGTACTTCCCTTCAAAATTAAGGAACTACGGGAAAAAAATCCTTGTGTCTCCGTGTCCACCACTTTGGTTACTTCTATCCTTTACCGCACTTTACTTACTTGTTCTTGCTTAGTGTTGTGTTAGCTTGTGCTCATTTGTCATATAGGTAAATTCACCTTATTTGCATTATCTAGAGAATTTACCTTATTTTCAAACCCTAAATTCAAAAATAAAGAAAATTTGAAGTAACACCTATTCACCCCCCTCTAGGTGCCCATACGATCCTTTCAATTGGTATCAGAGCCTCAGCTCTTTAATTGGTCTTTACCGCCTAAGATAATATGGTGATCCTACCACGGTGACCATGGAAGATCTCAAAAACTTGGAAACAAGATTGAGCTCTTCCTTGGTCAACGAAGTCAAGAAGATGCTTGAGCAACTTCTTAAAGACAAAGATGGCTCATCATCCCCCTCTCCTCAAGAGGATCCTCCATCCGTTTTACCTAAAGGGAATACTCCGGTATCCCCCGAGGATATGATGGTAAGGGGTAAACAAAACAACACTAATTCCTCCACACAAAATGATGGGGGGAAGTGTGAGCATCGTGATTCATGGTACTCTCCCGACCCTCCTATCCCTCACCCTCATGTATACAATATAGGTGACCCACCTAAGCTTGAAGAATCTGCTACTTTTGCTCAATGGCAATCACTAATGAGAACTCATATGCGCAGCTCTTGCATTGAACTATGGAACATCATCGAGCATGGACTCTTTATTGGGGATCCAAACAACTTGACAAGAAGAGAGGTTGTCAATAGTCAACTCAATGCCACTGCCTTGCATATGATTCAACAAGGATTGGGTACAAAGGATTATCCTCACATTGAGCACTTTAGGATTGCCAAGGAAGCTTGGGATGCCCTCATTGTATTGTTTGTTGGAAATGAGAGTATGAGGAGGAATCGGTATGATGCTCTAAGCAATGAAGCCGAAGGCTTCTACATGATGGAAGGTGAAGATCATGAGGACATGTACCGAAGGCTCAAGACCGCCGCCACCGCTTTTAGAAACGTGGGTGCCTCACATGTGGATGATGCGTGGATAAAAAGGAAATATGTGAGTGCACTCATTCCCTTTGAGTCCACCGACTTGAAGAGCATTCAAGGAAGACACAACTACCATCTCATGACCTCCAATGAAGTTATGCAAGAGATGGCTGCTTTCAAAGTTGCCGCCAAGAATGCTAAAGATGCCCGTGCTCGTGCCCTTGGTATGAGCAACATTGTCAATGTTGCTTTGAAGGTGAAAGTTGTGGACCATGGGGATGAAGATGATAGTGATTAAGGCCTGTCCATGGACCACCCCGATGAAGTCAAGATTGCTCATAGTCAATATATGGCCTTCTATGCAAAGAACTTTTGGAAGAATCCCGCCAAGGCCAAGATGGAAATGCAACGAAGAAGCAACCCAGACGGGAAAAGAGAAAATACTACTAGATTGAGAACTTGCTTCAATTGTGGTGACCGCTATCACTTTGTGGCAAGTTGCCCGTATGAGAAGAGAGAAGATCATGGGGGTAAGCTTGTGTTGAAGAAGACCCTTGTAACATCCCAACATTAGAGCTTAGAAATAAGCTGACACAGATATGTGCATTGCATTCATGCATACAAAATCTAAATAATTTTCGCGCTTTTAAATAAAAACTTGTCAGAGTGATTGAAGCTTCTCTTAACTTGATGGAATTGAAGTAGATCATCAAGTTGACTGCGATAAGTTTCAATATGACCTTTGCTAAAACCTTATTTTGAGTAAACATGATTTGATCTAAGGGTAGATCAAATGTAATAAAATTAAAACCTAATACATTACTTAATGAATTATATTTGATCCTTAGGTGATCATAGCATAGTATTCACTATAATCACTCATGAATACCAACTTATAAATATAACACAAATAATAAGAATGTAACAAATATATCTTAATCTCATCTACTTATACCATGAGTATCATGGTAATACCTAACTCTACTTCTTAAGTGAGATTGAGTAAGAAAGAAACCAAGTCCAGATCAATCACCATATATATTTCTTTCCATATCAATCTTCATTATCTCTATTGAATCCTATCCTTTTATTTGTTGTTCATCAATATTGAGAAATCAACTATTGATTCACCAATTCTTAACCTATCAACTTTGGACCTTATTATAGCATTCACTTAAGACTTATAAAGGAAGAAGTCGAAAGAGGTAAATAGTGATGCTAGTTTTTGATGTTATCTATAGGATGGGAGTGATTGGAGGAAATCGAATCAATATGGTAACAAAGAAGATTACAAGAATGAAGTCTGAAGATACTTACCAGGAGTAATCCTATTGGATCAAGTAGGTATAGTCAATGAATTATATCTCTTAATCCAATAGAGCTAAACAAAAGATAATTAGAATACAACTGTAATGTTGTATGGATGGAAGCCTTGTTTAGCCAACTGGAAACCTGAACCATAAAGGATCAAAGGATTATAATGATCATGCCTTATACACCAATATTGAATGTTTATACCATGTATAAGTGACACTGGTGGATAAAACATGATTGAACTATAGTATAGATATATTATCCTAGATTAGTCATTAAAAGTCACATTAATATAATGTGAGGTTGGAATGTTAGATATTGGAGTCAAGTAGAGACAAGATAGTATAATTAAAATGATGTTAGAGCAACATTGGATTAAAGAAGTAGTATTTTCCTCTTTGGAAATACTAAGCACTTGAGGTGAAGTAGGATTTGATGTATACATCTATTGAAGTGATATTAGTGAAGGATGATTAAGGAAGAGTATGATTGGAGTTAGAAGTAACCACTTGTTGGATTGGGGATTATCAATAATAGAGTAGTTGATATAGCCAAGTATAGATATAAATGATTATGAAAAGCTTTAGTGTCAAGCTCATTGGATTTACAAATGGATTTAGAAGGATAAAAGGTGGATAAGAATATTCTTGTGAAGCAAAGATCATCATGTTAGCACATGATGATGGATATGAAGTAGTAGTATATCTAGGAAATGAATTCCTTAATTAGAAGTCCAGAATTGTGAATTATGGAAGATAGGAAATTCTTGGTAAACACTAACACCTAATTCTATAACCAAACCTATTATCCATTTCATCTAATTGATCTATCATTTTGTTTCCACAATGCTTCAGAGGAATATTTTCCTATATCAAATCACCTGAGCACATCTTTGTCATTTTCAACCATCATTATCATAGGTGCTTAGGAACCATCTTCATCAATTCTTTCTCATAAGATAGCCTAGAAAACAATCCCACTATTTTACTTCAAAGGGTGATAACATTAAAAATTATAAACATTAAGACAATATGATTAACCATTAATCTTTATTCACATGAATAAAATAAATATGAGAATATTAAACCTTCTAAGAACTTATGGTAAGCATTTTCAATTTAAACTTTAACTCTTTTGTTAGTAATAATAAAAAAAATATACATTGCCATTTCCTAAATTATGATAATAATATTAACCCTATTAAGTACTAAAAACTTTATGTATCAAATAATAATGAAGTACCAATAAATATAAAAGTTGCCCTAATATTATATATTAATGGAAATAAAATATCATTAGTTAGTAGTAATACATTCTATGATAAGTTTATGAATTTTGTCAAATTAAATTCATATTAAGGCCCCTCACAAATAATAATAGAAAAAGGATATATATATAAAGGAAATAAAGAAAATATCACAATACATAATAAAAGTTCACAAATGGATTCTTAATAACTTTATTGTTGCTGCAAGTATTCAGCAAATAAAATTTCAAAAAGAAAAGTTTAAACCAAATATAAAATACAAACCTGAAAACAAAACAGAAAATGAAACAGGAATAAAACCAGGAAAAAACAGAGGACACACCAAATCTGGCCCATGGCCCATTTCCTATTCTCTCTATCCGTCGCCCGCAGGTCACAGCCAATCCTCTCCGGTCGCTCCGCAGCAGCCCACTCCGGCCCAACAACAGCCGCGTACCCTTTCACCCTCTTTTTCTTTTCTTCTTCCTCTAGCCAGCAAGCACGCCGGCGAAGCAGCTGCCTGGCACCACGTTGGTCGTCCGCCATCGTCGCGATGCTTGCTGATGCCAAGATCCGCGCCGCTGCTGTTCGTTGCCTATAAGTAGACCATCGACGCACCGGAGATCCTTATCTTCATTGTTC
Organism: Avena longiglumis; assembly: GCA_030063025.1. Taxonomy (NCBI): domain Eukaryota; kingdom Viridiplantae; phylum Streptophyta; class Magnoliopsida; order Poales; family Poaceae; genus Avena; species Avena longiglumis. Next base: position 139,430,865 of record CP125978.1, on the reverse strand, counting down.
CTCCCCAAATTCCCCTCTGACCAAAAACTGAGCTCGCCGGATCCGCTCGTCGCCGACGTTTCCGAGCTCCCCTTGAACCGCTAAGGCCGCAGTTAGGATCCCCTTGATCATCTGGTTCGATTGCCCCACGAAGCACAAGCCGAAGGAGCTCCAATTGTGCCAATCGACACCTCCATATCCGACGGGTTCCTCCATCGTCTACCTCGATTCCGGCCACCTTCGCTCACACTAAGACCTCCACTGCAACGTCGATGAGTTGCTGATCGTCGGGCACCTCTATAATCTCTCTATCGCTTCTGGAATCATCTCCACCGGGTTCATCTGTAACCGCCGCCACCGTACCTCGTCGTCAGTCATCCTCCGGCGACCATATCTGAGCGGCGCCGCTTCTAGTAGGCTCCCTGTAGTGCGCTCTTTCGAACCGTTGCAACCACGCATGCCAAACTCCACTAGATCGCCGCCGTTGCCAGCCACCTGACCATCACCGGCGAGATGACTTCACAGCGACGTCATGCTTGCGTTAGGTCAGCTCGTTTGACCGATCTTTGCCCATGTGGCGTGTGACGTGGTCCCTGGCCCACCTGTCATTGGCTTTGGGTAGAAGTTGGGCCAGTAACAAGTGAATTCACCAATCTGAGGGGTGATGTGGCCGATGGCCCACTAGTAAGTGACTTAGTCTAGATTAGCTTTGGTATAAAAAGTATTTCTGTTTATGAACTAGATAAAACAATATTAATTCCAATATACTAAAATGATTAAATCTTGTTTTGTTAATAACTTTTGTTTTATAATTCAGAAAAATATGTTTTATATATGAAAATTTTCAGAAAAATAAAATCTACAACTTAAAATTATTATCAAATATTATTATGATAATTATTTAAATAAATATAATTTAATAAAAGTTTTATAAGTAATAAAACTTTGATAAATCATATTTTAATATTAGTAAATATTAAAAATATAAATAAAATACCAAAAATCTTAGAAAAATAAGAATTATACTTTAAAATTATAATAATACATTATTACTTCACTTAATTAAATATTTATTATTTATTAAGTATTTTTAAAGTAGTAAACCTTATTAAAACCATATCTTATTATTTATAAATCACAAAAATAAATGTAATATACCAAAATAATCACAAAAGTAATACCTACATTCTAAAAATGTGATATTCCACTTTTGAGTTAAATAAAATATTAAACAACTTTAATAACTTAAATATAAACTTATTTCCTTAATAGATAATTTATATAAGGTAAATAAAATTTGTTAATATTCCTAAAATTGCCAATTTAGATTTAATAAGTAATACCAGTCTTCAATATTGATAATATGAAGTCAAAATGGTTCAACACATTTTAAATGCAATTTATTTAAATTATCCTTCAACCATAAGTTTAGATTATTTTATAAAAGAATCCTTATCCAATCTAAAATCTCCAAGATTAATTATAATAAAATAAAAACCATTTCTTTACTTTAACCACAAGTTTATGAACAAATCAAAACACTATAAGTGAATCCATAAGTAGTAAATAATATTGTTTACTTATTCATAAACCTTAACCACATCTTTATAGGAAGGTAAATCCCTTTATACCATTATAATGTAAGGAAATCACTACTCCAATAGAAGTAATGCCATTCTTAAGTAACTCTAAGGAGACAATATAAAGTGAATAAGATACAAGTATCATAAGTAATACACCCTAAGTCTATCTACATCCTTAAAATTACCTTTAGTTTGCAAAGCTTTAAGTATAATGCTAAAAACTTTATTATATGCTTTATAGTTAACTTTGGTCTGTTATAATTAAGTTATAAATCATCTTAATACCAAACCAACCTAGTTAAAACCCAAGATAGATAAGTCTCAAATACTACTAATTTCATTATTCCAGTAAAGGCAATTCTTTCTGACTTAAAGACTATAACTAGAAAGAACACCTCATAATATTAACTTAAAAGCTTCTGCCTAATTGAGTAAGATTTTCTTCAAAAGTTATTCGTTTTGCCACTTTAGAAAAACAAATAACAACTAATCACAAACACTTTACTTTATAATTTACTTGTATAATAAGATTGTTAATACTTAAATCCTTTATAAGTGACATTACTTGTAAAGTAAAACTTGAAGATAAACAATTAAGATGTAAGCAACCTTGAGTAGCATTCCATACTGTGTATTTTGTTGTTGTATAAATACATGTTGTTTTCCACACACTCACAAGCCTTAATAAGAAGCACATGTGTGAAACTTAATCTAAAAGAGCAACACATTCGAAGGAAACCCTTTCCAGTATCCAAACCATAGAACAATGTTATCCTCGGGATTCACGTTTCTCAACTTGCATTACATTGCTTATGCATAAAAGCATCTTGCTTCTTTAAACATTAGTCCTTACCGGACCAATGATGCTGATTTTGTCTATTGGATCTTATATTGTCTTGAAGACCGTGAGTGCATAATCTTGCAATCACAAAAGGCAAGTTCACACTTGCTCATGTCCTTTGATTATTTTCTGTAAAGTATTTTGCAAATCCAGTGTTGTCATCACCTGCATTTGAAAAAGGATAGAAAACACTATTTTCATAATAATGTGATTATAGGTTAATTACCATGAGGTAATAACCTACTATAAGAGTTCTGGTGGTAAAGGAACATATTATCTAGGACTTAACAACCAATGTCGTCAGTGATTCTTGCGCCGTATATTACGCGTTGATCATGAGAATGGGACGAAGAAGTCAGCTGTATCTTTTCCCTCTCGCATGGAGCTGGATGTGCGGGTCATGGCTATTATCACTCGTAGCGTGCATATTATTTATGGTAATTCATAGAGGATATGAAGCATATGGGTGGGAGCCCTCAACATCTCACGATAGTTCCGACATCTGAACGGTCTGTACTGCCATTGCCGTAATTCAATAGGTGGGCTGGCGTACACCAAGGAGACATGCGGGGTCGCGAAGAAGGCAGTGATTGGCTTGGATCTTAGGTTGGGCCTCAAACCAAGGAAGTTTGAACGGAGACATACTCTCGGCCGTGCAATAAAACCTAAGGTCTCTCATGGGTAAAGTGACGCACCTCTGCAGAGTGTAAGAACTGTAACTTGTTACTCCCTGTTCCGGGAAGGAGTTGCGAACGCGGCGGGAAAGGAACTCCATGAAAGTTCTAGTAAACTCGTGAAGGCTGACGGACATAGCTTTTCAGAATAAAAGCAACCTTTGAAGAAATGTTTACGAAAACTTGCATTGCCTACGACCTACGGTCTGTGGATGTAGTTATAGTGCATCAGACACTCCTTTTCTAGTGGACTTGCTGAGTACGCTCGTACTCAAAGTATCTTCTTAACCCTTGCTAGGTTCTAAAGCCAGATTAGACGACATCTACATCAAGTTATGCTCCAGGAATCATCATCAAAAGCTAACGCTCTTCAATGAAGTCAAGAAAGTCAACATATACATCAACTCAAGTGAAGACAAAGTTGCTGATTATATAAGAATAGAATTTCTAACCATAGAACCTACTTCTGTAGAGTATTGCAATAGCAGCAATGCAAGCCTCGTAGTTCAGCTACTAGTTTTATAAGTATGGTAGCTATGAGTTATTTATTCCCGATTCTTCTTTGTAAGAAGTTTCTTTCTCTCTCTTTAACCTAGAGTGTTCTCTGGATCTTGTGTAAAGAGTTGAGTTGTAACCTATAGTCATGGCTTGGACCTGCTATGTTTTTGTTGTACTACTCTGAGGGATGTAATACTAGTGAACGGTGTTTCATTGGTGTTATGTCAACAATTATAGTGTACTACATCATGCAGTGGTATGCTGGGTCACCGCAACCCTCAAAGCACCTTACAAGAAACCCTTCATCAAGAAGAATCCCATCAACAAGAAGTCGAGAGAAATTGTCTTGATCACTCATGAAGAATACTCCTCCGACAATGAAGATGATGAAGATGAGGAAGAGGAAACTCCTAATGGTGTGGCGGCTCTAGCCACTACTTATACTCCGACATTCACACTCTTCGATTCTCCAAATGAGAATTCTCCCATCAAGAACGTCACTTGCCTTATGGCAAGAGGAACGGAGGTACCCTCATCATCTCACTCCACCCCGTTAGCTAATAATGAAATTGATGATGAGATGTCTCTTGATGTTAAAAGGGAATTAATTGCTTTCAATGAGTTTATGACTAACCTACAAGGGGATGATAAGATACATTTTGGTAACATCTTAGATCAACTTTCTCACACACAAGAACTCCTAGATGTTAGATGTAAACTTGGGCATGACCACATGATTGAGCTAGAGGCTTTAAACAATGCTCTAGAAGAAGAACAAGAAACTAGGATGTCACTTGAATTAAAACTTGAAGGGCTTGATGAGGCCAATGACATTATCGTGAATAAACTCATCAAAGAACGTGATCATGCTATTGCTAAATACAAAAGGGCTAAAAAGGACAAGATTGAGTTTGGTGTGGTTCATGAAAAACTTGTCGAGGACTTTAGTTTGCTTAACAAGGCTCACAAGGCTTTGGAAAGTGAACTCTTGTCACTCACAAAGTCCCATGAAACGCTTCAAACTCAATTGGCCAATATTACTTCACCTAGTAACTTCATCCCATATAGTAGTACAACTATTCTTGAAGATAATGCTAGGTTGAAGGGGGAGCTAGCTAAGGCCAGATTTCCACAAGGCAACAAGTCCATTGATGATCTTTTGAGTAAGCAAAGGCCTAGTGGTGATAAAGGGGGCATTGGTTTTGTCTCCAAAACTAAGAAGAAGAACAACAACAAGAAGAAGAAGGCCAAGCCTACACAAGAGACCAACAAGGCCATTGTGGATAGTAAGACCACAAGTGGTAAAACTATGTCTCATGATGACTTTGCAGGAAGTGCTAACCCTCACTATGTTCTAATGCGCGATTATTATGGTGGTGTGTATGCACAATATGTTGGCCCATATGATGGTTATATTGCTTGGTCTATTTGGGTTCCCAAGACCCTTGTTGCTAACAAAAGAGGACCCATTGAAAATGGGTACCTAAAAATTAGCTTGATCTTTTGTAGACGTATGCTTCCGGAGGGTCAAAGTGGGTGCTTGATAGTGGTTGCACAAGTCATATGACCGGAAGCTCTTCTATTGTCCAAGATCTAAGGCCAAATGATGATCAAATATCTGTTACATATGCCGACAAGTCAAAGTCTAAGGTAATGGGTTTTGGCAAGGTAGTGGTTGCTCACGACATTACATTCGTGAACGTCATGCTTGTTGAGACCCTTGGTTACAATTTACTTTCAGTCTGTGCTCTTGGAAAGATGGGCTTTGCCATATTTATAGATGATGATATTGTGGTCCTCATGTGGAGCAAGTCTCTCAAGGTCTCTTTCGTTGGGTACGTCGAACATGACTTGTACGTGGTGGACTTTTCGGGGCAAGCCACTACAAGTGCGATGTGCTTATTAGGAAAGGCTGATGTGGGTTTGTTATGGCATCGCCGACTATCCCATGTCAATATGAGAACTTTGCAAAGTCTCCATAAGGAGGGCCATATTGTAGGACTAAAAGAAAATGTTTCCTTTGCCAAAGATCGTGTTTGCAGGGCATGTGTTCTAGGGAAGATGCATGATGCTCCTCACAAGCCTAAGAACCGCATCAAGTCAACCAAGATCTTGGAGCTCCTCCATGTGGAACTCTTTGGTCCTCCATCTCATGCAAGTCTTGGTGAGAAGAAATATTGCTTGGTGATTGTTGATGACTTTTCAAGATACTCTTGGGTTTATTTCTTCAAGTTGAAGAGTGAGACCCAAAATACCTTCATCGACTTCATCAACTTGGTTCAACGTCAATACAATATTCCCGTGTTGATTATAAGAAGCGACAACGGCACCGAGTTCAAGAACTACACCTTGAATGATTTTCTTAGTGATGAGGGGATAAAACATCAATATTCCGCTGCATACACCCCTCAACAAAATGGTGTGGCCAAAAGGAAGAACCGGACTCTTATTGAGATGGCTAGGACCATGTTGGCGGAGTTTAAATCTCCATACAACTTTTGGGCCGAAGCCATCTCCATCGCTTGACATGCTTCAAACCGGCTCTACCTCCGCAAAGAAATCAACAAGACTCCATATGAAATACTTATCGGTAACAAGCCCAACATATCTTACTTTCGGGTGTTCGGGTGTAAGTGTTTCTATCTCATAAAAGGTGTTCGTTTGTCCAAATTCGAGTCTAAAGCATTAGAGGTTTTTTTTCTTGGCTATGGTCTCGAATCTCACACTTACAGAATCTATGATAAGCTCTTTGGAGCCTTCATAGAATCTTGTAGTGTGACCTTCGAAGAATGAAATGCCTCAGGATGCCATAGGAAGAATGGGTGTGGGATATATCCGCCCCGTTGAGGAACCCCTTATGGCGGATCGATAAGAACTATGCTCCACTCAAGTGGAGCCCTCATCTTCACAACATCAACAAGCTCCATCCACCGAGGAGGGCAATGACTCAAGACAAAGACAAGATGTGGACCCTTAACATGATGATCATAGTGACAACTCTAGTCAAGGGGAGCTTGATTCATTCTCCAGGATGTCAAGTGGCGCCAAGGCAATTACTCAAGGAAGATCCGTACAAACTGCTTTGAGACAAGTCAAATTGATGCTAGAAGAGCACTTTATCAAGAGCAAGGTCAATCTTTGCCTCTCAATGAAGAGAATGATTCCAATGACGATCAAGGTCAAGTTGATGGTCAAGACGAGGACCAAAATTATGATGAGGGTCCCTCTAGAAACAACACGGAGATCCACACTCGTCGCGAAGCTAGAAAGGAAATAATGTTGGAACTAAGAGACCACTCTCTACAAAATGTAGTTGGTGATCTAAGGAAAGGAATTTCCACTAGAGCACAATTGAAGAGGTTCAGTGAACACCAAGCACACATCTACATGATTGAACCAAAGAAAGTGTGGGAAGCTCTTGAAGATTCGGATTGGTTGAAAGCTATGCATAAAGAACTCAACAACTTTGAGAGAAACAAAGTATGGAAGTTAGTTGAGAAGCCAAAGGATTGCCGCAATGTTATTGGAACAAAGTGGATATTCAAGAACAAGAAAGGTGAGCATGGAATTGTAGTAAGGAACAATGCTAGATTGGTTGCACAAGGGTTCTCTCAAATTGAAGTCATTGACTATGGAGAGACTTATGCACCCGTGGCTTGAGTCCATCCGTATCCTTCTTGCATATGCGACACATCATAACTTTAAGTTGCAACAAATCGATATAGAAAGTGCATTTCTTTATGGTTCATTAAATCAGTTGGTATATGTTAAGCAAACCCTAGGATTTGAGGATCCCAACTTCCCAAACCATGTCTACAAACTTGATAAGGCGCTCTATGGGCTCAAGCAAGCCCCACGCACGTGGTATGAGCACCTTAGAGAGTTGTTGTTTGACCGTGGATTTGAGGTTGGGAAAATCGATCCTACTCTTTTTACCAAGAAGGTCAATGGAGAGCTTTTTATATGCCAAATATATGTTGATGATATTATCTTTGGCTCATCTAACAAAGCTTTTAATGATGAATTCTCGAAGCTTATGACTAGTAGGTTCCAGATGTCTTTGATGGGGGAGTTGAGAGTATTTCTTGGTTTTGAGATCAAGCAAGTTAGAGGAGGGACATTCTTCAACCAAGCCAAGTATACTCAAGATATGCTCAAGAGATTCAAAATGCAATATTTAAATGGAGCACCCACTCCCATGGCTACTAAGACCCATCTAGAACAAAATCCAAATGGTAAAGATGTGGATCAAAAGGTATACCGATCTATGATTGGTTCTTTGCTTTACCTTTGTGCATCTAGACCCGATATCGTGTTAAGTGTAGGTGTGTGTGCAAGATATCAAGAGGATCCTAAATAAAGCCATTTAATGGCGGTCACGATAATATTTCGATATTTAGTTCATACCCCATTTTATGGTCTTTGGTATCCTCGAGGCTCAACATTTGCTCTTTGTGGATACACGGATTCAGATTGGGCGGGTGATAAGGATGATAGAGAATCAACATCCGGGGCTTGCCAATTCCTTGGTAGGTCCTTGGTATTTTGGTCTTCTAAGAAGAAAAATTGTATCTCTCTCTCCCCCGTGAAGCCGAGTATGTGGAAGATGCTAGTGCTTGCACCCAATTGCTATGGATGAGGCAAACTTTAAAGGAGTACGGTGTCCATTGTGACAAAGTGCCTATTCTATGTGACAATGAAAGTGCCATCAAGATTGCCTACAACCATGTGGATCACACAAGGACAAAGCATATTGAGATTCGCCGTCACTTCATTAGAGATCATGTTGCTCAAGGTGATATTGATCTATCATATGTGTCAACTAAAGATCAACTTGCCGATATCTTCACGAAGCCACTTGATGAAGCAAGGTTTTGCTATCTGAGGAATGAACTAAATGTCGTAGATTCAAGGAGCTTGACTTGATTTTATTGCATTCTCACCTATGTTTCGACCCATATTTGGTTTAGGTGTAGGCATGGATATAGGGGGAGTGCAGTCCTAATTGATTGGACCATCCCTCTCCCCATTATGCCCAAAGCAATCAAAATCATTCCTCTTAATATCATTTTATGATATGTGAGCTTAATGATGAGTTTCGGTAATGGACCCAAGATATATCTTCGTGGTTCCAAGCCGAGTATACTCAAATATGGTGGCCTAGGCCACCGCCCTCTCTCATTCGAGAGGTTGGTACTTACTCATGTTTGTCATTTGCTTGATTTTAGTCTCTTGGAGCTTTTCTGAATGCTTTTGTGAATTCCTATGGATCTTGTTAGTTCTTCATAGTTTGATGTCTCAACCCAAGCCCTTTCCCTATCTTAAAACTGTCTATCTCTCATATATGTCCCCAAAACACCTATCCTGGAACTTTTAGTCAAGGAGGACCGGAGTCTCCAGTGTAGACCAGAGTCTCTAATCTAGACGGTTTCTGCCACTTAAAGTAGGGGGGCGGGGTGAACTGGTACAGAAGTTCCTCATTCTTCACCCCGTCCCCTACCTCCAAACCCGTCGCCTCCTCTTCCAAAACTCCTCCCCGGAGGTCAAGAAGCCCCCAGGATCCGCTGTGCCGCCGGCCAACCTTCCCCTCTCCTCCATTGGGTCATTCCCACCGGAGGAATTGATCCCATGGACAGATCTGGTACCTCCCCTCTACTTTTTATCCTAGGGTTCATCTCTAGATGTGTTTTTGAGGATTGGTGCTGACTTGTCCATTGGAATCACTTGTTTGCGTGCACTCTAGTACTTTAGCCTTGTTGCATTGCCCGATCTGCTAGATTCACCCCCACCAGCATCACCCCATCTCATGCCCGAGCCTCCCGACCGGAGATTCCAGACTTAGGTCCGGATACTCCGGTGCCCAGGACCAGAGACTTCGGTCTGAGCCGGAGACTCCAGTATGAGGTGCGGAGACTCCGGTGTTGGGTGAATCAAACCAGACCAGAATTGCATCAAAGCTCTTGTACTGCATTATTGGGACATATATACTCATCTCTATGCTATCTTCCTCACTGCTGTTCACAGGTGATGGTTCTAGTCGTCCTCATCGTACCAAGGCCAAGTCCCAAAGGGGCCTCGCTATGATGAAGCTTAGGGTCAATTTATCGTGCCTCCGTCCAACCAGAAACAGCAGGCACGTGATGCAGCTTACTTGAAGGGGGATCAGGAGAGGGCTGAACGTGAGGACCACGCCAAGAAGGCCAAATATGACAACCTTCAGTCCTTAGCCAAAATGTCAAAAGAGGAGTACCCTGAGCTGAGAAAGACAGATTTCTATGCGCTGCCTCGTACTAGTGATGACCCTCATTTCTGGAGGAAGGAACAGGCTGTGTTCATGAAGGATGTGTATGGTGTGCTCACCAAATCACCGGTCTTCCCTCAGAAGTTCATGAGTGTTGAGCAGATGCGCCTCATCCCCTACTTCAATGATGCATTCTGGATCTGTGAGAAGCTAGGACTATATAACTTGATGGAGCTGCGTGAAGACTACAATGTCCACCTTGTGCGGCAGTTCTATGCCATAGTTGTGTTTGGGTCTGATCAAGACAAGACCATGGTTTGGATGTCTGGTACCACTCGCTGCACAACTACATTCCATGACTTTGCCAACGTCATATTTGAGATCTTTCATGGAGTATCTACTCCCGTTGGGCCGCGTATGCACTCTGCAGCTCTGGGTGAGAACAAATTGAAGCTGTCACCTCTATATGACGAGGGTGTTGTGGGGGGGGGGGTCCAAGGGACTTAAGACCCTCTACAACCTTATGTTGAGTATTTTCCGTCATACCATTGCACCAAGTGCTGGGAATGATGATGCAATCAGGGGTGGGCTTGTCAACCTTCTGTACCACACTCACCGGACCTACAATCTTTGGACGAGGCGGATCGCACCTATTGATGTGATGGACTTTATTTTCGAGGAGATGTTCCATGCTATTCTTTACAAGAAATATCCTCCATATGCACCCTTGGTTATGAGGCTCATCAACTCCCAGGAGCATGATTCTCCATATGGCATACCACCACACCTCACTGACCACGCTATGGTCTCACTGCAGCAAAAGGGGCGTATGGGGCCTGCTCCGAGGCATCGCTATGGGGATGATGATGAGGAAATTGAGACTGATAGGGCTCCCTCTCCACTTAGAGTTTGGAGGAAGAATTCCTCCAATGCCCCTATGCCTACTATGACTCGCGACTATTTGCATGAGAGGGTCAAGAAGGCCAGCTTTTGGGAGAGGACCCTTTGTTGCATGAACATTGACATCCGTAAGCAGCAGCATGCATCCTACAAAAGCAACCGTCGCATTGAGAAGCTCCTCAAGGAGATCAAGGAACAAGGTGAAGGGGATAACGAGGAAGGTGAGGATGAATACAATGATGAGCATGGGGCTCAGCAGTCCATAGAGTCTGATAACACACTCTCATTTGGGGCATGGAATGCCCAACAGGATAGTCTGGTGGATTGGAAGACATTTGCCGATGTCACCTCAGGTTTTGGGTACCAGGGTACCTCCTCATCTCGCCCTCACGGCAAAGGGCCTGCTGTTCCTGAAGACGATGATGATGACTATGATGAGGGTGGTAATGACCATGATGAGGATGAGGATGCCGAGGATGCCGAGGATGACGATGGTTACTGAGTTATTGGGGCACTAGCTTAGGTCTTTTCCCTTTTTTGGCGTTTTGATGCCAAAGGGGGAGAAGACATTCTCATCGTTTGCATGGGTTTGGGGCTTTAGATTTGCTACTATCTGCTTTTATTTGCCATATTCGAACTTTGAACTTCATGTGTGTTATTGGTTGTTCATGTGTGTGACTATGTGCTTGTGTGCACTATCTATTGTAACTCATGTGAGATTTATGTGTGTTATCGTTGATACTATCTACCTTGCATGATTTACTTAATTATGTTATTGTACATATTCAGGGGGAGCCCCATATTTATTATTATTATTCCATGCAAATCACTTGTTGTCATCGAACACCAAAAAGGGGGAGATTGAAAGGGCATTTATTGTCATAATCACTTTTAGTGTTCATTAACAACAAGTAGATCATTTTACAGTTTGTCATAGTCCACAGGTTGGTATTATGATATGTGAAAAGCACCCTCACACTTGGGAAAAGTCCCTACTCATGTGACACAATTATGGAAACTCCAGACCGGAGTCTCCGGTCTGCCAAGACCGGAGTCTCCGGTGTGGTACGGAGTTTCCGGATCTGTCTCCGATGGTGACTTCAGGATCTGGGATGGGACATTCTGATTGGGGGTCCGGAGCCTGCTCCGAAGGTTACCCCGGAGTCTCCGGTGGTAGCTCAGTCCGGAGTCTCCGGTGTTGGAAGACAGGAGTCTCCGGTCTTGTTGGGTTATGGATGGCCTGGGTCATTCAGATGGGCGGTCCGGAGATTGGCCGGAATCTTCGGTGTAGACCGGAGCTACAGTCCGGAGTCTCCGGTCTGACTTTTCTACAACGGTTAGAAAACGGTTCGTGGAGGGAGCTGCCTATAAAAAGGGACCCTTATCTTCTTCCTCCAGCTGCTCGAGCTGCTCAAGAACACCAACTCCATTAGAGCCACCAAATCTACAAGATATCTTCATCCAACCATCCAAAGTCATTGATCTCTGGGGATTCGAAGGAGGAGGCCTTGATCTACATCTTCACCAAGAGAGATCTTCATTTCCCCCTCATTCACTTGAGGCCCCCCAAGCTCTAGTGTTTCTTCGGAAACCTTAACTTTGATTTGGTTCTTACAAGCTTGTCTTTGATTTGTCTTGACAACTTGCTTGTATTTGGGAGCCTCCAATTAAGTTGTGGATGTGTGCCCCGAACTTGTTGTAAAGGTGCCGGCTTCCACCTCGAAGGTTGCCGATATAGTGGAAAGTGGATCGAGCCCATTGGGGTGAGATTCATCAGAGAACAAGGGAGGCCTCTCGTGGCATTGGTGGTTTGAAACCACCCCTCTCCAAACGTAGACGTACTTCCCCTCAAAAGGAAGGAACTACGTGAAACAAATCCTTGTGTCTCCGTGTCCACCACTTTGGTTACTTCTATCCTTTACCGCACTTTACTTACTTGTTCCTGCTTAGTGTTGTGTTAGGTTGTGCTCATTTGTCATATAGGTAAATTCACCTTAGTTGCATTATCTAGATAATTTACCTTATTGTCAAACCCTAAATTTAAAAAGAAAGAAAATTTGAAGTAGAACCTATTCACCCCCCTCTAGGTGCCCATACGATCCTTTCAGATAGGTTTAGGACTAATAAAGTGTTATGTTGAGGCCCATGGATCGAGAGTGGAATTTGTTCATCCCGATGACGGATAGATATACTCTGGGCCCTCTCGGTGATATCACATTGGTTAGCTTGCAAGCAAGTGATTTGATCACTAGAATGTTATATCACGGGAACGAGAAAATAGTACATGTCAGTAACGAGATCAAACTAGTTATGGAGATACCGATGATCGAATCTCATACATGTAATATATCACGAAACAAAGGGATTAATATACTAGCTTAAAAGGTTCCGATGATCACAAGAAAGTCATCGTTGAATGTGTGGGAGTCAGTATGGGTGTCCAGACCCCGCTTCTGATTATTGATCTGAGAGGGGTCTCGATCATGTCCACATTATTCATGAACCGTAGGGTGACACACTTAAGAGACAATGACATCCAATTGGAGCAAAAGTTTCATGCCGGAAAGAATAACAAGCGCATGAATTTATTTCACTAGATACCGAAACAGGTTTTTGGGTGAAATTGCAGAAAATGTTTTTGCATGTGAAATGAAATACTAGCAAGGGGTTATATGTGAATGTTTGTCATTAAAGTAATTTACAAAATTCTGAATAAATAAAAGGATTTTTATTTAATGAGAGTTTGCATTAAATTTGGTGGAAATTTAATGGGAATCTGAGTGGGATTTTGAGTGGAGGGAATTGAAAGGATTTTTGTGAGTGGTGTGTCCACCCACATGAATGAGGGGAGGGCAAGGGGGAAGCCCCCATGCACCGGCCACCCCCTTGGGGTTCCCCCTCTCCTATAAAGGGCACCCCTCCTCACTTCTCACTCACACCTCCTCGTGAAGGATCTCTCTCCCCCTCTAGTATTTATCCCCCATGGTCTCGGACTAGCGAGATACATGTTATCGGTGGCTATTCGGAAAGAAAGAGTTGTGCTTCCGCTGCATCACTGGAGCAAGGAGGCAGAGGTTGCTCGGTGCCTCGGACTCGTGTGCGAGCTCGGATGCGCCGCTAAGTTGCGGAGCTAAGGACTTCCTCTCGATCTTGAGATCGGCAATAGATCGTATACATCAACCAAGATTTGTCGGTATTCAAGGGTATGTTCTCTACGGATATACATCCGCCCGTTGTTTGTATCTAGTAGATAGATCTGGTACATAGTTGTTCCCATCGTAGGATTTTTTTTGTTTTCTATGCTGCGAGCCCTACAGTCTTATTATGTGACCTACCACCATAAGAAATGTATATAAATCAAGTTTTAACCTAAATCACCACTTCTGAAATCACCTACTATCTATGAAGGTTCATGGCTTTCTACTAAAGCCTCTTCCCAAAACATCCCTCCCCAAAACATAATTTGTCTGAATGAGGCAATAATTGTCAAACTGATATATATTTGAATTGCAAATAGTTTGATGTATGCCAATATGTATTTTATTGTATAAAAGAAGCATTTTCCATTTTTTAAATCTCTTTTTGTTTTCTATTTGAACCCCCTTGTCAGTTTTGCCCTTGGTTTTAAAGTTCTACTCAGTTTTGCCCTTGGTTTTTAAGTTCTACTTAGTTTTCCCCTCCCTGTTAGTGACAAACTCTCACACCCGTGCTCATCTTGGTTTATATGCTCTTATTGGTTGAGAAAGTTGTCACACGGATCGTACCCACCAATCGTTGATCCTCTTATTGATCCTCTTTGATCTAGCGGACGGGATAACCCCTGTATCTGTCGGGGGGCACCCTCTATCCATGAAAAATAACGAGTTTGCCACCGATGCTTTAACTCCATAAACAAATGATTTTGAATATAATTTGAAGGGAAAGTGTTCAAAGGTGTATAATTTTTGCATTATATTTCACTCCATGTCCTAAGTGCAATTTCACAGTGTTTGCCACCCCTGTATCTCTCAAGATTTTCTTAGCACATCATTATCATGTATTAAGTGCGATTTCAAAGTTTTCAAAGGTTTATAATTTTCGTATACGCAAGTTTAGGGAATACTTTTCACACTATAAAAATGGTAAGCACCCTTTTACATTAAGAGTTGTATAATTTTTTCAATTTGAAAGTGTTCAAGAGTTGTGTCAATTATAAACACTTTTACATTAAGAGTTGTATGATTTTTTTATTTTGTAAGTGTTGAAGACTAGTGTCAATTATAAACACTCTTTTACATTAAGAGTTGTATATTGTTTTAATTTGAAAGTGTTCAAGAGTAGTGTCAATTATAAACACTCTTTTACATTAAGAGTTGTATAATTTTTTCAATTTGAAAGTGTTCAAGAGGAGTGTCAATTATAAACACTCTTTTACATTAAGAGTTGTATATTGTTTTAATTTTAAAGTGTTTAAGAGTAGTGTCAATTATAAACACTCTTTTACATTAAGAGTTGTATATTTTTTCAATTTGAAAGTGTTTAAGAGTTGTGTCAATTATAAACACTCTTTTACATTAAGAGTTGTATGATTTTTTTAAATTTTTAAGTGTTCAAGAGTAGTGTCAATTATAAATACTCTTTCACATCAAGAGTTGTATAATTTTTTCAATTTTAAAGTGTTCAAGAGTTGTGTCAATTATAAACACTCTTTTACATTAAGAGTTGTATGATTTTTTTTAAATTGAAAGTGTTTAAGAGTTGTGTCAACTATAAACACTCTTTTATATTAAGAGTTGTATGATTTTTTCAATTTGAAAGTGTTCAAGGGTTGTGTCAATTATAAACACTCTTTTACATTAAGAGTTGTATGATTTTTTTTAAATTTGAAACTGTTCAAGAGTTGTGTCAAGTATACGTTTTTTAATTTGAAAGTGTTCAAGAGTTGTGTCATTTATAAATACTTTCATAGTTGTATAATTTTTTTAATTTGAAAGTTTTCAAGAGTTGTATCATTTTCTTATTTATTATATATCCATGTACCTAATTTTTAATTATAAACACTCTTTCACTTGATTGTAGCCGATACATTAACTCGATAAACCAATTAAATCATCGGAACGGCTCGCCGGCCGCATTCTCCACAGCAAGCGCCCTGGTTGCCATTTTGGTGCGAGATTTTGGTGCATTTTGGTGTGAGTAACTTCTCTACGAACGGTTGCCATTGTCATCCTTCATACAGGTCCATGGGACGACACCATACCGCGTCCAGGACAAACGGGAGGCCGAAGTGAAGCTCGACAAGAGAAGGGCCATCATCGTCGGAGAAGGGCCACCGTCGCCAGAGAAGAAGAAGAAAGGGGAGGCAATGACATGGGCGCGAGCATGGGGCTGGCTCACGTGCATAAGCTGTGGGTCCAACACTCACATGGATAAACTGTGGGTCCCATGCTGATCTAGATAAGTGGATAGAGGTGTTCACTACGGGAACCAGCTAAACGCGGCCCCACTTGTCAGCATATAACGGCAAGGGTCCACTACGGGACCTGACAGACCGTATCCCACTTGTCAGTATGTAACGACGAGGGTCCACTATGGGACCTGACTGAATGCGGCCCCACTTGTCAGCATCTAATGGCAAGGCTGACGGAGAGCGAGTTTCAGATCGTGCGAGAGTTCCATAATAGGAGATGGACAAAAGTAAGGAAAAACTAAGCGGCTGGGGAAAAGTGAGTACAACTAACGAACCAGGGGCACAGAAATAGAAATCCCTATTATATATGCCTATGTGTATGTGTGGTATGTCACCACGAAGACTATATTTGCTTATGGTAAGGGCAATATGTCTCACTAGCACTGGTTGAAGGCCTTGACTGTGATGGATAAAAAAATGGAGCTGGGGTTCGACGGCATTGGCCTTCTTGTACCGGTAGGTAATAGGGTGTTTCTATTGTTCCCATCTTTACATGTTCTATTCTAACTTCTCCATGACTAAATTTGTTTGCTTTCTTGCATAGCTGGATGAGGTTTGTTGAAGGACTAGGGCTGAGGCTTACATCGGTGGTCCATTGCTACTCCTCTTGGTGTGGATGTGGGAACGCTTTTCAGTTGGTAGGCCAAAACATATGCCTCACCAGCCCTATAGCGATGGCGGGGAGAAGTCGAAGTGGCCCACATGGTCTTACAATTGGGACGTGGTCTCAAAGCCTCCAACCGACCAACAAACGGCGTACCCGAGGTACACCAATGAGTCTTACAACCTTCTCCCGGAGCAAGTAAGAATTTCTGACCATATATCGTTTAGCATTCCTTTCAAGTGCTCCTGTCACTGAATTATCTTGTGTGTGATTAAGGTTGTATGGGAGGTATATGGTCCTAGGGGCAATTTTGGTTGCGAGGACTTCCGTCTTAACCCGCAGTGCGACGCGGAATGCAATCTATGGTATATGAAGTGCCCCATGATATGCATGTGGGTTGTTGAGCATTATATGCTGCAGCGGGTTATGAGATAGTTTGGTCTCTATCAGGCTACCCCTCCGGATTGGCAGGACACCAACAACGCTCTTCACCGGTAATAAGTGGTTGTATACATGTTTCTAAAGACGATGTATGATAGTTGTGTGTGCTAAAAAAAAGTGCTTTGTCCATATACAGGTTGGACATGATCAAGAGCAAGAAGATGGACTAGTACAAGATTCATCAGAAACACCGTGGCTAGGTTTCTCATTTGTGTGGCAGATGCTAATAAATCAAAAATAATGATCGCAAAACCCCACTGTGAGGATGCTTTCAGCGAGTACCTCCGTTGGTTCTAGAGAACACTCGTGTCAAGCTCCTACCGGATGCAGATCCGGAAGGTATATTGGAAGAGCCGCTGCCTGGGTTTGACGAGCCGAGCAACCTTGAGTACAACCAGTATGTTAGAGAAGGGCGGCAAACCTCCTTTGCTACCGTGATGAACTTTGTGGTAAGTCGATAGTTCTTGTTCCCGTTGCTACCTTTGTTGGATATGTGATGTGCCAAATTGTGTAATATGTGTAATTTATTTGCTTGCAATGCAGCACACGGAGGTCTAGAAGCAGGGAGATGAGTTGGAGGGCGCTTTGGAGTTCTCAAGGGATGAGGAGGGCCATAATAAGTTAAGGGATTTCGTTAGGAGGTAGGAACAAATCTACGTTCCTTCACGAACTTGCTTGGTTGCTGGGATCCCGAGGTTGTTGCGACGTCATCCAAGCAACCGGCAAAGTACACTTCATGAGAGGAAAGCAGCCCCGACGAGAAATCTACTATGGTATGACATAAACTTGACTGACGTCATCCTTTTATGAATTTACATGTATCACTCACTCAATTGAGATCATTTCTTATTGTAAAGGCCGAAGACGAAGACGAGGTCGTGCCAGACGACATGCCATTGGATAAGTACCAAAGAAAGGTTCAGTCCGCAATCAAGCTAAGGCCAAGAAAACCTCCTATTGTCGAGTCCGATACCGATGAGGAGCCTCGCCAGAAGAAGATTGCTCCGAGGAGAGGAGGAAAGAGCAAGCATGCAAGAAAGTAGCAAAGTTGGTAGCTTGTTCACGATGATGCTTGGCTAGTAGAAACTTGATAGCTAGTATGATACCATGTTGCAGACTATATTTATGTTGGAGCTTGTTTGAGACTTTGTTGTAACTAAAGGAATATGCCCTGAGAGGCAATAATAAAGTGGTTATTATGTATATTCCAAGTATATGATAGATGTTTATTTTGCATGCTATAATTGTATTAATACGGAAATGTTAATACATGTGTGTTTAATAAACAAACATAAAGTTCCTAGTCATGCCTCTCTTATAAACTAGCTCATTGATTAACAAGATGATCAAGGTTTCCTGATCATAGACATTGGATGTTGTTAATAAAAAGGTCACAACATTATTGGAATGGTGTGATGAATATTCATCCGAAGTATAGTATTACGATCAAAGTCATTGAGTTTATATTGCTATAACATCATACGAAGTAATCCTAATCCTTAGACCATGAGCAGGGGCGGACCCAGATGAAATTGTGACCGGGGGCACAACATTTGACTGGGGGCCTTCTTAGTATAAACTTGCTAAATTTGAACATTTTTCTTTAAATTTATGAACAAGAACTACATGAATTCAAAATTTTGAGTGGGGGCCTAGGCCCCCACTGGCATGTACTTGGGTCCGCCCCTGACCATGAGATCATGTCAATCACTAACACTGGAAGAGTATCTTGATAACATAAAACGTCACACTGTAACAAGGTGATTATAAATATGGGTTCAATACTACTAAAGTGTTATGTTGAGGCCCATGGATCGAGAGTGGAATTTGTTCATCCCGATGACGGATAGATATGCTCTGGGCCCTCTCGGTGATATCACATTGATTAGCTTGCAAGCAAGTGATTTGATCACTAGAATGTTATATCACGGGAACAAGAAAAGAGTACATGTTAGTAACAAGATCAAACTAGGTATGGAGATACCGATGATCGAATCTCTGACATGTAATCTATCGCATGACAAAGGGATTAAGATACTAGCGTAAAAGGTTCTCACAATCACAAGAAAGTCATCGTTGAATGTGTGAGAGTTAGTATGGATCTCCAGGTCCTGCTTCTGAGTATTGATCTGAGAGGGATCTCGATCATGTCCGCGTTATTCGCGAACCATAGGGTGACACACTTAAGAGACACCGACACCATTTGGAGCAAATAGTTTCATGCTGAAAAGAATAACAAAGCGCATGAGTGTTTCTACATGTGAAATGAAATACTAGCAAGGGGTTATATGTGATTTTTGTCAAAAATTCTGAATAAATAAAAGGAGCTTTATTTAAATAGAGTTTGCATTAAATTTGGTGGAAATTTAGTGGGAATTTGAGTGGAGACTTGAAGCGGAAAATTGTGAGTGGAGCTTCCACTCACCTGAATGAAGGAGGGGAGGGGGCAACCCCCATGTCCGGCGGACACCCCCCTTGTGTGCCCCCTCCTCCTATAAAAGGCCCCCCCTCCTCACTTCTCACTCACACCTCCGCGTGAAGGATCTCTCTCCCCCTCTAGTTTTTATCTCCCATGGTCTCGGACTAGCGAGATAAATGTTCCCGATTTCTTTTCGGCAAGAAAGAGTTGTGCTTCCGCTGCATCGCTGGAGCGAGGAGGCGGAGGTTGCTCGGTGCCTCGGACGTGTGTGCGAGCACGGATGCGCCACTGATTTGTGGCGCTAGGACTTCCTCTCGATCTTGAGATCGGCAAGATTTCGTCTACATCAACCACGAGTTCAACCTCGTTAAGCTTTGTCGGTCTTCAATGGCATGTTCTCTATGGATGTATATCCGTCCGTTGCTTGTATCTAGTAGATAGATCTTGGTACATAGTTGTTCCCATCGTAGATTTTTTTTGTTTTTTATGCTGCGAACCCTACAGTAACTTGTTGTTAGTAATGATGAACTTGGCTTGTATGGATGTGGTTCATGAATATTGTTAGGGCCCTCGTTGTTATGATGTGGTTAATTAGAATTAGCTGTGACAATGTTTGCGATGATGTGACAATGTTTGCGAAGTTGTGACAATGTTTGCGATGATGTGATTAATCAGAATCAGCCGTGACAATGTTTGCAATGATCTCCAGGCATGCGGCACCATGGGTGGTGGCGTTGCACCCTCCCAGGTAAGCTGCGCCAGGCGCTGCACTCTCTAGGTCTGTGGCGCCGTGGGCAGTGGCGCCGCACCGTCCAAGTTCAGCTGTGCTAGGCGCTGCAGTCTCCAGCACCCTCCCTAGTGAGTTGCGCCAGGCGCTGCACACTCCAGGCCTGTGGCGCCGTGGGAAGTAGTGTGGAATGTTTCCCACCAAAAATGGCTAGGGGAAACCCTCCAGGTCTGCAGCGCCGCCCTATATGGCACCGCACTCCAGGTTGCCACGCTGTGCGCCCTGGCGCCGCGCGCCGATTATCTTCCTCCAGATCTAGTAGGTTTCTCTATCGCGCCTAGCGCTGCAGAATGCATGTGCAACATCGTTCGACCTGGAACCGCACTCTAGGCATGTAGTGTCGTCCTACCTGGCGCCATATTGAAGGCTGCCGTGCCATCTTCTGCGGCATCGCACCTTACAGAACCCCCCGGAGGCAATACCATTGGTTGTCGCGCCATGCACGCTATTGGCGCTGCATCTTGGCCTGTAGCGCCATGGCCCCACATCTCCTTTACGACGTCGCATCCTTCCCTGCAGCACTAGCTCACACGGCGCCGCACCTTTGGGTTTGTCTTTCCTGCCCCACATGTCTCTTCTGCCTTGCCCCACACATGTTCATGGGTTTGGGTATGTCTGATTCCAAAAGTAGTATAGTCAAAACAACAGAACATAGATCACAAAGTACGCATAGTTCACACAAAATAATGATCTCACCCATCACACATAGTTCGCACATCACACTTAGTTCACACACAAATAATGGTAACAAGTCATCGACATCACGAAATAGGTCACTTGCTAGTACCCGAGCCTCCTCCATGGCTTCCGGTTACATACTCACAGTCTAGAAAAGAGGCCCTTTTCCCTTCTTCTTGCTCTCTTCGTCTTCCTCCATGTAACGCCACGTCGTTCGATGCTGCCTTTGCCTCTTTGCAACATGAGCCTCCTTAGCGAGGCACTCCTCTTCCTCCTCTTTCTTGCAGCACTTGTCCTCACGTTGCTTGCGCTTCTTTGCCATCTCCTCATTAGGCGACAGATCATGGTACCGACTTATTCTTATTGCACGATCGATCTCTTGGATAGACTTCGTGGATTGAGGTTGCTTGAGATCTATCCAAGTGTAGTACCTGCATACCAGAGGGGAGACTACAAGAAAATATTGCATGTTAGTACCATGATATGGAATAGTTGGGACACATTAAGAACTAAATTTCTTTGTGCATACCGGTGGATTATCATACGGGTTCCAGCTACGCACGGGAGAGCGAGAGTAGTTGGTACACATGAAGAACTTCCTTCCCCAAGTATCGGAATTGGAGTCGGTGGACTCCTTAACAATGCAATCGGTTTCACACCAAGAAATTGGAACCTCCTTTCCATGGGCTCGGATGTACGGTATGCCTTTCGTGTCCTTTCGTCTTGATCGGCAAAAGGTGGCCTAGCATTGGCCCTCCTATTCCTCTCTTCATATTCCTTCTCCTTTTGCCTCTTCCTCTCCCTTCTCCTTTTTCCTCTTCCTCTCCTTGTCTTCCTTCTTCCTCTTCACCTCGTCCTCTTCATCCTTCTTTTTCACCAAGTCACGATCAAGTTGAATTACTGAATCGAATTCCTTCCTCTTCCTAAACTTCCTTCCCTTCCTCTCTTCCTCAACTTCCTTCCTCTGCCTCACAAATGATATATCAGAAACGTATCTATATTTTTTTGATGCTCCATGCTTGTTTACTATCAACTTTGCTTGATTTGTCCACACTTTGAGGTGTTTTATATGTTTTCTGGAACTAACCTATTAACAAGTTGCCATAGTGCCCAGTTGTCTGTTTTCTTCTGTTTTTGGTTCCAAAAAGGCAGAAAATCAATATTCTCGGAATTGGACGGGACAAAAGCCAAAGTCAATATTTTGCCGTGGGAAACACGAAGCCAGAAGATGAGAGGAGAAAGCTCACCAGGGGACCACACCCCTGGCCACGCGGGTGGGCCCATCCCGCGCCTGGGGGGTGCATCCGCCCTGGTGGCCCCCCTGGCTCGCCCCTTTGCCTATAAGAAGCCCCCAATGCAGAAACCCTAGGCATCCTGAAAAAAACTCCACGAAACCGCCTGTAGCCGCCACCACCATCATCCCTAGATCGGGGGGATCTGAAGCTCTTCCCGGCACCCTGCCAGAGGGGAGATCATCCCGGAGGCCTTCTTCTTCATCATGCCAGCCTCCGGTATGAAGCGTGAGTAGTTCCACCTTGGACTACGAGTCCATGTAGTAGCTAGATGGTTGTATCTCCTCCTTGTGCTTTCATGTGTAGATCTTGTGAGCTCCGTTCATGATCAAGTTCTAATCTATTTGTAATCATGCATGTTGTGTTTGCAAGGATCCGATGGGTATTGAGATTACTATGTCAGATTGATTAATGGTTTTATCTATTTGATTCTATCATGTCTGTGTTGTTTGTGATCTTGCATGCTCTCCGTTGTTAGTAGCTATCTTGGCCAAGTAGTTGCTAGTGACTCCAAGAGGGGGTATTTATGCTCGATAGTGGGTTCATGCCTCTAGTTTCCAAGGGAAGTGACAGAAATCTCTTCGGTTGTAGATGTGATGTTGTCACTAGGGAGAAAACAACGGTCTCTTGTTCATGGAACAAGTGGATTGTTTACCTTACACACTTTGCTTAAGGCAGTTGTCTATTGCTTGCAACTTAATACTGGAGGGGGTTCGGATGATAACCTGAAGGTGGACTTCTAGTCATAGATGCACTTGGATGGCGGTCTATGTATATTGTTGTATTGCCCAATCGAATCTCATGGGATCTTTTTGTCTAGTATTGCATTGTTATGCCATGCTCAGTCCTGTCAATTGTCCTGCTGTAATTGTTTTACCCTTCATGCCATGTTGTTTATCTAAGGAGATCACCTCTAGTGAACTATGGACCTCGGTCAAATCTTTACCATTGATACATCTTCCATTGTTACTGTTTACTTGCTGCAAACCATCATCACATTCCATACCATACAGTTAATCCTTTGTTATAGCAACCGGTGAGATTGACAACCTCACTGTTAGTTGGGGCAAAGTCTTGAGTTTGTGTTGTGCAGGTCTCCACATTGCTTGTAGCACCTTTGGGACGTTTCCTTCCTCCTACTAGTTCAATAACCTCAGTTTCTTACTGAGAGAAACTTGCCTGCTATACTGCATCATACCTTCCGCTTGGGGTCTCCCAACGAAGTGCTGCTGCACTCATCAAGGCTTTTTCTAGCGCCGTTGCCGGGGAGGCTAAGGACGTCTTCACAAGGGAAGTCCTCCTCAACCTTTCTCTTTACTTTGTTTTTAGTTTGCTTAGTTTCTTTTGCTTGGTTTTGTTTGCCTCTTTTTTATCAAAAACTCCAAAAAAATAGTTTAGTTTGGTTTGCTTTCTCCTATAAAAATGTCACATCCCAAAATTTTCCAAATTTTGAAATGTGAAAAAATAAATAAACAAAATAAAATTCTGTTGAAATTTAGGGTGAGAAGAAACTTTTTGATTCCAATTGGGAACATCAAAACCTATTTTGATCAAATAAAAAATCCTAAAGGGATTTAAAAAAATAAACAATTAATAAATAAAGTTAAAATAGTTGGAATCACTATTTTTAGATCTTTTAATAAAAATATTTGATTTTCAAAAGCAAAGGTAGAATTATAAATAAGGATTATTTTGTAGAGCCAAATTAAATCTTGGCCAAGCTTTTGAAATAAAATATTTCTATTTGATAAAAGAGTAAAGGTTTATTTAAACAAAATAATGAGGATTTATTATTATCCAATTTTATTAAAGTAAAGGCTTTTCCATTTTAAATAAACACTCAAACTTGTTATTTTATTTTAAATAAGATTTCCAAGTGTTTTATATTTTCAAATAAAACCTACTGAAATGGTTTTGATATTATTTAGATTTCAAATAGAGTTTTTTTAAATAAATTAAATCCCATTTGAATTAAAGACTAAGGTATATTTTATTTAATTATTAATGGATCCTAAAAAGAATAAAAATTATTCTATTTTGATCTTTGGATTATGTTGTTAATCAGAATTAAAATAAATACAAAGTTTGGCAAAGGTTTGAATTCATTTATTGTTTGAATAGTTTGTTTGAAAACCAAAACAGAAAATCAAATAGAAAAAGAAAAAGCAATCTGTATAAAAAAAAGTGAAATAGACTCAACCCACTAAGCCGGCCCAACAAGCCCAACAAGAGCCCACCCGGCATACCCTCACCGGAACGTTTTCTTACGCGCGAACACACCCACCCAGTCACTGACGCAGAGGCCCCACTCCCACTCTCCATCTCTCACTGACAGACGGACCCCACCGCCAGCACATCATCGTCTTCACCGCGACATTTCCTCCTCGCCGTTTCTGCCCTTTAACTCCGGCGATCAATTCACGTTATTGCCTGCGTTATTGTTGCCCCCGACCATGCACACTTAAGCGCCCGCCTCTCCTCGACATTTACCCTCACTCGCCCCACCTTCTCTGCCCCAGGGCTGCCCCGATTTACTCTTGAACCGCCACTGCTCTGGCGAGCGTTTCCGAGCAATTCCGGCCACACCCCGCCGCCTCTCGCCTCCCACTGCACACGAGATCGCTCCCCACCTCCTGGCGCATCTCCCCAGAGCGTCGACAAGGATGACCTCAACTCGCCACCGCCGTCTGTTCCGCCTCCGGCGAGCTCCCCAGGTAACCTCTGTTCGCCCCAGCACCTCCCGATGATGGTCCATTACTCGCTACCCTCGTGTGCACCTAACCATGCCTCTATTTTGTCTTAGCGCGGTCCTAAACGATGCCAGCAACGACAACCCGAGAGAACCGCCGCCCGCAGCAACTCCGGTGAGCGATTCCTATCGTCCCCGTGCGCCCCCTGCCCAACGACGAGCACCTTGAGCATCGTAGCATCTCTGCAATCACGGTAAGCCTCTCCTCCTCTTCTCTCGCTTCCTAGAACGGCCGGACCACCTCAGACAGAGCATGCACTGCCAGTCGCCGCCGCGCAGCGCCGCCAGTGGATGGTCAAACCCCTGTGAACCGTTAGATCGTCATCCAGTGGCTTAGATAGAATAACTTATCGAAAGGGTATAGTGCGATCTGAGCCGTGCGATACACTTTAGATCTAACAGCCCACAGAGCTCGATCCGAACGAAGCGGTATCACCCAATGAGGTTAAGACACGTGGCTAGACTCAGGATTAAAAACAGAAAAATGTTCTATTTAATTTGCAAACTTGTAAAATTCATAACTTTAATTCTACACCTCCAAATTTTGCAAATTTTATATCAATGGAATCAGTAGAATAAGTACTTTGCAACCATGCACTTTGTTTAATGTTTTGATTCTGAAAAATTGGTTGAATTTGCAGAAACATGTGTAGGCTTATTATGAATATAAAAATTGTTCTAGATATAAATTTTAATGTGAAATCTTTGAAAAATGGATTGTTGTGAACCTACTGACCCTAGGAACCAACCTATGGATTTAAAAATGTATTTTGTGAAGTTTAGGAATAAATATTTGAATTAGCACATTTCTAGTCAAATAAAAATAATGTTTATGGTTTAGAAATGATTTTTGAGTGAAACCTTTGGGAAATGATTTGATTCAAACCTTTTGACCCTAAACACCAAGTTTTGAGAATTAAAATATATTTGGTGAACTCTTTAAAAGAATATTGTCTTGCTAAAAGCATTTTCAACCACATAAAATAATGATTTGATTTAAAAATGGTTTATAGATAAAACCTTTTGCAAATGGTTTCACCACTTTAGTAAATGACCACTTTTTGAACTTTATAATGTTTAGAGCCTAGTGGAAACCACTTTTGCAAATAAAACTATCTTTTGCATGCTTGCATGCATGACCTTGTTTCTATTATTTTATGTGTGATAAATTGGTTGGAGTGCTAGTTGAAATTGTGTTTGTTTGATTGAATTGTAGTGAAGTTAGAAGAGTGTGATATTTGCCAGATCAAGAAGTGAACCAACATTCTCTACTAAAAAGGCAAGTGAGACTATCATCCAAGTCCTACTATTTTCATTACACTTAGTGGATTTTTGAAACATGCATGATAAGGACTACTATATTTTATGCTATGCTAAATCCTAATAGGATACCCTTATATATTCCTTAGTGGAAATATTGTAGTTGTAGTATGCTTAGCCCTGCTATATATTGGGATGGTATACATGATATGATTATATGAAGAGTTGAAAAGACTTATGTTTTATATAATAAAACAAGTACTCAATGAACCACTTGGGTGGACAAGGATACTCAAGTTTTGGACAAGGTGGCAACAAAAGGAACCATGTTTATGTGGCTATCTCTTTTTGTATGTGCACCAGAAGCAAACCACCCAGGGACTTAGAGATTGAACATGTTTCTCGTACAGTGGCTTCCGTGTACAGCCACATGCTAAATGGGCTCTGGCTTAGTCAACTACATAGTGGAGTACCCATGCATTGGCATCTTCAGGTTAACTACAATTGTGTAAGGGAACT
Source organism: Avena longiglumis (assembly GCA_030063025.1). Taxonomy (NCBI): domain Eukaryota; kingdom Viridiplantae; phylum Streptophyta; class Magnoliopsida; order Poales; family Poaceae; genus Avena; species Avena longiglumis. The sequence continues at coordinate 139,403,951 of CP125978.1, read as the reverse complement.
TGAAACCCTACATTGGTTCCTGGATGACAAGCTAGCATTGTGTATTGGGAGGACTCCTATGGAAAGACTTTGTCACATTCTCAATCTGCCAGTACTCCATCTTGGTGAGTACTTATCCAGCGGCCACTGGTGGCATCAAGATGAGATTGTGTCATGTGGGTAAAGTGTACAACTTCTGCAGAAGATCAAAATTCGAAGTACTTAGCCGTGTCCCCGGTTATGGACAATACTGAGCAACTAAGGCCTGAAGCTATGGAAGATCTCGACATTACAATTTCTCAAAGTAAAACTTGATGGTGACAACAAGGGATTTTTGAAGCACTTGGAGTTTTCCAAGAAGTTTAGAAACATTTGACAAAAGATCAAAACTATTTTGAAAAGATAGGATAAAACTATATTGCTTTCTGCAAAAGAGCCTAAACCCTACATAGCCAAATATGCATGTAAATGATAGGATCCACTTATTCTACATAGTAGTGAAACTTGCCAATACAATTCAAATGTATTGACCCTTGTGGCTGCAACTTATTATGTTGCAGGTTTGTTTGATGTTAGTGAAGTTTGTTGAATAGGATTACAAGTCTACAACCAACATGATTGCCTGTGGCACTTTGAAGATGAAGGACCCCATGCTTATAGATATCCTGCTGCAATGTAATGTGATAGCCAAATGAGATATGTAATATGTAATGAATTATTTTATTCTGGTTATAAAGTTGTATTATAACCTTTGTTTCTTGATATTACATCTTAACTGTGGATGCTAGATATTGATCCAGGGACTAGCATTGTAAACACAGGGATCTCTACCTTATTAAAGGTTGGGAACCTTACAAAAAAACACACAAAAAAATTAGTTCCTGCTCTAGCAGCAGCAGCTGTTTTTGGCTTGCTCCACTTTTGCCAATATGAATTCTGCTGAGAACACAAAGTTGTGTGACTTCACTATCAAAAACAACAATGATTTCCTTAGCACTCCTATTGCTACACCTGCTCCTGATGCTACCTTTTATGAAATTAAGCCTGCTTTGTTGAATCTTGTGATGGGAGAGCAATTTTCTGGTGCTAGTTCTGATGATGCTACTGCCCATCTCAATAGATTTGTTGAACTTTGTGAGATGCAAAAGTAATAAGGATGTAGATGGAGATATTATTAAGCTCAAGATGTTTCCTTTCTCCTTGAGAGGAAAAGCTAAAGAATGGTTGCTATCCATGCCTAGAAATAGTATTGATTCTTCAATTAAGTGCAAGGATGCTTTTATTGGAAAGTACTACCCTCCTGCTAAGATTATATCTATGAGAAGTGATATTATGAAATTTAAACAACTTGATAATGAACATGTTGCTCAAGCTTGGGAAAGAATGAAATCTTTGGTTCAGAATTGTCCCACTCATGGACTTACTGCTTGGATGATTATCCAGACTTTTTATGCAGGTTTCAACTTCTCTTCAAGAAACCTGTTGGATTCAGCTGCTGGAGGTACCTTTATGAACATCACCTTGGGTGCTGCAAAAAAACTCCTTGATAATTGATGGTTAATTATTCTGAATGGCACACTAAGAGAGCTCCACATGGTAAGAAGGTAAATTCTGTTGAAGAAACCTCCTCTTTGAGTGATAAGATTGATGTTATTATGAATATGCTTGTTAATGGGAAAGCTCCTTTAGATCCAAATAATGTTCCCTTAGACTCTTTGGTTGCTCAATAAGAGCAAGTTGATGTGAACTTTATTAGGAACAACAATTTCAACAACAATGCCTATAAGAATAATTTTGGTAGTAACAACAATTATAGGCCTTATCCTCCTAATAATGGCAATTCCTATGGAAACTCCTACAACAATGCTAGAAGTGCCCCCTCTGAACTTGAAGTCATGCTCAAAGAATTTATTAGTAAACAAACCATTTTCAACAAGACTGTGGAGGAAAAGCTTTTAAATGTTGAGAAAAATATTTCCTCTTTGTCTGAAGCACAATCCTCCTTGATTAATAAAATTGTCACATACCAAAATTTTGCAAATTTTGAAATGTGGAAAAACTTAAACAAAATGAAAAACTAAGTCTTGGAAATTCAGAGGGAATAAAAAACTTTTTGACTATTTGATGTAATTCCTTCAAAACAAAAGTTAAATAAAACAATTTTTTTTGTGAAGTTGTATGCATGTTTTCAAAACCTCAAAATCATTTAGCATGCATGGTTGCATTTTCGAACTAAGAGAAATAACTTTCTTCTCAAAGTTGAAATGACCAATTAACAACATGAGACTTTGGATATATTCCATATTTAAAATATACAAAACAATTCCTAATTGAGCTAAAAAGATAAAGGGAAAAATTATAAAGCCATAGAAATTGGTTTGACCCTATTTGGAGCTACGGATAAAAAGATTTTGAATTTATAAGGCAAGGAAAATAATTGAGAAAAACCCAATAAAAGAAATCTAAATAGACATATGTGCCATGCTCAAATTTTAATTGAACTATTCTATGTATAAAAACATTTCCAAAGTGATTTATTTTCAATTAATTATCAAGTGATATTTTATTAAAAAAATTATGAAATGTTTTTGAGTGATTTTGGAAAACCAAATCAAAGAAAAAAAATGAATAAGAGAAATAAATATTAAAAACTACATTCCCATGTACCATATTCTAATTATAAGAAGTTTTATAAAAAAATATTGCCAATTTGGTTCTTATTATTTGGTTGCACAAAAATCCCTTTAGATTTTCCTAGGGTCATGCACATGCATGTACATGCATGGTACTCGAAATGATCCCGTTGCTAGCTGCCTATTATGTCCTCTATTTTATATTTTCTTTCACTGTACCGATACACATATGACTAACATATATAGGCTCAGCCGAGTCAACCCAGGGTCTAGCTCACGCATGCATCGGACAGAGTCCGACTGCCCCGAGCAAGCAAAGTCACTAAAGCGCCATGCTGTTTTTTTTGGTCTGCTCGCACGCTGTTGTTTTTATCTGCTCGCACGTACATAAGGTAGAATGAAATGACAGCTTGTAGAAACTACCCGTTAGTAACATGACATTCATTTTTTTTAGCTTGTAGAAACTGCCCGGTCAGTTACCTAGCATTTATTTTTTCCTTAATCGTGTCAATTAGAGCACACTATCTTTCTCCAATATAGTCCTGAACGGCACTCATGCGTTTCCTTTTCCATTTTACACCACCACACTAGCCATACTCTCACATATCTCTCCAATTTCTAAGAGCTCAGTCCGCAACTTATCCCCCACTCCACGCTCAAGTTCTGGACCTCTAGAAGGCGGATCTCTTTGTCAAGGTTCCGGTGTCCGCGGCAACGCCGTCGTCGATTCCGTCCGGTACGAAGGGACTAAGCCATATTTCTTATTTTTTCATCTTCTCTAGACTGGTCGCATCAATTCTGATAAAAAACTCGTCTTATTGTTTATTATTCTGTGACCTTACACGACAAAGGCCAAACTGAGTTCCCCTCTGGATGTACTTCATTGCCGGCGAGGAGCACCGGCAAGGACCCATCTTGTAGGCTACGACTCCCATTACGACGTCCGCTACTTGACTGACTCCCGTTACGCACTGTCGTTGCTGTGACACTGTCCCCGACATCACCATCGACATCGAACAATCGTGCCACTACAGGTATGGTCACTGTTGTTGACCCAAGTAATTGTACCATTACACTCTTAGTAAACTACCGATCCTAATATCTAAGAGCATTTTTGTCAATTTCTTGCATGCACTCGTTCATGCCTCTGCATGTGCTCTCACGATCTAGATGATCGTTATATGGTGTAGCATGTACTGACGTATCGTCGTAGAATTATTCAGTCAGTCGAGTCTTAGTATTATTCTACTGCTATCTCCAGGAACTTTAATCTCTTGTACGCTTATCAAACTAGATCTAAATCAAACTAGCAAGTGACCCTAGGATCTAGATGCCAGTTATGGAATCGATAACCACAATTAGAAATCCATCACGTGACCATGACTGTCATATCTATTTCAGTCAAACTTCCGAACTTCATAACTTAAGTTTTCATAATGTAATTTTAGCAAATTAAGTATCCTCGTATACAAAATAATGAGTGGAATATAATGCATTTTTTTGAATATTTATATCCCTAGTAAAACAATAACTTGCACAGAAACTTTAATCGAATATTTTTTTACTATAAAAATGGTTATGTAATTTTGAGTGATTCCTGATGTATTTAGTTGAAAATTGAACACTCTGATCAATGAGAGCAGAACCAAAATTTATTTCATGTCGTACTATTTTCTTGTGAGTTGTACCGTTTCTAGTGCTGCAAAACGATTTTTGAATGATCTTTTAATATGTTGCATATTTCTTCATGCGAATATAAAATAATAAGAAAGTAATTTTGGTGACCATGAAACAATTAGAGTATATTTGCACAATAATTTTTCATTCATACATGCATTTGCACTATTTTATGTATTGCTAGTGTGCTCATTTTGAGTGCTTGTATTCTAGATTGTACGGAGTGTAGCGTTTGCTATTGCGAAGAGTGTGACTCTACCGCCGACTACTAAGGCAAGTGACACTATCATCTAAAGTCCTACTATTTTTATTATACTTAGTGGATTTTTGAAAATATGCATGAAAAGAATTTCTATACTTATGCTATGCTAAATCCTAATAGGATACCCTATACATTCCTTAGTGAAAACAATGTAGTTGATACATGCTTAGCCATGCTTTATTTTGAAAAGAGATACATGTTGAGATTTTATGAGATTGAGAAAAGACTTATGTTTTATATAATAAAACAAGGACTCAATGAACCACCTGGGTGGACAAGGATACTTTGAGTTTTGGAGAAGGTGGCAACAAAAGGAACCATGTCTATGGCAATCTCTTTGTGTTGTGCTCCAAAGGAAAACCACCCAGGAAACTTAGAGATTGAACATGTTTCTCGTACAGTTGGCCGTGGCTGTACCACATGCTAAATGGGCTCTGGCTTAGTCAACTACATAGTGGAAGTCCCATGCATTGGCATCTTCAGGTTAACTAGATTTGTGTAAGGGAGCAACCCTACATTTGTGCCTGGTAGACAAGCTAGCATTTTGTATTGGGAGGACTCCTATGGAAAGACTTTGTCACATTCTCGATCTGCCGGTACTCCATTTTGGTGAGTACTTATCCAGCGGCCACTGGTGGCGTCAAGACGAGATTGTGTCATGTGGGCAAAGTGTACAACTTTTGCAGAAGATCAAATTCTAAGTACTTAGCCGTGTCCCCGGTTATGGACAATACTGAGCAACTAAAGTTTGAACCATGGGAGATCTCGACATTCCAACTTCTAATATAAAAACTTGATGCACTTGGGGGTACCAAGGAATTCAAAGAGATTTTGTAAAGCTTGTTGCACTTGGGGTTACCAAGGTTCTCAAGGGCATGATGTACTTGGGGTTACCAAGGAACTCATGAGATTTCATAAAACTTGTTGCACTTGGGGTTACCAAGTAGCTCAAGGGATTTTTGACAAGGACTTGAACACTTGAGTTTCTACCAAGGAGTTCAAGGAACTTGGAAAAGGGATTTGACAAAGGACCAAAACCATTTTTGAAAAGATAGGAAAAATATTGCTTTATGCAAATAAGCCTCAAACTCTACTTAGCCAAATATGCATGTATTGATAGGATCCACCCATATTATACAAAGTAGTGAAACTTGCCAATACAATTCAAATGTATTGACCTTTATGGCTGTAACTTGTATGTTGCAGGTTTGATTGATTTTAGTGAAGATTGTTTGATTAGGATTACAAAGTCTACAACCAACATCTGCCTGTGGCACTTTGAAGATGAAGGACCATGACTATAGTTATTCCGCTGTAATGTAATGTAATAGCCAAATGAGCTATGTAAGATGTAATAAAAATTATGTTATTCCTGGTTATAAAGTTATGTTATGACCTTTGTATCTTGATATTACATCTTAACTGTGGATGCTAGCTATTGATCCAGGGACTAGCATTGTAAAACACAGGAGGAATCTACCTTATTAGGTTGAGACCTCTACAAAAATGGTTGCTAAACCTGAAACCATGGAAAGTACCTTTGCTGCTATTCATGCCATACAAGTTACTATTGATGAAAATGTTAGACTGTTAGCTCAACTTCATGCTAAGTGGGAAAAGGAAGATGAAATTGATAGAAACAATAGTGTGTGCACCATCTCTATAATGGATACCACTAAAGCACAAGCAGTCCCTATTCCTCCTCCAACAATGCCTAAGCCTACCGAGTCTACTACTAGTGATGCTAAGTTCGATTTTGATATAGATGGTTGCAATATTTCTGAAGTGATTATGTTCTTGCAAAAGCTTGCTAGAAGTCCTGATTCTAGTGATATGCATGTTGCTTTCACCAAACACATTACAGATGCTCTTGTTAAGATTAAGGAAGAGAAGTTAAAACACAAAGCTTATATTCCTAGGAAAGTAGAAGATAGTTGGGAACCCATTATTAATATGCAAGTGAATGACTTTGATCTCAAAGCTTCATGTAATCTTGGTTCTAGTGTCTCTATTATGCCTAGGAAGATTTATGAAATGTTTGATTTTCCACCTTTGGAAGATTGTTATTTGGATGTCCCACTTGATGATAATGCTAAGAAGAAACTCATGGGGAGTATTAATGATGTTCTCATTATGGTTAACAATGCTTATGTCCCTGTTGATTTCTATGTTTTGGATGTTGAATACAATGCTTCTTGTCCTATTACTTTGGGAAGACCTTTTCTTAGAACTGTTGGTGCCATCATTGATATGAAACAAGGCACCATTAAATATAAATTTCCATTCAAGAAAGGTATTGAACACTTCCCCATGAGTATAGAGAAGTTTCTTTTTGCTCCTCCTTTGAAATCAAGGTTTGATGTTAATGCTTCTTCATTTGAAAATACCTGATTTCTTGCTTCTTGTGCCTAACAAAAAGGCGTTAAAGAAAAGTACTTGTTGGGAGATAACCCAAGAGTTTCATTGAACCTTGGAAGTTATTACTTTAGTAATGACCTCTCCTTATCCTTTTTGTTTGCTTTTTGTGCCAAGAATGACCTCTAATGAGAGGGAAGTAAGATTTGAGGAGTTGCTGTTCCGAAACAGATTTCTGTCCTCCACCATAAAAAATTGTGAGGAGTCTTTGTAAGTCTGATTGAGCTGAAAATTTATGAATAAATCCCCCAGTATGTTAGCTAACTTTCGTTAATTCAACACTTTTTTATTTGAGCAATAGAAAATTTTCGAAAAAATTGGTTTCTACCTACTGGTCTGTTTTGATAGATTTCTGCCATTATTTGCATTTGCTTCTTATTGATTCCTTTTTGAGTTTGCTTTTGGGGAATTGAGATTTTTTAAGGAGTTGCTACAGTAGCTTGTGTTTTAAGTGAAAAGTTTTGTTGTTCAAAAGCTAAACCTAAAGGTCTATTATCTTTTGAATACACTAATGTTGCTAATGAAGATTGTGTGAAGTTTTGTATGAAGGAAAAATTTCAGGTATAGAGAAAGAATGATGTAATGGGATGAAGAATGGAAAAAATCTCAAACTTGGGGATGCCACCCCGGTGTCACTCCAAGAAATATCCAAGAGGTACAAGCGTCAAATCTTGGGGATGCCCAAGGCATCCCCTTCTTCATCAATAAAAAGCTCAGGTCTGTCTAGAAACTTCGTTTTTATTGTTTCATGCACATTTGTGTTGTTCTTGGAGCGTCTTATTTTCGTTTGCTTTGCTTAGTTTGTTTAGTTTTCTTGAGTAAAGTAGTTTGGACCCCCGTTCTCACTGTGTTGTTTCAAATAAGTTGATTGGTGTTGGAAAGGAGTAGAAAGTTCTTGCTTGGAAGTGCAAGAGGAGCTTGCTTTGACCGTGACTTATACTTTAGCATGACATGCTAGGTGTTTTTTTGACCTTATGCTTAGTGATTATTGCTGTAGCATGTCTTGTTCCAAACAATTGGGATTGCTTAGTGTGCCTTGAAAGAATTATTCGTTGTTTTAGCATGCAAAAGCATAGTATTGTGGTATTCTCCTTTGATGCTTTGTTTGGGTTGACTTGGCACATGCTCACACCATGTTATGACTATGAACAAGTCACCATAACATCTATTATTATTTAGTCCTTGACTTGTAGTACCACTATACACTTTGATTAGTAATGTTTTGTCGCTCTGCATGATTATGGCCATTATTGCTCTCTTAGTTGGTTGCTCCCAGTCTTCTGCTAGCCTCCACTTGTATGAGTAAGCTCTACTCATGCTTCTAGATCCAAAGAAACCAAGTTATTCCAATGTGTCCACTATAAATTCCTATGCATGGTGTGTTACACCATTCCAAGTATATTGTTGTTTTCAACTATCTTCCAATTAAAAAAGGTATTTTGTTATGTGAAAACTTAGTGATTAAAGCTCTCACAAACTTGATGGCACACTTTATATTCCTTGACCCTAATAAACTTGAACCATTGTGTCATCTATGTTGTATATGCTTGCACTTATACGTTGGAATTAGCAGAACCATGTTGTCATGGGTAACGTTTTCAACATTGCACTTGTACTTTGTACATAGTTGTTATCATGCTCTTTTGTCTATGGATGTCGCCGGTGTGAAATAAAAAGGGAGCTTGTAAGTCCATGGAGTTATGTATTTTGTGTTAGATAAATGCCTGGGCCACTAGCCTAAGCCATGCCTAATCATGGTGGAAACTTGCAGCATCACCATAATGAGCAATCTATGAAGCATCCTCAATAAAAACCTATGCAAATAGCAAATAAAAAGATCGTTGAGATGCTCATTGTCTGCTTGCCTTGTCATTTTGGTTATGCGATAGCTCCTATACCATGTGCAAGGGGTACCCCGTTGGCGGTTCTCTATGATACACATGTACTTATTATGACCTTACAGGTGACTAAAGTTGAGTAGCATGAGGTGCGGCCCTCATATTCAAGGGACATGAGATTGCCAACTTATACTTTGTCAATCATATACTCCATAGTTTGTTTACTTTAACCTTAATCACTTCAAGATGCTTATGATAGGGGCAATGAGGGCTGAAAGCTAACGAGTACCATAATTTTTGGAAGCTCTTTATGAAACTTGAAATCTCTGCTTCCCTTTATGAAGGGCCTTTCTTCCACTATTATATTGAGTCTCCACCTTCTACCTTTAGGCACCATTAAGAGAGCATAGTTGCCATTCTTAGTTCTATGTGCAGTGTCCCAAAACTTATTGATTGATGCATATTGTGATATTACTTGTTCTTGTGCTACTTGTATCTAGTCACTCTTATGAACTTTGAAGGTGTCATATGCATCCATTTGCTACTCTATGAGGGACAAGCTGAATGCCACTATGCCATGTTTTCTATATGTGAAACAAACAAACGTTTTTCAATGCATGTTATTCATGATCTTTGTTTGTAGCCTTTCATGTTGCACACATAGTTACTTTGTCCTATTGTTAGAACTCCATCTTTCATGAACATGTTTAGAGTTATTTGATCCCAACTTTCAATGCTTGCAAATGGTTTGATCTTGGTTTTGATGGTGCATGTCTGTAACACCCTCGCCTGATAAGGGTGAGTTCATGTGTATAGTGCCAATCCCTGGATCGGTTCACTGGCACACACAGTATAGATGATTACCAAAGAATTTAACAGTGCATCATAATTAATGAATTGATCTAGAATTTACATTATTACAATAATGCTTAGCTCAAGGCTAGCTCAGTATCAAGTAGCATACGAAAGCATAAACAATTGATAGGCTCCATCTTCAATTGTGCCACAGGTGAACAACTGTTGAGTGGAGTATCGCGACCTATTCGATCACTCAGAATTGGAATAATAACCTGCAACATAAAACGTAGCAGCCCCGGAGGGTCAATACATGGAATGTATGGCAAGTAGAGCTATTAAAGGAGACAATAAACCTAGCAACTACATGCATATTTGGCAAGTGGGGCTGTGGCTAGCTCGCATTTGCAAACACCTTTGTCCTACTTTCTTAAACAGTTTTTGATTTTCTTTGAAAAGATCCCAATTAAGTTAACCCATCAACATTAAAGCAATTAGGAAATTAGAATGAGCGAGAAACATGTCATGAACTCAATATCAAGCAACTCAAATGTCCATAACCGGGGACACGGCTAATCGATTAGTTTATACACCCTGCAGGGGTTAGTACACTTTACCCATGTGACTTGGCCAGCCCAGCTCGTACCACCACTCTCATATTGGGTGATGATAGGGAGAAGTCCAAGAAGGGACCGTTCGGGAAGTAGCTCCCCAAACCCGACACGCACCGGTCCAACCTACCAAAATTATACATCTCTAGACACGTGGGTTCGAGTTACCACAACCTACTGAGTCCAACCAACCGCCCATTTCATTATTGGCACATGGTTGTACATGTAAGCTACAAAATAAATAAGCCAATCATTTTCTCTTCATACCTGGGTGCCTTTCCGCAATGATACCACCAAAAATTATCAATCCCATCACACCCAGGAGATTCATTGATTAAGTTGTTTTTAGTTTTTGCAAACCAACACATTTAGAAACAACTTCCAATGATATAACCCAGCCCTCGTTCATCATAGCATGGCTAAGCACATCTACCAACGGTGGCTCATCTACAGGAAATCCCTACCACATAATAGGACATAGCATAGCGATAGTACTTTCCTACACATGCATCTATAAAATACACGACAATGCATTGAAAATAGTAGAACAATATCATGAACAATGTAGCATCTACTTGCCTTGATAGTTGGTGGATTCGTTCAAGCACTCGTTGCAATCATACACATTGCACTCCTCGCAATATATCGAGCAAACAATTGCATACAACATTTTTTAGGGTAAAACAGTAGGGTAAAGAACCCCACTGCAATTTTTATAAATCATATAAAGTTACAAATAAGTATTTACAAATTTCAGGCCACCTCAAAAGAGGGATAACATTCTGAGCAGCTATCTCGTGTCTAAATTATTGCTAATCCAATCTTTGAGGCCCTGGTAATTTTTTTTCTTAATTCTACACAGGACCCATCTTAATTCCTGAGCGATAATAGCCCTCCATTCCTCAAGGGAAGCATGCTTGTTGTTGAAGATTTCATTGTTTCTGCACATCCATATGCCCCAAGCTCCTAGGATAATAATTTCCATTGCAAAAGGGACTTTAAGACCTTTTTTAATACTGGCCAAAGCTTCAAAAAGATTGTGATCAGCCACTTGGACATGGGAAATTTCAGCCCAGCAAGCTTTTGCAAAAGGACAACCCCAAAATAAGTGTAGAATAGTTTCCTCACTAGTGCAGCCATGAAACACACATTCATATGAAGTCAGAGTAAATCGTTTCCTTTTCAGGAGGTTCCGTGTGTTTAGCCTATCAAGGATCAAGAGCCAGAAGAATAACTTATGCTTTTGCTGACAGGAGGATTTCCACAACCAGGAAAAATGTGGCTGTACAGGCTGATAACCAGATAATGGATAGTAAGCCTTTTGGACTGAGAAAATATTACTGCCCCAAATATAACTCCAGTTGTCTGCTTCTCCATGCATGCCATCACTGAGTATTTGCTCAAGGCTTTGATATTCATGGTAAGCTTACTGTAACAGAGGGAGAAAAAAGTGATCTTGCATGTTAGCTGTCTGTAAAAACTCATAGATAGAGATGTGAGGGTTTTTTGCATAAGAAAGAAGATGAGGAAGCTTATGCTGTAGACATCCATCATTCCACATATCAGACCAGAGAAGGGTGGATTTTCCATCACCCACCAAGCACTTTGCAATTCCTTTAAATATGTCAACCAATTTCAGATGAGCTTTCCACCAAAAAGATCCCTCCAGACTTCGTCCACGTAGTTTACCATTGCAATAATAAGTGTTCCAGACAAGGTGAACCCATGGGATATCCTTATGATTGTAAAATTTATCCAAATTCTTCAAAAGAAGTGCTAAGTTTTGAACATTAAGGTCAAGCACCCCCAATCCCCCATGGTTCTTTGGTCTACAAACTTTATTCCATGCAACAAGAGCTTGACCCCTAGCTTGAACATCAGTTGTTTTCTTCCTCCACAAGCATTGTCTCATATACTTAATCATCTGATCCTTAATAGTGACAGGAAGATCAAAACAACTCATATAATATATGGGAAGGGAAGATAATACAGATTTAACTAACTGCAATTTCCCCCCATAATTTAGAAAATAAGCAATCCCACACAATCTTCTCTCAACTCTCTGAACAATAGGCAAAAAATGTTCCACTTCAGGCTTATTAATGCTTAAAGGCAGTCCAAGGTAGGTAAATGGAAATGAGCCAGGGAGGCATGAGAGTGTATTGGCAAAGTGCTCAAGCCTCACATTTTCCATGTTAATTGGCATCATACTAGATTTAGAATAATTGACTTTGAGTCCAGTGGAGAGAGCAAAAGTATGAAGGAGAGCCTTGAGGCACAATAATTTCTCTGAGTCAGCCTTAAGGATTAATAAAGTGTCATATGCATACTGCACAACAGGGAAATCAGGACAGAACACACCCTCAAGGGGAAGGGAGAGAAGACCAAGACTCATTGCTTTATTGAGGATGCTTTGCAGAAGATCAGCAGCCAAGACAAACAGGAGAGGAGATAAAGGATCTCCTTGTCTTACACCTCTTCTGCAATAAAATTTATTTCGAGGCACTCCATTTAACAGAACAGAGGAGGAAGCCGAACCAAAGATTAACTGAATCCAAGAAATCCATTTTCACCAAAACCTTTGGCTTTGAGAATATTGATAATTGTTGAATGCTCAATTCTATCAAAAGCTTTTTCAAAGTCAAGCTTAAGAATTAAAATTTCTTCTTTGGACTTGTGGCATTGATCAAGGAATTCAAATGCCCAACCTAAACAGTCTTGAATAGACCTTTGTTTGAGAAAACCATACTGGTTCTTGTGGACAAGTTTAAGGATAATCTTTTGTAGTCTGTTAGCCAGAATTTTGGTTATAATCTTGAGGACACTGTTTAGCAGAGAAATATGCCTAAAATCAGCAGGTGTCAAAGGAGCTTCAATTTTTGGAATGAGGGTGATAAAAGAGGCATTAATGCTTTCCAAGGAAGTCTGACCCTCATAGAAATCCACAAGGAGTTGTTTCACATCCTCCTTAATAATAGGCCAACATTGTTTTATGAATTCATTGTTAAAACCATCTGGGCCAGGGGATTTATCATTAGGAAGTTCTTTAATTACATCTTCAATCTCCTCATCTGAGAAAGGTTCTTCCAAAGCATTCTTTTCCTCTTGCCTTAAGCATTCCCCTGCCAATTCACTAAGATTGAAGTGCATTTCAGGCTTATCAGATGAAACCAATCTATCTTTAAAGGCTTTCCATAGAAGATCTGCTTTACCATCATGATCTTGAATCTCTTCATTAGAATCATCTTTGAGCATGGAAATATAGTTATGCCTGAAACTTATGGTAGCTTTTGAATGAAAGAATTTTGTGTTCTCATCACCCAGCTTGACCCATTTAATTTTCCCCCTTTGCTTCCAATAAGTATTTTGATCTTGTAAAAGTGAAATTATAATATTCTTCAGGAGATCTCTGAGATTCCATTCTAGGATAGTAAGAGTTCTCATTTCCTCCATAGCATCTAGTAGATCAATGGTGGCATTAACATTGCAGATTTGTGATTTCAGGCAGTGCGGATTTTTTGCCCAGAGCTTCAGCCCCCTTCTTACATTTTTGAATTTAGCATTAATTTTTTTGGCAGAATCATGAAAGCCAACAGGAATGTTCCAGGCATTTTCAACAATTGCTTTAAAATCCTTATGATGCATCCAATAATTTTCAAATCTAAAAACCTGAGCTTTGGGTATCATTGTGCCAATGGAGATGACACAAGGAAAATGGTCAGAGGTAGGCTTGGTAAGAGGAACAACAAAAGTTGAAGGAAAGCTCCGAGTCCTGGAAGCAGAAGTAAAAAACCAGTCTAGACTTTCCAAAAGGGGATCTGTAAGATCCCTACTTTGTAAAGGAAAAGGGTCCCTGTGATTGCAATGCTAGTCCCTGGATCATTGCTAGCATCCACAGTTTAAGATGAAGTACACAGATACAAAGGTCATTTATTACATCCATTCCAGAGATAAAAACATAGTCTTTTACAACTCAAGGCCATAGGCCTAATACAAGAGTTTGGAATAAGTAAATAAACATAAGTCTTCATCTTAATGTGCCACATGCAAGCATATTGAGTGTAGACTCATGACACCAAATCATCATCGGAGTAACCTGCAACATCACAAGTTACAGCCACAGTGGGTCAATACTTTGGAATAGTATTGGCAAGTGATACCTTAGTAAATTTTAAGTGGAATATATTACTATATGCATTTTGGCTAAGTGTAGCTTGGCTTGCTTTGCTCAAAATAGGTTTTTCCTATTAGTTGAAATCACTAGGTTTTTCTTTGTCAAAACTTTCCCAAGAAACCATCAATAGACATTGAGGTCCTTCACCCTTGTTCACCCACAAGTTTTACTTAGAAGTTGGAGTGATGATATTCTTGATAGCTTCCATGTCTTGATGCTCAAGTTGTCCATTGCCATGGACTTGGCTAAGTACTTAGATTTTCCATCTGCAGAGGTTGTGCACTTTCCCCACCAGACTTGGTTTCCCAAGACAAGACCTTTCAGAAGCCTTCCCTTATCCAAATGGACGCGTTCCAACCTATCATTCCCACTACCACCAACTGTCCAAATGACTAAGTTCTAGCAACCTATGTGATCAAGGCAGAGCCCATATTGCCAAGTGGCTGCACTATAAGCTTCTCAACACTTGGCCTCCAAAATCCCTTTGTGCCTGGGTGGTATACCACAAGAGAGATACACAAGGTAAACCATATCCATGGGCCTTGTGTAACCACTCAACCAAAAACCACCATTCAAGTCCCATTCCACCCAGGTGATTCATTGACTTAGTTGTTTTATTAAGAAAAACATAAGTCAAAAGACTTAGAAATATTTTCATCATAGCATGTATATACATTACTGTAACACCCTCAGAATCGACCCTATGCAAGTTTCAGCGCTTCCCGCCAAACCCGCATAGAAACGATTCAAAGGTGCCCACCAGGCACTTTCGTGCGGGTGGAAAACGAAGTAATAACATTACACAACAGTCCTCGATGGGACCCACAGAACAGATATATATACAACACGACTCCATGAGTCAAGATTACGAATATCTGGACAAAGATCCGATCACCTTGAAAACAATACGGCGTCAAATACGGACAAGATGCAAATGGGGCTAAGAGCCCTCAAGAATAACCAATGGCGTCCATAACCCTGCCTGCACCAAGCGGAAGGGTAACCTCGCTAACGACGCCGGTCTCAAAACCTGCTTAAACAAAGGGGTGCCGCAAAGGGCAAAGGAAAAAGAGGCGTCAAGATCGAGGCCAAGACAGCGAGGCTAGAATTGGCGGTCCTCGCCTACATAGGTATGGTGGATCAAGCGGCAAGCAAAGATGCACTAAACAACCTATAGAGACTCGATACAACTGGCGGCTATCAGAGAGGGATAAGAAAGACCTATTCGGAACCAACCTGATTCTACCATCAGACAAACCCATCCTGGTGTTTCCCCCTCGAGTCCAATCGAGGAAGTCAACCGAGGAACTCACACCGTTGGCAGTTTTATTTATTCAGTTATCGTTGCAGTAATTACTAGTCAGGTATAGATAATCATCCTGATAAAATAAGCAGTGGGCACTTTTAGTTAACCATTCCGTTGTAGTTACAACACTTACTAGTCAGATACAAATAGCATGAGATATCCCAAAAACCCAGCAGTTGTTGGTACTTTTATTTAGCCATTCCGTTATAGTTGCAATACTTACTAGTCAGGTACAATGGTCGCAAGCGACACCCAAACAAGCAATTGTTGGAAGTTTTATTTGGCCATTCCATTATAGTGAAGCTGATTACTAGTCATTATAAAGTCAAATTCATAGCACTACTTTAGTTATAGTTGTCTATGATCGAGATACTGTGCTCCAAGTCGTCCATAACCGTGGACACGGCTTTCAGAAAGTTTTACCCGGCCGGGGTGCACAAATAGCAACACACACTCGATCAACCTCGGAAAAACCAAATCAAAACCCAACGAGGCCTTCACGACAAAGCATTCACAGGATTCAGAAATATTTCAGGGTGCCACCCCTTGGAGTACACCCGTAACGAAGCTAGCTGACTCCGAGACGGACCCGAGGTTTGGGTGGACGGCTGTGAACGACTGGGAACCCAAAACTGGGCCTGTCGACACCACGAAAACGTGTCCCGATCCTAAACAGTACAGTGTGCTCCTCGCACAATCGTAAATAAAGCAGTACCATGGCATAAGTACAGGATAGTAAATAAAACCTCAAACTAGTTTGTGGCCCCAAGAAATAAGACTGAATCAAGCTCTGGCTCAGGGGGGTCCCATAATCCTCCTGGATGTGGATAGAGCGATAAATCAAGGAACAGGTATCAAGGACTCGGGGTCCTACGGGACACAAGTGGGCGGTCGGAAACCAAATATTATCTATCACCCACCGATGCCTCTGCTTACTTACTTCAATTTTAGTTGTTAAACAGGAATTAAAGTGAACGATAAGTAAAGCCATGATCATCTCCAACAACAACATGCGGCAATACACCAACAACTGTGGCACTCGACGACACGCAACAGCACTTGAGCAAGCGACTACGGCGCGCAAGTCCAACTATCTACCAAACAACAGGAATAGGAGGTGTCCAAGGCAATATAAGGCTGCGAGGGATATCACGGGCACGAAAACTAGAGCATCGCAACACAAATAACAATAGATCAACAGGGGGGAATAAATACTATAAAAGTAAGATAGGTAGAAAGGGGGGGAGATGATCGCCTGAAAAACATTGCCGAAGGTTCAACCGAAGATCGGGTCGACACTCGCATCAACTCAACGGCCTTATCCGCGAAGAAGCAAAACACTAGAAGAAACACCGGATGCACTATTTAATACTACGGCAAAAGATTGGGCATGATGCATGTATGATGCATGGCATGGCAAGATGCGATGCAATTAGGCCATATTAAGCGGAACCGGGGTCCCGACAATTAATTATGTTGTTCATGTTGTTTAGATGCCCCCAATTTAAATGTTGCATTATCAAGACAAAAGATAGCACCGGTTCGCTACACAAATTTAAATGAGGCCAACATTAGACTAGATTTGCCCGCATATGGGCCCCATATTTAATTATAAGGTGAATCGGCATAAGGCCCCCCAAACCACACAAATATGCATGCGAGTATGACAATTGAATATGCAACAGGTTTTATATTTAGCTTTTATAAAATAGGGCTCGAGAAAGGGTCACACATTAGGGGGTCGGAGATCTTGGTTCCGGGGGTTCGGGGTCGGTCTCAGGGTTCAGGGTTCGACGGAACGGTCTCGGACAACGGAGGTAGATCTTGGCGTTCGGGAAGAAGAACTTGTCGTTCTCGTGGCGGAGTGCTTGTTGTTCCAGTGGCGATCTTGGCGGTCTTCGGGTTCGGGCCTTGGCGTCCGAGGGGAAGTGCTTGGTGGTTCCGAGACGGAGGTCTTGTCGCATTCGATGGATCGGTCTCCGGTCGAAGAACTTGGCGCGCCAGGGTTCAGTCTCGACGGAAACTATCTTCGAATCAGGGGTCTTCGGATCGAGCTTCATATCCGTGTGGGTGATCTTGGGGTCCAGGAGGGGAAGCTTGGCGTTTGCCTTCCGGTACGGTCGAGGCGTCTCGGTTACATGACATCGTACCACGAAGATGTGCGCAATCATACTACACTCCGTCCAGGTGTTCTTGAGTTGAAGGGTGAGCCTTGGACAACGGGTAGCAGCAGCAACAACTGACAACATCCGACATGCAGAACGTGGCCGAGGCACATAGGACCCGTACTGGATCGACCGAGGCCTTCACACGCGGCGTGACGGCGATGGAGGAGGCCGGCGGCGGAGGTGCTCGGGGCGACGGAGGCGGATCGGGCCGCGGAACTGGGACGGAGGTGAGCAGAGGCGCGTGCGGAGGCGGTGTGGCGGCGGCCTGGAGAGGAAGACGGGCAGAAAAGCGGTCGCCGGCAGAGGGGCACCATGGGGAGGCGGGTGGAGGCCGCCGGAGGCGTGAGCTTCGGGAGGGCACCGCGAGGCCGACGGCGGGAAGGAGGCCGACGGTGGAGGCGGCTTGGCCAGCGGGCGGCTCACCGGAGGAGAAGGCGGGGTCGGCGAGGTCGCCCAGCGGCGGGACGCAGCTCTGGCGGGCGGCGAGCTCGAGGCGAGGCGCGGAGCTATGGAGGGCGGAGAAGCTGCGAGGCGGTGAGGGCTGGCGCGACGGGACGAGGCCGGTGGGGTCACGCTTAGGGTCGGAGGCGGGCTCGGCAGCTGGGACGGACGGAGGCCGAGGCGAGGAAGGCGGCCGTGAGGTCGGCGGTGGGTGCTCGGCGCAGCGCGGTCTCGAGGCGGCACGGAGGAGCTCGCGAAGGTGGGTGGAGGCGGCTCGCCGGCGGCGGAGAAAGAGGGGAAGGAAAGGAGAGCCGGCGAGACGGGCGGGGCAAAATAGTATCACATGCAAAACAATACATAAGTCAAAAGACTTAGAAATATAAGTCAAAAGACTTATAAATATTTTCATCATAGCATGTATATACATTACCAACCCTTGTTTGCTACTAGCTAGGCTAAGCATGGCATAACAACTTAACTTAGGAATTTCCTAGCATTTCTATATCTACTTAGGATTTCCCAACATGGCATTTGGCAAAATAGTATCACATGCAAGACTTAGCAAAATATATCTAATGCTTGTATGAAATATAGGGATGGAAATATTCATGAAGTACCACTTGCCTTGGTAATGGGGAGAGTAGCACTCTTCATAATCACAATCACTAGCACCAAAATCTACACAAAATGGTAGCACAAAATTACACACAATTCATATACAAGCATAAATATAAGCATGCATGCAAAATGCTAAGTGATGATTTTTAAAACTCCACCAAGCAAGTGCATAGTACTGATCCATAAACAAGTCAAAATTTTGCCAAACCAAGTTTATTTAGCACTAAAACAAAATCCTAAACAATTTCTATACTCAAAATAGCCTTAAACAAGTTTCAGCAAATCAAGTCATTTTAACAGAAACTTTTCACTAAACACATTGCATAAACATAAAGGTCTTGTCTTCCTGATTCCAACGGTATAAAATTTGCAAAAATCTAACGTGGGATTCAAAAGTTATAGTCTAATCAAATTTGAATCCAATCTGTTTTAAATCCTGTTTTAAACTCTAACCCTAGCCACGTGTCTTAATTTTACTGGCACGTACCGCTTCGCACCGGATCACGCACGCGAGCCGTAGGATCTAAGTGGCGATGCACGGTTCAGATTGAAACATAACGGTTTGATAAGTGGACTAATCCTACGCGCTGGATCTGGATCTGACGGCTAGAATTCATCTAACCAAAACCGAGCGGTGCTAGCGGCGGCGACTGGCGGCGGCGCGTCTGTCAGTGGCGGCGCTGGCGTTCTATGTCGCGCGGGAGTGAGGTAAGAAGCTTACCAGAACCGCAGCGGTGTGCTGAAGCTCAAGGTGGTGATGGCTTGGGAAGGGGCGCACGAGGTCATCGGAGATTCCTTACCGGAGTTCGCGAACGCGTCGGGTGCGGCTGTCGTCGATGTTGGCGAGGTTCTGCGTCGCGCTAAGTCAAAAGGAAGGTACGGTCAGATGCGCAAGACGATGGGGATCCTAATCGTATCAGACAGAGGGCAAGGGGCGGCTGGTACTTACGGGGAGAGGTCGCCGGAGTTCGTGCAGAGAGCGACGACGCTCAGTTGAAGTCGCTGTCGAGGCTACAGATCATGCGAGAGCAAACAAGGCGTGTCAGTGGATGCGCAAGAAGTTGCTGAGCGTGATAGCATGAGTCAGGGGCAGAGGGGAACACGGAGCTCACCGGAATTCGTCGGCGCGGTCGTCGGAACAGCGGCGACGTCGAGCGAATGGGCACTGCCGGTGGCGTGAAGGTGGAATTGGTTGAGGAAATGGTCGCGAGAGAGTGGGGATTATATAGCGAGGCTCGACAAGAAACGCCAGGAATCAATGCCATTTACCTCGCGGAATCAAAAGCGAGCGGCGGAGTTCCTGCGCGGGATTTGGGGAAGACGACGGTGACGTGGACGGGGCCCGCGCGTCAGCGAAATAAGCAGAGAGGGAGTGGGGTCTTGGTGTCAGCGACCGCGTGGGTGCGTCTGCGCATGCGAGCGAGCGAGAGAGGGTGGGCTGGGCGGTTACATTCTTGGGCTAGAATAGGAGCGCCTGGCCCTTTTCCTTTCTTTATTCCTTTTCTTTTTCTGTTTTGATTTTCAGGAATGGTTTTCAAATGAATTCAAACTCTTTTTGAATCCAAATCTTTCTGTGGTTTTTGCAGTGTGCAACAGTCTCAAATCTAGGCATAAAACCATGTGGTTACTTTGTAAAGTGCTTGGTCATTTGTGGAGAAACAAAATAACAGGGACTTTGCACTTGATTGGCAAATGTTTGAAAAATGGTTTTTGAAACCATTTCCATTTTGTAAAGCTTGGTTCAATTTCCACACTCAATCCATTCAACAAGGGAGACAAACAATCTAGGTTTAAAAAATTCAAACTCTCAATTGGGGATGGCCATTTGATTTAAGTTTGCTCACATAAAATGATAGCACTATGTGCTTCTGTTTTTCTGAAATGAGTTTTGAAATTGATCTCAATTATATATGCATGCATGAATGATATGCAATCTTTGAAATCATGATTTTAGGGATGTTACAAATCTAACCCCCTTAAGGTGAATCTCGCCCTCGAGATTCGGATTGGCTAGCAAATAGGTGAGGGTGGTCCTTCCGAAGATCATCTTCTCTTTCCCATGTTGCTTCCTCTTCGGAATGATGATTCCACAGTACTTTGCAAAACTTGATAGTCTTTGTCCTTGTGACTCTTTCTGCAGTCTCAAGAATCTTGATAGGTTTCTCTTCATAAGTGAGATCACTTTCTAGTTGAACTTCCTCCAAAGGTATAATATCCTTCAAGGAAGTTTCCTCCATTTCTCGGTGACATTTCTTAAGCTGACTCACATGAAACACATTATGGACAGCTGATAGAGATTCTGGTAGTTCTATTTCATAGGCAACTTCTCCTTTGCGACTCAAGATCTTGAATGGCCCAACATATCTTGGTGCCAATTTTCCTTTGACTCCGAATCTTTTCACTCCACGAAGTGGTGACACTCTAAGATAGGCTCTATCACCCACTTCGTAGGTGACTTCTCTAAGCTTAGGATCCGCGTAGCTTTTCTGTCGGGACTGTGCTATCTTCAACCCGTCCTTAACCAATTTGACCTTCTCTTCGGCTTCTTTGATATGATCTGGCCCGAATAAACTTCTTTCTCCCACACCATTCCATAACAATGGGGTGGTACACTTTCTTCCGTAGAGAAATTCAAACGGTGCCATCTCAATGCTGGCTTGATAGCTATTGTTATAAGAAAATTCTGTGTAAGTCAGACTTTCATCCCAACTGGCTCCATAGTCTAGGGCACATGCCCTCAACATGTCTTCCAGAATTTGATTAGTCCTTTCTGTTTGTCCATCGATTTGAGGATGAAAAGCAGTACTGAATTCCAACCTCGTTCCCAATGACTCATGTAGCTGTCTCCAAAAATGGGAAGTGAATTGAGTTCCCCTATCAGACGCAATACTCTTGGGCACACCATGTATACATACAATTCTACTCATGTAGATTTTGGCTAACTTGGCACTTGTATAAGTTTTCTTCACGGGTATGAAATGAGCCACTTTAGTTAGGCGATCCACTACTACCCATATGGAATCATACCCTGACCTGGTCCTAGGTAGTCCGGTAATGAAATCCATACCAATCTTGTCCCACTTCCAATCAGGAATAGGTAGTGGTTGAAGCAAACCTGCTGGTTTCTGATGCTCCGCTTTTACTCTAGTACACACATCACACAAAGCAATATGTTCGGCGATGTCCCTCTTGAGATTATTCCACCAAAATCTTTCTTTCATGTCCATGTACATTTTGGTGTTACCCGGGTGAATAGAATACGGAGAGTTGTGTGCTTCCTGCAGAATCAGTTTCCGCAACTCCGGATTTTGTGGAACACAGATACGTTTCCCATGCCATAAAGTACCCTGTTCGTCTTCATGGAAATTTTTAGCTTTCCCCTGGCCAATATTTTCCTTAATCTCTTGAATTTCCTTATCAGTCTTCTGGGCTTCTCTGATCTTATCCAACAAAGTGGGTTGAACATCTAATGACATGAGATGTCCTTCAGGTACAATCTCCAACCTGAGTTTTCTGAATTGGGTACACAAATCATCCGGCAATTCTCCTTTGGTAAGGCCATTCACAAATACCTTACGACTTAGAGCATCTGCCACAACATTTGCTTTACCGGGGTGGTATTGCAAACTTAAGTCATAGTCCTTGATAAGCTCTAGCCATCTTCTTTGTCTCATATTAATTTCCTTCTGGGTGAAGATATACTTCAAACTTTTGTGATCAGTGAACACTTCACAACGCTTTCCCAAAAGATAATGCCTCCATGTTTTGAGTGCATGGACGACAGAGGCCAACTCTAAGTCATGAGTAGGATAGTTCACTTCATGAGTTTTGAGTTGTCTCGAGGCATAAGCCACAACTTTACCGTCTTGCATAAGCACTGCACCCAAACCTTGATGAGATGCATCACAATAAACTTGAAAATCCTTTTCCAAATCTGGCAGACATAAAACTGGTGCTGTCACAAGTCTTTTCTTCAACTCCTGAAAGATGAGTTCACAACCTTCAGACCAAGCAAACTTCTTGTCTTTCTTTAACAATTCAGTCATGGGCTTAGCTACCTAAGATAAATTCTCAATAAACCTTCTGTAGTAACCTGCTAAGCCAAGGAAACTACGAACTTCTTTCACGGACTTGGGAGATTCCCATTCAGTCACAGCTGAAACTTTAGCAGGATCAACTGCTACACCATCCTTTGTCATAACATGACCAAGAAAACCAACTTCCTCTAACCAGAACTCACACTTGCTGAATTTGGCATACAGTTTATGCTCTCTTAATTTCTCAAGTATCAAACGCAAGTGTCCTTCATGTTCTTCCTTGCTCTTGGAGTAGACTAAGATGTCATCGATGAAAACGACAAAAAACTTGTCAAGAAATTCCATGAACACCTTGTTCATCATATTCATGAAGTATGCTGGAGCATTGGTCAAGCCAAAAGGCATTACGGTATACTCATACAATCCATACCTTGTGGTGAATGCTGTTTTAGGTATGTCTTGTTCTCTTATCTTGAGTTGAAAATAGCCTGACCTTAGATCAATCTTTGAGAACACACATGCTCCTTCAAGCTGATCAAATAAGTCATTGATTCTAGGCAAAGGATATTTGTTCTTGATAGTTACCTCGTTGAGTGAATGGTAATCTATGCATAACCTTTGACTTCTGTCTTTCTTCTCCACAAATAAGACTGGGGCTCCCCAAGATGAAGAACTTGGTTGAATAAATCCTTTCTGCAACTGTTCTCCAAGTTGATTCTTGAGCTCTTTCAGTTCATCAACTGACATTTTATATGGTCTCTTTGCTATTGGTCCAGAACCTGGTACCAAATCTATCAGAAATTCTACATCTCTATCGGTGGCATTCTCGGCAATTCTTAGGAAACACATCCGGATACTCACTTACAATTGGTACCTTGTCCATGCTAACCCCTTAAGAGAATTAAGCATACTCCTTTTGCTTCAAAGCTGGTCTTGAATCGATCCTTTTATTTTAGGAGTTGTGAGTGAGACGGTATGGTTGGCACAATCTATCACTCCTTTGTACTTAGTCATCCAGTCCATTCCCAGAATGACATCCAATCCTTGGGAGTTTAGAATTATCAAGTTAACGGGAAACTTATACTTCCCAAATTCTATGACTAGATCATGGCATCCCGAATTCACTATCATTTCTCCACCAGGAGAACTTACTTTTATAGGACACCCAATAGTTTCTACCGGTAGTTCATTTCTTTCAACAAATGCTCTTGATATGAATGAATGAGATGCACCAGTATCAAAGAGTACAAATGCTGGAATGGAATTGAGTCTGAACTTACCAGCAACAACATCAGGCTCCTCATAGACCTCCTCCACATTGATGTGGTTCACCTGTCCTT
This sequence comes from Avena longiglumis, assembly GCA_030063025.1. NCBI lineage: Eukaryota > Viridiplantae > Streptophyta > Magnoliopsida > Poales > Poaceae > Avena > Avena longiglumis. The sequence continues at coordinate 139,379,657 of CP125978.1, read as the reverse complement.
TCTGGAAAGGATTGGGCTTGACAGGTCATTCAACTTTCTTTTCGGGGCACTCATTTGCATAGTGTCCCATCTTATTGCATTTGAAGCATTCAACCTGACTGATGTCTCTCTTAGTAGGCTGACTTCCACTTCCACTACCATTTCCACTGTGGTGGCTCTTATGTCCACTCTTGTGGTTCTTGTACTTGTCATTGTCATGACTACGACGATGCTTGTTGTCATGACGATTGTGGTTGTGGTGCTTTTTGAATTTCCCATGCTTGTGGGATCCTGAGCTTCCACTGTCATCATAGTGAGATCGTTTGTGAGACGATCCCGAGTTGTGCTTGTCGGAGTGCTTTCTCTTTCTACTCTCGACTTGCTTCATTTTATTCTCCAATATTGCAGCTTTTTCACAGAGCGACTGATAAGTGGGAACATATGCCACAGCCAGTTGCAGATTCAGCTCATCATTCAAGCCTTCCAGAAATTTTTCCTTTCTCTTGGCATCTGTGTCAACCTCATCCGGTGCATAACGCGCCAGATTGTTGAACTCCTCAATGTACTCAGCCACGCTGCGGTGACGCTGCTTCAGATTGTGGAACTCTTTCTTTTTCAGGCTCATTATTACCGATGAGATATGAGCAGTGCGAAATCCATCCTCAAAGATAGCCCAAGTCACCTCATCTATAGGAGTGGTGATCTGAAAGTTGTCCCACCAAGTGGCGGCTGGCCCTTCCAGCAGATGTCTTTAAATCGACTTTTCAGACATCTGCGGCCACGGTTACTAAGTCCTTGTTTACAGAACGTAGCCAATCGTTGGCCACCATGGGATCAGTCGTCCCCGAGAACTTAGCTGGCCTCAATCGCAAAAATCTGGTGAGCATATCAAAGCCTAGAGGGTTGTTGTTGTTGTTATTGTTGTTATTGTTGTTGTTATTGGGGTTGTTGTTGTTGTTGTTGTTGTTGTTGTTGTTTTGGTTCTGAATGAATGTTGTCATCATCTGCATCAGCTGTGTTTGAGCAGTTTTGTTGCATTTCTGGTGTGATGTTGTTGTTGTTGTTGGGGTTGGGGTTTGCGCGACAGGGAGGCATCTGTGGTTTGTTCAAATAGAGATAAGAATGAGATACCCATAGATGTTTTCATGCACATTACATCACATAAGCAAACACATAGCAAGCAACACGAAGATAAAAGTTCAACAACAAGATAACAAGTTCACAAAGTAAAACACACAAGTAGCAAGCCATCCACATGTCGGATGGTCCAATAACAAGTTCTCAAATAACAAGTACAATAATAAAAGATAAACGAGTAGCCAAATCTACTCATCAGCATCAATCTCCTCCTCGACAAAGGTAAGACCTGCGTTCTCCATCGCAGTCTTGTTCTCCTCAATAGTAGTGGTCAAGGACTCAATCTTGGCCTTGAGAGCCCTCTTCTGGGAACGAAGCCTCTCTATCACCGTCTGCTGCTGCTCTAGCTCAAAGTCCTTGGACTGCAGTTCTTCAGTCATGTCCCGGATCTTCTTGTTCCTATCCTGGACGCGTTTCTCCTGACTCTTGAACTTCCTGTCCTGGGTCTCGAACTTTGCCTCCATTTCCTTGACTATCTCGTCCTGCTGTGCGAAAAGCTTGTCCTTCTCGTGAAGCTGCACCTGGAGCTCGTCATTACTGAGCATGACATTGGTCCTGTCCGTGTCCACGTGCCTAATGAGAGACTCTAAGTCCTGGAGATACAGACGTATTGGCTCTGCTGCGTCCCTCGAGTCGTCCTCGAAGTCAATGGACTCTCCATCCACATCACGTCTTCCGAAGACGTGGAAGTGGGTGCCTCTAACCTGTCGGGAGTGTCATCCTAGAAGACGTCCTATCAGGTCCTGCATAACTACCTCCATGCCTCTCTCCCTGTCATCGTGCATAAGCTTGAAGACGATAGCCTCCGTAGTAGGCTCTGTCTGGCGTCCGGGCTGGTTCACCTTGAAGCCCAGAGGTCCTTCCTCTCGAACTTGGTGAGTGAATGCACCATGATGGTGGGAAGAGGAAGATTGAGCAAGGTGGTAAGCTCAACGATACGAGGACCAAAACGGGTAACCTGGAACTCCTCAACAATGCTGATGGTAATAGGCATCTATTTATAAGATAGAAAAGTTAGCACAACACAATTTAAGACAAAACAAAGACAAACACCACATACATATCCTTGGAAAACAAAATCACACAAGTCATGCATACATGAATCCATTACATCAACCAAGGTCCAAACTTATTTAAGGTATCATTTTGGAAAATAAGGTGATAGGTGGTGGTCCAACTAACGAAGTACATTTATAATCCTATCTCACTGGATCTGTTGGCTAACACAATGTTCCTAGAGGCAATCAGCCTATCTTGCTCACATAATTCCATCACTAAGTCTATAATATCTCCTCTTAAGGTTTGGTTGGTGGCTTCCAACTCTTGGGTAAGTTCCTTCTCTTTTATCAAGTCTTTTTGGAGGTTGAGCATTCTGCACTTGACTCTAGCACTAAGTTTTTTGATAGTCCTCCACGCTGCTTCTCTTGCTGACTCAAAGAATGTGGTGTGCACCACTGTGTTGGTGTACATGCAGAATCCTTTTTCTTTGTGGTTGTCTTCCTTGTTTTTATACAAGTGAAGTTGCACCCACCAGTACTCAACTCCTTCATCCTTCACTGGAAAGCCTTTGTACACAACTGCACCATGTATTTCCATTGCCACCATGAGGTCCTTGAGAATTTTGGGAAACTCAGTATCACACTCCAAGGTCATGGTCATGAGTGGTACTTTCCTTACGGCTTCGTTGATGGAGTTCATCTACAAATAGAGATGAGAATGAGAAGATTAGAAAAGTTTACGAGAAGAATAGACAAGTGTAGAAGTAGTTGAATTTTTTTTCTTAGTGGTTTCCAATCCTAGGGTCATAATCCTACAGGCAACACAGTGCTCTGATACCATCTGTAAGATCCCTCCTTTGTAAAGGAAAAGGATCCCTGTGATTGCAATGCTAGTCCCTGGATCATTGCTAGCATCCACAGTTTAAGATGAAGTACACAGATACAAAGGTCATTTATTACATCCATTCCAGAGATAAAAACATAGTCTTTTACAACTCAAGGCCATAGGCCTAATACAAGAGTTTGGAATAAGTAAATAAACATAAGTCTTCATCTTCATGTGCCACAGGCAAGCATGTTGAGTGTAGACTCATGACACCTAATCATCATCGGAGTAACCTGCAACATCACAAGTTACAGCCACAGTGGGTCAATACTTTGGAATAGTATTGGCAAGTGATACCTTAGTAAATTTTAAGTGGACTATATTACTATATGCATTTTGGCTAAGTGTAGCTTGGCTTGCTTTTCTCAAAATAGGTTTTTCCTATTAGTTGAAATCACTAGGTGTTTCTTTGTCAAAACTTTCCCAAGAAACCATCAATAGACATTGAGGTCCTTCACCCTTGTTCACCCAGAAGTTTTACTTAGAAGTTGGAGTGATGAGATTCTTGATAGCTTCCATGTCTTGATGCTCAAGTTGTCCATTGCCATGGACTTGGCTAAGTACTTAGATTTTCCATCTGTAGAGGTTGTGCACTTTCCCCACCAGACTTGGTTTCCCAAGACAGGACCTTTCAGAAGCCTTCCCTTAGCCAAATGGACGCGTTCCAACCTATCATTCCCACTACCACCAACTGTCCAAATGACTAAGTTCTAGCAACCTATGTGATCAAGGCAGAGCCCATATTGCCAAGTGGCTGCACTATAAGCTTCTCAACACTTGGCCTCCAAAATCCCTTTGTGCCTGGGTGGCATACCACAAGTGAGATACACAAGGTAAACCATATCCATGGGCCTTGTGTAACCACTCAACCAAAGACCACCATTCAAGTCCCATTTCACCCAGGTGATTCATTGACTTAGTTGTTTTATTAAGAAAAACATAAGTCAAAAGACTTAGAAATATTTTCATCATAGCATGTATATACATTACCAACCCTTGTTTTCTACTAGCTAGGCTAAGCATGGCATAGCAACTTAACTTAGGAATTTCCTAGCATTTCTATATCTACTTAGGATTTTCCAACATGGCATTTGGCAAAATAGTATCACATGCAAGACTTAGCAAAATATTTCTAATGCTTGTATGAAATATAGGGATGGAAATATTCATGAAGTACCACTTGCCTTGGTAATGGGGAGAGTAGCACTCTTCACAATCACAATCACTAGCACCAAAATCTACACAAAATGGTAGCACAAAATTACACACAATTCATATACAAACATAAATATATGCATGCATGCAAAATTCTAAGTGATGATTTTTAAAACTCCACCAAGCAAGTGCATAGTACTGATCCATAAACAAGTCAAAATTTTGCCAAACCAAGTTTATTTAGCACTAAAACAAAATCCTAAACAATTTCTATACTCAAAATAGCCTTAAACAAGTTTCAGCAAATCAAGTCATTTTAACAGAAACTTTTCACTAAACACATTGCATAAACAGAAAGGGCCTGTCTTCCTGATTCCAACGGTATAAAATTTGCAAAAATCTAACGTGGGATTCAAAAGTTATAGTCTAATCAAATTTGAATCCAAATCTGTTTTAAATCCTGTTTTAAACTCTAACCCTAGCCACGTGTCTTAATTTTACTGGCGCGTACCGCTTCGCACTGGATCACGCATGCGAGCCGTAGGATGTAAGTGGCGATGCACGGTTCAGATTGAAACATAACGGTTCGATAAGTGGACTAATCCTATGCACTGGATCTGGATCTGACGGCTACAATTCATTTAACCAATACCGAGCGGCGCTAGCGGCGGCGACAGGCGGCGGCGCGTCTGTCAGCGGCGGCGCTGGCGTTCTAGGTCGCGCGGGAGTGAGGGAAGAAGCTTACCAGAACCGCAGCGGTGTGCTGAAGCTCAAGGTGGTGATGGCTTGGGAAGGGGCGCACGAGGTCATCGGAGATTCCATGCCGGAGTACGCGAACGCGTCGGGTGCGGCTTTCGTCGATGTTGGCGAGGTTCTGCGTCGCGCTAAGTCAAAATTAAGGTACGGTCAAATGCGCAAGACGATGGGGATCCTAATCGTATCAGACAGAGGGCAAGGGGCGGCTGGTACTTACGGGGAGAGGTCGCCGGAGTTCGTGCGAGCGACGGCCTTTCGGTTGAAGTCATTGTCGAGGCTACTGATCATGCGAGAGCAAACAAGGCGTGGTGGATGCGCAGAAGTTCTTGGCGTGATAGCATGAGTCGAGCGAGAGGAACACGGAGCTCACGGGTCGTCGGTGATCGTCGGAACAGCGGCGACGTCGGCGAGTTAATGGCAGCTGGTGGCGTGAAGGAGGAATTGGTTGAGGGAAATGGTCGAGAGTGGGGATTATATAGCGAGGCTCGACAAGAAGCCCAGGGAATCAATGCCATTTACCTCGGAATCAAGGCAACGAGCAGTGCGGAGTTCATGCGGGATTTGGGAAGAAGGCGATGGCGTGGGCCGGGGCCGTCGTGAAATAAGCGAAGAGGGGTAGGTGCAGGTGTCGGCGACGGCGTGGGTGCGTCTGCAGCGTCTGACGGCGAGAGAGAGCCGAGTGGGCTAGCTGGGTGGTTACATTCTTTGGGCTAGAATAGGGCCTGGCCCTTTCCTTACTTTATTCCTTTTCTTTTCTGTTTTGATTTTCAGAATGGTTTTCAAATGAATTCAAACTCTTTTGAATCCAAATCTTTCGGGTTTTGCGGTGTGCAACAGTCTCAAATCTAGGCATAAAACCATGTGGTTACTTTGTAAAGTGCTTGGTCATTTGTGGAGAAACAAAATAATGAGGACTTTGCACTTGATTGGCAAATGTTTGAAAAATGGTTTTGAAACCATTTCCATTTTGTAAAGCTTTGTTCAATTTACACTCAATCCATTCAACAAGGAGACAAACAATCTAGGTTTAAAACATTCAAACTCTCAAATGGGGATGGCCATTTGATTTAAGTTCTCACATAAAATGATAGCACTATGTGCTTCTGTTTTCTGAAATGAGTTTTGAAATTGATCTCAATTATATATGCATGCATGAATGATATGCAATCTTTGAAATCATGATTTTAGGGATGTTACAAATCTAACCCCCTTAAGGTGAATCTCGCCCTCGAGATTCGGATTGGCTAGCAAATAGGTGAGGGTGGTCCTTCCGAAGATCATCTTCTCTTTCCCATGTTGCTTCCTCTTCGGAATGATGATTCCACAGTACTTTGGAAAACTTGATAGTCTTTGTCCTTGTGACTCTTTCTGCAGTCTCAAGAATCTTGATAGGTTTCTCTTCATAAGTGAGATCACTTTCTAGTTGAACTTCCTCCAAAGGTATAGTATCCTTCAAGGAAGTTTCCTCCATTTCTCGGTGACATTTCTTAAGATGACTCACATGAAACACATTATGGACAGCTGATAGAGATTCTGGTAGTTCTATTTCATAGGCAACTTCTCCTTTGCGACTCAAGATCTTGAATGGCCCAACATATCTTGGTGCCAATTTTCCTTTGACTCCGAATCTTTTCACTCCACGAAGTGGTGACACTCTAAGATAGGCTCTATCACCCACTTCGTAGGTGACTTCTCTAAGCTTAGGATCCGTAGCTTTTACATCGGACTGTGCTATCTTCAACCTGTCCTTAACCAATTTGACCTTCTCTTCGGCTTCTTTGATAAGATCTGGCCCGAATAAACTTCTTTCTCCCACACCATTCCATAACAATGGGGTGATACACTTTCTTCCGTAGAGAAATTCAAACGGTGCCATCTCAATGCTGGCTTGATAGCTATTGTTATAAGAAAATTCTGTGTAAGTGGACTTTCATCCCAAGCGGCTCCATAGTCTAGGGCACATGCCCTCAACATGTCTTCGAATTTGATTAGTCCTTCTGTTTGTCCATCGATTTGAGGATGAAAGCGATCTTGAATTCCAACCTCGTTCCCAATGACTCATGTAGTTGTCTCCAAAATGGGAAGTGAATTGAGTTCCCTATCACGCATAATACTCTTGGGCACACCATGTATACATACAATTCTACTCATGTAGATTTTGGCTAACTTGGCACTTGTATAAGTTTTCTTCACGGGTATGAAATGAGCCACTTTAGTTAGGCGATCCACTACTACCCATATGGAATCATACCCTGACCTGGTCCTAGGTAGTCCGGTAATGAAATCCATACCAATATTGTCCCACTTCCAATCAGGAATAGGTAGTGGTTGAAGCAAACCTGCTGGTTTCTGATGCTCCGCTTTTACTCTAGTACACACATCACACAAAGCAATATGTTCGGCGATGTCCCTCTTGAGATTATTCCACCAAAATATTTCTTTCATGTCCATGTACATTTTGGTGTTACCCGGGTGAATAGAATACGGAGAGTTGTGTGCTTCCTACAGAATTAGTTTCCGCAACTCCGGATTTTGTGGAACACAGATACGTTTCCCATGCCATAAAGTACCCTGTTCGTCTTCATGGAAATTTTTAGCTTTCCCCTGGCCAATCTTTTCCTTAATCTCTTCAATTTCCTTATCAGTCTTCTGGGCTTCTCTGATCTTATCCAACAAAGTGGGTTGAACATCTAATGACATGAGATGTCCTTCAGGTACAATCTCCAACCTGAGTTTTCTGAATTGGGTACACAAATCATCCGGCAATTCTCCTTTGGTAAGGCCATTCACAAATACCTTACGACTTAGAGCATCTGCCACAACATTTGCTTTACCGGGGTGGTATTGCAAACTTAAGTCATAGTCCTTGATAAGCTCTAGCCATCTTCTTTGTCTCATATTGTAGAGGTCCCAACCTGATAAGGTAGAGTCCTCCTGTGTTTTACAATGCTAGTCCCTGGATCAATAGCTAGCATCCACAGTAAAGATGTAATATCAAGATACAAAGGTCATAATATAAATTTATAACCAGGAATAACATAATTTTATTACATCATACATAGCTCATTTGGCTATTACATTACATTGCGTGAATAACTATAAATATGGGTCCTTCATCTTCAAAGTGCCACAGGCAGATGTTGGTTGTAGACTTTGTAATCCTAGTCAATCAAACAATCTTCACTTTAAAACAATCAACCTGCAACATTACAAGTTACAGCCACAAGGGTCAATACATTTTGAATTGTATTGGCAAGCTTCACTTTTATGTATAATAAGAGTGGATCATATCATTAGATGCATATTTGGCTAAGTAGAGTTTGAGGCTTATTTGCATAAAGCATTGTTTTTATCCTATCTTTTCAAAAAAGGGTTTTTAAGACCATTGTCAAATTTCTTTTCCAATTCCTTGAACTCCTTGATAGAAACTCAAGTGTTCAAGTCCTTGTTAAAATCTCTTGAGCCACTTGGTAACCCCAAGTGCAACAAGTTTTATCAAAACCTCATGAGTTCCTTGGTAACCCCAAGTACATCACACTCTTGTGCACCTTGGTAACCCCAAGTGCAACAAACTTTATCAAATCTCCTTGAATTCCTTGGTACCCCCAAGTCCATCAAGTTTTTATATTAGAAGTTGGAATGTCGAGATCTCCCATATTTCAAACTTTAGTTGCTCAGTATTGTCCATAACCGGGGACACGGCTAAGTACTTAGATTTTATTAACTTCTGCAGAAGGAGTACACTTTACCCACATGACACAATCCCATCTTGTTGCCACCAGTGGCCCTCTTGGATTAGTGCTCACCAAGATGGAGTCTTGTGATCGAGAATGTGACGAAGTCTTTCCAAGAGGTCCTCCCATACATCATTGCTATCTTGTCTTCACCCATGAAGCATTCCAGATCCCCATGTCCGGTAACTAAAGACAATGTATGGGTCTTCCTAATGTAGTTGACTAAGCGAGCCATAATAGCATGTGGTTGTACACGAAAGCCACAATTGGAGAAACATGTTCAATCTCTAAGTTTCCTAGGTGGTTTTCATTTGGAGCACAACACAAAGTGATTGCCATAGACATGGTTCCCTTTTGTTGCCACCTTCTCCAAAACATAAAGTGTCCACCACCTAGGAGGTTCATTGAGTCCTTGTTTTATTATGTAAAACACAAGTCCTTTTCTCATCCTTTGTAAAATCTCAACATGTATCTCTTTTCAAAACATAGCATGGCTAAGCATGTACAACTTCAATATTTTTACTAAGGAGTGTATAGGGAATCCTACTAGGATTAGCATAGCATAAGTATAAAACATTTTCATGCATGTTTACAAGATCCACTAGTATAATGAAAATAGTAGGTCTTTTGTATGATAGTGTAACTTGCCTTTTTGGTAGGGAATGAGGATTTACTCCTTGATTTTGCTAGTATCACACTTTTCTAATTCCACTACAATCATACAAACAAGCATATTATCAAGTAGCATTCCAAACCAATATTCAATCAATATTTCACACACACAAAGCAATGGATTCTAAGTTATGCATGGGAACATGCTTAAGATGGTTTTATTCACAAGGGAGGTATCCACTAGGCTTTAAACTTTGTAAGGTCCACATTGGTCATTTACCAAGATGGTAAAGTTATTTGCTAAAAGCTTTTAGTTCATAAACCATTTTAAGATCCAAACCTTATTTCATGTGGTGAAACTATTTTTATCAAAGTAAAACTTTATGTTTTTCATCCAGTGAGTTGCTCTTGTCAAAACTTGGTGTTTTTGGGTCAGTAAGTTTGGTCCAAAACATTTTCACAAAGTTTTCCTTGCAAAAACATTTCCATAGTAAAATCAATAATTTTACTTGGTTAGAAAATGGCTAAATTAAATAATTCAACTTAAATTTCACAAAAATTATTTTTAACACTATGGGTTGGTTCCTAGGGTCAGTAAGGTCACACAAATCTATTTTGCAAAAGATTTAATCTTAAAATCAATTTTAAACAATTTTTATACTCTAAACAAGTACACAAATGTTTCTGTAAATTCAAACAAGCTAACAGATACTATTTTCAAAACTAAGGCCATGGTTGGCTAGGGCTTGTTCTCCTGATTTTATTGATATAAAATTTGTCAAATTTGGTCGTGTGGATCAAAAGTTATAAGGGTTTTAAAATCTTATCTAAATCAGATTTCAATCTGTTTTTAAATCAAAAAGGTGACACACGGCGTGTTCTTACTGGTCGATACCGGTTCGGCCGGATCGGCTACTGAGGTGCGTTGGATCTAACTGAAAATGTGTGGCGCAGATCGACGCATACCCCTTTGGTAAGTGGTTCTATTATATTCATCCGATCGACATCGGACGGTTCCTGCTGCCTGGCCAAAGACTGGCGGCGCTAGGTCGACGGCGAGCGGCGGTACGGCTAGTTGGCGGCGGCGCTAGCGAAACAGGAAACGAGGAAGGAGGTGAGGGTGCTTACAGTGATCGCGGTGACGCTCTGAAGCTCAAGGTGCTCGTCGTTGGGCAGGGGGCGCACGGGAATGGCGGCGATTGCTCGTCGGAGATGTTGTCAGCGTCGGGCTTGCTCAGGCGTCGTCGAGGACGAGGCTACAGCGCGTACCAGGGAAAATGGAAGATAGGGTCAGATGTGCACAGTCCTGGCGAGGATGCGTGCGTGAACGATAGGGAAAGGGGCGGACGGAAACTACCTGGGGTTCTCGCCGGAGTGAGGCAGACGCGGCGGCGCTTAGTGCTTTGATGATGGCGAAGAGTGGGGGCGCCCTAAGACAAACGGAAAGTGCTGTTAGGTTCGTCCGAGCTTGGAGATCATCATCGTGTTCTTGAGGAGGAGAGGGGTGTCCGGAATCTACCTGTGGGCGTCGTCGGAGTTGAAGCAGACGGTGGCGACGGTGGTCGCTGTCGAAGATGAGATTACAGGGTACCCGCGGTCGAGTTGGATGCACTAACAGATGCTCTTGAGAGTGGAGAAGCTGCTAGAGTTCTTAGGGATGCAAGGGGCGGTGAGGTTTCGTCGGAATCATCACTGGAACATCGTCGGAGCGGCGGCGGTACAGAGAGAATTGGGGGCAGCCTAGGGGCAAAGGGGAGTGGTCGAGGAAAGCGAGGAGGAGGCGGTTAAATGGGCGTGGCGACGAGGAATTAACGCGGCTTTAAGGCGAATTGAGCGCGGAATCAAGGCACACTGGCAGCGAGGGGAAGAGGCGTGGTTCATGGTGGGAAGAAGGGTGCGGTGTGGGGTCCTCGATCGGTGGGAAAAGAAAGCGAGGGAGGTCCACTTGTCGGGGACTTTGCGGGTTGTTTCTTGGTGTGAATGGTTTCTCTGGAAAAGACTAGCTAGGCTGTTACGGGCCTTAGTGGGTTGATGGGTTGGGTTCTGTGTTTATATTTTTTCATTTACGAACTCTTTTCTTTTTCTGTTTCTATTTTCCTGTTTTGAATTTCAAACCAATTATTCAATCCTTCACTCAAGTCAAACAATGCTTAAATCAAGTCAAGTGACATCCAAACTTTGTGATATTGTAAATAGTTCTGTTTATTAACATAATCTAATTATCAAATAAACTAATGTTTTAATAGCCCTTCATTATTTAAATAAAAGGGTCCTTTACTTATTAATATAGTTTGATAAAATCTTCATTTGAATTCCCAACATTTTCATAAATCCAATCAGTAGGTTTTGTTTGGAAACAAAGATTATTTGGAAACCTTGTTTAAAACAAAATAACATTTTATTTTTAGGGTCCATTATTAATTAAATATAATAGACTTTCATTATTATTTCAAATAAGATTTAGTTTATTTGAGATATTTATTTTGAATCTAAATTAAAGTCAAAACGCTTTAGTAGGTTTTATTTGTGAATATCAAATAATTAGGAAAACTTATTTTAAATAATTTAATAAGTTTTGATGTTTCAATTTAAATTGGTAAAACCTTTTATCTTCAAATAAGGTTGGATGTTAAATCCTTATTACTTTATTTAAATAAACTTTTATTATTTTAATCAAAGAAAATTCTTTTGTTTCAAAATCTTGGCCAAGTTTAATTTGGCTTTATAAAATAATTCTTATTTATAAATCCATCTTTTCTTTTGAATACCAAATCCTTTTATTAAAATATCAAAAAATGGTATTTCCAAAATATTTTATTTTCCTTTGTTGATTGTTTTATATTTTTAAATCCTTTTGGGATTTAAGTGTTCAAAATAGGTTTGAAAATTCCTATTGGAATTCAAAAGTTTCTTCTGGCTCTAAAAATCAAACAAAGTTTTATTTTATTCATTTATTTTCACATTACAAGATTTGAAAAATCTTGGGATGTGACACATATTAATTTCCTTCTGGGTGAAGATATACTTCAAACTTTTGTGATCAGTGAACACTTCACAACACTTTCCCAAAAGATAATGCCTCCATGTTTTGAGTGCATGGACGATAGAGGCCAACTCTAAGTCATGAGTAGGATAGTTCACTTCATGAGTTTTGAGTTGTCTCGAGGCATAAGCCACAACTTTACCGTCTTGCATAAGCACTGCACCCAAACCTTGATGAGATGCATCACAATAAACTTGAAAATCCTTTTCCAAATCTGGCAGACATAAAACTGGTGCTGTCACAAGTCTTTTCTTCAACTCCTGAAAGATGAGTTCACAACCTTCAGACCAAGCAAACTTCTTGTCTTTCTTTAACAATTCAGTCATGGGCTTAGCTACCTAAGAGAAATTCTCAATAAACCTTCTGTAGTAACTTGCTAAGCCAAGGAAACTACGAACTTCTTTCACGGACTTGGGAGATTCCCATTCAGTCACAACTGAAACTTTAGCAGGATCAACTGCTACACCATCCTTTGTCATAACATGACCAAGAAAACCAACTTCCTCTAACCAGAACTCACACTTGCTGAATTTGGCATACAGTTTATGCTCTCTTAATTTCTCAAGTATCAAACGCAAGTGTCCTTCATGTTCTTCCTTGCTCTTGGAGTAGACTAAGATGTCATCGATGAAAACGACAAAAAACTTGTCAAGAAATTCCATGAACACCTTGTTCATCATATTCATGAAGTATGCTGGAGCATTGGTCAAGCCAAAAGGCATTACGGTATACTCATACAATCCATACCTTGTGGTGAATGCTGTTTTAGGTATGTCTTGTTCTCTTATCTTGAGTTGAAAATAGCCTGACCTTAGATCAATATTTGAGAACACACATGCTCCTTCAAGCTGATCAAATAAGTCATTGATTCTAGGCAAAGGATATTTGTTCTTGATAGTTACCTCGTTGAGTGAATGGTAATCTATGCATAACCTTTGACTTCTGTCTTTCTTCTCCACAAATAAGACTGGGGCTCCCCAAGATGAAGAACTTGGTTGAATAAATCCTTTCTGCAACTGTTCTCCAAGTTGATTCTTGAGCTCTTTCAGTTCATCAACTGACATTTTATATGGTCTCTTTGCTATTGGTCCAGAACCTGGTACCAAATCTATCAGAAATTCGACATCTCTATCTGGTGGCATTCCTGGCAATTCTTCCGGAAACACATCCGGATACTCACTTACAATTGGTACACTGTCCATGCTAACCCCCTTAAGAGAATTAAGCATACTCCTTTTTGCTTCAAAGCTGGTCTTGAATCTGATCCTTTTATTTTCCGGAGTTGTGAGTGAGACGGTATGGTTGGCACAATCTATCACTCCTTTGTACTTAGTCATCCAGTCCATTCCCAGAATGACATCCAATCCTTGGGAGTTTAGAATTATCAAGTTAACGGGAAACTTATACTTCCCAAATTCTATGACTAGATCATGGCATCCCGAATTCACTATCATTTCTCCACCAGGAGAACTTACTTTTATAGGACACCCAATAGTTTCTACCGGTAGTTCGTTTCTTTCAACAAATGCTCTTGATATGAATGAATGAGATGCACCAGTATCAAAGAGTACAAATGCTGGAATGGAATTGAGTCTGAATTTACCAGCAACAACATCAGGCTCCTCATAGACCTCCTCCACATTGATGTGGTTCACCTGTCCTTTCTGGAAAGGATTGGGCTTGACAGGTCATGCAACTTTCTTTTCGGGGCACTCATTTGCATAGTGTCCCATCTTCTTGCATTTGAAGCATTCAACCTGACTGATGTCTCTCTTAGTAGGCTGACTTCCACTTCCACTACCATTTCCACTGTGGTGGCTCTTATGTCCACTCTTGTGGTTCTTGTACTTGTCATTGTCATGACTACGGCGATGCTTGTTGTCATGACGGTTGTGGTTGTGGTGCTTTTTGAATTTCCCATGCTTGTGGGATCCTGAGCTTCCACTGTCATCATAGTGAGATCGTTTGTGAGACGATCCCGAGTTGTGCTTGTCGGAGTGCTTTCTCTTTCTACTCTCGACTTGCTTCATTTTATTCTCCAATATTGCAGCTTTTTCACAGAGCGACTGATAAGTGGGAACATATGCCACAGCCAGTTGCAGATTTAGCTCATCATTCAAGCCTTCCAGAAATTTTTCCTTTCTCTTGGCATCTGTGTCAACCTCATCCGGTGCATAACGCGCCAGATTGTTGAACTCCTCAATGTACTCGACCCATGCTGCGGTGCTTGATTGTGGAACTCTTTCTTTTTCAGGCTCATTATTCCCGATGAGATATGAGCAGTGCGAAATCCATCCTCAAAGATAGCCCAAGTCACCTCATCTATAGGAGTGGTGATCTGAAAGTTGTCCCACCAAGTGGCGGCTGGCCCTTCCAGCAGATGTGCTGCAAATCTGACTTTTTCAGCATCTGTGCAGCCCACGGTTACTAAGTCCTTGTTTACAGAACGTAGCCAATCGTTGGCCACCATGGGATCAGTCGTCCCCGAGAACTTAGCTGGCCTCAATCGCAAAAATCTGGTGAGCATATCAAAGCCTAGAGGGTTGTTGTTGTTGTTATTGTTGTTGTTATTGGGGTTGTTGTTGTTGTTGTTGTTTTGGTTCTGAATGAATGTTGTCATCATCTGCATCAGTTGTGTTTGAGCAGTTTTGTTGCATTTCTGGTGTGATGTTGTTGTTGTTGTTGGGGTTGGGGTTTGCGCGACAGGGAGGCATCTGTGGTTTGTTCAAATAGAGATAAGAATGAGATACCCATAGATGTTTTCATGCACATTACATCACATAAGCAAACACATAGCAAGCAACACGAAGATAAAAGTTCAACAACAAGATAACAAGTTCACAAAGTAAAACACACAAGTAGCAAGCCATCCACATGTCGGATGGTCCAATAACAAGTTCTCAAATAACAAGTACGATAATAAAAGATAAACGAGTAGTCAAATCTACTCATCAGCATCAATCTCCTCCTCGACGAAGGTAAGACCTGCGTTCTCCATCGCGGTCTTGTTCTCCTCAATAGTAGTGGTCAAGGACTCAATCTTGGCCTTGAGAGCCCTCTTCTGGGAACGAAGCCTCTCTATCACCGTCTGCTGCTGCTCTAGCTCAAAGTCCTTGGACTGCAGTTCTTCAGTCATGTCCCGGATCTTCTTGTTCCTATCACGGGCCGTTTCTCGACTCTTGAACTTCTGTCCTGGGTCTCGAACTTTGCCTCCATTTCCTTGACTATCTCGTCCCGGCATGCGAAAAGCTTGTCCTTCTCGCTTCACTGAGCTCGTCATTCTTGAGCATGACATTGGTCTGTCCGTGTCCACGTGCCTAATGAGAGACTCTAAGTCACGGAGATACAGACGTGGCTGGCTGCTGCGTCCTCGAGTCGCCCTCAAGTCAATGGACTCTCCATCCACATCACGTCTTAGAAGACGTGGAAGTGGTGCCTCTAACTGTCGGAGTGTCATCCTAGAAGACGTCCTATCAGGTCTGCATAACTACCTCCATGCCTCTCTCCTGTCATCGCATAAGCTTGAAGACGATAGCCTCCGTAGTAGGCTCAATGCAGCGTCCGGGCTGGTTCACCTTGAAGCCCCAGAGGTCCTTCCTCTCGAACTTGGTGAGTGGATGCACCATGATGGTGGGAAGAGGAAGATTGAGCAAGGTGGTAAGCTCAACGATACGAGGACCAAAACGGGTAACCTGGAACTCCTCAACAATGCTGATGGTAATAGGCATCTATTTATAAGATAGAAAAGTTAGCACAACATAATTTAAGACAAAGCAAAGACAAACACCACATACATATCCTTGGAAAACAAAATCACACAAGTCATGCATACATGAATCCATTACATCAACCAAGGTCCAAACTTATTTAAGGTATCATTTTGGAAAATAAGGTGATAGGTGGTGGTCCAACTAACGAAGTACATTTATAATCCTATCTCACTGGATCTGTTGGCTAACACAATGTTCCTAGAGGCAATCAGCCTATCTTGCTCACATAATTCCATCACTAAGTCTATAATATCTCCTCTTAAGGTTTGGTTGGTGGCTTCCAACTCTTGGGTAAGTTCCTTCTCTTTTATCAAGTCTTTTTGGAGGTTGAGCATTCTGCACTTGACTCTAGCACTAAGTTTTTGATAGTCCTCCACCTTTGCTTCTCTTGCGACTCAAAGAATGTGGTGTGCACCTTTGTGTTGGTGTACATGCAGAATCCTTTTATTTGTGGTTGTCTTCCTTGTTTTATACAAGTGAAGTTGCACCCACCAAGACTCAACTCCTTCATCCTTCTTTGAAAGCCTTTGTACAAGCGCACCATGTATTTCCATTGCCACCATGAGGTCCTTGAGAATTTTGGGAAACTCAGTATCACACTCCAAGGTCATGGTCATGAGTGGTACTTTCCTTACGGCTTCGTTGATGGAGTTCATCTACAAATAGAGATGAGAATGAGAAGATTAGAAAAGTTCTGAGAAGAATAGACAAGTGTAGAAGTAGTTGAATTTTTTTCTTAGTGGTTTCCAATCCTAGGGTCATAATCCTCTGAGCAACACAGTGCTCTGATACCATCTGTAAGATCCCTCCTTTGTAAAGGAAAAGGATCCCTGTGATTGCAATGCTAGTCCCTGGATCATTGCTAGCATCCACAGTTTAAGATGAAGTACACAGATACAAAGGTCATTTATTACATCCATTCCAGAGATAAAAACATAGTCTTTTACAACTCAAGGCCATAGGCCTAATACAAGAGTTTGGAATAAGTAAATAAACATAAGTCTTCATCTTCATGTGCCACAGGCAAGCATGTTGAGTGTAGACTCATGACACCTAATCATCATCGGAGTAACCTGCAACATCACAAGTTACAGCCACAGTGGGTCAATACTTTGGAATAGTATTGGCAAGTGATACCTTAGTAAATTTTAAGTGGACTATATTACTATATGCATTTTGGCTAAGTGTAGCTTGGCTTGCTTTTCTCAAAATAGGTTTTTCCTATTAGTTGAAATCACTAGGTGTTTCTTTGTCAAAACTTTCCCAAGAAACCATCAATAGACATTGAGGTCCTTCACCCTTGTTCACCCAGAAGTTTTACTTAGAAGTTGGAGTGATGAGATTCTTGATAGCTTCCATGTCTTGATGCTCAAGTTGTCCATTGCCATGGACTTGGCTAAGTACTTAGATTTTCCATCTGCAGAGGTTGTGCACTTTCCCCACCAGACTTGGTTTCCCAAGACATGACCTTTCAGAAGCCTTCCCTTAGCCAAATGGACGCGTTCCAACCTATCATTCCCACTACCACCAACTGTCCAAATGACTAAGTTCTAGCAACCTATGTGATCAAGGCAGAGCCCATATTGCCAAGTGGCTGCACTATAAGCTTCTCAACACTTGGCCTCCAAAATCCCTTTGTGCTGGGTGGCATACCACAAGTGAGATACACAAGGTAAACTATATCCATGGGCCTTGTGTAACCACTCAACCAAAAACCACCATTCAAGTCCCATTTCACCCAGGTGATTCATTGACTTAGTTGTTTTATTAAGAAAAACATAAGTCAAAAGACTTAGAAATATTTTCATCATAGCATGTATATACATTACCAACCCTTGTTTGCTACTAGCTAGGCTAAGCATGGCATAGCAACTTAACTTAGGAATTTCCTAGCATTTCTATATCTACTTAGGATTTCCCAACATGGCATTTGGCAAAATAGTATCACATGCAAAACTTAGCAAAATATTTCTAATGCTTGTATGAAATATAGGGATGGAAATATTCATGAAGTACCACTTGCCTTGGTAATGGGGAGAGTAGCACTCTTCACAATCACAATCACTAGCACCAAAATCTACACAAAATGGTAGCACAAAATTACACACAATTCATATACAAACATAAATATATGCATGCATGCAAAATGCTAAGTGATGATTTTTAAAACTCCACCAAGCAAGTGCATAGTAATGATCCATAAACAAGTCAAAATTTTGCCAAACCAAGTTTATTTAGCACTAAAACAAAATCCTAAACAATTTCTATACTCAAAATAGCCTTAAACAAGTTTCAGCAAATCAAGTCATTTTAACAGAAACTTTTCACTAAACACATTGCATAAACAGAAAGGGCTTGTCTTCCTGATTCCAACGGTATAAAATTTGCAAAAATCTAACGTGGGATTCAAAAGTTATAGTCTAATCAAATTTGAATCCAAATCTGTTTTAAATCCTGTTTTAAACTCTAACCCTAGCCACGTGTCTTAATTTCTTCGGGCGCTGCAACCGCCTTTGGATCACGATGCAGCCGTAGGATGTAAGTGGCGATGCACGGTTCAGATTGAAACATAACGGTTCGATAAGTGGACTAATCCTATGCACTGGATCTGGATCTGACGGCTACAATTCATTTAACCAATACCGAAGCGGCGCGATGGCGGCGGGCCATCGTGGCTGGCGTTCTAGGTCGCGCGGGAGTGAGGGAAGAAGCTTACCAGAACCGCAGCGGTGTGCTGAACCTCAAGGTGGTGATGGCTTGGGAAGGGGCGCACGAGGTCATCGGAGATTCCTTGCCGGAGTTCGCGAACGCGTCGGGTGCGGCTGTCGTCGATGTTGGCGAGGATCTGCGTCGCGCTAAGTAAAAGGAAGGTACAGTCAGATGTGCAAGAAGATGGGGATCCTAATCGTATCAGACAGAGGGCAAGGGGCGGCTGGTACTTATGGGGAGAGGTCGCCGGAGTTCGTGCAGAGAGCGACAACGCTCAATTGAAGTCACTGTCGAGTCTACAGATCATGCGAGAGCAAACAAGGCGTGTCAGTTCATGCGACGTCGAGCGAGTTGTGGGCAGCCTGGTGGCGTGAAGGAGGAATTGGTTGAGGGGAAATGGTCGCGAGAGAGTGGGGATTATATAGCCAGAGGCTCGACAAGAAATGCCCAGGGAATCAATGCCATTTACCTCGCGGAATCAAGCGACAGCAGGCGGCGGAGTTCGTCTTGGATTTGGGGAAGAAGACGATGACGTGGACGGGGCCCAAGGCGTGAAATAAGCGAGAGGGGTTGGATCGGTGTCGGCGTGGCGTGAGGTGCGTCTGCAAGGCGAGAGAGAGCGAGTGGGCTAGGCTGGGCGGTTCATTCTTTGGGCTAGAATAGGAGCGCCTGGCCCTTTTCCTTTCTTTATTCCTTTTCTTTTTCTGTTTTAATTTTCAGGAATGGTTTTCAAATGAATTCAAACTCTTTTTGAATCCAAATCTTTCTGGGGTTTTTGAAGTGTGCAACAGTCTCAAATCTAGGCATAAAACCATGTGGTTACTTTGTAAAGTGCTTGGTCATTTGTGGATAAACAAAATAACAGGGACTTTGCACTTGATTGGCAAATGTTTGAAAAATGGTTTTTGAAACCATTTCCATTTTGTAAAGCTTGGTTCAATTTCCACACTCAATCCATTCAACAAGGGAGACAAACAATCTAGGTTTAAAACATTCAAACTCTCAAATGGGGATGGCCATTTGATTTAAGTTTGCTCACATAAAATGATAGCACTATGTGCTTCTGTTTTTCTGAAATGAGTTTTGAAATTGATCTCAATTCTATATGCATGCATGAATGATATGCAATCTTTGAAATCATGATTTTAGGGATGTTACAGGATCTTTTTGCATGTTACTCCAAGTGAACTTTCTACCTTTAAGGGGTAATTCTATGAGACCCAAATTATTAATGGCTTCATTGAAAATAAGCATACCATTCACATCCCCACCCTGTCTATTTCTATCAGAAGGCTTTCTACAGAAATTGAAGTCACCCACAATGAGCCAATCCATATCATCAGGCATATCAATATTTCCAAACCAATCTAAAAAATCTGCCTTTTTTCAGGTAAGCATGGCCCATAAATATTGGTGAGGATCCAGCTTTCATTGGACAAGAGAGATGTCAAGGTGATGGAGATGGAGAACTCATTGTGAAAGGAAAGGTGCCCAGAAAACATAGAACTATTTCAAATGGTGATCAAACCCCCAGAAGCTCCCCTGGAGGGAAGAAATTCAAAATTGGTAAATTTGGGGGGGGGGGCAGAATTTTCTTATATAAGAGATTTCAAAATCTTCCCTCTTAGTTTCTTGGAGGCAAATAATATCATAGCCAGACTCATCTATTTTATTTCTGAGGGCAACCCATTTTTTTCAGAGTTAATTCCCCTGATGTTCCAGTTCAAAATCTTCCAAATTCTTTTGTTATCCATTAAGAAACCAGATGTATGTTGAATGATGAGGTGATACATGTAATGCAACCACCCAATTGAGAATACTACAGCCAAATAAACAAAAGGCAATCCATATCATAGCCCCACTGACAGATTCAACATTAAGTGACAAACATATCAAAAGACCACTAAAGCATGCTTTAGAACAGGGAGCCAACAAGGCTCCAGCAAAAGACATAGTTTGATACATTAAAACACTTAAGTGGGGGGTTTCTTCTTGGCTTGCTGACCACAGGTACCAGCAGCCCCAAATTTCTTCTTTCCTCCAATGCTCAAGCTTGATGAACCAGTTCCTTTGGTGATGCCTTTTGGAGGAGCCTTTACTGCCACTTCAGTGGCCTTCCCTTTCTTGAGCAACCTCTTCTCCAGGTCACCATCCTTTACCTTGCAGAAAGAGGCAGCAAGATTTTTAACCAATTTAGGATTCAAACAAGGTGGAACAGCATTGCAAACCAAGCAATCAGCAATTAAGCACTTTAAGTGGCTTTTAAAACCCCCATTCAGTTCAACAATTCTAGGGCTTCTTCTCACTTCAGTGTCAACTAGAGGCTCCTTGCCCTTTCTCTTTATGGAAGGGGTGGAGGGAGAGTAGCAAGATTGCTTAGCTTCAATGCACAGACAAGGAGGAGCCATCTGAGAAATGCTTTCATTAGGGATGATGAAAGAAATGGAGTTCTCTTCAGCAATAGGTTCTTTAATAATTTCCCATAAAGGAGAAGTAAGAAAGCTCTTGACCCAACTAAACTTCTCAGGAGTAGCAAGCATGAGAGTAATAAAATTAAACCAACTTACAGGAATATCACACATGAGAGAGCCTTTTGAAGAAGAGTTCTTCTGAATATGAGGAGCAAAATAACTTTCCCAAAGCTCCAGGCCTTGTTGGGAAAAGCCCTGTTTTGCAGCATGCACATCAGGAATTGACACAAAAGTTCTCACCATTCCCACCTAAAGATGTGCTTCATTAGGGGAAAGGAGGTGCTGATCTTCCAACATCCAATCCTCATTTTCAGCAGCCACAACACCTGTATCCATGGGGCTCTCCACCCTCCCCTCATCATCAGAGTTTACATCATCATCAACCAAATAGTTCTGAAAAATGTTCTGAAGGCCCTCACCAATACCAACACCTTGAGGTCCAACAACCACTTCCTGACCCTCAGCATCCACAGGATCAACATTTACAGACTCATCATAAAACTCCCAGTCATTAACAATGATGGCACCTGTAACTCTACTATTAACATCCTGTGGGGGAAGATTAAGGTTATCCACTGGCATGTCTTCACCAGGAGCAAATACAGGGCCTTGAACAGGAGCAACAACAGCTTCCCAGGGGCCCCAACCTTCATTATTGTCACCTTCAGGAGCAGGATCCTGCACAGGGGCCAACCACTGACCCCAACCACCAGCTTCACCCCCAGGAGCAGGGGGGAGGAGGGGGATCTGGGGCCCAAAGACAGGGACAAGATGTGGGTCCTCATTGTCAGCTGGAAGTGGGTCCTCATCAGGTGCCCCCCAAGCAGGTCACTTTGCAACACTTCAACAGAAAAAGTCCAGGATTCAGACTCCACCAAGTCGCCAATAGTAAACCTGACACTCTTGGGGATATCAGCCAGATCAGTAACACGTATTTTATCAAGAATCCTTCCTTTGTGATCCTGGTACCTCTCCCATAAAAGGACCTTCCTAATATCAGCAAAAACCGCATTCAGATTCTCAGTATGCCAGTGGGTCTAGCCGCAATGAGCCTGTCCCTGTCACTGACATGGTGAAATTGCACATATGCAGCCCCAAAAGGACATGCCTGGACATCCCGAAAGTGAACACGAACCTCATTATTGAGGAAATCGACCAGAACATCACGAATATTCAAGAAAGGGACTGGAACAGGGGGAGGGGATTAATGATAGCAATAACATACTGTTCATGAGTCCTCGACGTCCGCGGAACCACCACCCTTTTGACACGATTCCGTCCAGCCACTTGCAAAACTTGGAAGCCATTCGGCAAGAAAGGAGCAGGATCAATCGGAATGTTCGCCATTTCGACAGGCTTCACCGGCGACGAGCAAGGGAGGGATGGGGTTTTTGCAGACGGGGGAGTTGAGGAGACAGGGAAAACAACAGTTGTTTTTTGCAAAGAAATGGTGAACTCGTGAAAACTGTTGTGGACGATGGGCCGAGAATGAGGATTTTTCTGGGCCTTGAACCACCCCTTGTAAGAATTGTCGGGCCACAAGCATTTTGGGAAGGAAGGGAATTTCAAAAAAGGAATGAGACCAGGTAGATTAAATGCCGCGCGATTGGCGCCTCCTGATGACCCGACCGGCGTTACCACTGATTTAACACCGCCATCAGCAAGAACCTGCGCATAGGATCTATCTTGAATGCTTGGTTTGAAATCACACTTATTATGTTCAGCAGGAGCAGGCGATGAAACCGCAACATGATTCGGAAATTTGAGCCGATTGAAAACAGAAACACCTTTATTGCTAGGCTTCAACGAAGGAGATTTTTTGGAACTTTTCTTTTTGTACGTGACAACTTTCCAATCTCCTGTAGATTCTTTGTAGAATTCCTTTTCTTCAAAAATCCAATTTGGGCCCCCATTACCCCAAAGGTTGACGTGAATCACAAACGACTTGCATGAAAATTTTGAAATATTGTAGATTTTAAAACCCACTGCCCTTGAAGCAACAGAGAAACGAAAAGTTCTATCTTGCAGAAATTTCACTTGGAATATAGAAGCCTGACCACCAAAACAAGCTTGGAGTGCAAGACTAACCCTATGGAAATCCAACTTAAAATTTTCTCTTCCAAAAGAACAAACCAGGTAGAAAGGTCTCTTTCTGAAGCCACCAAGGAAATTAACTTGATGCCTGAATTTATCAAAAATCTTCTTCTCAAATCCTGTCCTAATGAAAAATCCAGGGCAGGTCGACTCAAAGATTCATCCTTGATAGTGCACTCCTTAGGAAGGTCCATGGTGAAATCCAGGGTTTTTGGCACAATCTTCTCAAAATTGAGGGAAAATTTCTTAACCAAAGGGCTATGCAAAATCTGTGCGCCAACAACAACCCTCTTCACTTGAAGATCAATAGAAATACCCGATGCCACAACCTCACCTTGAATCAAGTATCTAGCATCAATAACCACCTCATTGTGGTTGAGGAGAACCAGCCTGTTTGAACTAGGGAAAAGCATCAAAAAACCTTTAGAAGGCTCAAGATCATCAGCCGGCAAAGAGGAGCAAAGAGCATGCCATTTAAAACCAGTGTCCTCATCTGTTCCAGAGATGGTAGGAGATCTACCAAAAAAACCAGACGAAGGATCCAGAGAATCATTAACATGAGAGATGAGAGGGGAACCTCAAAACAGATCCAATAGAGATCTTCTCCCCATTTTCCAGGCATCTGCCCTCAAGAGGAGTGCCTTTGGCATTGAGAAGAACCAGCCAAGAATCGGCCGAGAGAGCGAGAGAACCTTCATGAAACTTACCCCCCGTGGTCACACCTGAGTAGGTGATCTTCGAACAACCTCCTGAGGAATCCATGCTGCATACAACATAAATAATAGCACATAGAGATCAAACAAATGCAACAAATGCATGCATGACAATTTAATAAGTCACAATGGTTGTTACTTTAGTTCTCTAAACAATACAGAAGTATATGATGCATGCAAGAGACCAATTAATGCAATGGAGTACTTGTTATTAATAATTACTTGCCAATATAGGGTTTTTAATAGTTCTGTTGTAACACCTGTTCTAACTATCGAATTAAATTTGTTTCTTGGGTTTACTGGATAGAGGACGTTAATACGAACTAGTAGGTGTTGGATTCACCTTAATCGGAGTTATAGATCTTTTTTAATAATTAAAATACTACAGAATGTATTATAATTCTCCTAACATTATACGTACTGGACACCTATAATTTTAATTCAGAAACTGGTTCTACTCCTTCTTGTGATTCTAGGGACATATTATTTGCAATTTTATGAATAGTATTTATTTTTTTATGAATTTATTACTCTAAAATGGGTATTAGCTTGTTTAAATATCTACAGAATAACCTTACTGTATTTGCCTGAACCAAATGCGTATGATGATCTACCTGGAACTAGCTTTCCATCGGTATATTATTTATATTTTTGTGATATGTAAACAATTTACTATGAATTTAATGATTTGTAAAGCCGTTAAAACTAATTAAATCATTATGGTAAATATGTACCGTAAAGATTCGATCTAACGTGACGTTATTAATCTATATTATAGTAGCTTCAATTTGATATATTATACGCAATTTTTGGACCAGTTATGAATTTACTATGAATTTGTTAACCTAAAAGACCATTAAAACTAATTAAATTACTGCAGTAAGTGCATACTGTAAAGGTTAGATCTAATGTAATATTAATATTCTACATGTTTTTCTGAATCCATTGATATATAATTTGCTATTTTTGGATGTACGAATCTTTTTATATGATTTTTGTAAGTTTACACAATTTTCTGCAAATTAAATTCAGTTTCAAATCTACAGGGAATATTCCATGCTGACTAGGACGCGGGGCTGACCTGGCGTTGACACGTGGTGAGATCTGGTTGGCTCGTACCCCTTCGTTGATAAGCTCTAATCTTGACCGTCGGGATGAGATCCAGTGGCTAGGAGAGGAGATTGATCCGATTTTGGCTCAGAATAGACAAGAAATATATCTATGTTAGAGAGACAAATCCGTAGGTCAAATTGAAAAACTTACAACATGAAAGTTGTGAGGAATCATTAGTCCTACCTTCTCACCAAAGGAATTTGGATTTTAAGAAACGAGCGCGAGTACATCTTGGATTTACACCGTCATATCTGAAATATTGCGATGCGAAATTCTTCGACTGTGGTGGATGAAAAGAGGTGAGGTTTGTCGGGACTGAAAGATTCGATGAGATCTACAATTTTCGTTTTTTGGCCGAAGGCAAACGACGAAGTCTAGATGGGTTAATAAGCGAAATAATATTTGGGCATGTGTAGATTTGGGATACTCATACATCTATGGATCCACGGGTTTATATGGAGGTTTAGGACGGTGGAGAGATAGGTCTTGGAGTAGGGAACAAGTAGAAACAAGCGGAAGTCGATTTAGAGTTGTATATTAAAAGTTATAAGAGTTTGAATAGAGATAGATTTGACAAAAACTGGTTTGCACGGAAATTAAAGCCTACATGCGATCGATCCCTTCTTCCTGTACGTCTGGCTGGTCCGGTTGGCTGCTTGCTGGGCCGCCAGTTGGCCCATTAGTTTTTTTTCCTTTTTCTTTTTCTAGTTTTGTATTTTCTTTATATCTTTTGCATACGAACTCCAAATGATATGATTCTTGTTTCTAATTTTTTATAAAATCAAATAGATCATTGTAGGATCATATTTGTAATATTTTTACTAGTTTGCAAGTAGTGGATTTATAAATCCTTGTATATTTTTATTTTATCTATATCTTTATTGGTTTATATTTATTCCATAACTTTTTCATAATAGCTCCAACGATCTCAATTTTGTTTCTAAAATTTTGTAATATTCATTGGATCCTTTTTAGGCTATAATTTAGCAATAATTGCTGCCTTAGCAACAGTGGGTTTTATAAAGCCAATTTAATTCCCTTTAGGAACAAAGTGGTATATACTATTTAGGGTTTTAGTACTTTATTTATATTTAGGGATTTTTCTTGATGCCAATATGCAATGCAATGCTGATGAATATCATGCAAAAAAATTTCTAGTCCCAATTTTCTAAAATCTTGGGATGTGACAATGTCACCTCAAAAATTATTCTTTTTATCACTTAACTACTCGAGGATGAGCATGAGTTAAGCTTGGGGATGCTTGATACGTCAGAAACGTGTCTATAATTTTTATGCTCCGTGCTTGTTTACTATCAACTTTGCTTGCTTTGTCCACACTTCGAGTTACCCATAAAATATGAAAAATCACGTGGTACAACAGGTCAGGCAGAAAACTGTAGCAGTAATTCCACGAATTTCAATCAATTCATACCATTAAAATAATTTTAAAACCACACGAAAACTCCAGCAACTTTAGAGTTTCAAAACAACAGATCCTAAACAAGGCATCACACGATATGGTTCAGTATAAACAAGCAAGCAACCTATATTGTCATACCACATAAATTGGTAAGAACAATATGTTAACACGATAGCGATGATCTCCTAAAGAGATAGAACATGGTGGTCTAGACCTAACCAAACTTGATGAGATGTTTATTTATTTCATACTATTTGTTATTTTACTTAGCTAACTCTCATATAGGTATCATAAGAATGGACAACTATAAATGTTTGAATAGGAAGAGGTTCTAGAAAAGATAGATAAGGAATATAAGAACTCCAATAAGTAGAAAATATGATTGTTCTCCTAATAGAGGTCTTCTATTACTAATCCGTTTCTAAGGTCACGATCCTACAGTCAACACACTGCTCTGATACCATCCTGTAACACCCTCGCCTGATAAGGCTGAGTTCATGTGTATAGTGCCAATCCCTGGATCGGTTCACTGGCACACACAGTACAGATGAATACCAAAGAATTTAATAGTGCATCATGATTAATGAATTGATCCAGAATTTACATTATTACAATAATGCTAAGCTCAAGGCTAGCTCAGTATCAAGTAGCATACGGAAGCATAAACAATTGATAGGCTCCATCTTTAATTGTGCCACAGGTGACAATTGTTGAGTGGAGTATCGCGACCTATTCGATCACTCAGAATTAGAATAATAACCTGCAACATAAAACGTAGCAGCCCCGGAGGTTCAATACATGGAATGTATGGAAAGTAGAGCTATTAAAGGAGACAATAAACCTAGCAACTGCATGCATATTTGGCAAGTGGGGCTGTGGCTAGATCGCATTTGCAAACACCTTTGTCCTACTTTCTTAAACAATTTTTGATTTTCTTTGAAAAGATCCCAATTAAGTTAACCCATCAACATTAAAGCAATTAGGAAATTAGAATGAGCGAGAAACATGTCATGAACTCAATATCAAGCAACCTAAATTTCCATAACCGGGGACACGGCTAATCGATTAGTTTATACACCCTGCAGGGGTTAGTACACTTTACCCATGTGACTTGGCCAGCCCATCTCGTACCACCACTCTCATATTGGGTGATGATAGTGAGAAGTCCAAGAAGGGACCGTTCGGGAAGTAGCTCCCCAAACCCGAGACGCACCGGTCCAACCTACCAAAATTATACATCTCTGGATACGTGGGTTCGAGTTACCACAACCTACTGAGTCCAACCAACCGCCCATTTCATTATTGGCACATGGTTGTACACGTAAGCTACAAAATAAAGAAGCCAATCATTTTCTCTTCATACCTGGGTGCCTTTCCGCAATGATACCACCAAAAATTATCAATCCCATCACACCCAGGAGATTCATTGATTAAGTTGTTTTTAGTTTTCGCAAGCCAACACATTTAGAAACAACTTTCACTGATATAACCCAGCCCTCGTTCATCATATCATGGCTAAGCACATCTACCAACGGTGGCTCATCTACAGGAAATCCCTACCACATAATAGGACATAGCATAGCGATAGGACTTTGCTACACATGCACCTATTAAATATACGACAATGCATTGAAAATAGTAGGACAATATAATGAACAATGTAGCATCTACTTTCCTTGATAGTTGGTGGAGTCGTTCAAGCACTCGTTGCAATCATACACATTGCACTCCTCACAATCTATCGAGCAAACAATTGCATACAACATAAACAATAGCACATAGAGATCAAACAAATGCAACAAATGCATGCATGCCAATTTAATAAGTCACAATGGTTGTTACTTTAGTTCTCTAAACAATACTGAAGTATATGATGCATGCAAGAGACCAATTAATGCAATGGAGTACTTGTTATTAATAATTACTTGCCAATATAGGGTTTTTAATAGTTCTGTTGTAACGCCTGTTCTAACTATCGAATTAAATTTGTTTCTTGGGTTTACTGGATAGAGGACGTTAATACGAACCAGTAGGCGTTGGATTCACCTTAATCGGAGTTATAGATCTTTTTTAATAATTAAAATACTACAGAATGTATTATAATGCTCCTAACATTATACGTACTGTACACCTATAATTTTAATTCAGAAACTGGTTCTACTCCTTGTGATTCCAGGGACATATTATTTGCAATTTTATGAATAGTATTTATTTTCTTATGAATTCATTACTCGAAAATGGGTATTAGCTTGTTTAAATATCTACACAATAACCTTACTATATTTGCCTGAACCAAATGTGTATGATGATCTACCTGGAACTAGCTTTCCATCGGTATATTTTTGTGATATGTAAACAATTTACTATGAATTTAATGATTTGTAAAGCCGTTAAAACTAATTAAATCATTATGGTAAATATGTACCGCAAAGATTCGATCTAACGTGACGTTATTAATCTATATTATAGTAGCTTCAATTTGATATATTATACGCAATTTTTGGACCAGTTATGAATTTACTATGAATTTGTTAACCTAAAAGACCATTAAACTAATTAAATTACTGCAGTAAGTGCATACTGTAAAGGTTAGATCTAATGTAATATTAATATTCTACACGTTTTTCTGAATCCATTGATATATAATTTGCTATTTTTGGATGTACGAATCTTTTTATATGATTTTTGTAAGTTTACACAATTTTCTGCAAATTAAATTCAATTTCAAATCTATAGGGAATATTCCATGCTGACTAGGACGCGGGGATGACCTGGCGTTGACACGTGGTGAGATTTGGTTGGCTCGTACCCCTTCGTTGATAAGCTCTAATCTTGACTGTCGGGATAAGATCCAGTGGCTAGGAGAGGAGATTGATCAGATTTTGGCTCAGAATAGACAAGAAATATATCTATGTTAGAGAGACAAATCCGTAGGTCAAATTGAAAAACTTACAACATGAAAGTTGTGAGGAATCATTAGTCCTACCTTCTCACCAAAGGAATTTGGATTTTAAGAAACGAGTGCGAGTACATCTTGGATTTACACCGTCATATCTGAAATATTGCGATGCGAAATTCTTCGACTGTGGTGGATGAAAAGAGGTGAGGTTTGTCGGGATTGAAAGATTCGATGAGATCTACAACTTTCGTTTTTTGGCCGAAGGCAAACGACGAAGTCTAGATGGGTTAATAAGCGAAATAAGATTTGGGCATGTGTATATTTGGGATACTCATACATCTGTAGCTCCACGGGTTTATATGGATGTTTAGGACGGTGGAGAGATAGGTCTTGGAGTAGGGAACAAGTAGAAACAAGCGGAAGTTGATTTGGAGTTGTAGATTAAAAGTTATAAGAGTTTGAATAGAGATAGATTTGACAAAAACTGGTTTGCACGGAAATTAAAGCCTACATGCGATCGATCCCTTCCTGTACGTCTGGCTGGTCCGGTTGGCTGCTTGCTGGGCCGCCGGTTGGCCCATTAGTTTTTTTTCCTTTTTCTTTTTCTAGTTTTGTATTTTCTTTATATCTTTTGCATACGAACTCCAAATGATATGATTCTTGTTTCTAATTTTTTATAAAATCAAATAGATCATTGTAGGATCATATTTGTAATATTTTTACTAGTTTGCAAGTAGTGGATTTATAAATCCTTGTATATTTTTATTTTATCTATATCTTTATTTGTTTATATTTATTCCATAACTTTTTCATAATAGCTCCAACGATCTCAATTTTGTTTCTAAAATTTTGTAATATTCATTGGATCCTTTTTAGGCTATAATTTAGCAATAATTGCTGCCTTAGCAACAATGGGTTTTATAAAGCCAATTTAATTCCCTTTAGGAACAAAGTGGTATATACTATTTAGGGTTTTAGTACTTTATTTATATTTAGGGATTTTTCTTGATGCCAATATGCAATGCAATGCTGATGAATATCATGCAAAAAAAAATTCTAGTCCCAATTTTCTAAAATCTTGGGATGTGATAATGTCACCTCAAAAATTATTCTTTTCATCACTTACCTACTCGAGGATGAGCATGAGTTAAACTTGGGGATGCTTGATACGTCAGAAACGTGTCTATAATTTTTTATGCTCCGTGCTTGTTTACTATCAACTTTGCTTGCTTTGTCCACACTTCGAGTTACCCATAAAATATGAAAAATCACGTGGTACAACAGGTCAGGCAGAAAACTGTAGCAGTAATTCCACGAATTTCAATCAATTCATACCATTAAAATAATTTTAAAACCACACGAAAACTCCAGCAACTTTAGAGTTTCAAAACAACAGATCCTAAACAAGGCATCACACGATATGGTTCAGTACAAACAAGAAAGCAACCTATATTGTCATACCACATAAATTGGTAAGAACAATATGCTAACACGATAGCGATGATCTCCTAAAGAGATAGAACATGGTGGTCTAGACCTAACCAAACTTGATGAGATGTTTATTTATGTCATACTATTTGTTATTTTACTTAGCTAACTCTCATATAGGTATCATAAGAATGGACAACTATAAATGTTTGAATAGGAAGAGGTTCTAGAAAAGATAGATAAGGAATATAAGAACTCTAATAAGTAGAAAATATGATTGTTCTCCTAATAGAGGTCTTGTATTACTAATCCGTTTCTAAGGTCACGATCCTACAGTCAACACACTGCTCTGATACCATCCTGTAACACCCTCGCCTGATAAGGCTGAGTTCATGTGTATAGTGCCAATCCCTGGATCGGTTCACTGGCACACACAGTACAGATGAATACCAAAGAATTTAACAGTGCATCATGATTAATGAATTGATCCAGAATTTACATTACTACAATAATGCTAAGCTCAAGGCAAGCTCAGTATCAAGTAGCATACGGAAGCATAAACAATTGATAGGCTCCATCTTTAATTGTGCCACAGGTGAACAACTGTTGAGTGGAGTATCGCGACCTATTCGATCACTCAGAATTAGAATAATAACCTGCAACATAAAACGTAGCAGCCCCGGAGGGTCAATACATGGAATGTATGGCAAGTAGAGCTATTAAAGGAGAAAATAAACCTAGCAACTACATGCATATTTGGCAAGTGGGGCTGTGGCTATCTCGCATTTGCAAACACCTTTGTCCTACTTTCTTAAACAATTTTTGATTTTCTTTGAAAAGATCCCAATTAAGTTAACCCATCAACATTAAAGCAATTAGGAAATTAGAATGAGCGAGAAACATGTCATGAACTCAATATCAAGCAACTCAAATTTCCATAACCGGGGACACGGCTAATTGATTAGTTTATACACCCTGCAGGGGTTAGTACACTTTACCCATGTGACTTGGCCATCCCAGCTCGTGCCTGTAGGGTTTCGTAGCATGGAAAACAAAAATTTTCTATCGCATACAAACAAACAAGCCAAGATCTATCTACTAGATTGTAGCAACGAGTCGATGGAATAACTTACCCTCGAAGATTCCAAAGTGTTTAACGAGAGCGGATTTTTGTGGGTGATGTAGTCATACTCTTCCCGATCTCAAGATCGCGTAGACGATCCTTCCGTATTGCGTTCGGCGGTGCTCCATGATCGGTCACACGTTAAGATTTTCGTGAAGACCTTCCTCTCCCTTTTTCAGCAGGCAGCGAAGGTTGTAGCATTCTCCTCGTGATTCCGGCAGCACAACGACGTGGTAACGGAAGTAGAGGGGAGATCTCGCAGGGCTTCGCCTTAAGCCAGAGCGAGTATGGTGGAGTATGATAGAGCTCCTCGGCGATCTAGGTTTTAGACACACCAAGGAGGAGAGGCTAGAGCCGTGGCTAGGGTTCGGGGACCCCAAGTCGGCTAGGGCAAAACCCTAGGGGCGGCTATGGTGGTGGCGCCAAGCTAGGGTTTGAGGAGAGGTACTTGTGTGTGCTAGGAGGGCCTGCCCCTCCTTATATAGGTGGAGGGCGGCCAAGGGAGGAGGGAGTCCCTCAACTCGGCTTGGGTGGTGCGCCGGCTTGGGGAGGAGGGACTCCCTCCCCAACTCGGTTTCAACCTCCTCCTCCTCTTTCCAAAACTTGCCGTTTGACTTTAAAACTAGCCGTTTGACTTTTCAATTTAGGATTTGAATAAACCCTTTATTTTGGACAGCGAAGACACTTAGTACATGATGAAATAATTCCAACTTGCAATGACACATTCATGTACCCCTTCCCCTCCGAAGTGCCGGACATTCCGGAACCTTCTAGAACATTCCCGATGAAAACACCGGAATCATTCTCCAACTCCGAAATGGAACTATCCTTATATGAATCATATTCTCCGGATCTCCTCGTGATATCCCGGATCCCATCCGAGACTCCGAACAACATTCGGTCTCTTTCTCATTCATTCCATAACTACTCAAACAACGTCGAATCCTTAAGTGTGTCTCCCTACGGTTCATGAATTATGCGGACATGATCGAGACATTTCTCCGAACAATAACCAATAGAGGAATCTGGAAATTCACATGGCTCCCACATATTTCTACGATTACTTTGCGATCGAATGAACCACTTACATACGATACCAATTTCCCTTTGTCTCACGATAGTTTAATTATCCGAGGTTATGATCGTCGGTATCTCTGCATACCTAGTTCAACCTCGTTACCGATAAGTACTCTTTTCTCGTTCCCGTGATATGTGATCCCTTGTGAGCCAGTCACATGCTTGCAAGCTAATTGGATGACATTCCACCGAGAGGGCCCAGAGTATATCTATCCGTCATATGGATGGACAAATCCCACTCTTGATCCATGTGTTTCAACCAATACTTTCCGAACACTCAATGCCACCTTTATAGCCACCCAGTTACGGTGTGGTGTTTGATGTCATCAAAGCATCCATCCGGTAAAGGTGATATGCATGATCTCATGGTCGAAGGAATTAGGTTACTATGTATCAGAAAGCATATAGCAATTGAACTATTAAAATGACTTGATATTTATGCTACGCTTATCTATAGGAGTATGTCCACCATATCATTCTCCTAATGATATGATCTTGTTGTTGATAACATCTCAATGTTCATGATAGGGAAACCACAATCATTCATCAACCAAGAAGCTAGTGATGTATAGAGGCTATACTAGGGACTTCAAATTAAGTTTACAAATCACACAAGTATCAATGTTTCCGTGTTAATACTATTATAGCATGAATGTAAAAATTTATCATAAACACAAAGATATAATAATAACTACATTTATTATTGCCTCTAGGGCATATCTCCAACAGTCTCCCACTTGCACTAGAGTCATCTAATCTAGATTACATGGTAATATACCGAACACCCATGGCAGTTTGGTGCTGGTCATGTTTTGCCCTCGGGAGAGGTTTAGTCAACGGATCCGCCACATTCAGATCTGTGTGTACTTTGCAAATCTTTATATCCCCATCTTGGATATGTTCTCGAATAGCGTGAAAACGTAGCTTGATGTGCTTCAGCTTCTTGTGTGACCTTGGTTCTTGCGCATTGGCTATGGCGCCCATGTTATCACAGAAGATAGACATTGGGTCTAGCACTAGGAACCACACCAGCTCAGTAATGAACTCTTTCATACATATCGCTTCTTGTGAAGCCTCAAAGCCCATGTATTCCGATTCAGTTGAAGATCTCGCCACAACGCTTTGCTTTGCACTCCTCCAGCTAACTTTTGCACCATTCAAAATAAATACGTATCCAGATTGTGATTTAGAATCATCCGGATCGGTGTTCCAACTAGCATCGATGTAACCATTAACAACGAGCTGTTCATCACCTCCATAAGAAAGAACCATATCCTTAGTTCTTCTCAAGTACTTAAGGATATTTTTGACCGCTGTCCAATGATCCACTCCTGGATCACTTTGATATCTGCTAGTCAAACTAACAACATATGCAATGTCGGGTCTAGTACATAGCATGGCATACATTAGAGATCCTATGGCTGAGGCATAGGGAGTCTTACTCATCCTTTCTCTATCTTCTGCCGATGTCGGACTTTGAGTTTTACTCAAGGTCGTATTGGGCAACATGGGCAAGAACCCTTTCTTGCTATCTTCCATTCCAAATCTCTTTAGAACTTTGTCCAAATATGTACTCGGTGACAATGATATTTGGCGTTTCGATCTATCTCTATAAATCTTTATGCCTAATATGTAAGCTGCTTCGCCAAGATCCTTCATTGAAAAACTATTATTCAAATATTCCTTGACACTATTAAGAAGGTCTACATCATTCCCAATCAATAATATGTCATCCACATATAGTATTAAGAATGCTATAGAGCTCCCACTCACTTTCTTGTAAATACAAGCTTCTCCATAAGTTTGTATAAAACCAAAACTTTTGATCACCTTATCAAAACGTTGATTCCAACTTCGGGATGCTTGCTTCAATCCATAGATGGACCGTTGAAGTTTGCATACCTTGTTAGCATCTTTAGGATCGACAAAACCTTTGGGTTGCATCATATACAACTCTTCATCAATATCTCCATTGAGGAATGCTGTTTTGACATCCATCTGCCATATCTCATAATCATAATATGCAGCGATTGCTAACATAATCCTCACAGACTTTAGCTTCGCTACTGGTGAGAAAGTCTCATCGTAGTCAACTCCTTGAATTTGTCGAAACCCTTTTGCGACAAGTCGAGCTTTATAGACAGTAACATTACCATCAGCATCTGTTTTCTGCTTGAAGATCCATTTGTTCTCGACAGCCTTCCGGCCATCCGGTAAGTCCACCAAAGTCCATACTTGGTTTTCGTACATGGATCCAATCTCGGATTTTGATGGCTTCTTGCCATTTATTGGAATCTGGGCTCATCATCGCTTCCTCATATGTCTCAGGGTCATCGGTGTTGTCCACCAACATGACACTCATAACGGGATCATACCAATCTGGAGTGGTACGAGTTCTCGTTGACCTCCGAGGCTCTGTAGCAACTTCAACCGAAGTTTCATGATCATCATCATTAGATTCCTCTCTAATTGGTGCGACCACCTGGAACTTCTTCCGGTCGCGCTACTCGCAATTTCGAGAGAAGGTTCGACAACCTCGTCGAGTTCTACTTTCCTTCCAGTCACTTCTTTCGAGAGAAATTCCTTCTCTAGAAAGGATCCATTCTTGGCAACGAAGATTTTGCCTTCGGATCTATGATAGAAGGTATACCCAATAGTTTCCTTCGGGTATCCTATGAAGACGCATTTTTCCGCTTTGGGTTAAGCTTGTTCGGCTGTAACTTCTTTACATAGGCTTCGCAACCCCAAACTTTAAGGAACGACAATTTAGGTTTCTTTCCAAACCATAATTCATATGGTGTCGTTTCAACGGATTTAGATGGTGCCCTATTTAAAGTGAATGCGACTGTTTCTAATGCATAACCCCAAAATGATAGCGGTAAATCTGTAAGTGACATCATAGAACGAACCATATCTAAGAGAGTTCGATTACGACGTTCGGACACACCATTACGCTGTGGTGTTCCGGCGGTGTCAACTGTGAAAGTATTCCTCATTTCTTCAAATGCTCGCCAAACTCGTAACTTAGATATTCACCTCCATGATCAGAACGTAGAAATTTAATATTCTTGTTACGTTGATTCTCTACCTCACTTTGAAACTCCTTAAACTTCTCGAAAGTTTCGGACTTATATTTCATGAAATAGATATACCCATATCTACTCAAATCATCCGTGAAGGTAAGAACATAACGATAACCACCACGCGATGCTACACTCATTGGACCACACACATCGGTATGTATGATTTCTAATAAGTCCGTAGCTCGCTCCATCATACCAGAAAATGGAGTCTTAGTCATTTTACCCATCAGACATGCTTCGCATCTATCAAGTGATTCGAAATCAAGTGATTCAAGAAGTCCATCGGAATGGAGTTTCTTCATACGCTTCACTCCAATGTGACCAAGACGACAGTGCCACATATAGGTCGAATTATCGCTTGATTTCAAACGTTTAGCCTCAATGTTATTAATGTGTGTATTTCCACTATCGAGATTCAACAAGAATAGACCATATATCAAAGGTGCATGTGCATAAAACATATTACTCATATAAATCGAACAACCATTATTCTCGGACTTAAACAAGTAACCGTATCGCAATAAACAAGATCCCGATATAATGTTCATGCTCAACGCAGGCACCAAATAACAATTATTTAAGTATAAAACTAATCCCGATGGTAGATGAAGGGGTAGAGTGCCGACCGCGATCACATCAACCTTTGATCCGTTTCCCACGCGCATCGTCACCTCGTTCTTCGCTAGCTTCCGTTTATTCTGCAAAGACTGTTTGAGTTACAAATATGAGCAACACCAAAGATATCAAATACCTGTGCACTACTACGAGTACTAGTGAGATACACATCAATAACATGTATATCAGATATACCTTTCTTCTTGATGTTGCCGTTCTTCAAATCCGCCAAGTACTTTGGGCAATTCCGCTTCCAGTGACCTTCTCCCTTGCAGTAAAAGCACTCAGTATCAGGCTTAGGTCCAGCCTTGGTCTTCTTCGCCGGCGTGGTAACTTTCTTACCACCCTTCTTGAAGTGTCCCTTCTGCCTTTCTTGAATTTGGTGGTCTTATTGACCAACAACACTTGGTGCTATTTCTTGATCTCCACTTCTGCAGACTTTAACATAGCAAACAGTTCTGGCAACTGCTTGTTCATGTTCTGCATGTTATAGTTCATCACAAAGTTCTTGTAACTTGGTGGTAGTGATTGGAGGACACGGTAAATCCCCAAAGCATTAGGAATCACTATACCCAAGCTTTGAAGTTTGTTTGCGTGCCCAGACATCTTAAGCACATGCTCACTGACGGAGATGCCCTCTTCCATCTTGCAGTTAAAGAACTTTTCAGAAGCCTCATAGCTTTCAATTGCCACATGAGTCTCAAAGATCAATTTGAGATCCTCGACAATATCATATGGGTCTGAATTCTCAAACCTTTTCTGAAGCTCCGATTCCAAACCATACAAGATAGCACACTGAACTATGGAGTACTGATTCTTCCGAGCGAGGTAAACATTCTTTACTTCATTGGAAGCATCACCGCAGTGGGTCACCCGGTGCATCCAAAGACATAGGTCAAATTACCACTGTGAGGACAATCCTCAAATTGCGGAACCAATCCAAGTTGCTTCCATTGTTTTTCAACTTTTCTTTCTCTAGGAGCATTAAAATTGATGGTAGGGCTGCCATTGATCTACAACATATTTGCAATAGTTTAGACTAAGTTTATGACAAATTGAGTTCAAATTAATAATAAAGTTAATCTAGGTGAACTCCCACTCAAAACAACATCCCTCACATTGTTTTAGTGATCACACGAACCAAATCCACTACATCAACACCGATCATCACGAGAGTTGATATAGTTTCAATGGCGAACAATCGTCATGTTCATCATATCTACTATATGATTCATGCTTTACCTTCGGTGATCCGTGTTCGAGACCATGTCCGACATGCTAGGCTCGTCAAGATCAAACCTTAGTTTCCGCATGAGCAAATCTGGCTTGCTCACGTTGTATACACTTGCAGAATCTAACACACCCGATCATCACGTGGTGCTTCGAAACAACAAGCTTTAGCAACGGTGATAACTAACGGTGAACACTTTATGACTTGAAATTCATGTGCATGAGGGATCATCTTATAATGCTACCGTCGTCTACTAAGCAATACAAGATGCATAAAGGATTAACATCACATGCAATTCAAAATATGTGATATGATATGGCCTTTCTTCTTTGTGCTTCCGATCTCCATCTTCAAGCACGAACATGATCTCCATCATCACCGGCATTGCATCAAGGTCAATGACGCCTCTCCATGGTTGTCGTCCACCGGCTTCAACTATTACAACTACTTTGAATAGACACGCGGGTCTTAACATAAATTAAAGACAACCATATGGCTCCTGCCGGTTGCCAACTTATAATAAGGAACATTGCATACATCAAATATAATCACAATCATGGCCATATCACATCACTGCACACCCCTGCAAAACAAAGTTAGACGCCTCTACTTTCTTTGCATATTTTACGTGGTTTGGGGCTTCCAATAAGTGTCGTTCTAACTTACGAACAAGAACCACAACATTGATACTAGTATTGTTGATCACCCGTTGTAAATTGGATCTTAACTATGCTAGGAGAAACATGCACCCGCAAAGCCATTTATGCAATACAAGTTGCATGTCAAGCGTGGAGCAAGTCTCATGAATGATGTCATGTAAGGTTAGCCCGGGCCGCTTCATCCCAACATATCGCAAGATGCAAAGTACACAAGAAGCAATCGAAAATAAAAGCATCAACGCCCACAATGACCATTGTGTTCTACTCGTGCAACAGATCTACATATAGACACGGCTCTGATACCACTGTAGGGTTTCGTAGCATGGAAAACAAAAATTTTCTATCGCATACAAACAAACAAGCCAAGATCTATCTACTAGATTGTAGCAACGAGTCGATGGAATAACTTACCCTCGAAGATTCCAAAGTGTTTAATGAGAGCGGATTCTTGTGGGTGATGTAGTCGTACTCTTCCCGATCTCAAGATCGCGTAGACGATCCTTCCTTGCGTTCAAGGCGCTCCCTTGATCGGTCACACGTTAAGATTTCGACGAAGACCTTCCTCTCCCTTGTTCCAAAGTGAATGGAGGTTGTAGCACTCTCCTCGTGATTCCAAGAAGACTGGCATGGTACCGGAAGTAGAGGGGAGATCTCGAAGGGCTTCGCCTTAAGCCGGAGAGAGTATGGTGGAGTATGAGAGAGCTCCTCGGCGATCTAGGTTTTAGAAACACCAAGGAGGAGAGGCTAGAGCCGGCGGCTAGGGTTCCGGGGACCCCCAAGTCGGTGGCTAGGGCAAAACCCTAGGGGGCGGCGACGGCTATGGTGGTAGGCGCCAAGCTAGGGTTTGAGGAGAGGTACTTGTGTGTGCTAGGAGGGAGCCCTGCCCCTCCTTATATAGGTGGAGGGGCCGGAGGCAAAGGGGAGGGAGGGGAGTCCCTCGCCAACTCGGCTTGGGTGGTGCGCCGGCTTGGGGAGGAGGGACTCCCTCCCCAACTCGGTTTCCACCTCCTCCTCCTCTTTCCAAAACTTGCCGTTTGACTTTCAAACTAGCCGTTTGACTTTTCAATTTAGGATTTGAATAAACCCTTTATTTTGGACAGCGAAGACACTTAGTACACGATGCAATCATTCCAACTTGCAATGACACATTCATGTACCCCTTCCTCCGGTCTTGGGACATTCCGGAACCTTCTAGAACATTCCCGATGAAAACACCGGAATCATTCCCCAACTCCGAAACGGAACTTTCCTTATATGAATCTTATTCTCCGGACCATTCCGGATCTCCTCGTGATATCCCGGATCCCATCTGAGACTCCGAACAACATTCGGTCTCTTTCTCATTCATTCCATAACTACTCAAACAACGTCGAATCCTTAAGTGTGTCTCCCTACGGTTCGTGAATTATGCGGACATGATCGAGACACTTCTCCGAACAATAACCAATAGAGGAATCTAGAAATTCATATGGCTCCCACATATTTCTATGATTACTTTGCGATCGAATGAACCACTTACATACGATACCAATTTCCCTTTGTCTCACGATAGTTTACTTATCCGAGGTTATGATCGTCGGTATCTCTGCATACCTAGTTCAACCTCATTACCGATAAGTACTCTTTTCTCGTTCCCGTGATATGTGATCCCTTGTGAGCCAGTCACATGCTTGCAAGCTAATTGGATGACATTCCACCGAGAGGGCCCAGAGTATATCTATCCGTCATATGGATGGACAAATCCCACTCTTGATCCATGTGTTTCAACCAATACTTTCTGAACACTCAATGCCACCTTTATAGCCACCCAGTTACGGTGTGGTGTTTGATGTCATCAAAGCATCCATCCAGTAAAGGTGATATGCATGATCTCATGGTCGAAGGAATTAGGTTACCATGTATCATAAAGCATATAGCAATTGAACTATTAAAATGACTTGATCTTTATCCTACGCTTATCTATAGGAGTATGTCCACCATATCATTCTCCTAACCATATGATCTTGTTGTTGATAACATCTCAATGTTCATGATTGGGAAACCACAATCATTCATCAACCAACAAGCTAGTGATGTATAGAGGCTATACTAGGGACTTCAAATTAAGTTTACAAATCACACAAGTATCAATGTTTCCTTGTTAATACTATTATAGCATGAATGTAAACATTTATCATAAACACAAAGATATAATAATAACTACATTTATTATTGCCTCTAGGGCATATCTCCAACAGTACCACCACTCTCATATTGGGTGATGATAGGGAAAAGTCCAAGAAGGGACCGTTCGGGAAGTAGCTCCCCAAACCCGACACGCACCGGTCCAACCTACCAAAATTATACATCTCTGGATACGTGGGTTCGAGTTACCACAACCTACTGAGTCCAACCAACCACCCATTTTATTATTGGCACATGGTTGTACACGTAAGCTACAAAATAAAGAAGCCAATCATTTTCTCTTCATACCTGGGTGCCTTTCCGCAATGATACCACCAAAAATTATCAATCCCATCACACCCAGGAGATTCATTGATTAAGTTGTTTTTAGTTTTCGCAAGCCAACACATTTAGAAACAACTTTCACTGATATAACCCAGCTCTCGTTCATCATATCATGGCTAAGCACATCTACCAACGGTGGCTCAGCTACAGGAAATCCCTACCACATAATAGGACATAGCATAGCGATAGGACTTTGCTACACATGCATCTATTAAATATACGACAATGCATTGAAAATAGTAGGACAATATAATGAACAATTGTCACATCCCAAGTTTTCCAAATCTTGTAATGTGAAAATAAATGAATAAAATAAAACTTTGTTTGATTTTCATAGCCAGAAGAAACTTTTTGAGTGCAATTGGAACTTCAAACCCTTTTGAATTTAATAAAAACTAAAGGGATTTTAAAAGATAAACATTTAATAAAAGGAAAATAAAAACATTTGGAAATACTATTTTGAAAACAATTAAATGAAAAGATTTGTTTTCAAATGAAATAGAAGTTTTACAAATAAGGATTATTTTCTAAAGCCAAATTAACCATTGACCAAGCTTTTGAGTTAAAACATTTTGTTTTGAATAAAAATAGTAAAGGTTCATTTAAAATAAAATAATAAGGAGTTAAATATCCAAATTTTGTTTAAATAAAAGGTTTTACCATTTTAATTAAAACATCAAACTTATTAATTTGTTTTAAATAAGTTTCTAAGTATTTTATATTCTCAAATAAAAACCTACTAAAGTGTTTTAGCCTTATTTTAGATTTTAAAATAAATATCTCAATAAAACAAATCTTATTTGATTTAATAATGAATGTCTATTATATTTAATTAATAATGGACCCTAAAATAAAGTGTTATTTTGTTTTAAAACAAGTTTTCAAATATTCTTTATTTCCCAAATAAAACCTACAGAGTTGGTTTTGAAAATATTTAGGTTTCAAATAAAGGTTTTATTAATAAAATCAAACTCTACTTTATTAATTAAGGCCCATTTTTAATTATTAATGGACCCTAAAGTAAAATAAGATATTAATTTATTTTGGATTTGGGTTATGCTACTAAACAGAACCAAATTCATAGTGCAAGGTTTGGTGAATGTTTGATTTGTTTTGGACATTGTTTAGTTGTTTGAATTTTCAAACAGAGTTGGAAAATAGAAAAAGAATCAGACAGAAAAAAAATATGGAAATGGACTGACCCAACTTTGCCAGCCCAAACAGCCCACCTAGCCCAATCCCCACCCCACCGCAGCGAAACGTTTTCTCACCTAGAAGGAACCCGCGGAGCAACAGACATGTGGACCCCTCCCCTTCTCCCTTTCTTTCACTGCCAGCGGACCCCACACCCTACTGTTCTTCGTCCTCCCTCAATGACCGTTCCTCCTCGCCTCTGCCATTGAATCCTCGGTCTTAATTCGTTTTAATACGGCCACAATTACTCGTGGTGATCAAGCACCTTTAAACGCCATCCTCCTCTCCGTTCCCCTCTCCTTCCCAAGCACGCCTCCAGAAGCCACAATTTCTCTCGGCCCTGTCTCCGACAACTTCCCAGCCGATTCCGGGCCCACACGCCGCCTTGCCTCGCCGACCTAGCACAC
The DNA here is from genome assembly GCA_030063025.1 of Avena longiglumis. NCBI lineage: Eukaryota > Viridiplantae > Streptophyta > Magnoliopsida > Poales > Poaceae > Avena > Avena longiglumis. The sequence continues at coordinate 139,336,843 of CP125978.1, read as the reverse complement.
ATACTCCACGCATCCAGACGCATCTGTTCATACCACCCATTCACTGGGCGCCCAAACCGTCGACTCTTTCTTCGAGCACCACCGTCCACTGCAACTCCGTGAATCTCTCCGTAAACAAGACTGCCCCGACCCTCTCATTCATGTTTACAACTTAGCCGTGTCCTTGCGCTCGACCATGTGTTTTGTTTGTTTCAAGGCGATCCTAGCGCCGCATCCTGACGACGATGGCGTGGCCGTCGTCAGACGCCACTCCGACGAGGAATTACTGCAACCCTAGTGCGCCCCTTGACCAACCACGAGTACCTTGATCTTCGCCGTGTCCTCCTGAACCTGGTGAGCATATCCTTACTCTTCCATGCTTCCTCTAGCGCCCGCTCCGCCACCGCCGCTCGCGCCGCCAGTTCATGGCAAGCATCTCGTAGCCATCCGATCTTGATCTGACGATTAGGATAGAACAAGAGTGAAGGGGTAAGTAGCACCTCTAGACCGTGCGATGCAACTAAAATCTAACGGCCCATATCTGTCGATCCACGTGAACCGTTTTCAGCGAATAAGAACGTGCCGCGTGTCACTGGATGAATTAGAATAGAGTTTGAAATCAGATTTAAATGCCATTTTGAAACCTTTGTAACTTTCAAACCACACGTCCAAATTTTACAAATTTTATATCAATGAATTTAGGAGAACAAGACCTAGACAACCATACCCTTAGTTTAGCAAATAGTATCTGTTTGTTTGCTTATTTTTGCAGATTCATTTGTATGCTTGTTTAGAGTATAAAAATTGTTTAAAAATTGAATTTAAGGATAAAACCTTTGCAAATTGGATTGTTGTGACCTTACTGACCCTAGGAACCAACCCTTGGTATTAAAAATGATTTTTGTAAGATTTAGGTTGGCTTACTTGACTTAGTCATTTTCTAGCCAAATAAAAAGAATGGTTTTTGTTATAAAAATGTTTATGGAAAGAAAACTTTAAGGAAATAGTTTGGACCAAACCTACTGACCCAAAAACACCAAGCTTTGCAATAGCAACTCATTTGGTGAACAACTTAAGAGTTTTTCCTTAATAAAAACATTTTTCACCACATGAAATGATGAATGGATTTAAAAATAGTTTTTGGACAAAACCCTCTTGCTAATGACTTTGCCACTTTGGTAAATGACCAATTTGGATCTTACAAAGTTTAGAAACCCCATATAGACCCCTTTGCAAAATAAAACTATCTTGTGCATGCTCCCATGCATTAATTGGGTTCCATTGTCTTGTGTGTGTGAAATTGTTTGAGTGATTATTGGTTTGGAATGTAAATTGAATTAGTGTTTTCTTGTTTGACTTGTAGTGAAGTGTGAGACTAACAAGATCAAGGAGTGAACTACCATTCCCTACCAAAAAGGCAAGTGATGCTTCATACTTTCTATCCCAATACTTTCACTATGCATTAGTGATTTTGCTAAGTAAACTTGCATGGATTTTGCTAAGTATAGATCTTGCTATAGGAAAACCTAATAGATGAATCCTTAGTAGGATTTTCCTAAGCTAAGATTCCTACTACTACCAAGCTTAGCCTAGCTAATAGAAAACATGGGTGGAATATATATTCACGCTATGAAAAAATCTCTAAGTCTGAGGACTTATGTTTTTGTTTAATAAAACAACTAAGTTAATGAATCACCTGGGTGGAATGGAAGGATTGGTTTATGTTGAGTGGTTCACAAGGCCATGGTCTTGGATTGTGTATCTCACTTGTGGTATGCCACCCAGGCACAAAGGGATTTGAGATGTCAAATGTTGAGAAGCTTCAAGTGCAACCACTTGGCAATATGGGCTCTGCCATGATCATATAGGTTGCAAGAAATTAGCCATATGGACAGTGGGTGGTAGTGTTTGATAGGTTGGAGCGCGTCCATTTTGGTCTAAGGGAAAGCTTCTGAAAGATCTTGTCTTGGGAAACCAAGTCTTGTGGGGAAAGTGCACCACCTCTGCAGATTGTAAAATCTAAGTACTTAGCCATGTCCCTGGTAAAGGACAAATTGAGCATCAAGACATGGAAGCAATCAAGAATCTCATCATTCAAATTTCTAAAGTTAAAACTTGTGGTTTGAACAAGGGTTGTTTGAATTCTTCAATCATTGATGGAGAGATGGCTTGGTACAAGGATCTTGAAATCTTTGATTGAGGGAAATGATTTTGTCAAGCAAAAACTTAGTATTTTCAAAATGATAAGAAAAATCTATTTTGAGCAATGCAAGCCTCAACTCCACTGAGCCAAATGCATTTAGATGATAGACTCCACTATACTACCATTGTATCACTTGCCAATACAATTCAAATGTATTGACCCTTTGTGGCTGTAACTTGTATGTTGCAGGTTTGATTGATTTTAGTGAAGATTGATTGTTTAGGATTACAAAGTCTACAACATACACTGCGGCACTTTGAAGATGAAGGACCACTTGACCATAGTTATTCCGCTGCAATGTAATGTAATAGCCAAATGAGCTATGTTTGATGTAATAAACTTATGTTATTCCTGGTTATAAAGTTATATTATGACCTTTGTTTCTTGATATTACATCTTAACTGTGGATGCTAGCTATTGATCCAGGGACTAGCATTGTAAAACACAGAGGGCTCTATCTTATCTAAGATTGGGACCCCTACGACAATGTAGCATCTACTTTCCTTGATAGTTGGTGGAGTCGTTCAAGCACTCGTTGCAATCATACACATTGCACTCCTCACAATCTATCGAGCAAACAATTGCATACAACATAAACATTAGCACATAGAGATGAAACAAATGCATGCATGCCAATTTAATAAGTCACAATGGTTGTTACTTTAGTTCTCTAAACAATACTGAAGTATATGATGCATGCAAGAGACCAATTAATGCAATGGAGTACTTGTTATTAATAATTACTTGCCAATATAGGGTTTTTAATAGTTCTATTGTAACGCCTGTTCTAACTATCGAATTAAATTTGTTTCTTGGGTTTACTGGATAGAGGACGTTAATATGAACCAGTAGGCGTTGGATTCACCTTAATCGGAGTTATAGATCTTTTTTAATAATTAAAATACTACAGAATGTATTATAATGCTCCTAACATTATACGTACTGTACACCTATAATTTTAATTCAGAAACTGGTTCTACTCCTTCTTGTGATTCCAGGGACATATTATTTGCAATTTTATGAATAGTATTTATTTTCTTATGAATTTATTACTCGAAAATGGGTATTAGCTTGTTTAAATATCTACAGAATAACCTTACTATATTTGCCTGAACCAAATGCGTATGATGATCTACCTGGAACTAGCTTTCCATCGGTATATTATTTATATTTTTGTGATATATAAACAATTTACTATGAATTTAATGATTTGTAAAGCCGTTAAAACTAATTAAATCATTATGGTAAATATGTACCGCAAAGATTCGATCTAACGTGACATTATTAATCTATATTATAGTAGCTTCAATTTGATATATTATACGCAATTTTTGGACCAGTTATGAATTTACTATGAATTTGTTAACCTAAAATACCATTAAAACTAATTAAATTACTGCAGTAAGTGCATACTGTAAAGGTTAGATCTAATGTAATATTAATATTCTACACGTTTTTCTGAATCCATTGATATATAATTTGCTATTTTTGGATGTACGAATCTTTTTATATGATTTTTGTAAGTTTACATAATTTTCTGCAAATTAAATTCAATTTCAAATCTATAGGGAATATTCCATGCTGACTAGGACGCGGGGCTGACCTGGCGTTGACACGTGGTGAGATCTGGTTGGCTCGTACCCCTTCGTTGATAAGCTCTAATCTTGACCGTCGGGATGAGATCAAGTGGCTAGGAGAGGAGATTGATCCGATTTTGGCTCAGAATAGACAAGAAATATATCTATGTTAGAGAGACAAATCCGTAGGTCAAATTGAAAAACTTACAACATGAAAGTTGTGAGGAATCATTAGTCCTACATTCTCACCAAAGGAATTTGGATTTTAAGAAACGAGTGCGAGTACATCTTGGATTTACACCGTCCTATCTGAAATATTGCGATGCGAAATTCTTCGACTGTGGTGGATGAAAAGAGGTGAGGTTTGTCGGGATTGAAAGATTCGATGAGATCTACAACTTTCGTTTTTGGCCGAAGGAAAACGACGAAGTCTAGATGGGTTAATAAGCGAAATAAGATTTGGGCATGTGTATATTTGGGATACGCATACATCTGTGGCTCCACGGGTTTATATGGAGGTTTAGGACGGTGGAGAGATAGGTCTTGGAGTAGGGAACAAGTAGAAACAAGCGGAAGTCGATTTGGAGTTGTAGATTAAAAGTTATAAGAGTTTGAATAGAGATAGATTTGACAAAAACTGGTTTGCACGGAAATTAAAGTCTACATGCGATCGATCCCTTCCAGTACGTCTGGCTGGTCCGGTTGGCTGCTTGCTGGGCCGCCGGTTGGCCCATTAGTTTTTTTCCTTTTTCTTTTTCTAGTTTTGTATTTTCTTTATATCTTTTGCATACGAACTCCAAATGATATGATTCTTGTTTCTAATTTTTTATAAAATCAAATAGATCATTGTAGGATCATATTTGTAATATTTTTACTAGTTTGCAAGTAGTGGATTTATAAATCCTTATATATTTTTATTTTATGTATATCTTTATTTGTTTATATTTATTCCATAACTTTTTCATAATAGCTCCAACGATCTCAATTTTGTTTCTAAAATTTTGTAATATTCATTGGATCCTTTTTAGGCTATAATTTAGCAATAATTGCTGCCTTAGAAACAGTGGGTTTTATAAAGCCAATTTAATTCCCTTTAGGAACAAAGTGGTATATACTATTTAGGGTTTTAGTACTTTATTTATATTTAGGGATTTTTCTTGATGCCAATATGCAATGCAATGCTGATGAATATCATGCAAAAAAATTTTCTAGTCCCAATTTTCTAAAATCTTGGGATGTGACAATGTCACCTCAAAAATTATTCTTTTTATCACTTACCTACTCGAGGATGAGCATGAGTTAAGCTTGGGGATGCTTGATACGTCAGAAACGTGTCTATAATTAGATAGACAAATCGTACCCCTTCGTTGATAAGCTCTAATCTTGACCGTCGGGATGAGATCCAGTGGATAGGAGAGGAGATTGATCCGATTTTGGCTCAGAATAGACAAGAAATATATCTATGTTAGAGAGACAAATCCGTAGGTCAAATTGAAAAACTTACAACATGAAAGTTGTGAGGAATCATTAGTCCTACCTTCTCACCAAAGGAATTTGGATTATAAGAAACGAGCGCGAGTACATCTTGGATTTACACCGTCATATCTGAAATATTTCGATGCGAAATTCTCCGGCTGTGGTGGATGAAAAGAGGTGAGGTTTGTCGGGACTGAAAGATTTCGATGAGATCTACAACTTTTTTTTGGCCGAAGGCAAACGAAGAAGTCTAGATGGGTTAATAAGCGAAATAAGATTTGGGCATGTGTAGATTCGGGATTTCGTGAAGGGAAACTCATACAGCTGTGGCTCCATGGGTTTATATGGAGGTTTAGGACGGTGGAGAGATAGGTCTTGGAGTAGGGAACAAGTAGAAACAATTGGAAGTCGATTTGGAGTTTTTATTAAAAGTTATAAGAGTTTGAATAGAGATAGATTTGACAAAAACTGATTTGCACAGAAATTAAAGCATACATGCGATTGATCCCTTCTTCCTGTACGTCTGGCTGGTCCGGTCGGCTGCTTGCTGGGCCGCCGGCTGGCCCATTAGTTTTTTCCCTCTTTCTTTTTCTTTTTCTAGTTTTGTATTTTCTTTATATCTTTTGCATACGAACTCCAAATGATATGATTCTTGTTTCTAAATTTTTCTAAAATCAAATAGATCATTGTAGGATCATATTTGTAATATTTTTACTAGTTTGCAAGTAGTGGATTTATAAATCCTTATATATTTATTTTATCTATATCTTTATTTGTTTATATTTATTCCATAACTTTTTCATAATAGCTCCAACAAGCTCAATTTTGTTTCTAAAATTTTGTAATATTCATTGCATCTTTTTAGGCTATAATTTAGCAATAATTGCTGCCTTAGCAACATCGGGTTTTATAAAACCAATTTAATTCCCTTTAGGAACAAAGTGGCATATACTATTTAGGGTTTTAGTACTTTATTTATATTTAGGGATTTTTCTTGATGCAAATATGCAATGCAATGCTCATGAATATCATGCAAAAAAAATTCTAGTCCCAATTTTCTAAAATCTTGGGATGTGACAATGTCACCTCAAAAATTATTCTTTTTATCACTTACCTACTCGAGGATGAGCATGAGTTAAGCTTGGGGATTCTTGATACGTCGGAAACGTGTCTATAATTTTTGATGCTCCATGCTTCTTTACTATCAACATTGCTTGCTTTGTCCACACTTTGAGGTGTTTTTATATGTTTTTTGGAACTAACCTATTAACAAGTTGCCACAGTGCCAGTTGCATATTTTCTTCTGTTTTTGGTTCCAGAAAGGCAGAAATTCAATATTCTCGGAATTGCACGAAGCCAGAAGACGAGACAAAGAAGGATCACCAGGGGGCCACACCCCCTAGCCGCACGGGTGGGCCCACCCCGCTCCTGAGGGGGGGGAGGTGCAGCCTCCCTGGTGGCCCCCTGGCTTGCACCGTCGCCTATAAGAATCCCCCGATGCAAAAACCCTAGACACCCCAAAAAAAACTCCATGAAACCGTCTATAGCCGCCGCTACTATCGTCCCTAGATCAGGGGGGGATCTGAATCTCTTCCCGGCGCCCTGTGGGAGGAGAGATCATCCCGGAGGCCTTCTTCTTAATCATGCCAGCCTCTGGTATGAAGCGTGAGTAGTTCCACCTTGGACTACAGGTCCATGTAGTATCTAGATGGTTGTATCTCCTCCTTGTGCTTTCATGTATAGATCTTGTGAGCTCCGTTCATGATCAAGATCTAATCTATTTGTAATCATGCATGTTGTGTTTGTGGGGATCCGATGGATATGAGATTACTATGTCAGATTGATTAATGGTTTTGTCTGTTTGATACTATCATGTATGTGTTGTTTGTGATCTTGCATGCTCTCCGTTGTTAGTAGCTATCTTGGCCAAGTAGTTGCTAGTGACTCCAAGAGGGGGTATTTATGCTCGATAGTGGGTTCATGCCTCTAGTTTCCAAGGGAAGTGACAGAAATATCTTCAGTTGTAGATGTGCTGTTGCCACTAGGGAGAAAACAACGGTCTCTTGTTCATGGAACAAGTGGATTGTTTACCTTACACACTTTGCTTAAAGCAGTTGTCTGTTGCTTGCAACTTAATACTGGAGGGGGTTCAGATGATAACCTGAAGGTGGACTTCTAGTCATAGATGCAGTTGGATGGCGGTCTATGTATATTGTTGTATTTCCCAATCGAATCTCATAGGATATTTTTGTCTAGTATTGCATTGTTATGTCTTGCTCAGTCCTGTCAATTTCCCTGCTGTAATTTGTTTACCCTTCATGCCATGTTGTTTATCTAAGGAGAGCACCTCTAGTGAACTATGGACCCCGGTCCAATCTTTACCATTGATACATCTTCCACTGTTACTGTTTACTTGCTGCAAACCATCATCACCTTCCACACCATACAATTAATCCTTTGTTACAGCAATCAGTGAGATTGAAAACCTCACTGTTAGCTAGGGAAAAGTCTTGAGTTTGTGTTGTGCAGGTTTCCACATTGCTTGCAGCACCTTTGTGACATTTCCTTCCTCCTACTGGTTCGATAACCTCAGTTTCTTACTAAGGGAAACTTGCCTACTGTGATGCATCATACCTTCCGCTTGGGGTCTCCCAATGAAGTGCTGCTGCACTATCAACAACCTCCATAGAGTTTGCCCAGTACTTCGAGTAGTTCACACCTTCCCCATCATTGTCCTTGTTGGGTTGATTCGCATACGTACAATAAGAATGAAAGGTAAAAGTTAGTAAAGTAAGCATGAATGTGAACATTTTGAACAAGATATGTAAAAAACATGTCATTATATAAGAATATACATATGGGAATGGTCCATTTAGGTATGTAAACAAGCTTGTCTGATTAGGAGCTTGTTGCCTAGGAATTGGTGCCTAGGAACTTGTTGTGAACGACCTCTCGTAAGCCTAAGTTGCCTACCTCTTTATTGCGTAGGCACTTGTTGACTACTTCTTGGTTGGCTACTTATTTGTTGGCTTGAATCACTTTGTTGGCTACTTCTTGGTTGGCTAGGAATTTGTTGGCTTGGACCACTATGTTGGCTACTTCTTGATTGGCTAGGAATTTGTTGGCTTGGACCACTATGTTGGCTAGGAATTTGTTGGCTTCGACCACTTGTGCTTGCTTCATTTCCTTTTGCCCTCTTGCTTTGTGTTGTATAACTCCGTGCATTGTGCCCTTCACCACTACACTTCCCACAACGATATCTCTCATAAGGCTCTTGAAATTGATCGTTTCCCGATTCCCGCGCACCAACACGTCCCCATATGTCCATGTCACTTATAAAATGATTTGTCTTGCGTCTACCATGTTTAACGACCTTCCATTCCGGATGGGGCCATAGTTGGACTCCATGGTACTCCGGCCATTGTGATTGGTCAAGGTATGGATTAAATCTAGGAGCCCATGTCTCTTTTGTCTTCATTATAGAGAACTCGTACACTCTAACGGTGCGCTCGTGATTCTAATCCACATGGCGTTTTCAAGACGCACATAGCAAATGAGAACAAGCGAGACGAAGCAACAATGGCCTTCCGCATGTGCAATCACAATCCCTTAGGGTTACCTTAAAGGATCAGCCTCCATGTTGGACACCATCCGAAGTGGTTCCTCTAGGCTCGACCACTTGGTAAATGAGCTCGTCGTTATCGAAAACCGTGCCAACTTGGGAGTCCGCTTTCCGTGACTAAAATGTCCTTGTCACATCCCAAGATTTTCCCAAGTAAGAAGAAGCAACCAAGAATGATGGAAAGATCACAAGTGAACCATATAGATGGACCACCATATCTTAGATAAGTCAAAACACACCAACTTATGTGGTGTAACAAAGATATTTTTGTTTGCCTAAAAATATGATTGAAACTTGTTGTTTGAGTGAAATGTTGTTTGTGATTGCTTGCACATTTCTTGTGTGAATTGTGATGTGTGTGATTAGAACTATTTCCTTAGAAATATCTTGCCTATTCTAATCCCTACCCAACCCAAACAGATGACTACTCCAAAAGACTCCAAGGTTGATGACATCAACACCGACCAAGAGGACAGCATGAAAGAGCTCATAGCAACTCAACACCAGTTAAACCAACTGACAGCTCAGTTCATAGCCAACACTAGTGATAAAGATCCAACACTGCAAAAGTTTTTGGAGGAACAAACCCAACTGATGCTTAAGGTGACTAATCAAATGATCAACATGGAAGAAAGCTATCCCAAAAGAGTCTTTGACAACAAGGATGACAGAAATATTATTCTAGATGGAGCACCAGCTTGCATTATTTGTGGAGACAAGGATCATACTTTCAAGGAGCATGAAGATCAATGCCCTAACTGTGAAGAAAATCATCCTGTTGGAAAATGTCTCACCTCTCAAGCTACTTGTTACCTTTGTGAAGGAAACGACCATGTCCCTATCCAATGCCCCATCTACTCCATGGTGGAACAAAGGAAACAAGAAGGATCCAAGTCTACCGAGAAAGGAAAAGGACCACTTATACCTCCAAACAAGACAACCCAATTCAAAGGACTAAAGAAACCCAAGAAACTAAAGCAAGACATGAGCCTTGTACAATGTCGTAAATGTAAGGAAATGGGACACTACTCCAGTGGATTCCCAGAGAACAAGAAGAATAAAGAGATTGGCCAAGTGATGTGCAACAACTGCAAAGAGTTAGGCCACTATGTAGCAACTTGTCCGCAAGAGCCACGTAAAGAACTCAAGGAAATCCACCGTTTCAACTGCAAAAACCCAGGACATTATGCAAGCAACTGTCCAGAAACGATGAAGAACAAGTTGAACAAGCCTATGGAGAAACTCAACCTTGGCCCATGAGTCAAGAATGGAAACCAAAGACACAATGCAAAAGTTTTCTTAGAGAAGTTTTTCCCAGGATCCCAAGAAGGACAATATGTAATTTTTGTTTGAAAATCTTTAAGGGTGGTAGTACCCTAGTTGTTTTGAGCCGGCTTGTAACCCTAGCCTTCCCAAATCTCAGGACGAGATTTATTTTAAGGGTGGTAGCCTGTCACAGCCCAAGATTTTCCAAATCTTGTAATGTGAAAATAAATGAATAAAATAAAACTTTGTTGATTTTCAGGGCCAGAAGAAACTTTTGAATCCAATTGGAAATCTTCAAACCTATTGTGAACAAAGAAATCCTAAAGGGATTTAAAAGATAAATAATTAGTAAAGGAAATATAAATATTTTACTACTACTTTGAAATCATTTTATAAAGGCTTTGGTTTTCAAAGGGAAAAGAAATATTTAAATAAAGATTATTTTATAGAGCCAAATTAAAACCTTGGCCAAGCTTTTGAATTAAAACATCTAGTTTTGAATAAAAAAAATAGCAAAGGTTTATTTAAATAAAATAATAGGGATTTAATATCCAAGTTTTATTAAAGTAAAGGCTTTTTCCATTTTAAATAAAACACTAAAACTTATTTATTTGTTTAAAATAAGTTTTCCAAATATTTGACATTCTCAAATAAAACCTACTGAAGTGTTTTGGTTTTATTTTAGATTTCAAAATAAATATTTTAATAAAACAAAACCTATTTGATTTAATAATGAAGGTCTATTATATTTAATTATTAATGGACCCTAAAATAAAAATGTTATTTTGTTTTAAACAAGTTTTCCAAGTATTCTTTATTTCCAAATAAAACCTACTGATTTGGTTTTGAAGATATTTGGATTTCAAATGGAAGTTTTATTAATTAAATCAAACCCTATTTTATTAAATAACTAAAGATCCATTTTATTTAATTAATGAATGGATCCTAAAAAGAATAAAAATATTATTTTAATTTGGGATTTGGTTTATGTTGATAAACAGAACCAAAAACTCATTACAAGTTTGGAAGTGTTTGAATTATTTTGAATGTTTGATTTGTTGTTTGATTTGTGAATTGATTTTCAAAACAGAAAATAGATTTGGAAAAAGAAAAGGATTCAGACAGGAAAAAAATGTGAGAACATACTGACCCAACCCAGCAGCCCACTAAGGCCCAACCAGCCCAGTTTCCCTCCCTTCCGAAGAAAACGCTTAGCACCAACTTACCGACCCGAACAGACGCTGACCGGTGGACCCTCCTTCCCTCTCACTCACTCGCTGACCAACCGACCCCACATCCCCAGCCATCGTCTTCAAGCGCGACCCCGTCGCCCTGCCGTTGCAGCGAGTTACTCCGGCGTTGATTACGCGTTGATGGAGGCTTTGATTCCTCCCAGAGACCACGCTCCCTTAAACGTCTGCCCCTCCTCTCCACTTCCCCTCTGTCGCCCCACCTCGACACGCCCTCAGGCTGTCAAATTTCGACCAACACTCCCTCTATTCCGACGACGCTCCGGCGAGAATTCCGGCCGTGTCCTGCCACCCCTCGCCTCCTTAAGCACACTCACATACTCCCCTAGCCCTGGCGCTTTCCATTCACCCGCGGGCGCCCCTGAGCCCCGGCAATGACAACCTCCAGCACCGCCGCCATCTGGCTCTTCTCCGTTGAGCTCCTCCGGTAAGTCCAGACCACCCCGACCCCTCTCGTTCACGCACACACCTTCGCCGTGTCTTGGCGCATCTGACCGTGCATTTTGTTTGCCTTCGAGTGAACCCTAGCGCCATCCTCGACGACGACTGAGCAAGGCCGAGGCGCAGCTCCACTCCGGCGAGGAATTACTCCTACGACCGTGCGCCCCTTGCCCCGTCGACCACACGACGAGCTTCCCCAACCTCCTGCGATCTCGGTGAGCACTTCCCCTCCTCCCTTGTTTCCTGTTTCGCCAGCGCCTCCACTATCTGACCGTCGCCGCCGCTAGCCACCGCCGGCGCCGCTCACAAATGGTCGAGCACACTAGCACCGTAGGATCTCGATCCGACGCTCCCGATAGATCACTTAACCGCGATGGGGTATGCCTTCTGGACCGCACGATTTGACTAGATCCAACGCACTGCAGCGCGTGATCCACCCGAACCGGTACCGTCCAATCCAAACGTGACGCGTGGCCAGTTTTCTGATTTAAAAACAGATTGAAACCAGATTTGAATTGCAATTTGAATCTCATGTAACTTTTGATCCACACGTCCAATTTTTGCAAACTTTATATCGTTGGAATAAGTGGAACAAACCCTATCCAACCATGCCTTTAGTTTAGCAAATAGTATCTGTTAGCTTGTTGGTTTTTGCAGAAACATTTGTATGCTTGTTAAGAATGTAAAAATTGTTTAAAAATGAATTTGGGGTTAAAATCTTTGGCAAGTGGATTGATTTGAACCTACTAACATTAGGAAACACTTTGTGGACTCAAAAATGTATTTGGTGAAATAAAATAATGATTCTTTGATTTAAAACCATTTCTAGTCAAATAGAAATGTGGTTTATTTATTAAAAATAGCTTTGGAAGAAAACCTTTGGAAAATGTTTTGTTTTAAACTCTCTGACCCCAAACACCAAGTTTTATAGATTGAAAACATATTTGGTGAACCCTATAGATTAATGCCTTAGTAAAAACATTTCTCCACCACATAAAATGATACTTTGTTTTGAAAATGGTTTTTAAAGTGAAACCTTTTGCAAATGACTTTGCCACTTTACAAATTGACCATTAGGTGTTTTCAAATGTTTATGACCCATTAGGAACCACTTTTCAAAAACAAAACAAAGCTTGGCATGCTTGCATGCATTACTTTGACTTTGTTATTTTATGTGATGTTTTGCTTGATTGGTAGATTGAGTTTGTGCCTTGCTTGATTGAATTGTAGTGACTTGAAGAGTGTGATTATTGCAAGGACAAGGAGTGAACCCATACTCTACCAAAAAGGCAAGTGATGCTTCATACTTTTGTCCCATTACTTTCACTATGCACTAGTGATTTTCTCTAAGTAAAACTTGCATGGAATTTTTGCTAAGTGTAAACCTTGCTAAAGGAAAACTAGTAGATGAAACCTTAGTGGAAATCTTCCTAAGTTAAGATTCCTATTACTACCAAGCTTAGCCTAGCTAATAGAAAACATGGGTGGAATATATATTCACACTATGGAAAAATATTCTAAGTCTGAGGACTTGGTTTTTGTTTAAAAAAACAACTAAGTTAATGAATCACCTGGGTGGAATGGTAATTGCTTGGTGGTTTTTTGGTTGAGTGGTTACACAAGGCCAGGGGACTGGTGAACCTTGTGTATCTCACTTGTGGATGGCCACCCAGGAACAAAGAGATTTGAGATGTCAAATGTTGAGAAGCTTCAAGTGCAACCACTTGGCAATATGGGCTCTGCCATGATCATATAGGTTGCAAGAACTTAGCCATATGGACATAGGGTGGTAGTGTTTGATAGGTTGGAACGCGTCCATTTTGGTCTAAGGGAAGGCTTATGAAAGATCTTGTCTTGGGAAACCAAGTCTTGTGGGGAAAGTGCACAACCTCTGTAGAGTGAAAAATCTAAGTACTTAGCCATGTCCCTGGCAAAGGACAATTTGAGCATCAAGACATGGAAGAAATCAAGAATCTCATCATTGAAATTTCTAAGTTAAAATCTTGTGGTTTGAACAAGGGTTGTTTGAAATCTTCAATCTTTGATTGAGAGAAGCCTTGGAAAAGATTTTGTCAAGCAAAAACTTAGTATTTTCAAAATGATGAGGAAAATCTATTTTGAGCAATGCAAGCCTCAACTCCACTTAGCCAAATGCATATAGATGATAGACTCCACCATACTACCATAGTATCACTTGCCAATACAATTCAAATGTATTGACCCTTGTGGCTGTAACTTGTAATGTTGCAGGTTTGATTGATTTTATTGAAGATTGATTGATTAGGATTACAAAGTCTACAACCAACATCTGCCTGTGGCACTTTGAAGATGAAGAACCCCATGCTTATAGTTATTCCGCTGCAATGTAATGTAATAGCCAAATGAGCTATGTAAGATGTAGTAAAATTATGTTATTCCTGGTTATAAAGTTATATTATGACCTTTGTTTTTTGATATTACATCTTAACTGTGGATGCTAGCTATTGATCCAGGGACTAGCATTGTAAACACAGGGGACACCACCTTATGATGTTGTAAGGTTGGGACACTCCTTCTACAGTCCTCCAATCGTCAACCCTGGGTGGGTACTCGTACTTGTAATCCTTTTTGTACTCGTACTTGAAAGCGTAAAGGCGAGGAACTCAGAGGTCAGTTGTCGATGCTCGTGCTTCACATCTTTTCCATCCACCCTTTTGCCATGGCACATGTGTGTTGTCACACAGCTTGAAATGCACCAATCAGACCCCCCTTGTATGGTCTTCCCCGCATAATCCAAGGACAACCATCATCCTCACATTTAACCGTGTAACGCTTCTTCACGTCCGAGTGAACCATTGAAAGGACGATGATACCTAATAGAGAAGTCCTTGATCCTTTGCTTAAGTTCCAACAATGTGGCAAACCTCTATCCTTTTGAAATCCCATTTTTCTCGTGACTAACATCCTGATGGGAAGTTGTCCTTGGTCCAAGCACTACACCCTTGCCGCCTTCAACCGTGGCTTCATCCGCTAGACTGAGATCATGAAACAAGGGTACCCAAGGATCCCTGCCCAATACCTTCTCGTGAACTTTGGCCTCATCCTTAGTGAACCCCTCCTCATCAACTTCTTCATCGGTACCATCCGAGTCCGATGCATACATTCGAGAATACGGGATGTCATGATCCATGTTCTCTTGTGTATGATATAAGTCCAAATTTCCAATAGTGTTGTCATAGAGCTCAACCTCTCTCTGACTATTCCCATAATCATCATTCTCCTCTTCCAATGCTTCATCTTGGTTCTTTGAAATGGGGGCTCAGAGATGTCCTCAATTCATCTTGTTGGTTCAAAAGAGGCTCAGTCAGTTCCTCTTGGTTCATGTGTGGAGGACTGCGAGCTTCATATGGGGAGGCGATTACTTGATTCTTGCACCAACAACAGGGTTATTACAATACTTGTGGCAACAAATATTTAAGAGTTTGTCCCGATGGGAGATCGACAAACGAAAACAACATGACCCCGCAGCCACGTTATCAATGCGGCCACATTTCGCACCCAAACTGTGGTTTGGAAATATACTATTCTATAAGTTACTAGAACAATGATAATTGAGAGAGGTTTAAAGTATCTAATAACAAAGAACTTTTAACAAGAAGAAAATAAACTAAGACGGAAAGTAAACAAGAATATGAACTGAATTAAAGAGATTGTAGTTGTAGGATTGAATAGAATGAGAGAAGGCTTCTAGGCTTCGGTCTCACTAGTACTAGATGGTCAAATATATGTGTGATCTATAAGAGATTACTCAGACAAATAAACGTTCCCAAATTGATTACCAGGTTGTCACTCTGTGTGCACTATGCATGATTCTTGCGCGTCACTGCAAGGCAAAAGGAACTTCCGGACCAAAGGATCACATAAACTCATCTTAGATCACAATAAATTCTAAGTTAGTGCACTAGATCATACCTCAATCTAGAATTGAATCAATCACTCACACATGGATGAACGATGATGGGCTCAGTTCACTGTAGAGCCTCGTTGGGAAACCCCAAGAGGAAGGTGTGATGAGCACACCAGTAAGTTTCCCTCAGTTATGAAACCAAGGTTATCGAACAAATAGGAGTAAGGAAACAACTCCAAGGTGTTTCTAACAACTTGGAACCTGCACAACACAAACTCAAAAATTTGCCCCAACTTACAGCGAGGTTGTCAATCTCACTGGTTTGATGAAAACAAAGGATTAAACATATAGTGTGGAAGATAGTAGTTGCTTGTTGATGTCTACGCACGCTTCTATTCTTGTAGATAATGTTGGGCCTCCAAGTGGAGAGGTTTGTAGAACAACAACAAGTTTCCCTTAAGTGGATCACCCAAGGTTTATCAAACTCAGGGAGGAAGTGGTCAAAGGTATCCCTCTCAAGCAACCCTGCAATCAAGATACAAGAAGTCTCTTGTGTCCCCAACACACCCAATACACTTGTCAGGTGTATAGGTGCACTAGTTCGGCGAAGAGATAGTAAAATACAAGTAGTATGGATGATTATAAGACAACAGTTCTAGAAAAGAGCTTGACGGGGAGGAAGAGACTAAAGGCAATCTGAAATAAAGATGGCAACAAGCAAACATGTAACATGACTAGTTGTAAACGGTGTTTCAATGCTTAGAAACAAGGCCTAGGGATCATACTTTCACTAGTGAACACTCTCATATAAATATCTTCTCTTCATGATACTACTCTGAACCACTCTACGGTTGGACAACTCTAATCCACGGTAGGGCTATAACAGCACACCTCAAAGTTCGCATTCCCCATCTAGATAGCCCCACACTTTCACCTTGAGCGCTAGATGGTTCCAAAAAACACCACAATTTCATAGAGACAACTGATGACCCACAAGTATAGGGGGTGTATCACAGTACTTTCGATAAATAGGAGTGTTGATCCCAACGAGGAGCAGAAGGTGTTGACTAGTGGTATGGAGCAGGAAATCTCTGTAAATACTTAGCAAACGAATTTTTACGGGTTTTTTGATAAATCAACAAAACGAAGTGCAAGTAATAAAGACAACGAACAACTGCAGCAAGTGGCCCAATCCTTTCTAAGCAAAGGACAAGCCGGTGGAAATACTTATAAGGACCAAACGTTCTCGAGGACACATGGGAATTTTGTCAAGTGCTTTCGCTTCAAATAGCTAAGTACTCTTATTTGGTGTTGTAAGTGTTGTGTGGGTGAACCTGTGCTAATGTACCAACCTTACTTGGACTAATACATACTTGTGATTAAACCCCCTGCAAGCATTCACAACTACAGGAAAGTAATTAAGATATAAACCTAACCACAACCTTAAAATCCGAGATCCTACACTCCCTTGTGCAAAGGTGTCCTAACGGGGGTTCAGGTTTCTGTCACTCCGGCAACCCCACAATTAGTAGCCAAATACACAATGCATCCCCCTAGGCCCATAAATGGTGAAGTATCATGTAGTCGACGTTCACATGACACCACTAGAATAATAGCACCACAACTTAAATACTAAACCATTGAATAATAACTCAACACAAATCCACTACTAACAACATGTCTTCTCCCATGTCCTCAAGAACTAGATGAACTACTCACAAGACATCATATGGATCAAGATCAAAGATGATATGGTGATGGATAACAATCTGAACATAAACAATAATCCAATGGTTCCACTCACAAGCATCAACTACAATAGTAATCAACACCGGGAAAGTTTCCTCTAAGAACTAAAGCAATATCCAACACAATTGTTATAGCGGGATGGAGTGATGATGATGGTGCTAGTGGAGATGATGGTGTGGATGATGATAATCCTGATGAAGCCTAGCTTAACGATGGTGTTGATGGCGACGATCTCCCCTCTATGGTAAGGAACTTCCCCGACAGAAATCTGTCTGCTGGAGAGATCTTTCTCTCTCGGTGTTTTCTACCCCACAGAGGCGGCGAAAATCATTCTATGGTCGCCCCCTGGTATTAGGGTTCCGTGAGGAAGATATATGCGATAGGGCGGAGTCGGAGGCTGGCCAGGTGGGCCACACCTTCCCTAGGCGCAGCCCAAGGGGGGCCCGCGCCTAGGGGGGTGTGGGCCCCCTATGGCCCAGCTACGCCTCCCCTTCTGGCTTCCGTCGTCTTCTGGGAAAATATAATTTCCAATATTTTTCTGGTATTTTTTTGATCTTCGTGAAATTGCATCAAAACACCTCCTTTTCTGTCAGAATCCTGACTCCGGCAGTCCATCCTCCAAGAATCATCCAACATGCAAAAACAGTGGAAAATACACAAGTAATACCTCATAATAAGACATATATCAATGATTAGAGGCAAATTATGATATAGAATGGTGATGCACATTGGACGTATCAACCCCCCAAGCTTAGACCTTCGCTTGTCCCCAAGCGAAAACTGAGCTTAGTAAACATGTCCACAGGTTTATGGAGTGAAGTGTCAATAAAAGAATACAGACAAGAAGCATCACACTTAACATTACACAACTCATAGAAGAAAGCAACTCACCATTATATAACTTAGCTTGCAACAAGTACATGAGTCACAATAGAGATGCATGAAGATAAATGATAATTGGAATTGGCAAACTCTTGATCTTGGTCAGAGAACAGCTGGCAAACAGTTTCACAAAAACTTTTGAAGAAGTTTTATAATAGAACTCTTTTCTCAAAAAGGTTTTTCACAATGAAGGCTTTCAAAGTAATACTCAATAGATGAGAGTTTTGTGCAAACAAGGAAGATAAAGAACATGATTGAATAAATCACCATATGAATGCTTGCAACATAACAACTCAAATGCTTGCTGGAGACAGAGAGGAAGTAGGTTCACTGGCCCAACTTGGAAATAAAAGAAAGGTCCCTTCATAGAGTGAAGCAGGGATTTCAAGTCATAAAGAGCTTCCAAAAGATTATGGTACTTACTAGCTTTGAGCCCTCATTGCCCCTATCATAGGCATCTTGAGACGATTAAGGTTAAAGTGCGCAAAGATGGAGTATATGCTTGAAGAAATATAAGTTGGAAATCTCATGTCCCTTGAGTACGAGGGCCACTCCTCATGCTACTCAACTTTGGTTACCGGTAAGTTCTTGTCATTGTAAGTATATTCATATCATAGAGAACCGCCAACGGGGTACCCCTTTCACATGGTACAAGAGCTATCCCATAACCAAAATGACAAGGCAAGCAGATAATGAGCATCTGAGCGATCTTTTTATTTACTTTGTGCATAGCTTTTTAGTGAGGATGCTTCACATAATGCTCACTATGGTGATGCTGTAAGTTTCCACCATGATTAGGCATGGCTTAGGCTAGCGGCCCAGGCGTTTCTATAATACACATACATAACTCCATGGACTCACAAGTTCCCTCTTTATTTCACACCGACGACATCCACAAACAAAAGAGCATGATATCAATTGTGTACAACATACAGGTGCAATGTTTAAAGCGTTCCCCGTGACAACACGGTTCTACTAATTCCAATGTATAGATGCAAGCATATACAACTTCGATGACACAATGGTTCAAGTCTATTAGGGCCAAGGAAATAAGGTGTGCCATCAAGTTCGTGAGAGATTTACTAACTAGTTTTCACATAACAAAATACTTTTTAATTATAAAGATAGATGAAACTTAAGAATTTGCTTGGAATAGCAATTGCTAATAGGTAGATATGGTGGACACAAATGGCACAGGTTTTGGTTCAAAGGTATTGTAAACATGAGAAGTACGCCTTCTCAAAAACAGGTTTTTGGCTAGCAAGGCTGGGAAGCAAGCAAAAGAGTTGAAAGAAACAAGCAAACCTACAAGTCATAAAGCCAAACATGCAATCTTCCTTGAAGACGCAAAAGATCTTAAATAAATAATACTAAGCTTATGAGCCAACAAGAAAGAAAATAAATGATACACAATACCTGTAAGCTTTTTCTCTTTTTCTCTCAAACCTCAAAGAGTGTTGCTACTGACCAGAACTTGGTTTGCCAAAACCAATTTAGATTAACTTGATGCTCCCAAAGTGATGCCAATACTGATCAACAAGATCCATCATATAATAGAGGTTGCAAACTAAAATAAGAAGTGCAAAAAGTAAAAGATGAAGCTTCTCATTAATATTCCATAAAGGCACTCACACCAAGGGATACATAGATAATCAACTAAAGGAGAGATACTTCCACATGCAAACCAAACTATAAGATAACCTCTCTACCAAATATACGAATCCACTAAAAAGGTAAAAGATATGGTGATACCGCGACACTCCCCCCAAGCTTGGAACAAGCCAAGGGGATGCCAAACCTGATGATGACTTACTCCTTTGGTGGTGGTGGTGGTGTTCTCTTGATAAGCTATTCAATAAGTTTCTTAAAATCCTCAATCTCAAAGGTCAGAGTACGAATCAACTCCGAATTCTGCTCAATACGGTTCATGATCATATCGGGCCGATAATTCGAGTCATTGATATTCTTTCCCCACTCTTCCTTCTTAGTATGCTCATTCCCTGCATGGTTAGAACGAGTGGTACGAGGAGGAAGTGTTCGTGGAGCGAGGATATGATGCAGAGTTCTCCCTTCTGTAGACATCCGTGTTGTCCTCCTAAGCTTGGTAGGTTTTGCCACCACTCCAATGCTTGCGACGATAGTGCGGGTGTCCGGTTGCTTGTCCTCCTCCATGTATTCTTCTTCACCTACCAAAATCTCCTCCTCCTTGGTATTTTGAGGATCATCTTCCTCGGGCTTCTTGCCTTTGTCGTTGGAGGAGACCATGGTGCTCTAAACTTGAGAAGTTTTCCTGACAAAAATAGATCAAAACAAAAACACGACGAGAACACGATGCATGAACCTCGGGGGATCTGGGGGTTATATATTACGAAGTTTCAAAGCATAAGGAAGGTTTTGATATGAAAATGAGGCGGAAACGGAGCTCGGGGTGGTCTCAACCCCTCCAGGCAGGGCCAACTGGGGCCCGCGCCTGGGGTGGGTTTGGCCACCCCGGCCTCCGGTTCCTCCTCTGTTCTGTCTTATAACTTCCCTTATGTATTAAAAACATCAAAAATATAAAAATATTGGGGTTTCACGAACCTTCTGTTTTCACCACTTTTTCCTATTTAAAGACGAACTCTGCAGACTCCTTTTCTCATTCTCTTGGAATTTACTTTCCTACAAGGTCTCACACAAACCTCAATGGCAACATGAGAAAGTTATCTCCCAACAAGTACTTTTCTTTAATGCCTTTAAGTTAGGCTTGAAAGTTTCAAGGATGTTCACAAAAGAGATATATATTTGAAGTGAAAGAGAGCATCAAGAAGCAAATAACCAACACATTTGAGTATAACCCACTTCCTATGCATGGGGGTATCATGAGAAAACAAGTTATTGAAACAAAAATCCACTAGCATAGGAATATAAAACAAATGCAACTTCAAAGCTTTCAACATAAAACGGGGAAACTTAACATTATTGAGATGCATAAAACCATGTTTCCCTCTCAGTAGCACTTTGAATAAAGTTGACAATATAACTTTCACCGGCAACAACTTTATCATTAGAATGAGCATACTTAAAATCAACAAAAAGAGGTCCAAGGTCATAAACTGGATCAATAGAAGCAAGTTGTTCCATCCTGAAATCTTCGTTAGGCAAGCTATTTTCACAAGGAGCTTTAGAAAATTTGGAAAAGTTAAACTCATAATAATCTCCATCAAAATTAGTTAAAACTTTCTCCTTCTTACAGTCTATAATAGCTCCACAAGTGTTTAAGAAAGGTCTACCAAAAATTATAGGGCAAGTTTTACTAGCTGCTGAATTAAGTACTATAAAATCAACAGGATACTTAATCTTACCACAAAGAACCTCCACATCTCTTACAATACCAATATGGCAGATGGTTACTTATTAGAAAGGTGAATAACAACATCAATGTCCTCTAGCTCACAATGACCAATTTCATACATAATTTCCCTGTAAAGCTCATAAGGAATAGGACTAGAACTAGCACCAATATCACATAACCATAGTAGCAATGATCACCAATTTTAACAGAAAGCACAGGAACACTAGCTTTTATAGCTTTACTAGGATGAGAGATAATATTAGAAGCGTCTTCACAGAAGAAAATATGCTCATCCTCTATATTTCTAGTGACAGGGTCTTCCACAATAGCTACCACATGTTCAATATTGAATTGCTCATCAGGCTCCATAGTTTTCTTAGTACCTTTGTTATTCGCACTAATTATCATAGAGTACTCCATTACCTTAACTGGGAAAGGTATTTTCTCAACATAAGGTTCAGACACAATATGATTAGTAGTACAAAATTTAGTGCTTCTAAAAGGAACATGACTAACAACATCTTTATAAGGAGCATGGTATTTATTCCACTTCTTTTTGGGAATTTCTATGTAAGAGGCAAATTCCTTAAAACAATTGGCAATACTTTGGGAATCAAGACCAAACTCATTACCAATATCACGGAAGTCATCAGTTCCCATAAAATATTTTATGCATTCATAATCATAGTTTATACCTGACTTTCTTCCTTTGTCATTCTCCCAAGCTTCAGTGTTTTCTTGAATACGATCTAGTAGATCCCATTTAGCTTCTTCTTTCATATGTGTGAATGATCCAGCACAAGAAGCATCAAGTAAATTTTTATCATGAAGAGAAAGCCTACATAAAAGTTATTGATAATAATATTGTTAGGGAGTTCATGAATAGGGCATTTAAGCATTAGTAACTTCAATCTCCCCCAAGCTTGAGGTGTACTCTCTCCATCACAAGGCCAAAAGTTATATATCAGATTTCTATCCTTACGAATTTCACTAGGAGGATAGAATTTAGAATAAAAGAGAGATGCCATTTCCTCCCATTCCATGGATTGTCCATTCTTCAGCAGCTTATACCATTCTTCACCTATCCCTTTTAAGGATATAGAGAGTAACTTCTTCTTCATCTGTTCAGTTGTGATACTGATATGTCGGAAACGTATCTATAATTTTTGATGCTCCATGCTTGTTTAGTATCTACTTTGCTTTGCTTTGTCTACACTTTGAGGTGTTTTTATATATTTTCTGGAAATAACCTATTAACAAGTTGCCACAGTGCGAGTTGCCTGTTTTGTTCTGTTTTTGGTTCCAGAAAGGTAGAAAATAAATATTCTCGGAATTGGACGGGACAAAAGCCAACGTCAATATTTTACCGTGGGCGACACAAAGCCAGCAGACGAGACGGAGAGGCGCCACAGGGCGGCCAAACCCCTTAGGCGCAGGTGGGCCCACCCCGCTGGTAGGTGTGGCCCCACAGGGCCCTCCCTCGCCTTCGCCTATAAGAATCCCCTGATACAGAAACCCTAGGCACCCGATCAAAACTCTACGAAACCTTCTGTAGCCGCCGCCACCATCGTCCCTAGATCGGGGGGGGATCTGAAGTTCTTCCCGGCACCCTGCCAGAGGGGAGATCATCCCGGATGCCTTCTTCTCCGGTATGATGTGTGAGTAGTTCTGTAGGGGTCCCAACCTGATAAGGTAGAGTCCTCCTGTGTTTTACAATGCTAGTCCCTGGATCAATAGCTAGCATCCACAGTAAAGATGTAATATCAAGATACAAAGGTCATAATATAAATTTATAACCAGGAATAACATAGTTTTATTACATCATACATAGCTCATTTGGCTATTACATTACATTGCAGCGGAATAAATATAGTCATGGTTCCTTCATCTTCATAGTGCCACAGGCAGATGTTGGTTGTAGGTTTTGTAGTCCTAGTCAATCAAACAATCTTCATTTAAAACAATCATCCTGCAACATTACAAGTTACAGCCACAAGGGTCAATACATTTTGAATTGTATTGGCAAGTTTCACCACTTTGTATATTATGAGTGGATCCTATCATTATATGCATATTTGGCTAAGTAGAGTTTAAGGCTTATTTGCATAAAGCAATATTTTATCCTATCTTTTCAAAAATGGTTTTGGTCCTTTGTCAAATCTCTTTTTCCAAGTTCCTTGAACTCCTTGGTAGAAACTCAAGTGTTCAAGTCCTTGTCAAAATCTCTTGAGCTAGTTGGTACCCCCTAGTGCAACAAGTTTTATCAAAACCTCATGAGTTCCTTGGTAACCCCAAGTACATCATACTCTTGAGCACCTTGGTAACTCCCCAAGTTCAACAAGTTTTATCACATCTCTTTGAATTCCTTGGTACCCACAAGTGCATCAAGTTTTTATATTAGAAGTTGGAATGTCGAGATCTCCCATAGTTCAAACTTTAGTTGCTCAGTATTGTCCATAACCGGGGACACGGCTAAGTACTTAGATTTTATTAACTTCTGCAGAAGGAGTACACTTTACCCACATGACACAATCCCATCTTGTTGCCACCTGGCCCTCTGGATTAGTGCTCACCAAGATGGAGTACTGGCAGACTGAGAATGTGACGAAGTCTTTCCAAAAGGTCCTCCCATACATCATTGCTAGCTTGTCTTCAGCCCCCATGAAGCATTCCAGATCCCCATGTCCGGTAACTAAAGACAATGTATGGGTCTTCCTAATGTAGTTGACTAAGCCAGAGCCATAATAGCATGTGGTTGTACACGAAAGCCACAATTGGAGAAACATGTTCAATCTCCAAGTTTCCTAGGTGGTTTTCATTTGGAGCACAACACAAAGTGATTGCCATAGACATGGTTCCCTTTTGTTGCCACCTTCTCCAAAACATAAAGTTCCCACCACCTAGGTGGTTCATTAGGTCCTTGTTTTATTATATAAAACACAAGTCTTTTTCTCAACCTTTGTAAAATCTCAACATGTATCTCTTTTCAAAACATAGTATGGCTAAGCATGTATAACTTCAATATTTCTACTAAGGAGTGTATAGGGAATCCTATTAGGATTAGCATAGCATAAGTACAAAACATTTTCATGCATGTATATATAAAATCCACTAAGTATAATGAAAATAATAGGTCTTTTGTATGATAGTGTAACTTGCCTTTTTATTTGGGAATGATAGTCACTCCTTGATCTTGCTAGTCTCTCACTTTGCTAATTTTGCTACAATCAAACAAGCATAGTATCAAGTAGCATTCCAAACCAACATTCAACCAATATTTCACATACACAAAGCAATGGATCCTAGGTCTTGCAACAAAAGGGTTCTGTGGCAAGGTTGGTCTCTACTAGGTTTATAAACTTTGTAAGGTCCACCTTGGTCATTTACTAAAATGGCAAAGTCATTAGTTAGAGGATTTTTCTCAAAGTCTATTTTAAAATCCATTCAATATTTCATGTGGTGAAAATTATTCTTTTCAAAGCAAAACTTTATATATTTTCACCAAATGAGTTGCCCTTAGCAAGGCTTGGTGTTTTTGGGTCAGTAAGTTTGGTCCATAGCATTTACCCAAAGTTTTCCTTGCAAAACTTTTCCATAATATAATTTAATGAGTTTTTATTTGGCTAGAAAATGACTAAGTTAATTAATTCAACTTAAGTTTCACAAAAATAATTTTTAACACTATGGGTTGGTTCCTAGGGTCAGTAAGGTCACACAAATCCATTTTGCAAAAGATTTAATCCTAAAAACAATTTTAAACAATTTTTATACTCTAAACAAGTACACAAATGTTTCTGTAATTTCGAACAAGCTAACAGATACTATTTTCAAAACTAAGGCCATGGTTGGCTAGGGCTTGTTCTCCTGATTTCATTGATATAAAATTTGTCAAATTTGGACGTGTGGATCAAAAGTTATAAAGGTTTGAAAATTGCATATTAATCTGATTTCAAATTCTAATTTCAATCTATCTGGTGACACGCGGCGGCTTCTTATTTGACGGTACCGTTTCGGTTGGATCGTGGCTGTGGTGCGTTGGATTAAGTCTAATCGTGCGGCCCTAAACGCATACCCCTTCGCGTTAAGTGATTCTAATCCTGCTCGCTCAATCTAGATCGGACGGCTGTGGAGTGTTCGATCAAGGATGGGCGAGCCGCGCGGCCATCGGCGGCGGCGACTGCATCTCACGGCGATACAGGAAGCGAAGCAGAGGGGGAGTGTGCTCACCGGGTTCGCTGACGCTCAACGTGGTACGGTTTGGTGAAGGGGCGCACTGGGTCGAGCTTGATTGCTCGCCGGAGTTGAAGACAACGTCGGGCGGCTCTGTCTAAGGTCGAAGTCGACATTGCAGATCATGCGGAGGCAAACAGAGGGCGTAGTTAGGTACGCAAGATCAAGACGAAGACGCTTGTGTGATCGGTAAGACGCGGGGCGGTCTGGTTTACCTGGGGGTCGTCGTCGGAGAAGGATCAGGCGGCGGCGCTGCCAGAGCTAGTCCAAGCCGAAGTTCTGGGGCGCCCGCGGTTGAAGGAAGGGCACGGGGAGAAGCGTCTGGGAGTGGGGAACTTGCTCGTGTGCTCAGTGTGGCATGGGGTGGTCAGGTTTGGATGGAATTGAAGATGAACCTCGTCGGAGCGGCGGCGGTTTAGAGAGAAATGGAGGCAGCCTAGGGGCAGAGTGGAGGCGTCGTCTGGGGGAAATGACAGAGGAGAGGAAGGCGCTTAAAACAGCGTGGTTGCAGGAGTGATTAAGTGTGGCGTTAACGCGAATTGATGCCGCGAAGTTACAGCAGGAAACGGCGACGAGGAGGGGAGGAACTGGTCGCGGGGTGAGGAAGAAGAGCAGTAGGATGTGGGGTCCGCTGGCAGTGAAAGAAGAGAAGAAGGGGAGGGGTCCACTAGTCAGCTGCTTAGCGGTCAGGCGGCGCGTAAGAAAACGATTCGCTGCGGGGAGGGGATGATGGGTTGCGAGTGGGCTGGACTGGGCCTGTCGACTGGGCTGCTTTGCTTCATTTTTTTATACTGAATGCTTTTCCTTTTTCTATTTTGAATTTCTGTTTTGAATTTCAATCAACTTATTCAATCATTCAAACAATTCAAACATTCATTAAACTTCGCATTGTGTTTTTGGTTCTGTTTAGTAGTATAAACCAACTTCCAAAATAAAATAATATTTTAAATCTTTTTAGGTTCTATTTATTAATTAAATAAAATGGGCCAAGGTTAACAAAATAGGGTTTGGTTTAGTTTAATAAAATCTTCATTTGAAATCCAAATACTTCCAAAATAAATTCAGTAGGTTTTATTTGGAAATAAAGAATATTTGGAAAACTTGTTTAAAATAAAATAATCTTTTATTTTAGAGTCCATTAAATAAATACAATAGACTCTCCTTGTTAAATCAAATGGAATTTATTTTATTTGAGATATTTACTTTGAAATAAAGCCAAACACTTTAGTAGATTTTATTTGTGAATATAAAATACTTGGAAAACCTATTTAAAACAATTTAATAAGTTTTGATGTTTTAATTAAAATGGTAAAATCTTTTACTTGAATAAAATTTGATATTAATTCCTTATTATTTTATTTAAGAAATCCTTTATTATTTTTAAACAAACCTTTGCTATTTTATTTAAAAAAATGTTTTAATTCCCAAAGCTTGGTCAAGGTTTTAATTTGGCTTTACTAAATAATCTTTATTTATAAAACCACCTTTTCTTTTGAAAACCAAATCTTTTATTAAAGGATCTAATAATAGTAATTCCAAAACATTTTTAATTTCTTTTATTGAATGTTTATTTTTATGAATCCCTTTAGGATTTTATTTAATTCAAATGGGTTTGAATTTCCAATTGAGTTTAAAAAGTTTCTTCTGGCTCTGAAATTTAAACAAAGTTTTATTTTTATTCATTTATTTTCACATTACAAGATTTGGAAAATCTTAGGATGTGACAGGCTACCACCCTTAAAATAAATCTCGTCCCGAGATTTGGGAAGGTTAGGGTTACAAGCAAGTTCAAAACAACTAGGGTACTACCACCCTTAAAATATTTCAAACAAAAATTACATATTGGCCTTCCTGGGTCCTGGAGAAAAATTTCTCATTGCAAACATTTGTATGGTTCCTTGGTTTCCATATTTGACTCATGGGCCAAGATTGAGCTTCTCCATAGGCTTGTTCAACTTGTTCTTCATCCTTTCTGGACAGTTGCTTGCATAGTGTCCTGGGTTCTTGCAGTTGAAGCAATGAATGTCATTGAGTTCTTTACGTGGCTCTTGAGGGCAAGTTGCTACATAATGACCTGGTTCATTACAGTTGTTGCACCACACTTGGTCAATCCCTTTATTCTTCTTGTTCTCTGGGCATCCACTGGAGTAGTGTCCCATTTCTTTACATTTACGACATTGTGCAAGGCTCATGTCTTGCTTGGGCTTCTTGATTTTCCTTGATCCTTTGAATTGGGTTGTCTTGTTTGGCGGTAGGAGTGGTCCTTTTCCTTTGGTAGACTTGGATCCTTCTTGTTTCCTTTGTTCTACCATGGCATAGATGGGACATAGGCCAGGAGTATGATCACTTCCTTCACAAAGGTAGCAAGTAGCTTGAGAGGTAGGGCATTCTCCAACAGGATGGTCTTCATCACAATTGGGGCATTGTCCTTCATGCTCCTTGGAAGTATGATCCTTGTCTCCGCAAATAATGCAAGCTGGGGCTCCATCAAGAACAACATTTCTGTCATCCTTGCTATCATACTCTCTTCTAGGATAGCTTTCTTCCATGCTACTCATTTGATTAGTCACCTTAAGCATTAGTTGGGATTGTTCCTCAAAAAACTTTTGCAGTGCTGGATCTTTATCACTATTGTTGGCTAGGAACTGAGCTGTCAGTTGGTTCAACTGATGTTGGGTTGCTATGAGTTCTCCCAGGCTGTCATCTTGGTTGGTGTTGGTGTCATCAACCTTGGAGTCCTTTTGAGTAGTCATCTGTTTGGGTTGAAGGAAGATTAGAATGGGCAAGACATTTCTAAGGAAATAATTCTAATCACACACATCACAATTCACACAAGCAATGTGCATGCAATCACAAAACAAACATTCACAATCAACTTTTGTACTCAAACAACAAGGTTCAAGAACATACTTAGGCAACAAAATATTTTTGTTACATCACATAAGTTGATGTGTTTTGTCTTAACTAAATTATGGTGGTCCATCTATTTGGTTCACTTGTGATCCTTCCTTCCTTCTTGATTCTTCTTGTATGAGATCATGGTTTCCTTTAGAAAAACTTTTGGTCACAATCCTTCAAAGTTGTTTGATGGTTTCTTCTTATTTTGCATTCCTTCAGTCTCTAATTCTTAAGTAAGATTTCCTTGTCTCACTTGTGGTCCTTAGTAGTTTCCATGTTGGAAGTCTTTGGTGAACATGCTGAAGATGTTGAAGTCATTAGAGTTGAAGATGTTGAAGTCATTGGAGTTGAAGATGTTGAAGAAGTCCTTTGTACATGGTGTAGTCTTTGGCCATGGGGTAGGTTTTTCCATTAAGTTGAAATAGAGGAGATGTAGAGTTGAAACCAAAATGGTTGAGGAAAGAGTTACAAGTGTTTTTGTAAATAAGTTTTGGATCAAAATATAACTCCTATTTTCTAAGGGTTTTTGTCCAATCCTAGGGTTTACAATTCCTACAGGCAACACAATGCTCTGATACCATCTGTAGGGGTCCCAACCTGATAAGGTAGAGTCCTCCTGTGTTTTACAATGCTAGTCCCTGGATCAATAGCTAGCATCCACAGTAAAGATGTAATATCAAGATACAAAGGTCATAATATAAATTTATAACCAGGAATAACATAGTTTTATTACATCATACATAGCTCATTTGGCTATTACATTACATTGCAGCGGAATAAATATAGTCATGGGTCCTTC
Organism: Avena longiglumis; assembly: GCA_030063025.1. Taxonomy (NCBI): domain Eukaryota; kingdom Viridiplantae; phylum Streptophyta; class Magnoliopsida; order Poales; family Poaceae; genus Avena; species Avena longiglumis. Next base: position 139,307,254 of record CP125978.1, on the reverse strand, counting down.
ATCTTCATAGTGCCACAGGCAGATGTTGGTTGTAGGTTTTGTAGTCCTAGTCAATCAAACAATCTTCATTTAAAACAATCATCCTGCAACATTACAAGTTACAGCCACAAGGGTCAATACATTTTGAATTGTATTGGCAAGTTTCACCACTTTGTATATTATGAGTGGATCCTATCATTATATGCATATTTGGCTAAGTAGAGTTTAAGGCTTATTTGCATAAAGCAATATTTTATCCTATCTTTTCAAAAATGGTTTTGGTCCTTTGTCAAATCTCTTTTTCCAAGTTCCTTGAACTCCTTGGTAGAAACTCAAGTGTTCAAGTCCTTGTCAAAATCTCTTGAGCTACTTGGTACCCCCAAGTGCAACAAGTTTTATCAAAACCTCATGAGTTCCTTGGTAACCCCAAGTACATCATACTCTTGAGCACCTTGGTAACTCCCCAAGTGCAACAAGTTTTATCACATCTCTTTGAATTCCTTGGTACCCCCAAGTGCATCAAGTTTTTATATTAGAAGTTGGAATGTCGAGATCTCCCATAGTTCAAACTTTAGTTGCTCAGTATTGTCCATAACCGGGGACACGGCTAAGTACTTAGATTTTATTAACTTCTGCAGAAGGAGTACACTTTACCCACATGACACAATCCCATCTTGTTGCCACCAGTGGCCTACTGGATTAGTGCTCACCAAGATGGAGTACTGGCAGACTGAGAATGTGACGAAGTCTTTCCAAAAGGTCCTCCCATACATCATTGATAGCTTGTCTTCAGCCCCCATGAAGCATTCCAGATCCCCATGTCCGGTAACTAAAGACAATGTATGGGTCTTCCTAATGTAGTTGACTAAGCCAGAGCCATAATAGCATGTGGTTGTACACGAAAGCCACAATTGGAGAAACATGTTCAATCTCTAAGTTTCCTAGGTGGTTTTCATTTGGAGCACAACACAAAGTGATTGCCATAGACATGGTTCCCTTTTGTTGCCACCTTCTCCAAAACATAAAGTGCCCACCACCTAGGTGGTTCATTAGGTCCTTGTTTTATTATATAAAACACAAGTCTTTTTCTCAACCTTTGTAAAATCTCAACATGTATCTCTTTTCAAAACATAGTATGGATAAGCATGTACAACTTCAATATTTCTACTAAGGAGTGTATAGGGAATCCTATTAGGATTAGCATAGCATAAGTACAAAACATTTTCATGCATGTATATATAAAATCTACTAAGTATAATGAAAATAATAGGTCTTTTGTATGATAGTGTAACTTGCCTTTTTATTTGGGAATGATAGTCACTCCTTGATCTTGCTAGTCTCTCACTTTGCTAATTTTGCTACAATCAAACAAGCATAGTATCAAGTAGCATTCCAAACCAACATTCAACCAATATTTCACATACACAAAGCAATGGATCCTAGGTCTTGCAACAAAAGGGTTCTGTGGCAAGGTTGGTCTCTACTAGGTTTATAAACTTTGTAAGGTCCACCTTGGTCATTTACTAAAATGGCAAAGTCATTAGTTAGAGGATTTTTCTCAAAGTCTATTTTAAAATCCATTCAATATTTCATGTGGTGAAAATTATTCTTTTCAAAGCAAAACTTTATATATTTTTACCAAATGAGTTGCCCTTAGCAAGGCTTGGTGTTTTTGGGTCAGTAAGTTTGGTCCATAGCATTTACCCAAAGTTTTCCTTGCAAAACTTTTCCATAATATAATTTAATGAGTTTTTATTTGGCTAGAAAATGACTAAGTTAATTAATTCAACTTAAGTTTCGCAAAAATCATTTTTAACACTATGGGTTGGTTCCTAGGGTCAGTAAGGTCACACAAATCCATTTTGCAAAAGATTTAATCCTAAAAACAATTTTAAACAATTTTTATACTCTAAACAAGTACACAAATGTTTCTATAATTTCGAACAAGCTAACAGATACTATTTTCAAAACTAAGGCCATGGTTGGCTAGGGCTTGTTCTCCTGATTTCATTGATATAAAATTTGTCAAATTTGGACGTGTGGATCAAAAGTTATAAAGGTTTGAAAATTGCATATTAATCTGATTTCAAATTCTAATTTCAATCTATCTGGTGACACGCGGCGGCTTCTTATTTGACGGTACCGTTTCGATTGGATCGCGGCTGTGGTGCGTTGGATTAAGTCTAATCGTGTGGCCCTGAACGCATACCCCTTCGCGTTAAGTGATTCTAATCCTGCTCGATCAATCTAGATCGGACGGCTGTGGAGTGTTCGACCAAGGCGAGGCATGGCGCTTCTTGGCGACTACATCTCACGGCGATACAGGAAGCGAAGCAGAGGGGGAGTGTGCTCACCGGGTTCGCTGACTCTCGCTGATGCTCAACGTGGTACGGTTTGGTGAAGGGGCGCACTGGGTCGAGCTTGATTGCTCGCCGGAGTTGAAGACAACGTCGGGCGGCTCTGTCTAAGGTCGAAGTCGACGTTGCAGATCATGCGGAGGCAAACAGAGGGCGTAGTTAGGTACGCAAGATCAAGACGAAGACGTTTGTGTGATCGGTAAGACGCGGGGCGGTCTGGTTTACCTGGGGGTCGTCGTCGGAGAAGGATCAGGCGGCGGCGCTGCCAGAGCTAGTCCAAGCCGAAGTTCTTGGGCGCCCGCGGTTGAAGGAAGGGCACAGGGAGAAGCGTATGGGAGTGGGGAACTTGCTCGTGTGCTCAGTGTGGCATGGGGTGGTCAGGTTTGGACGGAATTGAAGATGAACCTCGTCGGAGCGGCGGCGGTTTAGAGAGAAATGGAGGCAGCCTAGGGGCAGAGTGGAGGCGTCGTCTGGGGCAAATGACAGAGGAGAGGAAGGCGCTTAAAACAGCGTGGTTGCAGGAGTGATTAAGTGCGGCGTTAACGCGAATTGATGCCGCGAAGTTACAGCAGGAAACGACGACGAGGAGGGGAGGAACTGGTCGCGGGGTGAGGAAGAAGAGCAGTAGGATGTGGGGTCCGCTGGCAGTGAAAGAAAAGAAGAAGGGGAGGGGTCCACTAGTCAGCTGCTTAGCGGTCAGGCGGCGCGTAAGAAAACGATTCGCTGCGGGGAGGGGATGATGGGTTGCGAGTGGGCTGGACTGGGCCTGTCGACTGGGCTGCTTTGCTTCATTTTTTTTATACTGAATGCTTTTCCTTTTTCTATTTTGAATTTCTGTTTTGAATTTCAATCAACTTATTCAATCATTCAAACAATTCAAACATTCATTAAACTTTGCATTGTGTTTTTGGTTCTGTTTAGTAGTATAAACCAACTTCCAAAATAAAATAATATTTTAAATCTTTTTAGGTTCTATTTATTAATTAAATAAAATGGACCAAGGTTAACAAAATAGGGTTTGGTTTAGTTTAATAAAATCTTCATTTGAAATCCAAATACTTCCAAAATAAATTCAGTAGGTTTTATTTGGAAATAAAGAATATTTGGAAAACTTGTTTAAAATAAAATAATCTTTTATTTTAGAGTCCATTAAATAAATACAATAGACTCTCCTTGTTAAATCAAATGGAATTTATTTTATTGGAGATATTTACTTTGAAATAAAGCCAAACACTTTAGTAGATTTTATTTGTGAATATAAAATACTTGGAAAACCTATTTAAAACAATTTAATAAGTTTTGATGTTTTAATTAAAATGGTAAAATCTTTTACTTGAATACAATTTGATATTAATTCCTTATTATTTTATTTAAGAAATCCTTTATTATTTTTAAACAAACCTTTGCTATTTTATTAAAAAAAATGTTTTAATTACCAAAGCTTGGTCAAGGTTTTAATTTGGCTTTACTAAATAATCTTTATTTATAAAACCACCTTTTCTTTTGAAAACCAAATCTTTTATTAAAGGATCTAATAATAGTAATTCCAAAACATTTTTAATTTCCTTTATTGAATGTTTATTTTTATGAATCCCTTTAGGATTTTATTTAATTCAAATGGGTTTGAATTTCCAATTGAGTTCAAAAAGTTTCTTCTGGCTCTGAAATTTAAACAAAGTTTTATTTTTATTCATTTATTTTCACATTACAAGATTTGGAAAATCTTAGGATGTGACAAGTTCCACCTTGGACTTTGGGTCCATGTAGTCGCTAGATGGTTGTATCTCCTGTAAGGGTCCCAACCTTTAATAAGGTAGAGTTCCCTGTGTTTACAATGCTAGTCCCTGGATCAATAGCTAGCATCCACAGTTAAGATGTAATATCAAGAAACAAAGGTCAAAATACAACTTTATAACCAGGAATAACATAATTTTATTACATCTTACATAGATCATTTGGCTATTACATTACATTGCAGCAGAATATCTATAAGCATGGGGTCCTTCATCTTCAAAGTGCCACAGGCAGACATGTTGGTTGTAGACTTTGTAATCCTAATCAATCAATCTTCACTAAAGTCAATCAAACCTGCAACATTACAAGTTACAGCCACAAGGGTCAATACATTTGAATTGTATTGGCAAGTGATACTATGGTAGTATGGTGGAGTCTATCATCTATATGCATTTGGCTAAGTGAAGTTGAGGCTTGCATTGATCAAAATAGATTTTTCCTTAACATTTGAAAACACTAAGTTTTTGTTTGACAAAATCATTTCTCCCAATCAAAGATTGAAGATCCTTTAACCCTTGTTCAACCAAAAGTTTTTAACTTAGAAATTTGGATGACGAGATTCTTGATAGCTTCCATGTCTTGATGCTCAAATTGTCCTTTACCAGGGACATGTCTAAGTACTTAGATTTTACACTCTGCAGAGGTGGTGCACTTTCCCCACAAGACTTGGTTTCACCAAGACAAGATCTTTCAAAAGCCTTCCCTTAGACCAAAATGGACGCGTTCCAACCTATCAAACTCTACCACCAACTGTCCATATGGCTAAGTTCTTGCAACCTATATGATCCAGGCAGAGCCCATAATGCCAAGTGGTTGCACTTGAAGCTTCTCAACATTTGACATCTCAAATATCTTTGTTCCTAGGTGGCCATCCACAAGTGAGATACACAAGGTCAACCATAAACATGGGCCTTGTGAACCACTCAACCAAAAACCACCATTCAAGTCCCATTCTACCCAGGTGATTCATTAACTTAGTTGTTTTATTAAACAAAAACACAAGTCCTCAGACTTAGAAATTTTCCATAGTATGGATATATATTCCACCCTTGTTTTCTATTAGCTAAGATAAGCTTGATAGTAGTAGGAATCTTAACTTAGGAAAATTTCTACTAAGGTTTCATCTACTAGATTTTCCTATAGCAAGGTTTATACTTAGCAAAATTCCATGCAAGTTTTACTTAGAAAAAGAACTAATGCATAGTGAAAGTAATGGGATAAAGTATGAAGCATCACTTGCCTTTTTGGTAGAGTATAGGTTCACTCCTTGTCCTTGCAACAATCACACTCTTCAAGTCACTACAATTCAATCAAGCAAGGCACAATCTCAATCTACCAATCAAGCAAAACATCACATAAAATCATAGAACCAAGATAATGCACGCAAGCATGCTAAGGATTGTTTTATTTGGAAAATTGGTTCCTAATGGGTCATAAACATTTTGAAAACACCTATTGGTCATTTTTTAAAGTGGCAAAGTCATTTGCAAAAGGTTTCACTTCACAAACCATTTTCAAAACAAGGCATCATTTTATGTGGTGCAAAAATGTTTTTACTAAGGCATTAATATCTAGGGTTCAGAAAATATGTTTTCAAACCATAAAACTTGGTGTTTGGGGGTCAGAGAGTTTAAAACAAAACATTTCCCAAAGGTTTTCTTCCAAAACCATTTTTAATAAATAAACTATATTTTTATTTGACTAGAAATGGTTTTAAATCAAAGAATCATTCTTTTCCTTCACCAAATATATTTTTGAAACAACAAGGTGTTTCCTAGGGTCAGTAGGTTCAAATCAAACCATTTGAAAAAGATTTTATCCCCAAAATCATTTTTGAACAATTTTTATAATCTAAACAAGCATACAAATGTTTCTGCAAAAACAAACATTTTTCTAGAAGATTTTTACTAAACAAATGGCATGGTTGGCTAGGGCTTGTTCCACTGATTCTATTGATATAAAGATTGTAATTTTTGGACGTGTGGATCAAAAGTTATGGAATTTACAAAATGGACATCTAATAGAAAGTTTTCTGGTTTCTAAATCAAACAGAGGCCATGTGGAATGTTTTGATTGGCCGAAAACGTTTCGCGAGGATTGAGCTCTGTGGAGCGTCGGATTAAAACAGATCGAGCGGCACAGAACGCTCCATACCGATTCGCTAAAGGAAACTATCGCAGCGCTCGGATCAAAATCAGACGGCTCACAGCTTCCTGCCAAGAACTGGCGGCGCTGGCGGCGGCGGCTGGCGGCGAAGCGGCCTGGCGGTGGTGTTACCGGCGATACAGGAAGCAAGGGTGGCTGGGGAGATACTCACAGTGTTCGTGGCGTCGTGCTGATTCTCAACGTGTGTTCCGTTTGTCGAGGGGCGCTCAGGTCCGACGTGGATTGTTCACCGGAGTCCACATGGTGGCGGGCGTGCTCTGGAGGTCTTCGAGGGCGAGGATGGAGGGCACCCTAGGACAAACGGGAGGCACCGTTAGGTTCGCAAGGGCATGGTGATCAATATAGTGTCCACGGGGAAGAGAGGGGTGGTCGGGTTTATCGGGGAGACGTCGCCGCAGTTGGAGACGGACGGCGGCACTGGCTCGGGGAAGACGTTGCCGAGCTCACGGTGCTCGCGCAGATGAACGGAAAGCTCAGGGTGATGCGCTGGAAGGTAAGGAGCGAGCTTGTGTGCTCCAGGGGCAATGGGGTTGTCTGGCTTCGCCGGAATTTGTGCTGCAGCTCGTCGGAGCAGAGTGGGTTCATGCGTGAAATCGTGGCAGCCCTGTGGCCGGAAGAGAGGAGTGAGCTAGGGGAAATGGGGAGGTGACAGAGGCGTTTATGAGGGCGAGGTCGCAGGGCTGATTTAACTGCCGCGTTAACTCGAATTGACGCCGATAAATTCCGCCAGAAACGGTCGAGGAGGGAGGCGCTGTCACCGCGGGTGAGGACGATGAACAGGAGGGGTGGGGTCAGTTGGTCAGCGAGAGAGAGGAGAGGGGAATTGGGTCCACCTGTCATTGGCTCTGCGGGTCGTCTGGTGAGTGAGAGAAAAACGCTTCGGGGGAGAGAGGGAAATGGGCTGCTGGGCCTAGTTGGGCTGGCCGGCTGGGCTGTGTCCATTTCTATTTTTTTTCTTCCTGATTGCTTTTTCTTTTTCTAATTCTATTTTCTGTTTTGGAAATTCAAACAACAATTCAAACATTCAAAGAATTCAAACATTCACCAAACTTTGCAATTGAATTTGGTTCTGTTTAACAACATAAACCAAAGTCCAAAACAAAATAAAATAATTTTATTCTTTTTAGGATCTATTTAATAATTAAATAAAATAGTCCTTAATTATTAATTCAAATAGGTTTTGATTTATTTAATAAAATCTCCATTTGAAAACTAAATATTATCAAAACCAAATCAGTAGGTTTTATTTGAAAATATAAGATACTTGGAAAACTTGTTTAAAATAAAATAACATTTTTATTTTAGGGTCCATTAATTATTAAATAAAATGGACCTTAGTTATTAAATCAAATAGAATTTGTTTTATTAAAATCTTTATTTTTAAATCTAAAATAAAACCAAAAACACTTCAGTAGGTTTTATTTGAGAATAATAAACACTTGGAAAACTTATTTAAAATAATTTAATAAGTTTTGATGTTTTAATTAAAATGGTAAAACCTTTTATTTAAATAAAATTGGATATTAAATCCTTATTATTTTATTTAAAAAAACCTTTACTATTTTTATCAAAACAAAATGTTTTAATTCAAAAGCTTGGCCAAGGTTTAATTTGGCTCTATAAAATAATCTTAATTTTTAAATCTACCTTTTCTTTTGAAAACCAAATCTTTTATTAAAAGATCCAAAATAGCAATTTTAAATATTTTGAAGTTTATTGTTTATTTATATTTTTAAATCCCTTTAGGATTTTATTTGATCCAAATAGGTTTTGAAAGTTTCAAATTGGATTCAAAAGTTTCTTCTCACCCTGAAAATCATCAAAGTTTTATTTTTATTCATTTATTTTTCACATTACAAGATTTGGAAAATCTTGGGATGTGACAGGCTACCACCCTTAAAATAAATCTCGTCCCAAGATTTGGGGAGGCTAGGGGTTACAAATGGGCTCAAAACAACTAGGGTACTACCACCCTTAAAAATTTCCAACTAGTTTACATCTTGGCTTGCTTGGGATCTTGATGTAACTTTCCTGGACAGAAGTTTGCATAGTGGCCTAGCTCCTTGCATTTGAAACATGTGACAAGGCTGAGATCCCTCATAGGCTTGTTTATCTTGTGTTTCATCTTTTCTGGACAATTGCTTGCATAATGTCCTAGCTCTTTGCAGTTGTTGCACCATACTTGGCTAATATCTTTCTTTTCCTTTGGTACCATTTCCTCTTTTTTGTTTCCTTGGTTCTTCTTTTTTTCTGGACATTCACTGGCATAGTGTCCCTTCTCTTTGGAATTGTAGCATTGCAACTGGCTTATGTCCTTCTTCTTCTTTTTGGGTCTCTCCAAAGCTAGGAGTTCTTCTAGTTCATGCTCCTCAAAGGTGGGAAATCTTTCTCTCTTCTTGGGGCAGTTACTAGAGATATGACCTTCTTCTTCACAATTAGGGAATTGATCTTCATGCTCCTTGGATGCATGATCCTTGTCTCCACAAATATTGCTAGCTTGGGTTCCTTCTATATTAACATCTTTGTCATCCTTGTTGTCATTAGCTCTTTGGGAAAAGTTTTCTCCCATGTTGATCATTTGAGTAACCAATCCTTGCAACAATTGGGATTGAAGTTTCAAAATCCTTTGTATGGCTGGGTCTAGTCCATTGTTGTTGGCTAAAAGCTGAGTTGTCTCTTGGTTCAACTGGTTTTGGGTTGCTATGAGTTCTCTCATGTTGTCCTCTTGGTTGTTGTTGTTGTTGTCACCATCCTTGATGTTGGAGTTTCTTGGAGAAGTCATCTGTTTGGGTTGGATTGGGATTAGAATAGGCAAAATATTTCTAAGGGAATAATTCTATTCACACACATCACAATTCACACAAGCAATGTGCAAGAAATCACAAACAAAAATTCCACTCAAACATCAAGTTTCAAGCATATTTTTAGGCAACCAAAAATATTTTTGTTACACCACATAAGTTGGTGGGTTTAACTTAAACTAGATATGGTGGTCCATCTATATGGTTCACTTGAGTTCTTTCCATCCTTCTTGGTTGATTCTTCTTGCATGAGATCATGGTTTCCTTGGGAAAAATTCTTGGTCACAAAACTTCAAAGGTGATGAGGGCTCCTTCTAAGTGTGTTTCCTTAGTCTTCAAATCTTGAGCAAGATTTCTTGTCTCACCTGTCCTTAGTGATAACCATGGTTGAAGTCCTTGGTGAATATGCTGAAGATGTTGAAGTCATTAGAGTTGAAGATGTTGAAGTCATTAGAGTTGATGAAGTCCTTTGCACATGGTGAAGTCTTTGTCCATGGGGTAGGTTTGTCCATCAAGTTGAAATATATGAGATGTAGAATAAAAACCAAAATGATTGAGGAAAGAGTTTACCAGATTGTTTGTAAATAAGTTTTTGGAACAAATGCAACTCCTATTTACTAAGGGTTTTTGTCCAATCCTAGGTTTACAAATACTACAGGCAACACAATGCTCTGATACCATCTGTAAGGGTCCCAACCTTTAATAAGGTAGAGTCCCCTGTGTTTACAATGCTAGTCCCTGGATCAATAGCTAGCATCCACAGTTAAGATGTAATATCAAGAAACAAAGGTCATAATACAACTTTATAACCAGGAATAACATAATTTTATTACATCTTACATAGCTCATTTGGCTATTACATTACATTGCAGCAGGATATCTATAAGCATGGGGTCCTTCATCTTCAAAGTGCCACAGGCAGACATGTTGGTTGTAGACTTTGTAATCCTAATCAATCAATCTTCACTAAAGTCAATCAAACCTGCAACATTACAAGTTACAGCCACAAGGGTCAATACATTTGAATTGTATTGGCAAGTGATACTATGGTAGTATGGTGGAGTCTATCATCTATATGCATTTGGCTAAGTGAAGTTGAGGCTTGCATTGCTCAAAATAGATTTTTCCTTAACATTTGAAAACACTAAGTTTTTGTTTGACAAAATCATTTCTCCCAATCAAAGATTGAAGATCCTTTAACCCTTGTTCAACCACAAGTTTTTAACTTAGAAATTTGGATGATGAGATTCTTGATAGATTCCATGTCTTGATGCTCAAATTGTCCTTTACCAGGGACATGGCTAAGTACTTAGATTTTACACTCTGCAGAGGTGGTGCACTTTCTCCACAAGACTTGGTTTCACCAAGACAAGAACTTTCAGAAGCCTTCCCTTAGACCAAAATGGACGCGTTCCAACCTATCAAACTCTACCACCAACTGTCCATATGGCTAAGTTCTTGCAACCTATATGATCCAGGCAGAGCACATAATGCCAAGTGGTTGCACTTGAAGCTTCTCAACATTTGACATCTCAAATCTCTTTGTTCCTGGGTGGCCATCCACAAGTGAGATACACAAGGTCAACCATAAACATGGGCCTTGTGAACCACTCAACCAAAAACCACCATTCAAGTCCCATTCCACCCAGGTGATTCATTAACTTAGTTGTTTTATTAAACAAAAACACAAGTCCTCAGACTTAGAAATTTTCCATAGTAGGATATATATTCCACCCTTGTTTTCTATTAGCTAAGATAAGCTTGATAGTAGTAGGAATCTTAACTTAGGAAAATTTCTACTAAGGTTTCATCTACTAGATTTTCCTATAGCAAGGTTTATACTTAGCAAAATTCCATGCAAGTTTTACTTAGAAAAATCACTAATGCATAGTGAAAGTAATGGGACAAAGTATGAAGCATCACTTGCCTTTTTGGTAGAGTATAGGTTCACTCCTTGTCCTTGCAACAATCACACTCTTCAAGTCACTACAATTCAATCAAGCAAGGCACAATCTCAATCTACCAATCAAGCAAAACATCACATAAAATCATAGAACCAAGATAATGCACGCAAGCATGCTAAGGATTGTTTTATTTGGAAAAGTGGTTCCTAATGGGTCATAAACATTTTGAAAACACCTATTTGTCATTTTTTAAAGTGGCAAAGTCATTTGCAAAAGGTTTCACTTCACAAACCATTTTCAAAACAAGGCATCATTTTATGTGGTGTAAAAATGTTTTTACTAAGGCATTAATCTCTAGGGTTCACAAAATATGTTTTCAAACCATAAAACTTGGTGTTTGGGGTCAGAGAGTTTAAAACAAAACATTTCCCAAAGGTTTTCTTCCAAAACCATTTTTAATAAATAAACTATATTTTTATTTGACTAGAAATGGTTTTAAATTGAAGAATCATTCTTTTCCTTCACCAAATATATTTTTGACACCACAAGGTGTTTCCTAGGGTCAGTAGGTTCAAATAAAACCATTTGAAAAAGATTTTATCCCCAAAATCATTTTTGAACAATTTTTATAATCTAAACAAGCATACAAATGTTTCTGCAAAAACAAACATTTTTCCAGAAGCTTTTTACTAAAAATGGCATGTTTGGCTAGGGCTTGTTCCACTGATTCTATTGATATAAAGTTTGTAATTTTTGGACGTGTGGATCAAAAGTTATGGAATTTACAAAATGGACCTCTAATAGAAAGTTTTCTAGTTTCTAAATCAAATAGAGGCCACGTGGAATGTTTTGATTGGCCGAAAACATTTTGCGAGGATTGAGCTCTGTGGAGAGTCGGATTAAAACAGATCGAGCGGCACAGAACACTCCATACCGATTCGCTAAATGAAACTATCGCAGCGCTCAGATCAAAATCAGACGGCTCACAGCTTCCTGCCAAGAACTGGCGGCGGCGTCTGGCGGCGAAGCGGCCTGGCGGTGGTGTTGCCGGCGATACAGGAAGCAAGGGTGGCTGGGGAGATACTCACAGTGTTCGTGGCGTCGTGCTGATTCTCAACGTGTGGTCCGTTTGTCGAGGGGCGCTCTGGTCCGACGTGGATTGTTCACCGGAGTCGACACGGCGGCAGGCATGCTCTGGAGGTCGTCGAGGGCGAGGATGGAGGGCACCCTAGGACAAACGGGAGGCACCGTTAGGTTCGCAAGGGCATGGTGATCAATATAGTGTCCACGGGGAAGAGAGGGGTGGTCGGGGTTTACCGGGGAGACGTCGCCGCAGTTGGAGACGGATGGCGGCGCTGGCTCGGGAAAGACGTTGCCGAGCTCACGGTGCTCGCGCAGATGAACGGAAAGCTCAGGGTGATGCGCCAGAAGGTAAGGAGCGAGGTCGTGTGCTCCAGGGGCAATGGGGTTGTCTGGCTTCGCCGAAATTTGTGCTGCAGCTCGTCGGATCAGAGTGGGTTCATGCGTGAAATCGTGGCAGCCCTGTGGCTGGAAGAGAGGAGTGAGCGAGGGGAAATGGGGAGGTGACAGAGGCGTTTATGAGGGCGAGGTCGCAGGGCTGATTTAACCGCGTTAACTCGAATTGACGCCGATAAATTCCATGAAAGCGGTCGAGGAGGGAGGCGATGAGCAGGAGGGTCGGTTGGTCGTGAGAGAGAGGAGAGGGGAATTGGGTCCACCTGTCGTTGGCTCTGCGGGTCGTCTGGTGAGTGAGAGAAAAATGCTTCGGGGGAGAGAGGGAAATGGGCTGCTGGGCCTAGTTGGGCTGGCCGGCTGGGCTTTGTCCATTTCTATTTTTTTCTTCCTGATTGCTTTTTCTTTTTCTAATTCTATTGTCTGTTTTGGAAATTCAAATAACAATTCAAACATTCACCAAACTTTGCAATTGAATTTGGTTTTGTTTAACAACATAAACCAAAGTCCAAAACAAAATAAAATAATTTTATTCTTTTTAGGATCTATTTAATAATTAAATAAAATAGTCCTTAATTATTAATTCAAATAGGTTTTGATTTATTTAATAAAATCTCCATTTGAAAACTAAATATTATCAAAACCAAATCAGTAGGTTTTATTTGAAAATATAAGATACTTGGAAAACTTGTTTAAAATAAAATAACATTTTTATTTTAGGGTCCATTAATTATTAAATAAAATGGACCTTAGTTATTAAATCAAATAGAATTTGTTTTATTAAAATCTTTATTTTGAAATCTAAAATAAAACCAAAAACACTTCAGTAGGTTTTATTTGAGAATAATAAACACTTGGAAAACTTATTTAAAATAATTTAATAAGTTTTGATGTTTTAATTAAAATGGTAAAACCTTTTATTTAAATAAAATTGGATATTAAATCCTTATTATTTTATTTAAACAAACCTTTACTATTTTTATCAAAACAAAATGTTTTAATTCAAAAGCTTGGCCAAGGTTTAATTTGGCTCTATAAAATAATCTTTATTTATAAATCTACCTTTTCTTTTGAAAACCAAATCTTTTATTAAAAGATCCAAAATAGCAATTTTAAATATTTTGAAGTTTATTGTTTATTTATATTTTTAAATCCCTTTAGGATTTTATTTGATCCAAATAGGTTTTGAAAGTTTCAAATTGGATTCAAAAGTTTCTTCTCACCCTGAAAATCATCAAAGTTTTATTTTTATTCATTTACATTACAAGATTTGGAAAATCTTGGGATGTGACAGGCTACCACCCTTAAAATAAATCTCGTCCCAAGATTTGGGGAGGCTAGGGGTTACAAATGGGCTCAAAACAACTAGGGTACTACCACCCTTAAAAATTTCCAACTAGTTTACATCTTGGCTTGCTTGGGATCTTGATGTAACTTTCCGGGACAAAAGTTTGCATAGTGGCCTAGCTCCTTGCATTTGAAACATGTGACAAGGCTGAGATCCCTCATAGGCTTGTTTATCTTATGTTTCATCTTTTCTGGACAATTGCTTGCATAATGTCCTAGCTCTTTGCAGTTGTTGCACCATACTTGGCTAATATCTTTCTTTTCCTTTGGTATCATTTCCTCTTGTTTGTTTCCTTGGTTCTTCTTTTTTTCTGGACATTCACTGGCATAGTGTCCCTTCTCTTTGCAATTTTAGCATTGCAACTGGCTTATGTCCTTCTTCTTTTTGGGTCTCTCCAAAGCTAGGAGTTCTTCTAGTTCATGCTCCTCAAAGGTGGGAAATCTTTCTCTCTTCTTGGGGCAGTTACTAGAGATATGACCTTCTTCTTCACAATTAGGGAATTGATCTTCATGCTCCTTGGATGCATGATCCTTGTCTCCACAAATATTGCTAGCTTGGGTTCCTTCTATATTAACATCTTTGTCATCCTTGTTGTCATTAGCTCTTTGGGAAAAGTTTTCTCCCATGTTGATCATTTGAGTAACCAATCCTTGCAACAATTGGGATTGAAGTTTCAAAATCCTTTGTATGGCTGGGTCTAGTCCATTGTTGTTGGCTAAAAGCTGAGTTGTCTCTTGGTTCAACTGGTTTTGGGTTGCTATGAGTTCTCTCATGTTGTCCTCTTGGTTGTTGTTGTTGTTGTCACCATCCTTGATGTTGGAGTTTCTTGGAGAAGTCATCTGTTTGGGTTGGATTGGGATTAGAATAGGCAAAATATTTCTAAGGGAATAATTCTATTCACACACATCACAATTCACACAAGCAATGTGGAAGAAATCACAAACAAACATTCCACTCAAACATCAAGTTTCAAGCATATTTTTAGGCAACCAAAAATATTTTTGTTACACCACATAAGTTGGTGGGTTTAACTTAAACTAGATATGGTGGTCCATCTATATGGTTCACTTGAGTTCTTTCCATCCTTCTTGGTTGATTCTTCTTGCATGAGATCATGGTTTCCTTGGGAAAAATTCTTGGTCACAAAACTTCAAAGGTGATGAGGGCTCCTTCTAAGTGTGTTTCCTTAGTCTTCAAATCTTGAGCAAGATTTCTTGTCTCACCTGTCCTTAGTGATAACCATGGTTGAAGTCCTTGGTGAATATCTTTGAAGATGTTGAAGTCATTAGAGTTGAAGATGTTGAAGTCATTAGAGTTGATGAAGTCCTTTGCACATGGTGAAGTCTTTGTCCATGGGGTAGGTTTGTCCATCAAGTTGAAATATATGAGATGTAGAATAAAAACCAAAATGATTGAGGAAAGAGTTTACCAGATTGTTTGTAAATAAGTTTTTGGAACAAATGCAACTCCTATTTACTAAGGGTTTTTGTCCAATCCTAGGTTTACAAATACTACAGGCAACACAATGCTCTGATACCATCTGTAAGGGTCCCAACCTTTAATAAGGTAGAGTCCCCTGTGTTTACAATGCTAGTCCCTGGATCAATAGCTAGCATCCATAGTTAAGATGTAATATCAAGAAACAAAGGTCATAATACAACTTTATAACCAGGAATAACATAATTTTATTACATCTTACATAGCTCATTTGGCTATTACATTACATTGCAGCAGGATATCTATAAGCATGGGGTCCTTCATCTTCAAAGTGCCACAGGCAGACATGTTGGTTGTAGACTTTGTAATCCTAATCAATCAATATTCACTAAAGTCAATCAAACCTGCAACATTACAAGTTACAGCCACAAGGGTCAATACATTTGAATTGTATTGGCAAGTGATACTATGGTAGTATGGTGGAGTCTATCATCTATATGCATTTGGCTAAGTGAAGTTGAGGCTTGCATTGCTCAAAATAGATTTTTCCTTAACATTTGAAAACACTAAGTTTTTGTTTGACAAAATCATTTCTCCCAATCAAAGATTGAAGATCCTTTAACCCTTGTTCAACCACAAGTTTTTAACTAAGAAATTTGGATGATGAGATTCTTGATAGCTTCCATGTCTTGATGCTCAAATTGTCCTTTACCAGGGACATGGCCAAGTACTTAGATTTTACACTCTGTAGAGGTGGTGCACTTTCTCCACAAGACTTGGTTTCACCAAGACAAGAAATTTCAGAAGCCTTCCCTTAGACCAAAATGGACGCGTTCCAACCTATCAAACTCTACCACCAACTGTCCATATGGCTAAGTTCTTGCAACCTATATGATCCAGGCAGAGCCCATAATGCCAAGTGGTTGCACTTGAAGCTTCTCAACATTTGACATCTCAAATCTCTTTGTTCCTGGGTGGCCATCCACAAGTGAGATACACAAGGTCAACCATAAACATGGGCCTTGTGAACCACTCAACCAAAAACCACCATTCAAGTCCCATTCCACCCAGGTGATTCATTAACTTAGTTGTTTTATTAAACAAAAACACAAGTCCTCAGACTTAGAAATTTTCCATAGTAGGATATATATTCCACCCTTGTTTTCTATTAGCTAAGATAAGCTTGATAGTAGTAGGAATCTTAACTTAGGAAAATTTCTACTAAGGTTTCATCTACTAGATTTTCCTATAGCAAGGTTTATACTTAGCAAAATTCCATGCAAGTTTTACTTAGAAAAATCACTAATGCATAGTGAAAGTAATGGGACAAAGTATGAAGCATCACTTGCCTTTTTGGTAGAGTATAGGTTCACTCCTTGTCCTTGCAACAATCACACTCTTCAAGTCACTACAATTCAATCAAGCAAGGCACAATCTCAATCTACCAATCAAGCAAAACATCACATAAAATCATAGAACCAAGATAATGCACGCAAGCATGCTAAGGATTGTTTTATTTGGAAAAGTGGTTCCTAATGGGTCATAAACATTTTGAAAACACCTATTTGTCATTTTTTAAAGTGGCAAAGTCATTTGCAAAAGGTTTCACTTCACAAACCATTTTCAAAACAAGGCATCATTTTATGTGGTGTAAAAATGTTTTTACTAAGGCATTAATCTCTAGGGTTCACAAAATATGTTTTCAAACCATAAAACTTGGTGTTTGGGGTCAGAGAGTTTAAAACAAAACATTTCCCAAAGGTTTTCTTCCAAAACCATTTTTAATAAATAAACTATATTTTTATTTGACTAGAAATGGTTTTAAATTGAAGAATCATTCTTTTCCTTCACCAAATATATTTTTGACACCACAAGGTGTTTCCTAGGGTCAGTAGGTTCAAATAAAACCATTTGAAAAAGATTTTATCCCCAAAATCATTTTTGAACAATTTTTATAATCTAAACAAGCATACAAATGTTTCTGCAAAAACAAACATTTTTCCAGAAGCTTTTTACTAAAAATGGCATGTTTGGATAGGGATTGTTCCACTGATTCTATTGATATAAAGTTTGTAATTTTTGGACGTGTGGATCAAAAGTTATGGAATTTACAAAATGGACCTCTAATAGAAAGTTTTCTGGTTTCTAAATCAAATAGAGGCCACGTGGAATGTTTTGATTGGCCGAAAACATTTTGCGAGGATTGAGCTCTGTGGAGAGTCGGATTAAAACAGATCGAGCGGCACAGAACACTCCATACCGATTCGCTAAATGAAACTATCGCAGCGCTCAGATCAAAATCAGACGGCTCACAGCTTCCTGCCAAGAACTGGCGGCGGCGTCTGGCGGCGGCTTTGGCGGTGGTGTTGCAGCGTCTGAAGCAAGGGTGGCTGGGGAGATACTCACAGTGTTCGTGGCGTCGTGCTGATTCTCAACGTGTGGTCCGTTTGTCGAGGGGCGCTCTGGTCCGACGTGGATTGTTCACCGGAGTCGACACGGCGGCGGGCGTGCTCTGGAGGTCGTCGAGGGCGAGGATGGAGGGCACCCTAGGACAAACGGGAGGCACCGTTAGGTTCGCAAGGGCATGGTGATCAATATAGTGTCCACGGGGAAGAGAGGGGTGGTCGGGTTTACCGGGGAGACGTCGCCGCAGTTGGAGACGGATGGCGGCGCTGGCTCGGGAAAGACGTTGCCGAGCTCACGGTGCTCGCGCAGATGAACGGAAAGCTCAGGGTGATGCGCCAGAAGGTAAGGAGCGAGCTCGTGTGCTCCAGGGGCAATGGGGTTGTCTGGCTTCGCCGAAATTTGTGCTGCAGCTCGTCGGATCAGAGTGGGTTCATGCGTGAAATCGTGGCAGCCCTGTAGCTGGAAGAGAGGAGTGAGCGAGGGGAAATGGGGAGGTGACAGAGGCGTTTATGAGGGCGAGGTCGCAGGTCTGATTTAACTGCCGCGTTAACTCGAATTGACGCCGATAAATTCCGCCAGAAACGGTCGAGGAGGGAGGCGCTGTCACCATGGTGAGGGCGATGAACAGGAGGGGTGGGGTGGATTGGTCACGAGAGAGGAGAGGGGAATTGGGTCCACCTGTCATTGGCTCTGCGGGTCGTCTGGTGAGTGAGAGAAAAACGCTTCGGGGGAGAGAGGGAAATGGGCTGCTGGGCCTAGTTGGGCTGGCCGGCTGGGCTTTGTCCATTTCTATTTTTTTCTTCCTGATTGCTTTTTCTTTTTCTAATTCTATTTTCTGTTTTGGAAATTCAAACAACAATTCAAACATACACCAAACTTTGCAATTGAATTTGGTTATGTTTAACAACATAAACCAAAGTCCAAAACAAAATAAAATAATTTTATTCTTTTTAGGATCTATTTAATAATTAAATAAAATAGTCCTTAATTATTAATTCAAATAGGTTTTGATTTATTTAATAAAATCTCCATTTGAAAACTAAATATTATCAAAACCAAATCAGTAGGTTTTATTTTAAAATATAAGATACTTGGAAAACTTGTTTAAAATAAAATAACATTTTTATTTTAGGGTCCATTAATTATTAAATAAAATGGACCTTAGTTATTAAATCAAATAGAATTTGTTTTATTAAAATCTTTATTTTGAAATCTAAAATAAAACCAAAAACACTTCAGTAGGTTTTATTTGAGAATAATAAACACTTGGAAAACTTATTTAAAATAATTTAATAAGTTTTGATGTTTTAATTAAAATGGTAAAACCTTTTATTTAAATAAAATTGGATATTAAATCCTTATTATTTTATTTAAACAAACCTTTACTATTTTTATCAAAACAAAATGTTTTAATTCAAAAGCTTGGCCAAGGTTTAATTTGGCTCTATAAAATAATCTTTATTTATAAATCTACCTTTTCTTTTGAAAACCAAATCTTTTATTAAAAGATCCAAAATAGCAATTTTAAATATTTTGAAGTTTATTGTTTATTTATATTTTTAAATCCCTTTAGGATTTTATTTGATCCAAATAGGTTTTGAAAGTTTCAAATTGGATTCAAAAGTTTCTTCTCACCCTAAAAATCATCAAAGTTTTATTTTTATTCATTTATTTTTCACATTACAAGATTTGGAAAATCTTGGGATGTGACATCTCCTCCTTGTACTTTCATGAATAGATCTTGTGAGGTCCGTTCATGATCAAGATCTAATCTATTTGTAATCGTGCATGTTGTGTTTGCTGGGATCCGATGGATATTGAGATTACTATGTTAGATTAATTAATGGTTTTGTCTATTTGATACTATCATGTCTGTGTTGTTTGTGATCTTACATGCTCTCTGTTGTTAGTAGCTATCTTGGCCAAGTAGTTGCTAGTGACTCCAAGAGATGGTATTTATGCTCGATAGTGGGTTCATGCCTCTAGTTTCCAAGGGAAGTGAGAGAAATCTCTTCGGTTGTAGATGTGTTGTTGCCACTATGGAGAAAACAACGGTCTCTTGTTCATGGAACAAGTGGATTGTTTACCTTACACACCTTGCTTAAAGCGGTTGTCTGTTGCTTGTAACTTAATACTAGAGGGGGTTCATATGATAACCTGAAGGTGGACTTCTAGTCATAGATGCAGTTGGATGGCGGTCTATGTATGTTGTTGTATTGACCAATATAATCTCATAGGATCTTTTTGTCTGGTATTGCATTGTTATGACTTGCTCAGTTCCTGTCAATTGCCCTGCTGTAATTTGTTTACCCTTCATGCCATGTTGTTTATCTAAGGAGAGAACCTCTAGTAAACTATGGATCCCTGTCCAATCTTTACCATTGGTACATCCTCCACTATTACATGTTTACTTGCTACAAACCATTACCTTCCACACCATACGTTTAATCCTTTGTTACAGCAAACCGGTGAGCTTGATAACCTCACTGATTCGTTGGGTCAAAGTCTTGAGTTTGTGTTGTGCAGCTTTCCCCGTTGCTTGCAACATCTTTGAGACGTTTCCTTCCTCCTACTGGTTCGATAACGTCGTTTACTTACTGAGGGAAAACTTGCTGCTGTGCTCATCACACCTTCCTCTTGGGATTGCCAATGAAGCGTTCCACGACAAGTGTTGGGCGTCATCAAGCTATTTTCTGGCACCATTGCCAGGGAGGTTTTGCTCCTTTTACCTTTCCTCCATGTCAAGCTCCATCAAAGATATTTTCTGGTGCCGTTGCGAGGGAGGCTAAGGGCGTCTTCACAAGGGGAGTCCTCCTCAACCTTTCTCTTTACCTTGTTTTTAGTTTGCTTAGTTTCTTTTGCTTGGTTTTGTTTGCCTATTTTCAAAAAACTCAAAAAAATTAGTTTAGTTTGGTTTGCTTTCTCTTTTCAAAAAAAAAACAAAAAATTTATTTCCTACTCTAGTTGGTGGTCTGTAACTGCCTTGCTTGGTCATGCTTTCTATCAATGGATGGTTTCTTTGAAACTAGTTCTTATTGGAAAGGTGGATTCACGTAAGAACAAAAGTATTATTATAAGGAACACCATTTGTCACAAAAAGGGAAACACTTATGGGAACAAATTGATAAGTTGAATACTATTGCTAGAGACGTGTGCTCTACTTATAATGATACTTATTGCTTTGATAAAGCTTGTTGCTATAGGAGGTATAAACACCTCCTTTTTCAATGTGAGTATAATTATAATATTACCATATCTTCTTATGTTAAAGGAAATTATGACTTTTATGATGTGGAACAAATTGAAGAATTTATTTCCTTCAAGGGTGCATTTGAACTTGCCAGTTTGCTTGAAAATACTGATGATGCACCTTATAAATATGAGGTTTATGAGATACTTAAATTTTGATTTTATAATTACAAGGAAGAAAATGTCTATGTTCTTGAATATTTTAATAGCTGATTTCCACAAATGGAAGAGTCTAATGCCTTGCAGGAGCCTATGGAAGAAGAAATTGTTAAAATTGGAAGATCATTAGATGAAAAAGAGGAGGAGAGTGATGAACAAAAGGAGGAAGAATGGATTATCTACCCATGTCTACCTTCTAATGAGAGTAACTCTTTATCTCTTACTTTATTTGATTGTCCCCCTTTCTTACCAAAGGAGGATGAATGTTATGTTCCTGTGGATCCTTCCGAAATATCTACTTTGAGTAAAACCTGTGAAGGTTTTAATCCCACTATTCTTGAGCTTGATAGAAATTATGTGTTTGTATATCATGAAAAGCATGCTTTATGTGATAGCTATATTGTTGAGTTTATTCATGAGGTTACTGAAAATTATTATGAGAGAGGAAAATATGGTTGTATATGTTTTCATGGTACTAAAACACCTCTCTATGTGCTGAAAGTTTTGAAGTTACTCTTGTTTCATCTTCCTATGCCTGTCACTTTGTTATTTGTGAATTTATTTGCATATAAGATTCCTATGAATAGGAAGTGGGTTAGACTTAAATGTGTTTTGAATTTGCTTCTTCATGCTCTCTTTTACTTCAATTTATTTTTCTTATGTGAGCATTTTCTCAAGCTATCAAGCCTAACTTAAAGGCGTTAAAGAAAAGTATTTATTGGGAGATAACCCAAGAGTTTCCTTGAGTCTTGGAAGTTATTACTTTAATAATGACCTCTCCTTATCCTTTTTGTTTGCTTTTTATGCCAAGAATGACCTCTAATGAGAGGGAAGTAACATTTGGGGAGTTGCTGTCCCGAAACAGTTTTTTGTGCTCCACCATAAAAAATCATAAGGAGTATCTGTAAGTATAATTGAGCTGAAAATTTATGAATAAATCCCTCAGTATGTTAGATAACTTCCGTTAGTTCAACACTTTTTTATTTGAGCAACATAAGGTCTTCTAAAAAATCGGTTTCTACCTACTGGTCTGTTTTGACAGATTTCTGCCATTATTTGCATTTGCTTCTTATTGATTCCTTTTTGGGTTCTTTTTGGGAAATTGAGCTTTTTGAGGGAATTTCTACAGTAGCTTGAGTTTTAAGTGAAAGTTTTTCTGTTCCAAAACTAAACCCCAAAGGTCTATTATCTTTTGAATACACTAATGTTGCTAATGAGATTGTGTGAAGTTTTGTATGAAGGAAAAAATTTCAGGTGTAGAGAGAGAGAATGATGTAATGAGATGAAGAATGGAAAAAAATCAATCTTGGGATGCCACCCCATGTCACCCCAAGAAATATTCAAGAGTTACAAGCGTCAAAGCTTGGGGATGCCCAAGGCATCCCCTTCTTCATCAATAAAAATTTCAGGTCTTTCTAGACAGTTCGTTTTTATTGTTTCATGCACAGTTGTGTTGTTCTTGGAGCGTCTTAGTTTTTGTTTTTGGTTTTTGTTTGCTTAGTTTGCTTGAATAAAGTTGGTTGATCACAACACACTCTTTTGGAGAGAGTCACACTCTGTTTTCATTGCCTAGAACACTCTAGTTTTCATTCTTATTGTTTAGTGAGTGTTCTCTTTTGCTAGCACTGTGTTTAGCCTTAGTTTTCTTATGATTTCTTCTTAGAAATTTTTAGTTATTCTTTGTGGATTTGTGATACAAGCTCACTGATATTTATTGATTATTATCTTTGTGAGTTGTTTCAAATAAGTCGATTGGTGTTGGAAAAGAGTACAAAGCTTCATGCTTAAGTGGTACAAAAGGGAGCTTGTTTTGACAATGGCTTGGACTTTATCATGTCATGCTAGATGTTTTTTTGACCTTATGCTTAGTGGTTATTGCTGTAACATGACTTGTTCCAAACAAATGGGACTGCTTAGTGTGCCTTGAAGGAATCATGCGTTGTTTTAGCATACAAAAGCATAGTATTGTGGTATTCTCCTTTGATGCTTTGTTTGGGTTGACTTGGCACATGCTCACACCATGTTATGACTATGAACAAGTCACCATAGCCTCTATGATCATTTAGTCCTTGCTTGTAGTACCATTATATGTTTTTATTAGTAATGTTTTGTCGCTCTACATGATTATGGCCATTATTGCTCTCTTAGTTGGCCGCTCTCCGTATTTTGCTAGCCTCCACTTGTATGAGTAAGCTCTACTCATGCATCCAACTCCCAAGAAACCAAGTTATTCCAATGTGTCCACTATAAATTCCTATGCATGGTGTGTTACACCATTCCAAGTATATTCTTGTTTTCATCTATCTTCCAATTAAAAAGTATTTTGTTATGTGAAAACTTAGTGATTAAAGCTCTCACAAACTTGATGGCACACTTTATATTCCTTTCCCCTAATAAACTTGAACCATTGTGTCGTCTATGTTGTATATGCTTGCACTTATACGTTGGAATTAGCAGAACCATGCTATCATGGGTAACGTTTTCAATATTGCACTTGTACTTTGTACACAGTTGATATCATGCTCTTTTGTCTATGGATGTCGCCGGTGTGAAATAAAGAGGAAGCTTGTAAGTCCATGGAGTTATGTATTTTGTGTTAGAGAAACACCTGGGCCGCTAGCCTAAGCCATGCCTAATCATGGTGGAAACTTGCAGCATCACCATAATGAGCAATCTGTGAAGCATCCTCAATAAAAATCTATTCACATAGTAAATAAAAAGATCGCTGGGATGCTCATTGTCTGCTTGCCTTGTCATTTTGGTTATGGGATAGCTCCTGTACCATGTGCAAGGGGTACCACATTGGCGGTTCTCTATGATACACATGTACTTACTATGACAAGAACTTATAGGTGACTAAAGTTGAGTAGCATGAGGTGCGGCCCTCATATTCAAGGGACATGAGATTGCCAACTTATACTTTGTCAAGCATATACTACATAGTTTATTCACTTTAACCTTAATCACTTCAAGATGCTTATGATAGGGGCAATGATGGCTGAAAGCTAACAAGTACCATAATTTTTGGAAGCTCTTTTTGAAACATGAAATCCCTATTTCCCTTTGTGAAGGGCCTTTATTCCACTATATATTGAGTCTCCACCTTCTACCTTTAGGCACCAGTTAAGAGAGCATAGTTGCCGTTCTTAGTTCTATGTGCATTGTCCCAAAACTTATTGATTGATGCATATTGTGATATTACTTGTTCTTGTGCTATCTGTATCTAGTCACTCTTATGTACTTTGAAGGTGTCCTATGCATTTATTTGCTATTCCATGAGGGACAAGCTGAATGCCACTATGCTATGTTTTCTGTATGTGAAACAAACAAACGTTTTTCAATGCATGTTATTCATGATTTTTGTTTGTAACCTTTCATGTTGCATGCATAGTTGCTTTGTCTTACTATTAGAACTCCATCTTTCATGCTCATGTTTAGAGTTCTTTGATCCCAGCTTTCAATGCTTGCAATTGGTTTGATCTTGATTGTGATGATGCATGTCACCTCAAAAATTATTCTTTTTATCACCTACCAACTCAAGGACGAGCATGAGTTAAGCTTAGGGATGCTTGATACGTCAGAAACGTATCTATAATTTTTGATGCGCCATGCTTGTTTAGTATCTACTTTGCTTTTCTTTGTCTACACTTTGAGGTGTTTTTATATCATTTCTGGATATAACCTATTAACAAGTTGCCACGGTGCCAGTTGCCTGTTTTCTTATGCTTTTGGTTCTAGAAAGGCATAAAATCAATATTCTCGGAATTGGACGGGACAAAATCCAAAGTCAATATTTTACCGTGGGCGACACGAAGCCAGAAGATGAGATGGAGAGGCGCCACAGGGCGACCAAACCCCCCTAGGTGCGGCTGGGCCCACCCCGTGCCTAAGTAGGGTGTGGCCCCCTTGGGGGCCCTCTTGCCTCGCCCCTTCGCCTATAAGAAGCCCTCGATACAGAAACCCTAGGCACCCGATCAAAACTTCACGAAACCTTCTGTAGCCCCCGCCACCATCGTCCCTAGATCAGGGGGGATCTGAAGTTCTTCCCGGCACCCTGCCGGAGGGGAGATCATCCCGGAGGCCTTCTTGTCCGGTATGATGCGTGAGTAGTTCCACCTTGGACTATGGGTCCGTGTAGTAGCTAGATGGTTGTATATCCTCCTTGTGCTTTCATGTATAGATCTTGTGAGCTCCGTTCATGATCAAGATCTAATCTATTTGTAATCATGCATGTTGTGTTTGCAGGGATCCGATGGATATTGAGATTACTATGTTAGATTGATTAATGGTTTTGTCTATTTGATACTATCATGTCTGTGTTGTTTGTGATCTTGCATGCTCTCCGTTGTTAGTAGCTATCTTGGCCAAGTAGTTTCTAGTGACTCCAAGAGGGGGTATTTATGCTCGATAGTGGGTTCATGCCTCTAGTTTCCAAGGTAAGTGACAAAAATCTCTTCGGTTGTAGATGTGTTGTTGCCACTAGGGAGAAAACAACGGTCTCTTGTTCATGGAACAAGTGGATTGTTTACCTTACACACTTTCCTTAAAGCAGTTGTCTGTTTCTTGCAAATTAATACTGGAGGGGGTTCGGATGATAACCTGAAGGTGGACTTATAGTCATAGATGCAGTTGGATGGCGGTCTATGTTTATTGTTGTATTTCCCAATCGAATCCCATAGGATCTTTTTGTTTGGTATTGCATTGTTATGCCTTGCTCAGTTCCTGTCAATTGCCTTGTTGTAATTTGTTTACCCTTCATGCCATGTTGTTTATCTAAGGAGATAACCTCTAGTGAACTATGGATCCCGGTCCAATCTTTACCATTTATACATCCTCCACTATTACCTGTTTACTTGCTGCAAACCATTACCTTCCACACCATACGTTTAATCCTTTGTTACAGCAAACCGGTGAGCTTGACAACCTCACTGATTCATTGGGACAAAGTCTTGAGTTTGTGTTGTGCAGGTTTTCACGTTGCTTTCAACACCTTTGAGATGTTTCCTTCCTCCTACTGGTTCGATAACCTCGGTTTCTTACTAAGGGAAAACTTGCTGCTGTGCTCATCACACCTTCCTCTTGGGGTTTCCAACGAAGCGTCCCACGACAAGTGTTTAGCATCATCAGATACCTACACACTTAAACAACCCGCATAATTCATGGATAAAAATCAAGTGATCACCAGTGTGGACAGTTCCCTCCCCAAAATAATAATTACCCATAACACGATCAACAATATTTGTAGGTATATTAAAAGGATCTATCTCAACAGATGGTGGTTCATCTACTACCCTAACAGTGATAGTAGTTTTCCCAAACAGAAAACCAAGTGGGTTATCCATATTGGAAACAGAGTAACAAGCAGTAACAAAAAGCAATACTCACAGTAGAAGTTTCCTTTACCAGTTCCACTCTTCAATAGCGCTTCACGCCCTGGCAACGACGCCAGAAAATAGTCTTGATGACCCACAAGTATAGGGGGTGTATCGCAGTACTTTCGATAAATAGAAGTGTCGATCCCAACAAGGAGCAGAAGGTGTTGACTAGTGGTATGGAGCAGGAAATCTCTGTAAATACTTAACAAACGTATTTTTACGGGTTTTCTGATAAAGCAACAAAACAAAGTGCAAGTAATAAAGACAACGAACAACTGCAGCAAGTGGCCCAATCCTTTTTTAGCAAAGGACAAGATGGTGAAAATACTCATAAGGACCAAACATTCTCGAGGACACATGGGAGTTCTGTCTAGTGCTTTCGCTTCAAATAGCTAAGTACTCTTCTTTGGTGTTGTAAGTGTTGTGTGGGTGACCTGTGCTAATGTACCGAACTTACTTGGACTAATACATACTTGTGATTAAACCCCTACAAGCATCCGCAACTACAGGAAAATAATTAAGATATAAACCTAACCACAGCCTTAAACTCTAAGATCCTACAATCCCTTGTGCAAAGGTGTCCTAACGGGGGTTCAGGTTTCTGTCACTCCGGAAACCCCCCCACAATTAGTATACAAATACACAATGCATTCCCCTAGGCCCATAAATGGTGAAGTATCATGTATTCGATGTTCACATGACACCACTAGAAGAATAGCACCCCAACTTAAATACTAAACCATTGAATAATAACTCAACACAAATCCACTACTAACAACATGACTTCTCCCATGTCGTCAAGAACTAGACGAACTACTCACAAGACATCATATGGATCAATATCAAAGATAATATGGTGATGGATAACAATCTGAATATAAACAATAATCCAATGGTTCCACTCACAAGCTTCAACTACAATAGTAATCAACGCCGGGAAAGTTTCCCCTAAGAACTAAAGCAATATCCAACACAATTGTTACAGCGGGATGGAGTGATGATGATGGTACTGGTGGATATAATGGTGTGGATGATGATGATCCCAATGAAGCCTAGCTTGACGATGGTGTAGATGGCGATGATCTCCCTGTAGGGTTCACAGCATAGAAAACAAAAATTTTCCTACGATGTGAACTATATACCAAGATCTATCTACTAGATACAAACAACGGGCGGATGTATATCCGTAGAGAACATACCCTTGAAGACCGAAAAAGCTTAACGAGTTCAACTCGTGGTTGATGTAGACGATCTCTTGCCGATCTCAAGATCGAGAGGAAGTCCTAGCGTCAAATCAGCAAGCATCCGTGCTCGCACACACGCTCGAGGCACCGAGCAACCTCCGCCTCCTCGCTCCAGCGATGCAGCGGAAGCACAACTCTTTCTTGCCGAATAGCCACTGGAACATGTATCTCGCTAGTCCGAGACCATGGGGATAAATTCTAGAGGGAGAGATCCTTCACGAGGAGGTGTGAGAGACAAGTGAGGAGGGGCCTTTTATAGGAGGAGGGGGGACTCTAAGGGGTGGCGGCGCATGGGGCTGCCCCTTGCCTCCCTCTTCATGTGGGTGGACACTCCACTCACAAATCTCCTTTAAATTCCCTCCACTCAAAAGTCCACTCAAATTCCCATTAAATTTCCACCAAATTTAATGCAAACTCTCATTAAATAAAACTCTTTATTTTATTCAGAATTTTTCAATTACTTTAATGACAAACATTCACAAATAACCCCTTGCTAGAATTCTATTTCACATGCATAACCACTTTATGCAATTTCACCCGAAAACCTGTTTGGTATCTAGTGAAATAAATTCTGCGCTTGTTCATTCTTTTCGGCATGAAACATTTGCTCCAATTGGATGTCGGTGTCTCTTAAGTGTGTCACCCTTCGGTTCATGAATAATGCAGACATGATCGAGACCCTCTCGGATCAATAATCGAAGCGGATCCGAGACCCATACTGACTCCCACACATTCAACGATGACTTTCTTGTGATCGTCGGAACCTTTTACGCTAGTATCTTAATCCCTTTGTTTCACGATATATTACATGTCCGAGATTCGATCATCGGTATCTCCATACCTAGTTTGATCTCGTTACCGACATGCACTCTTTTCTCGTTCCTGTGATATAATATTCTAGTGATCAAATCACTTGCTTGCAAGCTAAGCAATGTGATATCACCTAGATGGCCCAGAGTATATCTATCCGTCATCGGGATGAACAAATTCCACTCTCGATCCATGAGCCTCAACATAACACTTTATTAGTTCTGAATCCATCTTTATAATCACCCTGTTACGGTGTGACGTTTGATGTTATCAAGAAACTCTTCCAGTGTTAGTGATTGACATGATCTCATGGTCTAAGGATTAGGATCACTTCGTAAGTTGTTATAGCAATATAAAGTCAATGACTTTGATCGTAATGCTATACTTCGGATGAATGTTCATCACACCATTACACTAATGTTGTGATCCCGTTATTAACAACATCCAATGTCCATGATCAGGAAACCTTGATCATCTTGTTAATCAACGAGCTAGTTTATGAGAGAGGCATAACTAGGAACTTTCTGTTTGTTTATTAAACACACATGTATTAACGTTTCCGTATTAATACAATTATAGCATGCAAAATAAACATCTATCATATACTTGGAATATACATAATAAACACTTTATTATTGCCTCGGGGCATATTCCTTGATCTCCCACTTGCACTAGAGACAATAATCTAGTTACATAGTGATAAATCTAACATCCATTGAGTTCTGGTGTTGATCATGTTTTGCTCTAGGGAGAGTTTTAGTCAACGGATCTGCTACATTGAGATCCGTATGTACTTTACAAATCTTTATATCTCCATCCTTGACATGCTCGCCGATGGAGTGAAACCGGCGCTTAATATGCTTGGAATGCTTGTGAGACCTTGGCTCTTTGGCATTGGCAATGGCACCATTGTTGTCACAACAGATCACCATTGGGTCCAACGCGTTTTCCACCACTCCTAGTTCGGATATGAACTCCTTCATCCAAACTGCTTCCTGAGTCGCTTCTGAAGTAGCAACATATTCGGCCTCTGTTGTTCATCCCGCTACCACAGGTTGTTTGGAGCTCCTCCAACTAACCGCTCCGCCATTCATGAGAAATACGTATCCTGAGTGAGACTTAGAGTCATCCGGATCGGTGTCAAAGCTAGCGTCGACATAACACTTAGCGACGAGCTCTTCTTCACCTCCGTATACAAGAAACATATCCTTAGTTCTTCGTAAGTACTTAAGGATATTCTTGACCGCTATCCAGTGTTCCGAACCTGGATCCGATTGGTACCTACTAGTCAAACTAATAGCATGTGCTACATCCGGTCTTGTACATAGCATGGCGTACATTATAGAGCCTATGGCTGAAGCATAGGGGACTTTGTCCATTATCTCTCTTTCTTCCGCCGAAGCCGGACTTTGAGTCTTACTCAATGTCTTGCCTTGCAACATAGGTAAAAACCCCTTCTTACTTCCGTCCATTTTAAACTTCTTTAAAATCTTATCAAGGTATGTACTTTGCGATAGCCCTATTAGGCGCCTAGATCTATCTCTATAGATCTTTATGCCTAATATGTATTACGCTTCACCTAGGTCCTTCATTGAAAATTTGTTGTTTAGATAACTTTTAACACTGTTTAAAAGATCTATATCATTTCCGATCAATAATATTTCATCCACATATAATATCAGAAATGCCACATTGCTCCCACTCACTTTCTTGTAAATACAAGCTTCTCCATAAGTTTGGACAAATCCAAACTCTTTGATCACCTCATCAAAGCAGAGATTCCAACTTCGTGATGCTTGCTTCAATCCATAGATGGATCACTGAAGCTTGCACACCTTGTTAGCATCCTTAGGATCGACAAAACCCTTTGGTTGTATCATATACAACTCTTCTTCAATATTACCATTGAGAAACGGTTTTGACATCCATCGCCATATCTCATAATCGAAATATGCAGCAATTTCTAACATAATCCTAACGACTTTAGCATCGCTACGGAGAGAAAGTCTCATCGTAGTCAACTCCTTGAATTTGTCGAAACCCCTTTGCGACAAGTCGAGCTTTATAGACGGTCACATTACCATCAAGACGCTTTTCCTTTTGAAA
The DNA here is from genome assembly GCA_030063025.1 of Avena longiglumis. Taxonomy (NCBI): domain Eukaryota; kingdom Viridiplantae; phylum Streptophyta; class Magnoliopsida; order Poales; family Poaceae; genus Avena; species Avena longiglumis. The sequence continues at coordinate 139,276,646 of CP125978.1, read as the reverse complement.
ATCCATTTGTTCTCCACGGCCTTTCGGTCATGAGGTAATTCCACCAAGTTCCAAACTTGATTTTCATACATGGATTCCATCTCGATTTCATGGCTTCTAACCATTTGTTGGAATCCGGCTCATCATTGCTTCTTCATACGTCGTAGGTCATCATTTTCATCAACCATGAAATTCATGACAGATTTCCGACAGCTCGAGCCGCACGCGTCTGCTTGACTGCGAGGTTCGTAGTACTCTCTTCGGAGTTTCATGATCATTATCATTAGTTCCCTCTTCAACAGTGGAGCCAACTCCGAGCAACTTCCGGTGCGCTACTCGCCATACTTTGAAGAGAAGGTTCCACAACCTCTTCGAGTTCTACCTTCCGACTACTCACACCTTTCGCGAAACTCTTTCTATAAAGGATCCATTCTTGGCAACAAAAACCTTGCCCTCGGATTCGTGATAGAAGGAATACCCAATAGTTTCTTTAGGGTATCCTATGAAGACGCATTTTTCCGCTTTGGGTTCGAGTTTATCCGGTTGAAGTTTCTTCACATAAACATCGCATCCCCAAACTTTAAGAAATGAGCCTTAGGTTTGTTTCCAAACCACAATTCATACGGTGTCTTTTCAACGGATTTAGATGGTGCCCGATTTAAAGTGAATGCACAGCTTTCTAGTGCATAACCCCAAAATGACAACGACAAGTCCGCGGAGACATCATAGATCGAACCATATCTAATAAAGTATGATTACGACATTCCGACACACCATTTCGCTGTGGTGTTCCCGCAGGTGTGAGTTGTGAAACAATTCCACACTCTTTCATGTGAGTGCTAAACTCGTAACTTAGATACTCACCTCCACGGTCGGACCAGAAATTTGATCTTTCTATTACGATGATTTTCCACTTCATTCGAAATTCCTTGAACTTTTCAAAGGTTTCAGACTTGTGTTTCATCAAGTAGATATAACCGTATCTACTCAAATCATCCATGAAAGTAACAAAATAACGATATCCACCTCGCGCCGACACACTCATTGGACCACATACATCGAATGTATGATTTCCAATAAATCCGCCTGCTCCATTGAACCGAAAACGCGTTTCTAGTCATCTTGCCCATAAGGCATGGCTCACATGTATCAAATGATTCATAATCAAGTGATTCCAAAAGTCCATCCGAATGGAGCTTCTTCATACGTTTAACGCCAATATGACCTAGACGGCAGTGCCACATATATGCGGATATATCATCATTAAGTTTAATCCTTTTAGCATCAACATTATGAATATGTGTAACATTATCATCGAGATCTAATAGAAATAAACCATTCATCATCGGTGCATGACCATAAAAGATTTCATTCATATAAATGGAACAACCATTGTTCTCGGATTTAAATGAATAACCACTTCGCATCAAACACGATCCAGATACAATGTTCATGCTCAGTGCAGGCACCAGATAACATTTATTCAAGTTTATAACTAATCCCGACGGCAAGTGGAGAGGCAGCGTTCCGACAGCGATCACATCAACGCTTGATCCATTGCCGACACGCATCTTGACCTCACCCCTTGCTAGCGGTCGCTTGTTCCGCAGCCCCTGATTCGAGTTACAAATATTAGCAACTGAACCGGTATCAAATACCCAGGTGCTACTGCGAGCACTAGTCAAGTACACATCAATAACATGTATATCATATATACCTTTGTTTGCCTTGCCGGCCTTCTTGTCTGCCAGATACTTGGGGCTTCCAAAGGCGATCCCCTTACAATAGTAGCACTCGGAATCAGACTTAGGTCCAACTCGGGGTTTCTTTTCAGGCGCGGCAACAGGCTTGCCGCCCTTACTTCCCTTCCGTTTTCCCTTCTTGTCTTTCTTGAAACCAGTGTTCCTATTGATCATCAACAATTGATGTTCGTTTTTGATCTCCACTTCTGCAGTTTTAAGCATTGACAGAAGCTCGGGGAGAGACTTCTTCATGCCTTGCATATTATAGTTCATCACGAAGCTCTTATAGCTAGGTGGCAGAGACTGCAGAACACAATGGATGCCTAAGTCAATGGGAATCGATATTCCCAAGGACACAAGATTATCGGCGTAACCCGACATCTTGAGTACATGCTCACTAACGGAGTTGTGCTCTTCCATCATGCAGCTAAAGAACTTTTCTGAAGCGTTGTAGCTCTCTACAGAAGCATGTGTGTCAAAAATAATTTTCAACTCACCCATTTTATCAAATGCATTGCCGTTTTCGAAACGCTTTCGAAGTTCCGGCTCTAGCCCATACAATATGCCGCAATGAACTAAGTTGTGGTCCTCCTGACGAGTCTGATAGACATTCTTCTGCTCGTCAGGGGCATCATCTAAAGGTGGGGGGCCTAACGGCGCTTCTAGCACATATTGCTTTTGTGCAGCAGAGAGGAGAATCCTCAAATTCATGGCCCATTCGGTAAAGTTGCTACCGTTCGTTGCTAGTTTCTCTTTCTCCATGAACACATTGAAATTAAAAGCAGGTGGTGCCATCTACAACAGAATTTGTAAAGTTTAGACTAAGTGTATGATAGATTGAGTTCAACTAATCTATATTACGAATGAACTCCCACTCAAAACGACATCCCTCGTGCCCTTTTGGTGATTACATGAACCAAATCCACTACACCAAGTCCGATCATCACGTGAGTCGGTATAGCTTCAAAGGCGAGCATCAAATGGGCATCATATCAACTATATGACTCATGCTTAACCTTTCGGTCCGTGTTCCGAGGCCATGTCTGTACATGCTAGGCTCGCCAAGTTAGAACCTTAGTATTCGCGTGTAATCGCTTTTACACCCGAAATATGGTCGTGGATCCAAGAACACCCGATCATCACATGATGTCTTGGAGCGACGAAAACATAATCGGTGCATACTAAAGGAAGAACACATTCTTATCTTGATATTTAAATGAGGGATCATCTTATTATGCTAACAAAGCGCTAAACAAGCAATATAAGATGCTATCAAACATCATATGTTTATTAGTGAAATTATATGGTTCCCGCAGATGATCTCTATCATGTGCATCGTGGTATGATCACTATCATACCTATATGTGTAAATCCAAGGTCTATGGATTTTACACGCTATGTGTGTTGTAAGAGTATCATCTCATACTTCTACTTACAACACTACCATATCATAACACTAGCCCAAAGAACAATCTAAACTAGACGCCTCTAATTTATCCATTGCAAGTTTTACGTGGCTTAGGGCTTTCGAGATAGAACCGTTCTTACCTACGAACATGAACCACAACGAGGATAATCAAATTGTTGACAACTAGCTTGCAAAATATATATTGACTATAGTAGGAGAGAGACACCGCTAGCCACTTATGCAAACTAGTTGCATGTCAAGCGTGGAACAGGTCTCATGTGCGAGGACATGTAAAGTTTGTCCGGCCGCTTCATCCCACTATGCCACCAATATCCAAAATTACAAAAAGGAGCAACAACATGATCATCATCCCACATACTCATATGTGTACTACCCGTAAAGTATCTACGCATAGATCCGGCTCTGATACCACTGTAGGGTTCGCAACATAGAAAACAAAAATTTTCCTACGATGTGAACTATATACCAAGATCTATCTACTAGATACAAACAACGGGCGGATGTATATCAGTAGAGAACATACCCTTGAATACCGACAAAGCTTAACGAGTTCAACTCGTGGTTGATGTAGACGATCTCTTGCCGATCTCAAGATCGAGAGGAAGTCCTAGCCGCAAATCAGCAGATCCGTGCTCAGACACACGCTCGAGGCACTGAGCAACCTCCGCCTCCTCGCTCCAGCGATGCGGAAGCACAACTCTTTCTTGCCGAATAGCCATCGGGAACATGTATCTCGCTAGTTCGAGACCATGGGGGATAAATTCTAGAGGGTGAGAGAGATCCTTCACGAGGAGATGTGAGAGACAAGTGGGGAGGGGGGCTCCTTTTATAGGAGGAGGGGGAACTCCAAGGGGTGGCTGCGCATGGGGCTGCCCCTTGCCTCCCTCTTCATGTGGGTGGACACTCCACTCACAAATCTCCTTTAAATTCCCTCCACTCAAAAGTCCACTCAAATTCCCATTAAATTTCCACCAAATTTAATGCAAACTCTCATTAAATAAAACTCTTTTATTTTATTCAGAATTTTGTCAATTACTTTAATGACAAACATTCACAAATAACCCCTTGCTAGAATTCTATTTCACATGCATAACAACTTTATGCAATTTCACCCGAAAACCTGTTTCGGTATCTAGTGAAATAAATTCCTGCGCTTGTTCATTCTTTCGGCATGAAACATTTTCTCCTAATGGATGTCGGTGTCTCTTAAGTGTGTCACCCTACGGTTCGTGAATAATGCAGACATGATCGAGACCCCTCTCGGATCAATAATCGAAGGGATCCGAGACCCATCGACTCCCACACATTCAACGATGACTTTCTTGTGATCGCCGGAACCTTTACGCTAGTATCTTAATCCCTTTGTTTCACGATATATTACATGTCCGAGATTCGATCATCGGTATCTCCATACCTAGTTTGATCTCGTTATCGACATGCACTCTTTTCTCGTTCTGTGATATAACATTCTAGTGATCAAATCACTTGCTTGCAAGCTAATCAATGTGATATCACCGAGAGGGCCCAGTATATCTATCCGTCATCGGATGAACAAATTCCACTCGATCCATGAGCCTCAACATAACACTTTATTAGTTCTGAATCCATCTTTATAATCACCTACGTTATGTGACGTTTGATGTTATCAAGAAACTCTTCGGTGTTAGTGATTGACATGATCTCATGGTCTAAGGATTAGGATCACTTCGTAAGTTGTTATAGCAATATAAACTCAATGACTTTGATCGTAATGCTATACTTCGGATGAATGTTCATCACACCATTACACTAATGTTGTGATCCCGTTATTAACAACATCCAATGTCCATGATCAGGAAACCTTGATCATCTTGTTAATCAACGAGCTAGTTTATGAGAGAGGCATAACTAGGAACTTTCTGTTTGTTTATTAAACACACATGTATTAACGTTTCCGTATTAATACAATTATAGCATGAAAAATAAACATCTATCATATACTTGGAATACCCATAATAAACTCTTTATTATTGCCTCTCAGGGCATATTCCCTTCACTCCCCTCTCGGGGAAGGAATTTCCCCGACAGAAATCTTTCTGCCGGAGAGATCTTTCTGTCAACACCCGGATTTTTAATCCCAGATGCCTGTTATGCCATACATCGCAATCCCAGGATTACCATTTTTGCGAGACATAACAGAATTGCATACCACAGTACATCATCCATTACAAACCATACATAAGGTCTTACACAACTAAGCTTCTCATGATCCAGTTCTTAATACAACTCAAGCAGCGGAAATACGTAATAATAACGATAGGGTAGGCGAAGCTCCATCTTTGGGGTCACAGGCAATGCTGACGATGGGAGATGATCCTAGTTGTCGTAACCTTCCTGGGTTCCATCCTCCAGGTACTCCTCTTCATAGTCTGGCCATGGGAATAGCCAGGGACAAAGCCATGAGTAATCTTTAAGTACTCGCAAACTAATACTAACAAGTGAAGGGGGGTTTTTGTAGTAGTACACTGAGCTCTAGGGTTGTTTTGCAAAAAGCCAGATTTACATCTACTAAGTTCAGAAATAAGAAAAGCTATTTGAAATTTTATAACACCTAAGTGGGAACTTGTATATCATGCCACAACTCTGTTGTGGTCAAGTCAAAGTCTCAATTCATTTCATAAGTCATTTTTAAAACATCTGACGGGGGAACAGTATGGCCACTCCAATTGTCCATAACCGCGGACGCGGCTATTCAAATAGTTTGACACTCTGCAGAGATTGTACACTTTCACCACAACATTCGATACATCCGTCAGGAACAAATCCTGAATTCACCATACTCAGTATGCGGATAATCAATCCTAACCTTTCAATTACACTCCCTAGTACAAGCACCTCTCCTGTGAGTTTGGCCTCCCAACCATGACCAACTGTCATCTTGGGTACTGCACAGGTGGACAATCTTCACAAGGTAGCCTCAGCTCAGACCTTGGCCGTGAGGGAACTAATACTAAGGTATATAAGTTTCCAGTCAAGCCCTACCCAATTCTCGGGTATTGTGGTTGTACGGTAAAATTGGAATGGTATCGCATCCAGACAACCATCAGTTTTATAAAGGGATAAGGCTCATGCCTCAACATTTTCATCACCATAAATCATCTGGTGTTTGGAAACACATGTCCAAAACATCTCAATAGAATGATCCATCATTCCAAGGTTTTCATAACCATTTTTCCACCAAGTATTCCCATCTAAGTTGATCGGGTTTTATGCTTAGCACTAGCATCTATAAGTGGGGGTAAGTACTAATGAGGGGTGGTAAACTAGTGGAGTTTAACTAAGTTCAATCTCATGACTTAGGATGACATAAAGATTATCTAGCTTAGGCCAAAATTTATGCTCTTTATGCAACCTTCAATTATCTTTCTAGTATCTATAATTCACTTAAGTAAACTCTAAGTAATAGCTTTGATAAAGAAATAAAGTATAAAGCTTGCAAGTAAAACTAGGATTGGTTTATCAAGTGGTTATGATCATATATGCTTAAGGCATATAGTTGGCATGGTAACAAGCAAGTATTTGCTTGCATAGGTATAGTATCTTGCAAGTGTTAACTTGCACAATCAACTAGTAGTATTAGGCTTGCATAGGTAAAGTATATTGCAAGTGTTAGCTTGCACAAATATCAGTATAAGCTTGCTAAATTTCAAGTGTTAGCTTGCCTTTTGCAGAGCAGTGGTTGAAGTTCTCCTCGGCTTCTTCTTCGTAGTATCCTCCTTCCTCGTATCCTTGGTCGGTACTAGCGTCTATAAATAAATACGAGGTACACAATCACCAAACAATACTTAACTAATTTTCAATCATCACACAAAAGGGTCCTATAGATGATCTAGCATCATCACTAACATTACAAGATTAAAGCTTAGTTTAATTCCTTTTATTTTTAGAAAAGTAATTTCTACTCATTGAAAAACTACTTAAGATTTAATATTCTCCAAACCAAACATGGGATCATGTTGACACATGTCATCACCACATATTTTAGTCCATGGGAATGTGATTTAAAGTGGTGTCACAATTTAATAAGGTTTAACCCTTTTATTTTACTTAAATAAAGTGACTAGAAATGCCTATGTGGCATTCTTTTATTACTTGAACATTATTTCTGTAAGTAAACCCAAATTTTTTTATTTCTTCTGAAAGGTATGATCAAATGTGATTTTTGAGAGTTGGAATCAACTCCAAAGCTTTTATGGTTTAAATTTGAAAAATGTTTAAATGCAGAAAAGGTTCCGCCTTGTTATTTTTACCAAGGGTGATCTACAGATCCAAATGATTTAAATCCAATGGGCTTGGATTCAGCATTTCAAGACCTTTCTAACAAAATTGGTTTCATTCAATTTGGTTTACTGAATCGATCTGGGTTGATTTTTGAAACTAGGTACAGAACCGTGTTTGAATTAAAATGGAAAAAGTTAAATTCAAATGACTGGGCTGCGCGGGAACTGCTAATGGGCCGGCCCAGTGTCACTCATGCTGAGGCTCAATCGACAGGTTCCACCAGTCAGTGGCTCTTTAAACGCGAAGCGGTACGGGGCAATCTCATCCGCACGATATAAGTCTAATCGAACGGCTGCTACTCATCATCCACGTCGGGCTGCGCCGGCGAGACAGAAACCTAACGCGACAGGTGGGGGTCGTCGGGTGCTCACCGGGCTCAGGCAAGGGTCGGCGAGGCGGGCGAACGATGAAGTCGACGATGGCGAACCTCCTGGTACCGGCAGCTTCTCTTGGGGTGGACGAAATCGACGACGTCCTTCTTCTCCAGAGGCGGCCTGCTCCGGCCAAATTCCAGCGATGCGCTGCTCGCCTTGCTCCGAGAACGGGGTGGAACGATCAGTGAGGAGAGGGGAGTGAGATGGTGTGAAGAGTTTGAGCGGGGGAGGCCTCTATTTATAGTCTCGACGACGAGACCAAACGGAATGGGCAGGCGACGGTGGCGACATGGCTATGGGCTGCTAGAGGCATGGCCGGCGGTGGCGATCGTTCGGTGGTCTCTTGGCGATGCTCTAAGGCTTTAATGCGCGTGTAGGGGCAGGACATGTGATGCTCTGCGTGGCAGAGGCGGCGTCTTCGACGGCGAGCGGTGGCTGTGAGGCATGGGGAGGCGAATGGGGATGTCTGGCGGTCTCCTGGGATGGTGGTGATCGTGTATGCACGCAGCGAGGGCGGCGCGTGGTTTGTGGGCGTGTGTCGAGGGTGGTGCTCTGGCGCACGCTCGGCATGGTTGCTGGCGAGATTGGCATGGTCTGTGCGTGTGGTCCAGGGGCTGGCAAGGTTCGAGCGCTAGACAGGGGGTGGTGATGGACGGTGGGCTGTGTCCTAGACATGCTGTTTAGGGTTTGTGCTTGCTCTGGCTAGCTAGCTATGGTCGGCTGTCAAGGGGTGCTCCGGTTGGCATGGCATGGGGCAAAGGGTAGGGGCTAGGGTTTGTCCAAGCACTGGTTGGCACTGAGGGAGACAAAGGTGATCGATGGTGAAAATTTCTTAGCCAGATTACTGCTCAAAACAGTGAAGTTAGGCCGGTTTGATTTGTTGCCTCCAAGTGTTTGATGAAATGTCCGCAAGAACTCAAGTTTTGAATTTAGAAAATATTTTTGGTGGGTGTGCTAGGTTGGTGCTGGTGAGTCTGCAGATGCTTGGGTTTTGAAAGTTGAGCTTGTTTGAGTGGTTTTTGAAAAAGTGGGATCTTCCCATATGGTATAGATTCAATTTTAAACTGTCCTTTAAACTATGCATTCAAATGTTTATGGATGATCACAAGGTGGGCCTTGATACTTTGTTATGAGTACTATCAAGGGGTGCAAAGATCCAAACAAGTTTCTGTTAAGTTCTGAAAGTTAGAGACATCCAAAGTAGGCATGGGAGTTAATTTGGCCAAAGTGACCATTCACTCATTTTGTTTGTTTTGATTTATTTGTCTTTGGAAAAAGTGTGGGGATTGTTTAGAGGAGGATTATTTCACCTAAGAATCATTTTACAATCAAAGAAACACATAAACAAGGCAATTCAAAAGAATTCAAAATGGGATGCATACACACATGCATGCTTTCATATTTTTATTTAGAAAAGTTTTTGTTAACCCTAATTTTGAAGATTAGAGTTTGATGATCCAAGTTTAGTATTTTTGGGATGTTACAAACCTTCCCCCCTTAAACAAAATCTCGTCCCGAGTTTTGAAAAAGGACGAAAATATTACCTAGGATTTGAAAAGATCGGGAAACTCCGTCCTGATGTGATCTTCGCACTCCCAGGTAGCTTCCTCTTCTGTGTGGTTGATCCACTGAATCTTAAGAAACTTTATGCTTCGGGTTCTGGTGGTTCAGAAAGCTTCTTCCGAAATACGGATGGGTACTTCTGGATAGGTCAGGTCATCGTTGATCTCTATGGTCCGGTGATCAATATTCTTGAACACTCCAGTCTTCTCCGGGACTTCGAGACACTTGCGAAGTAATGTGATATGGAACACATTGTGCACGGCTGAAATCTCTTCGGGTAGTTCCAATTGATACGACACTTCTCCTCGACGGTTCAGAATTTTGAAAGGTCTGATATATCTGGGGGCTAACTTTCCTTTGAGTTGGAAACGCTGCATTCCCTTCAATGGAGACACTTTCAGATATACAAAATCTCCTATGTTGAAGGCGAGGTATCGACGTCTCTTGTCGGCGTAACTCTTCTGTCTGGACTGGGCTGCCTTGAGGTGCTCATGAATCTTGTGAACCTTCTCTTCTGCTTCTTGTAGGATATCGGGTCCGAAAATCTGACTCTCTCCTACTTCCGACCAGTTCAAAGGGGTGCGACACTTCCTTCCGTACATGAATTCAAATGGGGCCATTTGCAAACTAGCTTGATAACTATTGTTGTACGAAAATTCTGCAAACGGCAGGCAGTCTTCCCACTTGGATCCATATTCTAACACACATGCTCTCAGCATATCTTCGAGTATTTGATTTACTCGCTCCGTTTGTCCGTCGGTCTGAGGGTGATACGCGGTGCTGAAATCTAGGCGGGTTCCTAAACCTTCTTGAACTTTCTTCCAGAATCTCGAGGTAAACTGAGTTCCTCGATCCGATACGATGTTCTTGGGGACTCCATGCAAACTGACGATTCTAGCGATGTATAACTCTTCTAGCTTTGAACTCTGATATGTGGTCTTGACGTGTAAGAAATGGACGACTTTGGATAATCAGTCAACTATGACCCAGATGGAGTCATTTCCCCTACTAGAAGTAGGCAATCCGGTGATAAAGTCCATTCCAACGGAATCCCATTTCCATTCCAGAATCTGCAAGGGTTGCAACAATCCAGCGGGTCTTTGGTGTCCGGCCTTGACTCGTTGACATATATCACACTTGGTGATATAGCTTCCGATTTCTCTCTTCATCTTATGCCACCAAAATTGCTCCTTCAAATCTTGATACATCTTAGTTCCTCCGGGGTGGATAGAATAAAGAGTATCATGAGCTTCCTTCAAAATAACTTCTTTCAACTCAGAATCTGCTGGTACACAAAGGCGTCCTTTGTACCACATAACTCCTTCTTCGTCTTCGGTGAATCCGGGTACTTTGCCTGTACCAATACGACGCTTGATTCCTTCAATACTAGCATTTCCGTTATGCCCTCTTTGATCTGGCTGATCAAAGTGGGTTGAAGTTCTATGCTAGCCAAAAATCCTTCACTCACTAATTCCATTCGAAAATCTTCCATCTCTCTGTGCAAACTTGGTTGCTCCTTCAAAATCATGGAGTTCAAGCGACACAGCAATCTGCTAAGGGCATCTGCTACCATGTTGGCTTTACCAGGGTGATAGTGAATGTCCAGATCGTAATCCTTGATTAACTCAATCCATCTTCTCTGCCTCATATTCAACTCCTTCTGAGTGAATATATACATCAGGCTCTTGTGATCCGAATAAATCTCACAACGATTTCCCATTAGGTAATGCCTCCATGTATTCAGGGCTAGAACTACGGCTGCGAGTTCGAGGTCATGGGTTGGGTAATTTTGCTCATGTTGTTTCAGTTGTCGAGATAGATAAGATATAACTTTTCCTTCTTGCATTAGCACACATCCGAGACCTATCTTGGATGCGTCACAATACACGTCGAAGGGCTTCGTGATATCCGGCATGATTAGGATTGGGGATGAAATCAATCTCCTCTTGAGTTCTTGAAAACTCGCTTCACATTTTTCGGTCCATTCAAACTTCTTGTCCTTCTTTAGAAATTGGGTCATGGGTCTGGCGATACTCGAGAATCCTTCTACGAACTTGCGGCAGTATCCCGCCAATCTGAGAAATGCACGAACTTTGGTTTGAGTGGTTGGGGCTTGCCAATCTTCGACATCTTTCACTTTTGCAGGATCAACAGCAATCCCTCCGGCTGATACAATGTGACCGAGGAATCCTACCTCCTGTAACCAGAATTCACATTTGCTAAACTTGGCATACAGCTGATGCTCTCTAAGGGTTCCAAGAATGGTCCTTAGGTGTAGCTCATGTTCTTCTTCCGATTTGGAATAAATCAGAATGTCATCGATGAAAACAACGACAAACTTATCCAGGAAGTCCATAAAAATTTTATTCATGAGATTCATGAAATAAGCAGGGGCATTGGTTAATCCAAAGGACATAACGGTATACTCGTATAATCCATATCTGGTGGTAAAGGCAGTCTTTGGAATATCCTCTGCACGAATTTTGAGTTGATGATAACCAGTCCTAAGATCAATCTTAGAAAACACTTGGGCACCGGTCAACTGATCAAACAAATCTTCTATCTTGGGCAAGGGTTACTTGTTTTTGATGGTGACATCATTCAACTTCCGATAATCCATACACAAACGGTTACCTCCATCTTTCTTGTCCACAAACAAAACAGGTGATCTCCATGGTGACGCACTTGGTTGAATCAATCCAATTTCCAGCATGGCATCCAGTTGCTTCTTCAGTTCTTCTAGTTCCGACGGGTTCATACTATATGGTCTCTGGGCTATGGGTCCTGTTCCGGGGATTAGTTCGATGATAAACTCGATATCCCGATCTGGGGGCATACCGGGCAAAATATCTGGAAATACATCAGGGTGTTCACAGTCTATCCGGACTTGGTCAATGGTAGGTTGGGATATACTCTTGTTTCACTTGAATTGACGAGGTAAGGTTTCAGAGATATGCTCGACTGATATTCCGGCTGTACTGGTCATGGTGATGGCTTTCTTGGCACAGTCAATCAATCCTTTATGTTTGGACATCCAATCCATTCCTAGTACTACTTCCAAACCTTTAGTTCTAAGTACTATCAGGTTAGCATAAAAATCTATGCCATGGATTCAGATAGGGACGGCTTTGCAAATTTGCCTAGCCTTGGTGGTTGAACCGGGAATTTGGACGATCATAACGTGCTTCAGTTTTGTTGGTTGAATCTTACTAGTGCAGGCAAATTCTTTGGTGACAAATTAATGTGATGCACCAGAATCAAACAACACTCTTGCAAGTACTGAATTAACATACCCAAAGACGACGGCGCTTCCTGAGCTTCTTCAGCATGCATGAGAAAAAGACGGCCGTTGCGGTTGAGTGAATTCCTAGGGGCAAACCTTCTCCTGGCTAAACACGACGCTGCTGCTGAGCTAGGGCATTTGCATTGGGGGCTGTGGCATTCTTCTTGTTGGGGCACTCGTTGGAGTAGTGACCCGTATTTCCAAATTCATAACAAGTCACTTGCGACTTGTCCTTTGCTGCAACAGGCACAAAATTGCTTCCAGTCCTCTGGGCAGTGTTGGTGTTGGCGGTAGAATTGTTGTTGTTGAACTTAGGTGGGGCACGATTGAAATGGCTAGAGTTGCTGGGGTTGTTGTGATTTCCTCCAGGCCTAGGGTTTCCATGGTTGGGATAGGTCGGATGGTTCATTGGGGGTCTTTTAGTTCTTGGGGAAAATCCTGGAGATGGGTTAGGGCGATACTTTGGGGTCTGATGGGTTCCTGGTTGATGCATCATGCGACGCTTGCGGTTCTCATTGGCTTGGTTGATCTTTCCTTCCATCTGGATGGCAGAGTCGACAAGAGCTTCAATATCAGCAAAGGGGATATTAACTAATACCGTCTGCATCTCATCGTGCAGACCATTCATGAATCTTTCTTTCTTCTTGGCTTCGGTGTCGATCTCATCCGGGGCATACCTAGATAATGAAAAGAATTTGTCACGGTATTCCACTATGGTCATCCTTCCTTGCTTCAGTTCTCTGAACTCATCTCTCATCCTCTTAATCAAACCTGGTGGAACATGGGTTCTGCTAAACTTGACTTTGAATTCCTCCCAGGTCATCATCTGTCCTCCGGTCATGGCATGAACACTGTTCCACCATGCTCTGGCATCTCTGGCTAGATAATGGGTGGCGAACAGAACTTTCTCGTTGGCTTTCACTCCAGCGACTTCTAGGTTATTTTCCATGGTTTGCAGCCAATCATTGGCGTCTAAGGGCTCTTCCGACTTAGTGAAAACAGGTGGGTTGGTGTTCTGGAAATTCTTGAGCTTAGATCCATGGTTGTCCTGATTTCCGTGACCTTGATTGTTATGGGCTAGCTGAGCTATCTGCTGAAGGGTGGCTAGGTTGTCTTGACGTTTGGCTCTTTCAGCTTCACGGTCAGAAACCATCATTTGCAGGATCTGCAACATCGGGTCCGGGGATGAACCACTTCCTCCGCGTGGCATCTGAAGATTGAGATAGATCATGATAAAAGAGGGAAATTTCTAAGGTTTTAGGACTTTGAAAAGTTTTTAAAGTTTGACTCAGATTTTTCTAGCAACTTTCTTTTCATTCATTCATAGCACACGATACAAACACACACCACAACAAGGTAAACAGATGGTTTTAGGAACCATTCTAAAAAATACGATATAGTGGGACCGAATACTACTCACTACGCTAGTGCTCAAGTGCTACTACTCCTCGGAGTCGGTGTAGTCGTCATCCTCATCATCATCGTCGTCATTGTCGAAGGCGAAATCCTCCTCGTCGGTGAAGAAATCCATAGCTTGATCTTCCAGAAAATCATCATCATCGCTGAGATAGGAGTAGGGGTCTCCACGAAGATCCTCTCCGGCATTCTCCCTTTCTTCCAACTGCATGTCTCTCTCGTGGATGGTATCCTCCAAAGACGAGATACAGTGGCGAAGACGGGCAATGATGCACTCCGTCTGATCCTTTGTCTTGATAATAGCGGACTTGTGGTTGGAGTAGTCACGGCAATTATCCAACTCCTGCTGACGATCGTACATCATGAAGCTAAGGTGGTCCAACTGAGTCTGCAGCTCGACGTGGTATGGGTCTTCTAGTGGTTGTCCATTAGCATCACGCCTTGGGCAAATGTTAGACCCCTCCTTTAGAAAGGAAAGGATCCCTGTGATTGCAATGCTAGTCCCTGGATCAATGCTAGCATCCACAGTTTAAGATGAAGTACACAGATACAAAGGTCGTTTATTACATTCATTCCAGACATAAAACATAGTCTTTTACAACTCAGGGCCATAGGCCTAATACAAGAGTTTAAGGAATAAGTAAATAAACATAAGTATTCATCTTCATGTGCCACAGGCAAGCATGTTGAGTGTAGACTCATGACTCCTATTCATCATCGGAGTAACCTGCAACATCACAAGTTACAACCAAAGAGGGTCAATACTTTGGAATAGTATTGGCAAGTGATACCTTAGTGTATTTTAAGTGGAATATATTACTATATGCATTTGGCTAAGTGTAGCTTGGCTTGCTTGCTTGAAAATAGGTTTCTCCTATTAGTTGAAAACACTAAGTTTTCTTTGTCCAAAACATTCCCAAGGAACCACCAATAGACATTGAGGTCCTTCACCCTTGTTCACCCACAAATTTTACTTAGAAGTTGGAGTGATGAGATTCTTGTAGCTTCCATGTCTTGATGCTCAAAAGTGTCCATTTCCTTGGACTAGGCTAAGTACTTAGGTTTTCCATCTGCAGAGGTTGTGCACTTTACCCACCAGACTTGGTTTCCCAAGACAGGACCTTTCAGAAGCCTTTCCTTAGTCAAATGGACGCGCTCCAACCTATCATTCCCACTACCACCAACTGTCCAAGTGACTAAGTTCTAGCAACCTATATGATCAAGGTAGAGCCCATATTGCCAAGTGGTTGCACTGTAAGCTTTCTCCACACTTGGCCTCCAAATCCCTTTGTGCCTGGGTGGCATACCACAAGTGAGATACACAACCCAAGTCCATGGCCTTGTGTAACCACTCAACATAACCCAAACATCCATTCCACCCAGGAGGTTCATTTGTCTTAGTTGTTTTATTAGAAAACATAAGTCTCTTGACTTAGAAATATTTTCATCACCATAGGTATAGATGTTCACCACCCTTGTTTGCTAAGTATCTAGGCTAAGCATGTAATGATATCTTAACTTAGGAAAATTCCCTAGCAATTCTACTATTCTACTCTACTTAGGATTTCCCAACTTAGCACCAGGCAAAAATAGCATGCAATACTTTAGCAAAATATCTAATGCTAGTACAAAACATAGGATAGAATATTCATGAAAATAACACTTGCCTTGGTAGTGGGGAGAGTAGCACTCTTCACAATCACAATCACTAGCAAAATCTACACAAGAAATTATAGCATACAATTACACACAATTATATACAACCAAAAATAATATGAATGCATGCATGCAAGAATTTACTAAGTGTGATTTTTGAAAAATTCTACCAAGTATGCTCATGTCTACAGAAACTTAACAAGTTACAAATTTGCCAACTAAACTTATTTGGATCCAATACAATTTACCAAAATAAATCTCTACTTAAAATGGACTTAAAACATGTTCTACAAATAAAATCATTTTAACTGTTACTATATTCTAAATAAATTGGATATTCAGAAAGGTCTTGTTTCACTGAATCCAACGGTATAAAATTTGCAAAAATCTAACGTGGCAATCAAAAGTTATAAGCATTTGAATTTGGATCAAATTTCTGATTTTAAATCTATTTTTAGATCGAACGTTCCTGATCGCGTACCTCTTCGGGGTTAAGTGGATCTATCCTAGCGCTACGATACAGATCCAATGATCTAAAACAACAGGCCAAAATCTGGCGGCGCTTATCGGCTGTGCGCGGCGGCGACGACCAGACGGTGGCGGCGCCGGCGGTACAGATCGCTAGGTGGATGGGGGAGATGCTCACCGAGACCGCGAGGATGTGGGGATGCTCGACGTGTGCTCAGCTCGGCAAGGGGCGCTCAGGTTTGCGGTAGATTTCTCGCCGGAGTTGGATCTGGCAACGGTGGTTCTGCTCGAGGTCGGAGGCGACGTTGTTGTTCACTAGGATGCCAAAGAAAGGTGTGGTTAGATGCGGACGATCACGGAGAACATGCGAGCGTGAACGACAAGGTTCGGGGCGGTCTGGACTTACCACTAGAGCTCGCCGGAGTTCGTGCAGAAGACGGTGGCGGCCAGTCGTCGACATTGCCGAAGCTACGGGTCATGCGAAGGTAAACGGAGGGTGTCAGAAGATGCACAGAGACTCACTAAACAAGATAAAGTAAACGCGAGACCGAGGGAAACTCTAGGCTCACCGGAATTTGCCGGCGCAGTCGTCGGAGACGGCGGGGTTGCAGAGAGCAATGCGCGCAGCCTGGGGGCGTTCTGTGCTTGGGGTTTGGGGGAAAAGAGAGAGGGGGCAGAGGGGGTTTATATAGCCTGATCATGAGCGAGAATCACTCGGCCATTGATTCGAATTGACGCCGCGAATTAAACACAGAAAACGGCCGCGTTGATTGGGGATGAACTGGTCGTGCGGGTGGAGACGATGCTGGCGTGGAGGAGGCCCGCTTGTCAGCGACGTGCGCGAGGTGGAAGTGGGGTGCACTGCGTCGAACGTATGTCACGTTAGCGTGCGGGAGGGAAAGGAATGCCCCGGGTGGGCTGGTTGGGCCTGTTCCACTGCTGGGCTAAATTCCTGGCGCCTGGCCCTTTTCTTTTGTTTGCTTCTTTTCTTTTTCTATTTCTATTTTCTGGAATGATTTTTGGTATGAATTCAAATCCTTTTGAATCCAAACAAAATTGGGGGTCTTTGCAGGGTTCTGTGGTTTCAAATACAATCATTTAACCAAGTGATTACCTTGTAAGGGCCTGGTCAAGCTTGGGTTTTGAAACAAACAGAGACTTGTCTCTAGTTTGTGAATGATTGAAATAGGGTTTTAGAAAATATTGCTAAATTGGAAACTTGGGTTAAAATGTTACACCTAATCTTTCCAACAATGGAGGCAAGCAATCAAGTTCCTAATCAATCCAATCCCAAAGGGTGATGGCCAATTGAGTTGAATTTGCACACATGAAATCATGGCTCAAACTTCTGTCTCTAAATGATTTTGAGAAAAACCTTAAATGGATGAATGATGCAAGAATGCTATGAATGAGTTTTGGAATATGAATTTAGGGATGTTACAAATCTAACCCCCTTAAGATGAATCTCGCCCTCGAGATTCGGTTTGGCTAGCAAATAGGTGAGGGTGGTCTTTCTGAAGATCATCTTCTCTTTCCCATGTTGCTTCCTCTTCGGAGTGATGGTTCCATTGCACTTTACAAAACTTGATAGTCTTGGTCCTGGTAACTCTTTCTGCGGTCTCTAGAATCTTGACAGGCTTTTCCTCATAGGTGAGATCACTTTCTAGTTGGACTTCTTCCAAAGGTATGGTGTCCTTCAAAGAAGATTCTTCCATCTCCGGGTGACATTTCTTAAGCTGACTCACATGGAACACATTATGAACAGCTGACAGAGATTCTGGCAATTCAATTTCATATGCAACTTCTCCTTTGCGACTTAGAATCTTGAATGGCCCAACATATCTTGGTGCCAACTTCCCTTTGACTCCAAACCTTTTCACTCCACGAAGTGGTGATACTCTAAGATAAGCTCTATCCCCAACTTCGTAGGTGACTTCTCTACGCTTAGAATCCGCGTAGCTTTTCCGGATCGTGCTATCTTCAATCTGTCCTTAACCAGTTTGACTTTCTCTTCGGCGTCTTTGATAAGATCAGGTCCAAACAAACTTCTCTCTCCCACACCATTCCATAGTAATGGGGTGGTACACTTCCTTCCGTAGAGTAACTCAAATGGTGCCATCCCAATACTAGCTTGATGGCTATTGTTGTAAGAGAACTCTGCGTAAGGCAAGCTTTCATCCCAACTTGCTCCATAGTCTAAAGCACAGGCTCTCAACATGTCTTCAAGAATTTGGTTGGTCCTTTCTATTTGTCCATCCGTTTGGGGATGAAAGGCAGTACTGAATTCCAATCTCGTTCCCAAAGATTCATGAAGCTGTCTCCAAAAGTAAGAAGTGAACTGAGTTCCTCTATCTGACACAATACTCTTAGGCACACCGTGAAGGCATACAATTCTGCTCATGTAAATTTTTGCTAACTTGGCACTCGTATAAGTTGTCTTCACGGGTATAAAATGAGCCACTTTAGTTAAGCGATCCACTACCACCCATATGGAATCATACCCTGACCTGGTCCTTGGTAATCCGGTAATGAAATCCATACCAATATTTTCCCACTTCCATTCTGGAATAGGCAGTGGTTGAAGCAAACCTGCTGGTTTCTGGTGCTCTGCTTTGAATCTGCTACACACATCGCACAAAGCAATATGTTCGGCAACGTCCCTTTTGAGATTGTTCCACCAAAACCTTTCCTTCATGTCCATGTACATCTTGGTATTTCCCGGGTGAATAGAATACGGAGAGTTGTGAGCCTCTTGTAGAATTAGCTTCCGCAACTCCGGATCTTGTGGAACGCAAATACGTTTCCTGTGCCATAAGGTGCCTTGTTCGTCTATATGGAAACTCTTGGCTTTCCCTAGACTTATATTTTCCTTAATCTTTTCAATTTCCTCATCAGTCTTCTGAACTTCTCGGATCTTGTCCAATAGAGTGGGTTGAACATCTAAGGACATGAGATGTCCTTCTGGTACAATCTCCAATATGAGTTCTTTGAATTGCTTACACAAGTCATCTGGCAATTCCCCTTTGGTAAGGCCATTTACAAACGTCTTACGACTTAGAGCATCGGCTACTACGTTCGCTTTACCGGGGTGGTATTGCAAACTTAAGTCGTAATCCTTGATAAGTTCTAACCATCTCCTTTGCCTCATGTTGATTTCTTTCTGGGTGAAGATGTACTTCAAGCTCTTATGATCGGTGAACACTTCACACCGCTTACCCAAAAGGTAATGTCTCCATGTTTTGAGTGCATGGACGACAGAGGCTAACTCCAAATCATGAGTGGGATAGTTTACTTCATGAGTTTTGAGTTGTCTCGAAGCATAGGCTACGACTTTACCATCTTGCATAAGTACGGCACCCAAACCTTGATGAGACGCATCACAATATACTTGGAAATCCTTTTCCAAATCTGGCAGACATAGAACTGGTGCTGTCACAAGTCTCTTCTTCAACTCTTGGAAGCTGACTTCGCATCCTTCAGTCCAACCAAATTTCTTGTCTTTCTTTAGCAACTCTGTCATTGGCTTAGCAACCTTTGAGAAATTCTCAATGAATCTTCTGTAGTAACCTGCTAAGTCGAGGAAACTACGAACTTCTTTTACATTCTTAGGAGATTCCCATTCTGTCACAGCTGAAACCTTAGCAGGATCAACTGCTACACCATCCTTTGTCATAACATGACCAAGAAAACCAACTTCCTCTAACCAAAACTCACACTTGCTGAACTTGGCATAAAGTTTATGCTCTCTTAGTTTTTCAAGTATCAAGCGCAAGTGTCTTTCATGTTCTTCCTTGCTCTTGGAGTAGACTAAGATATCGTCGATGAAAACGACCACAAACTTGTCAAGGAATTCCATGAATACCTTATTCATCATATTCATGAAGTATGCTGGAGCGTTGGTTAAACCAAAAGGCATCACAGTGTACTCATACAATCCATACCTTGTGGTGAATGCTGTCTTAGGTATTTCTTGCTCTCTTATCTTGAGTTGAAAATAGCATGACCGAAGATCAATCTTTGAGAACACACATGCTCCTTCTAACTGATCAAACAAGTCGTTGATTCTTGGCAAAGGATATTTGTTCTTGATGGTCACCTCGTTGAGAGATCGGTAGTCAATACACAATCTTTGCGTTCTATCCTTTTTCTCCACAAACAATACTGGGGCTCCCCAAGATGAAGAACTTGGTTGAATAAACCCTTTCTGCAACTGTTCTCCTAGCTGCTTCTTGAGTTCTTTTCAGTTCATCAACTGACATTTTGTACGGTCTCTTAGCTATTGGTCTAGAACCTGGTACCAAATCTATCAGAAACTCCACATCTCTATCTGGTGGCATTCCTGGTAACTCCTCCGGAAATACATCCGGATACTCACACACAATTGGCACACTGTCCATGCTAACCCCCTTAAGAGAATTCAGTTTACTTCCCTTGGATTCAAAGTTAGATCTGAATTTTATTCTTTTCCCTTCTGGGGTTGTGAGTGCAACTGTACGATTGGCGCAATCTAATACTCCTTCATACCTAGCCATCCAATCCATTCCCAAAATTACGTCTAGTCCTTGGGAATCTAGGATCATCAGGCTTACTGGAAACTTATGTTTTCCAAACTCTATGACAAGGTCCCGGCATCCAAGACTCACTATCATTTCTCCACCCGGAGAACTAACTTTTATTGGACACCCAATGTTTTCAGATGCAAACCCATTTCTATCAACAAATGCCTTTGATATGAATGAATGAGATGCACCAGTGTCAAAGAGTACAAATGCTGGAATGGAATTGAGTCTGAACTTACCAAAGAAGCATCAGGCTCTTCATAGACCTCCTCCACATTGATGTGGTTAACCTGTCCTTTCTGGAAAGGGTTTGGCTTGTTAGGTCCTTCCACCTTCTTCTCAGGGCATTCATTAGCATAATGCCCCAGTTTCTTGCATTTGAAGCATTCAACCTGACTGATGTCCCTTTTAGCAGGCTGACTTCCACTTCCGCTACCATTTCCACTGTGGTGGTTCTTATGTCCACTCTTGTGGTTCTTGTACTTGTCATTGTCATGACTGCGGGGATGCTTGTTGTCATGAAGGTTGTGGTTGTGGTGCTTGTTGAATTTCCCATGCTTATGGGATCCTGAGCTGCCACTGTCATCATAGTGAGATCGTTTGTGAGAAGATCCCGAGCTGTGCTTGTCGAAGTGTTTCCTCTTCCTACTCTCGACTTGCTTCATTTTACTTTCCAAAATAGCAGCCTTGTCACACAACGACTGATAAGTTGGAACATATGCCACAGACAACTGTAGGTTCAGCTCATCATTCAAACCTTCCAAGAACTTTTCCTTTCTCTTGGCATCTGTATCAACCTCATCCGGTGCATAGCGCATGATTGTTGAACTCTTCTATGTACTCAGCCACGCTACGGTGGCGCTGCTTCAGGTTATGAAACTCCTTCTTTTTCAGACTCATCATTCCTGATGAGATATGAGCGGTGCGAAAGCCATCTTCAAAGATGTCCCAAGTCACTTCATCAATAGGAGTGGTGATTTGGAAGTTATCCCACCATGTGGCGGTGGTCCTTCAACAGATGTCTTTGCGAACCTGACCTTTTTAGCATCCGTGCAACCCACGGTCACTAAGTCCTTGTTCACGAGTAGCAGTCATTGGCTACCATGGGATCAGTTGTTCCCGAAAACTTTGCTGGCCTCAGACGCAGAAATCTGGTGAGCATGTCAAAACCCGGAGGGTTGTTGTTGTTGTTGTTGTTGTTGTTGTTGTTGTTGTTGTTATTATTGTTGTTGTTGTTGGGGTTGTTGTTGTTGTTGTTATTATGGTTCTGGATGAATGTTTTCATCATTTGCATAAGCTGTGTTTGCGCATTCATCATTTGTTGCATTTCCGGGGTGATGTTGTTGGGGTTGGGGTTTGCGCGACGGGGAGGCATCTGTGGTTTGTTCAAATAGATAAGAATGAGATACCCATAGATGTTTTATGCACAATACAACATAAACAAACACATAACAAGCAACATAATAATAAAGTTTCAACAACCACATAATAAGCTCATGAAGTAAAACACTCAAGTGGCAAGCCATCCACATGTCGGATGGTCCAATAATAAGTTCACAATAACAAGTATGAATATGAAAGGTAAACGAGTAGTCAAGTCTACTCATCAGCGTCAATCTCCTCCTCGACGAAAGTAAGACCTGCGTTCTCCATCGCGGTCTTGTTCTCCTCAATCGTAGTGGTCAAGGAATCGACCTTGGCCTTGAGAGCCCTCTTCTGGGAGCGAAGCCTCTCAATAACCATCTGCTGCTGCTCAAGCTCGAAGTCCTTGGACTTGGTTCCGGTCATGCCGGATCTTCTTGTTCCTATCACAGGACGCGTTTCTCTTGACTCTTGAACTTGCGGTCCTGGGCCTCGAACTTTGTCTCCATTTCCTTGATCATCTCATCTGCTGCGCAAAAGCTTGTCCTTCTCGCGTAGTCACGAGTTCGTCATTGCCAAGCATGACGTTCGTCCTATCCGTGTCCACGTGCCTGAGGAGAGTCTCTAAGTCCTGGAGATAGAGACGTATCGGCTCTGCCGTGTCCCTCGAGTCGTCCTCAAAGTCGATGGAATATCCATCAACATCACGCCTTCCGAAGACGTGGAAGTAAGTGCCCCTAACTCGGGAGTGACGGCTAACAAGCGTCCTATCAGTCTGCATGACTACCTCCATGCCTCTCTCCCTGTCATCGTGCATCAGCTTGAAGACGATGGCCTCTGTAGTAGGCTCAGTCTGGCGTCCTGGCTGGGTCACCTTGAAGCCCCAGAGGTCCTTCCTCTCGAACTTGGTGAGTGGGTACACCGTGATGGTGGGAAGAGGGAGATAGAGCAAAGTGGTAAGCTCAATGATACGGGTCCAAAGCAGTAACACAGAACTCCTCAACAAGGTCTTGTGCGGCAATAGGCATCTATTTACAAAATTGAAAAGTTAGAACAACACTATTTAAGATGAACATAAAACAACCATCTCATACATAACCATGGAGCACAATTTTCACACAAGTCATGCTTACACAAATCCATTACATCAAACAAGGTCCAACTTATTTAAGGTATCATTTTGGAAAATAAGGTGATAGATGGTGGTCCACTACAAAGTGTGCTTATAGGCCTATCTCACTGGATCTGGTGGCTATCACAATGTTCCTAGAGGCAATCCACCTATCTTCCTCACATGATTCCATAACTAAGTCTATTATATCTCCCCTTAACTCTTGGTTGGTGGCTTCCAACTCTTGAGTAATTTCCTTCTCTTTCTCTAAGTCTTTTTGGAGGTTGAGCATTCTGCACTTGACTCTAGCACTTAGTTCTTTGATAGTCCTCCAAGCTGCATCTCTGGCTGACTCAAAGAATGTGGTGTGCATTTTAGTGTTGGTGTACATGCAGAATCCCCTTTCCTTGTGGTTGTCTTCCTTGTTTTTGTACAAGTGAAGTTGCACCCACCAATACTCCACTCCTTCATCCATCACTGGAAAGCCCTTGTACACAGCTGCACCATGTGCTTCCATTGCCACCATGAGGTCCTTGAGTATATGGGGAAACTCAGTTTCACAATCCAAAGTCATGGTCATAAGTGGTCCTTTCTTCACGGCTTCGTTGATGGAGTTCATCTACAAATGGAGTTGAGAATGAAAATATCAGAAAAGTTTTACGAGAAGAATAGACAAGTGTAGAAGTAGTTGAAATTTTTTCCTTAGTGGTATTCAAATCCTAGGGTCATAATCCTACAGGCAACACAGTGCTCTGATACCATCTGTTAGACCCCTCCTTTAGAAAGGAAAGGATCCCTGTGATTGCAATGCTAGTCCCTGGATCAATGCTAGCATCCACAGTTTAAGATGAAGTACACAGATACAAAGGTCGTTTATTACATTCATTCCAGAGATAAAACATAGTCTTTTACAACTCAGGGCCATAGGCCTAATATAAGAGTTTAAGGAATAAGTAAATAAACATAAGTCTTCATCTTCATGTGCCACAGGCAAGCATGTTGAGTGTAGACTCATGACTCCTATTCATCATCGTAGTAACCTGCAACATCACAAGTTACAGCCACAGAGGTTCAATACTTTGGAATAGTATTGGCAAGTGATACCTTAGTGTATTTTAAGTGGAATATATTACTATATGCATTTGGCTAAGTGTAGCTTGGCTTGCTTGCTTGAAAATAGGTTTTTCCTATTAGTTGAAAACACTAAGTTTTCTTTGTCCAAAACATTCCCAAGGAACCACCAATAGACATTGAGGTCCTTCACCCTTGTTCACCCACAAATTTTACTTAGAAGTTGGAGTGATGAGATTCTTGTAGCTTCCATGTCTTGATGCTCAAAAGTGTCCATTTCCTTGGACTAGGCTAAGTACTTAGGTTTTCCATCTGCAGAGGTTGTGCACTTTCCCCACCAGACTTGGTTTCCCAAGACAGGACCTTTCAGAAGCCTTTCCTTAGTCAAATGGACGCGCTCCAACCTATCATTCCCACTACCACCAACTGTCCAAGTGACTAAGTTCTAGCAACCTATATGATCAAGGCAGAGCCCATATTGCCAAGTGGTTGCACTGTAAGCTTTCTCCACACTTGGCCTCCAAATCCCTTTGTGCCTGGGTGGCATACCACAAGTGAGATACACAACCCAAGTCCATGGCCTTGTGTAACCACTCAACATAACCCAAACATCCATTTCACCCAGGAGATTCATTTGTCTTAGTTGTTTTATTAGAAAACATAAGTCTCTTGACTTAGAAATATTTTCATCACCATAGGTATAGATGTTCACCACCCTTGTTTTCTAAGTAGCTAGGCTAAGCATGTTATGATATCTTAAATTAGGAAAATTCCCTAGCAATTCTACTATTCTACACTACTTAGGATTTCCCAACTTAGCACCAGGCAAAAATAGCATGCAATACTTTAGCAAAATATCTAATGCTAGTACAAAACATAGGATAGAATATTCATGAAAATATCACTTGCCTTGGTAGTGGGGAGAGTAGCACTCTTCACAATCACAATCACTAGCAAAATCTACACAAGAAATTATAGCATACAATTACACACAATTATATACAACCAAAAATAATATAAATGCATGCATGCAAGAATTTACTAAGTGTGATTTTTGAAAAATTCTACCAAGTATGCTCATGTCTACAGAAACTTAACAAGTTACAAATTTGCCAACTAAACTTATTTGGCTCCAATACAATTTACCAAAATAAATCTCTACTTAAAATGGCCTTAAAACATGTTCTACAAATAAAATCATTTTAACCGTTACTATATTCTAAATAAATTGGATATTCAGAAAGGTCTTGTTTCACTGAATCCAACGGTATAAAATTTGCAAAAATCTAACGTGGCAATCAAAAGTTATAAGCATTTGAATTTGGATCAAATTTCTGATTTTAAATCTATTTTTAGATCTAACCCTAGCCACGCGTCAGCTGTGATTGGCGTACCTTCGGTTGGATCACGCTCTGCAGCCGCAGGATCTAAACAGATCGAACGTTACTGATCGCGTACCTCTTCGGGGTTAAGTGGATCTATCCTAGCGCTACGATACAGATCCAACGATCTAAAACAACAGGCCAAAATCTGGCGGCGCTTATCGGCTGTGCGCGGCGGTGACGACCAGACGGTGGCAGCGCCGGCGGTACAGATCGCTAGGTGGATGGGGGAGATGCTCACCGAGACCGCGAGGATGTGGGTATGCTCGACGTGTGCTCAGCTCGGCAAGGGGCGCTCAGGTTTGCGGTAGATTTCTCGCCGGAGTTGGATCTGGCAACGGTGGTTCTGCTCGAGGTCGGAGGCGACGTTGTTGTTCACTAGGATGCCAAAGAAAGGTGTGGTTAGATGCGGACGATCACGGAGAACATGCGAGCGTGAACAACAAGGTTCGGGCGGTGGACTTACCACTAGAGCTCGCGGAGTTCGTCAGAAGACGGTGGCGGCCGTCGACGCTTGCGAAGCTACGGTCATGCGAAGGTAAGCGGAGGTGTCGAGAAGATGCAGAGACTCACTGAACAAGATAAAGTAAACGCGAGAGGAGAAACTCTAGGCTCACGGAATTTGCGCGTTGATCGTCGGAGGCTGCGGGGTTCAGAGAGCAATCTGCTGGCGTTCTTTGCTTGGGGTTTGGGGGAAAAGAGAGAGGGGGCAGAGGGGGTTTATATAGCCTGATCATGAGCGAGAATCACTCGACCATTGATTCGAATTGACGCCGCGAATTAAACACAAAAAACGGCAGCGTTGATTGGGGATGAACTGGTCGTGCGGGTGGAGACGATCTTGGCGTGGAGGCAGCTTGTCGACGTCTTGCGAGGTGGAAGTGGGGTCTGCTGTCGATGTCAGCGTGCGTTCAGCGTGCTTGAGAGGAAAGGAATGCCCCGGGTGGGCTGGTTGGGCCTGTTCCACTGCTGGGCTAAATTCCTGGCGCCTGGCCCTTTTCTTTTGTTTGCTTCTTTTCTTTTTCTATTTCTATTTTCTGGAATGATTTTTGATATGAATTCAAATCCTTTTGAATTCAAACAAAATTGGGGGCCTTTGCAGGGTTCTGTGGTTTCAAATACAGTCATTTAACCAAGTGATTACCTTGTAAGGGCCTGGTCAAGCTTGGGTTTTGAAACAAACAGAGACTTGTCTCTAGTTTGTGAATGATTGAAATAGGGTTTTAGAAAATATTGATAAATTGGAAACTTGGGTTAAAATGTTACACCTAATCTTTCCAACAATGGAGGCAAGCAATCAAGTTCCTAATCAATCCAATCCCAAAGGGTGATGGCCAATTGAGTTGAATTTGCACACATGAAATCATGGCTCAAATTTCTGTCTCTAAATGATTTTGAGAAAAACCTTAAATGGATGAATGACGCAAGAATGCTATGAATGAGTTTTGGAATATGAATTTAGGGATTTTACAGCAAAACTCAAAGCGGGTACCCTTGATCTGGTTGATACTCTGCCCACACAGACGGGCAAGAGCTTCCTGCATGGCCCTAGCAAGTCCATCGAGCCGGTTATTCTCTCTTAAGGTGAACTGAATTCCCTCAGCGGTGGGTGGTTCAATCTTTCCTCTGAGACTTGCAACAATTAGCTACAACAGATCTTCTCCTTCTTGATCATTGAGCTAAGCTCCGAAGAACTCGGGGTGCGGATGCTCCAGAAGTTCCGAAAGCTGGTCCAAATCCCTCTCAAAGATAAGGTCTCCTCCATTTCCCAACTGGTAAAACTTGTTGTACTTCACGTCCATCTAAAAGAATATAAGATGAGTAAGTTAGTAGAGTGATCAAGTGTGACAAATTTTATGTATTTTGCAAGAGTTTTTGAGGAACATGAATTTTTATAAAAGAATCAAGGTGATAAGAATGGGAATAAGTTTTTGTAAATATTTGTTTTCTTTGGTTTTGAAACTAAGTTTTTGATTCCAAACGTCCAGTCTAACTAGGGTCTCCTATGGTCAGGATGGCTCTGATACCAACTTGTCAACACCCGGATTTTTAATCCCAGATGCCTGTTATGCCATACATAGCAATCCCAGGATTACCATTTTTGCGAGGCATAACAGAATTGGATACCACAGTACATCATCCATTACAAACCATACATAAGGTCTTACACAAATAAAGATCTCATGATCCAGTTCTTAATACAACTCAAGCAGCGGAAATACGTAATAATAACGGTAGCGTGGCTCCATCTTGAGGTCACAGGCAATGCTGACGATGGGAGATGATCCTAGTTGTCGTAACCTTCCTGGGGTCCATCCTCCAGGTACTCCTCTTCATAATCTGGCCATGGGAATAGCCAGGGATAAAGCCATGAGTACTCTTTAAGTACACGCAAACTAATACTAACAAGTGAATGGGGTTTTTTGTAGTAGGACACTAAGCTCTAGGGTTGTTTTGCAAAAAGACAGATTTACATCTACTAAGTTCAGAAATAAGAAAAGCTAGTTGAAATTTTATAACACCTAAGTGGGAACTTGTATCTCATGCCATAACTCTGTTGTGGTCAAGTCAAAGTCTCAATTCATTTCATAAGTCATTTTGAAAACATCTGACGGGGAACAAGTCTGACCACTCCATAATCATGCAGCGGCTATTCGCTATTGAATAGTTTGACACTCTGCAGAGATTGTACACTTTCACCACAACATTCGATACATCCGTCAGGAACAAATCCTGAATTCACCATACTCAGTATGCGGATAATCAATCCTAACCTTTCAATTACACGCCCTAGTATAAGCACCTCTCCTGTGAGTTTGGCCTCCCAACCATGAGCAACTGTCATCTTGGGTATTGCACAGGTGGACAATCTTAACAAGGTAGCCTCAGCTCAGACCTTGGCCGTGAGGGAACTAATACTAAGGTATATAAGTTTCTAGTCAAGCCCTACCCAATTCTCGGGTATTGTGGTTGTACGGTAAAATTGGAATGGTATCACATCCAGACAACCATCAGTTTTATAAAGGGCTAAGGCTCATGCCTCAACATTTTCATCACCATAAATCATCTGGTGTTCGGAAACACATGTCCAAAACATCTCAATAGAATGATCCATTATTCCAAGGTTTTCATAACCATTTTTCCACCAAGTATTCCCATCTAAGTTGATCAGGTTTTATGCATAGCACTAGCATCTACAAGTGGGGGTAAGTACTAATGAGGGGTGGTAAACTAGTGGAGTTTAACTAAGTTCAATCTCATGCCTTAGGATGACAAATTTTATGCTCTTTATGCAACCTTCAATTATCTTTCTAGTATCTATAATTCACTTAAGTAAACTCTAAGTAATAGCTTTGATAAAGAAATAAAGTATAAAGCTTGCAAGTAAAACTAGGATTGGTTTATCAAGTGTTATGATCATATATGCTTAAGGCATATAGTTGGCATGGTAACAAGCAAGTATTTGCTTGCATAGGTATAGTATCTTGCAAGTGTTAACTTGCACAATCAGTAGTATTAGGCTTGCATAGGTAAAGTATCTTGCAAGTGTTAGCTTGCACAAATATCAGTATAAGCTTGCTAAATTGCAAGTGTTAGCTTGCCTTGTGCAGAGCAGTGGTTGACGTTCTCCTCGGCTTCTTTTTCGTAGTATCCTCCTTCCTCGTATCCTTGGTCGGTACTAGCGTCTATAAATAAATACGAGGTACACAATCACCAAACAATACTTAACTAATTTACAATCATCACACAAAAGGGTCCTATAGATGATCTAGCATCATCACTAACATTACACGATTAAAGCTTGGTTTAATTCCTTTTATTTTTAGAAAAGTAATTTCTACTCATTGAAAAACTACTTAAGATTTAATATTCTCCAAACCAAACATGGGATCATGTTGACACATGTAATCACCACATATTTTAGTCCATGGGAATGTGATTTAAAGTGGTGTCACAATTTAATAAGGTTTGACCCTTTTATTTTACTTTGATAAAGTGACTAGAAATGCCTATGTGGCATTCTTTTATTACTTGAACATTATTTCTATAAGTAAACCCAAATGTTTTTATATATTCTGAAAGGTATGATCAAATGTGATTTTTTAGAGTTGGAATCAACTCCAAAGCTTTTATGGTTTAAATTTGAAAAATGTTTGAATGCAGAAAAGGTTGTGCCTTGTTATTTTTACCAAGGGTGATCTACAGATCCTATCGTGGGAATGACCATGGCAGATGCTGCAATCGGCAGCGAGTAGTAGAACATGTGGCAAGGGCAGCCAGCCATCTGCGGTGCGATATGAGGGCGGAGACACAAGGATTTACCAAGGTTCGCCCCCCGGAGGGTAAAGACCTACTCCTGCTAGATTGTATTATGGTGGAAGTACAATGGGGCGAGCTCGGCGGCTAGGCAGCGAGTCGCTTGGGTGGATGATGGAACGTATCCTCTACACGCCCTCTAGGGAGGTTTATATAGACTCACCCCCCTAGGGTTTAGAGATCTCAACCGAATCAGTTAAGGTTTTAGCAATCGTTTAACCTAATCCGACTGGGCCTATCTACGCTTCTGGGCCTTCATATTCCAGTCGCTTGAGTCCACGCCAGGTCTTGATCCAGTCGCCGTTACCACAGGCGCACTCGCAGGTGCCTGGGCCAGTCGGAAACGTCCTGCTGGGTATACCCCGGTAGGCATATCCCCATCAGTAGTCCTCGAGGACATCGTTGATTGGTCGCAGGTGGTCACTGGAAATCGGTGTATATGGCTCCAATGCGGTCGCCCAGTCGAATCGGCGGCGGACTCCTGAATAAAGGGAAATCCAGTTATTCTAGTCGCACTAACGGCGACCGATTGGGTCGCAGCTTGGCGAACGGGTCGGCGAATATTCAGTCACTGTCGTAGTGATCGGGTCGGCGAATAATCAAGTCGCGCGGAGCGACGAGTCGAGTGGATGAAGTTGGACCGTTAGGTGGGGTCAAAACTAGCCGTTGGGGTAATCCAACGGTAACTTTTGGCGTAATCACCGCGCAGTAACGGCTCCCGAAATTGGCGGGTAACAACCGCTATATAAGGAGAATGACAGGCGAGCGGGGAAACACTCCTTCATCTTTCCTCCGATCTCGCCCATCTCGGTTTCCACTCCGCATCACGATCCAACTGATCCAGAGAGCCCCGACCTCCACAAATCTTCCAACCAATGGCCCCCTCCACCGAACCATGGGGCCGATCGAAGTGCACCAGGGCGCTACTGGCGTCGTTCGAGGAGGCCGGGATCCTGCGCGCCGGCAGATGGAGCATCCCCGCGGTTGGAGAGGTGACTCCGGACCCGCGCGAGGGAGAATTCGTTTGCTTACCCAGCCACCTAGAGCAGGGGCTGGGGTTTCCCACCTCTCTCTTCTTCCGGCGCTTCTGTGCCTTCTACGGGATCCAGCCGCCGGACCTAGGCCTGCATAGCATCGAGCAGCTCGCCATTTTCGTGGCGTTCTGCGAGTGCTATCTGGGATGCAGGCCCTACTTCCCCCTATGGCAAGATCTATGATTAGTCGTGAAGAATCAGGCGGCCCGATGCTGGCTGCGGGCGGCCTGACGTTTCAGCTGAAGTCGAAGGCGTCGTTCTTCGTCCTGATGCTGCCGACCAAGGCGGCAAACGAGTGGAAGAAGTCCTGGTTCTACGTCACCGAGGCGACTCCAAATGGCGAAGTGGCGCTTCCAAGGTACTCCACCAACCGACCCGAACCGCGTCGGCTCCAGGTCGGCAAGCTCCCGCTGGACCAGCGGATGGTTGTCGATGAAATGTTGCAAACCATCTGCGGCCTGAAGAAGAAGGGCCTCCAAACCATCAATCTTTACAACTGCTGGCTTGGGCGTCGGCTCGTGCCTTTGGCCCGCCGCGACCATTATATGTACGAGTATGCGGGTAGGGACAACCCGACAAAATCCTGCCTCGTCGAGTGGAAACTCGAAGACTACATCCTGGCCCTGAAGAAGATCACCCAGGCGGCATACCTGGACACGAAGGCCGGGGTCGCCCCCTATACTGCAAGGCGCCCAGCTCCGACGGTAAGTCGCCATTTTCGTCACCATTCGCAGTCGCAGATGATGCAGTTGCGGTTATGCTGACTTTGTTTCATTTTCATTGTAGCTGTTCCAAGTGGTGGAAGGATGGCTCCCACCCGCGGACGACGAAAACTCGAGCTCGTCCGTTCAGGACGGGAGCGAGTCGTCACCCGCCAAAGGCGACGTCGGGAGCGACGCGAGTGATGACGACGATGATGACGACGAGCCCGTGGAAGACGCCGCCCCGATGGTTCGCAAAACTCGCGGGAAACACCAGCGCGAGCTCGAGGCGAGTAGGAGCCTCGAACGTCACGACGACGATGACGATGACGAGCTCCCCGAGCACACCCCGCGTCGTGAGGCTACACCGTCGAAGAAGAAGAAGAAGAAGGAAGTGAAGGATCCGCCAAGGAGGAAGGCGAAGCCGGCGAAGCAGGCGTCTCCGCCTCGTTCGGCAACTAGTTCTGATGCCACCAGCTCGGCTAAGGGTGAAGCGACGCATACGACAGCAGCACCGGACGCTGCCGCCCTCCTGGATGAGGTACCTCTGGCCTCTCTTCCACCCCCATTCGCCCCGGTCTCTGGTTTGGGATCTACTCCAGCCGCAGCAGCTTCGCCTCCCAGGAGAGCTCCTGCAGACGTCATCACGGAAGCTCCTGTTGCGGCCTCGTCTTCGAAGAGGCCCTCCGTGTCTTGGGCACATGATGTGTTCGAGATGGGCCTTAGTCGGAAACTGGTCCCCGAGCTGGAGAATCCGCCAAGTAAGTCTTGTTAGTCGGGTTGCCTTCCGTTGTAATCGGACAATTTTGCTCATATCGTTGTTTCACAGGACTGGAGTTAAAAATATCGGCCACCCTTCCATGTCCAAGGTTCCGCCAGTCGTCGCCGAGGAGGACCCCTCGCGGAAGAGGAAAGCTGATGAAGTCGCCGCTCCCGCAGACAGCGCTAAGAGGGCGAAGGGCGACGATGTCGTCACGGTCTCTGACGACACGGCAGTTGCTCCGAGCGATCCCCCGACTGTGGCGGAGGTGGCTTCGAAGAACAAGGAGGTTGTTTCCTCGCCCGGGGTGACCGAGCCAACTCCAAGTCGCGCTGGGGCGTCCGCTGCGACCTTCCCCCGTTTCATGGCCAAAGCGGCCACAGCGAGTGGCGCACTGCCAATGAGCCAGACGCCTGGGGTCGTCGAGACGGAAGTCGAGCAGCGTCGTGGACACACTCCAGCTCTGCTATGCTGCGTGGACGCGCCATACTCCACGATGTCGGGCGCAGCCATCCAGGTATGTCCAGTCCCCGAGGATCGGGCCACTGAATTTCAGTGGTCGGATTCTTTTAGTGTTTTTGTAGTCTCTAGTCCCCGAGTGCCTAGTCGCTGAGTTTCAGCGGGTGGGAACTTAGGATTTTTGACCTCCACTCCCCGAGTGCCTAGTTGCTGAATTTTAGCGGGTGGGCACTTAGGATTTTTGACCTCCAGTCCCCGAGTGCCTAGTCGCTGAATTTCAGCGGGTGGGCACTTAGGATTTTTGACCTCCAGTCCCCGAGTACCTAGTCGCTGAATTTCAGCAGGTGGGCACTTAGGATTCTACTGTTGTTGATAGTTTGATTTGTTTGCAGGGCTTGCGGCGTGAATCGGCCGATCGGCTTGCTGCAAAGTGTCGCGTGGAGAAGGAACTTGTTGCCATCCAAGAAACGAACAAGGGAATCCAAGCAATCGCTCCCAAGGCAGAGGAGGTCCACCAGGGCCTTGTCCCGGCGGGTGAGCTGACGGCGGCTCAATCTGCTTTGAGTACGGCTGAGAAGCGGATCGCTGATCTAGAGCGCGAGCTCAAGGAAGCGAAGGTGGAGACGAGCTCAGCGGATGGGCGAGCAAAAGCTGCTGTTACGGCTGCTGCTGAAGAGCGAAAGGTCTCTGACGCCCTCGTTGTTGGGCTGCATAACGACTTCTCCTCGCTTCAAAGCTTCATCACGGGCCTCTGCCGTCCTTTAATTGGTAAATTTTCTGCCTCTGCCTGTATTAGCTGCATTATGAAATCGTTGTTGTACTCACTGCCGACCTCTGTCCACAGGTCGGATTATCGACAGCTCGGAGGAGGCGCAGACGTACGACGCGCGGCAGTGTGTGACCACTCTTGTCGACTCGGCTTGCATTCGAGCATATCTTCAGGAGATATCGCCGAAGGAAGTGATTCCCAGCGACCTCATCGAAGTATGGAGGTATCTGGAGAAGGCACCGTCAGTCGTCGAGTTCATGACGCAGTCGGCATTCCGGTGCGGGGCGGTGATGGCTCTTAGCCTTGGGCTTTCCCACTTCCCGGAGGACTTTGATCTTGACGACGTGACGAGTGGCTACCCCTCGTCGACGGGCTCGGTGGAGATCGCCGAGGTGCTGAAGCTGACGGACTGGGCCGCGGTGTACTCCCACCGCGTCTAGGCGATGGGCGACCTCCTCCCCTATCAGGAGACGACTGTCGCCCCCAACGATCCTGAGCTGCCGCATCGGGACTTCAAGGTCGAGCAGCCATTCCATGCGGCGATGGCGGGTGAGTTGACGACGTACCCGTCGAACCCGTACACGCCCTTCATTCGCAACCGCAGGGGTGGCGGCGAGTCGCCGTCGAAACCTGTGGAGTAGAAACATTGTGCCCTGGGGCGTTAGTAGCAATTGGCTATTGGACTCAACTTGTATTTTGGAACGACTTTGTTCTGCTGTAATGAAAATTCGTGTTATTTTGTGAATTGTTTCGTGATTTTGATTGCTGATTGGACGAGTCCCCGAGCGCGTCTGCCCTTTTTATGGGGTTTACCTCGTTTGTTATGTGTTTGTGATTTTGAATGTTTTGGTCAGTTGTTTTGCTATTGAGGTTGACTCGCCCGAGCTCGGAGAGCCAGTCGCAGGGCGACTCCCGTGGGTTCTCTTTACTTGGCCGTTTTCCCTTGCGCGTACGAGGTCAGGTGGCCGAGTCCCCGAGCGTGGTACTTGGTGGTTCTAGTCGCAGCTCCAGGGTGGGTGAGGACTGAGCGCGTGAGAGTAAGTGCGTCACTCATGCCTGATCCGAAGGATCAGTCGCATGGCGAGTCCTGGGCACGCTCTCATACTTAGCGTTTTTCCCTAGTCGCTCGTGCTCGACTGGTCGTCAGTCCCCGAGCGTGGTACTTGGCCATTCGAGTCGCTGTGCCGAGGATGCGGCGGACCTTGGTCGTTGTGAGTAACAAGGGCAGTTGTCTTGGCTCGTTAAGCTAGTCGAGCTAGGCGACTCCAATGGGGCTCCGGGTTGGCGTTTTTCGTGGACGTTACGAGACCTGGGGTAACCCAGTTCCCTCGGAACGCACTACTTGGCCGTGCCGGTCGCTGTATCAGAGGTTGACTTCTACGGTTAGCTTGACACTGTTATTACGAGTGCAAGTGGCATAAGGCGCAGAGAGTAGACGCAATTTGCGGTAACCAATCTATTTTATTTCATAGTAGGTGGAGAGTACATGTATGGAATTCTAGGAGTAGAATTTCCGTAGGAGGTTTACATTCCACGGTCGCTTGACGTCGAGTTTCCCGTCTCCTCGGACGTCGATGAGGTAGTAGGCGTCGTTGCCGAGGACTCGCCCGATGGCGAATGGTCCCTCCCAAGGGGGGGATAGCTTGTGCATGCCCTTCTTGTCCTGGATGACGCGTAGCACTAGGTCGCCTTCCTGGAATGTGCGAGTCCTTACTCACCGGCTATGGTAGCGGCGTAGCCCTTGTTGGTAGATGGCGGTGTGGGAGCGAGCTAGGTCGCGTGCCTCGTCGAGTTGGTCGACTCCATCCTAGCATGCGATTTCGTTTGCGGCCTCCGTGTAGTTGACAACCCTAGGCGTGTCGTGCTCTAGGTCGGTGGGCATGATTGCCTCGACGCCATACACCATG
Organism: Avena longiglumis; assembly: GCA_030063025.1. NCBI lineage: Eukaryota > Viridiplantae > Streptophyta > Magnoliopsida > Poales > Poaceae > Avena > Avena longiglumis. The sequence goes on along the minus strand of CP125978.1, from coordinate 139,240,984 downwards.
AATAAGGGGGTGAACCCTGTCGACCTGTTGACGGAGGTGCGGATGCCCCAGATGACGGAGGGTAGCTCCTCGACCCAGCACCCGGCGGTGCGCTCGAGTGGTACTTGGAGCCGTGGCTTCAGGCCATGGAGGATGCTCTGGTTGGCTCGTTCCGCCTGGCCGTTGGACTCCAGGTGAGCGACCGAGGCGAGGTCGAGTCGGATGTGATGTTCTTCGCAGAACTCGGCCATGGCTCCTTTGGCGAAGTTGGTGCCGTTGTCCGTGATGATGCTGTTTGGGAACCCGTAGCAATAGATGAGCTTGCGTAGGAACTTGGTGGCGGTCTTCCCGTCGCATTTCCGGACTGGCTTGGCCTCTACCCATTTTGTGAATTTGTCGACTGCGACCAGGAGGTGGGTGAAGCCGGAGGGGGCATTTTTGAAAGGTCCTACCATGTCCATACCCCACACGGAGAACGGCCAGGTGATGGGGATTGTCTTGAGCGCCGAGCTTGGCACGTGGGTCTGGTTGGCGTACTTCTGGCACCCGGCGTACCATTGGACAATGTCGACAGCGTCTGCGTGTGCGGTGGGATAGTAGAAGACGTGTCGCATAGCCTTTGCGACCAGAGAGCGGGCGCCGACGTGGTGGCCGCAGTCGCCAGAGTGGATGTCGTGGAGGATTTTGCGTCCTTCAGCGGATTGGACGCAGCGTTGGAACACGCCGGTCACGCTGCGCTTGTGGAGCTCGCCGTCGATGATGATGAAGGATTTGCAGCGGCGTGCTATCATCCGGGCGTCTGTTTCGTCTGCTGGCAAGGTGCCTCCCTCCAGGTAGGCGATGTACGGTGTAGTCCAGTCCTCTGGCTCGGCGATGAGTGCGACCAGGGATGGCTCTGGTTGCAGCGGGACTCCGATGTAAATCTCCCTTGGGGGAGAAACGGAAGGCTTGGTGATGGTATCGAGGAAGACGTCGACGGGTGGTGCGAGTCGAGCTGAGCCGATACGAGAGAGTGCGTAGGCCTCCTCGTTCTTCTGTCTGTCGATCCACTCGACGGAATAGCCTGCGAAGTGTCCGCCCAGCTTGTCCACTGCTTGGCGGTATGCCGCCATGGTGGGGGAGACGGCGTCGCAGGTGCCAGCGACTTGCCCAGCGACGAGGTCAGAGTCTCCGTAGCAGCATAGGCGGTTGACATTCATCTCCTTGGTGGCTCGCATGCCGTGGAGTAGTGCCTCGTACTCGGCCATTTTGTTGGTGCAGGGGCTGAAGTCGAGGCAGAGGACGTAGCGTAGCTTGTCGCCCTTCGGATAGGTTAGCAGGATCCCTGCTCCTGCACCGTCCGCATTCTTGGAGCCGTCGAAGTGTAAACTCCAGTAGTGGAGGTATGGCAGCTTTTCTGGCTGCTGGGCCTCCTCCCAGTCGGCGATGAAGTCCGCAAGAGCCTGCGACTTGATCGCTTTGCACGGCTCGTACTTGATGTTGTGGACGTCGATTTTGACGGCCCACTTGGCGACTCGCCTAGTCGCCTCACGGTTGCGGATAATGTCCTGCAATGGTGCTGAGGAGACGACCGTTATCGGGTGTTCCTGGAAGTAGTGTGGCAATCGCCGCCGTGCTCTGAAGACCGTGTATACCAGTTTCTGGTATTGCGGTATCACTGGCGCGACTCGGTGAGGACCTCGCTGATATAGTACACTGGTCGCTGCACTGGGCACTCCTTTCCTTCCTCTGGTCGCTCGACGACCATGACGGCGCTGACGACGCACTCGGAAGCCGCGACGTAGACCAGCATGGGTTCCTTGTCGACAGCGGCGGCGAGTAGCGGTGCGGCGAGTAGAACCTTCTTGAGGTCGCGGAGCGCATCGTCCGCCTCCTTGTCCCACTGGAAGGTGGGGTTCTTGCGCATCAGGCGATATAGGGGCATCGCCTTTTCGCCCAATCGGGGGATGAAGCGACTGAGAGCCGCGACTCGCCCGGCCAGCTTCGGGACGTCGCGCAGGCACTCGGGTTTGCCGAGTCGAGAGATCGTGTAGATCTTGGGGGGATTCGCCTCGATCCCGCGCTTGGAGACGACGTATCCCAGTAGCTGCCCTGCTGGTACACCGAAGGTGCATTTTCCTGGGTTTAGCTTTATCTTGTATTTCCGCAGGTTGGCGAATGTTTCCGCTTGGTCGGAGAGTAGGTCGCCCTGGCGAGCGGACTTCACTACCATGTCGTCGATGTGGACGTGGATATTGCGGCCAATTTGGCTCGCAAGGCACTCATGCATACACCGCTGGTAGGTCGCCCCGGCGTTCTTGAGGCCGAAGGTCATGGCAGTGTAGCAGAAGGCTTCGAATGGCATGATGAACACCATCTTCTCTTCGTCCTCAATGGCGATTTTGATCTAGTTGTACCCAGAGTAGGCGTCGAGAAAGCATAGCGACTCCGATCCCGCGGTGGAATCGATTATTTGGTCGATCCGCGGGAGGACGAATTGCTCCTTCGGGCAGGCGCTGTTTAAGTTTGTGTAATCGATACACATCCTCCAAGTCCCATTTTTCTTCTCAACCAGGACTGGGTTTGCCAGCCACTTGGAGTATTTGATTGGCCAGATGAAGCCTGTAGCGAGTAGACGCTGCACCTACTCGGCGATTGCCCGGCGGCGCTCTTCATTGAAGGGCCGCAGCGACTGCTTGACAGGTCGCACTTTGGGGTCGGTGTTGATTTTGTGCTCAGCGAGTTCCCTAGGGACACCAGGAATGTCAGAGGGCTTCCATGCAAAGATGTCCCTGTTCTCACGGAGGAACTCGATGAGCGCGCCTTCCTATGCTGGGCTCATGCCCGTCCCGATCATCACCGTCTGGCTGGAGTCGCCTGGGACCAGCTCGACGGTGCGGGTATGCGTCATTGACTCGAAGGCTGAGGTGTTGCCGCCCTCCGAGTAGGGCTTCTTGAGTATAGTGGGGTCATCGTTGTTGACCCCGCTCGCGTATTTGGCGAGCTCGTCGGCGTGGTTGGCCTCGGCCGCGATGACGGCGTCGGCGAGTTCGTCTCCTTTGGCCTCGCACTCGTCGGCCATGTCGGGGTCGCCGTGGATGGTGATGGCGCCACGCGGTCCGGGGAGCTTCATCGTGTTGTACGCATAGTGGGGCGCCGCCATGAACTTGGCGAACGTCTAGCTCCCCAAGACGTAGTGGTAGGGGCTGTCAAAGGGCACCAGCTCGAAGACGATCTGCTCGGTGCGGAAGTTTGCCGGTGTGCCGAAGGTGACTAACAGCGTGACTTTGCCGATCGGGTACGCCTTCCGACCGGGGACGATGCCGTGGAACGTGGTGTAGGTCGTCTCGACCATCGACTGCAGGAGCCGCAGTCGCCTGAAGGTGTCCAGGTACAGGATGTTGATGGAGCTGCCGTCGTCCATCAATGTCTTGGGGAGCCAGTAGTCTCCCACCTTGGGCTTGACCACCAGGGCGACTCGGCCTGGGTACTCGATGCGTGGCGAGTGGTCCTAGCGGCTCCAAGTGATTGGTTGCTCCGACCAGTTGACCACCTGGGACACTGCGTTGACGGCGATGGCGCGGGCGATGACCTTCTTCTCGCGCTTCGTGTTGAAGCCTGTGAAGGTGTGGAGCGAGCCGGCCATGCTGCCGAATTTTCCGCCGTTTGGCGGGTTGTTGTCGGGGTCTTTCCGCGCTCGTTGTGCCTCCTCGATCTCCTTGAGAGAGTGGCAGTCGGCGGTCGTGTGCGTGGCGGGCTTTCCTTTCCTGCTGTGAAATACACAAGGTTGGTTAAGGAGGGCCGCGGGGTCGAACCTTGGCTTTGCCTTGTAGTGGCCGCCGTCGCGGCGTTGCCCCCTGTCGCGGCGTTGCCCCCCGTCGCGGCGGAAGCTCTTGGGATCGCGCTTGGCGTACCCAGCGTTGGCGACGAAGTCAACTCGCCCATCACTGCGGCGCTTGTCGGTGAGGCGAGTGTTGCTGTAGCGTAGATCGGATCGTCGTCCGTTATCGTTGCCGCTCGTGCGGCGTTGTCCTCCCGACTCGTTGTCGGTTTCTTGGTTTGGGTCTTCCTCCGCGTATCTTTTGGCGATCTCTAGGAGATCCGGTATGTTGTCGAGTGTGCGGTATGCTCGTTTGAGCTTGGCGACAGGGATCGAGGCACGAGGTCTTGAAGCAGTGGATTGCGGTGTCTGGGTGGATGCCGACCGCGTTGTACCACAGTTCTTGCCACCGTTGGACCCAGCTGCGGGTCGACTCGCGAGGTCCCTGGACGCATCGTTCCAGGTCCTCGATGGTGGTGGCGCGGGTGTATGAACCCTCGAAGTGCCTAACGAAGGCGTCGCGCATCTCTTCCCAGGAGTCGATGCTATCCGCGGGGAGAGTGTTGATCCACTTCCTGCACGCCCCCTCCATCATCAGGGGGAGGTAGCGGGCGGCTAGTAGATCGGTGTGGCCGGCGATCCCCATTGCCATGAGGTACGTATCTAGCACACAGAGGGATCGTACGAGGGGTCGTACTTCTCTATTTCCTTCGGCGCTTTGAAGTTCGCCGGGTATCTTTTGCCTCGGATCATTGGTACGAAGCATCGGGGCCCGAGTCGGCTTAGCGACCCCCTCGGATCACCGTCGCGGCGATTGGTTAGGGTATGCCGCAGGTCGTCGGGCTGGCGTGCGCGCCAGCTCTGGTTGTTGATGATGTGGGTGCGGGCGTCGATAGGCTGACCGTTGGCAGCGACGAAGTTGGTCGCTGGCCGGGGGTCGTTGGTGGAGAGTGTCGCGTTCGCGGGTCGGTGTTGGAGCTGCAGTGGTTCGGGTGGAGGGCAGTTGAGGGTGTTTGCCGCCATGGGGCGGCCGCTTGAGGCCGCTCTGCTGGCAGATGAATGCGAGTACATCCGACCCTGTGAGTCGACGCCTGCGTTTTGTTGCTCGACCGCCTTTGCGAGCAAGGCCTTGACGTACTGGATCTGTAGGGCGCCGTCACCGGTGGCCGCGATGTTGTCGACTGCTGCTTGGCTCGCGACGTGGTTGTCCATCGGGGTGGAGAATAGTGGTAGGCCGTTCGCGTCTCGCTCCCGTGAGGAGACTACGATCCGCGGCTGGTCCCTGGTGGTGCGCGGTTGGGAGGTGGTGGGGCGCCATTCGCTGTCGACCCTGGTGGGGGCCGTGCGCTTCCTCTGGTGGCGCATTCTCGCAGATCGCGCGCTCGGCCGCGCGGGTCAGGTCGCTCTCGTCGTCGAAATTCAGGGCACGCCCCTGGACGGTGGGGTTCAGGCGCGACCTGATTCGTTGCTGGTGGTAGAGCGACAACTCCTGCGCCGTCACCTTCTCGAGGCGAAATTTTTCGCGCTCGGCTTGCTCCTTGCGGACAGCTTCCACCAGATTCAGGCGAAGTTCCTCGACCTCCGTTGCCGTTGCGTTGGGAGGGATTGGGATGGAGAATGGATCCTCCGGCGGGTCGGCGCCAGTCGCCATGTAGGTCACAGCGTGGCGACCGGTCCCATCACAGAGATCGGCGGAGTTCTCCGACCCGGAGTCGAAGTCGAAGATCCCAAGGATGGAGGGATCCTCGAAGTCTCCGACGTTGGAGACCTGGGTGATGGAGCCCGCGGGCGACATGGCAGCGATGGATCTGGCGAGTGACGCCGGGGTCGCCGAGTCGCGTCGTCGTTGAGGGCCGCTTCTTCCGCGGCCGCGGTGGTTTCAGCCACGTCGCTATGGGCTGAGTCGTACTCGGAGGCGAGGCGATGGATCGTGTGGACCTGACTCTCAGAGAGCCCGTCGCGTGGCGGCGACTCGCGGATGCGAGCCGAGTCCTCCGAGACGATGACGTCGGTGAGGCCAACGAAGAGACTGATCGTGCCGACCGGCAGGATCATGTTGTGCGTGACGGGTCGCGCCGCCGGGACTTAGCTGCTCAGCAAGATTTGGAGCATCTTGCCGATCGCTATCATGCGGCCGGTGGCGATCGACTCATTGATGGGCAGATTGGATCTCGCCGCAGAACACCGGCCAGACCGGCCAGGCCCCACGGTGGGCGCCACTGTCGTGGGAATGAGCACGGCAGATGCTGCAATCGGCAGCGAGTAGTAGAAATGGGGCAAGGGCGGCCAGCCATTTGCGGTGCGAGATGAGGGCGGAGACATAAGGATTTACAAAGGTTCGGCCCCCCGGAGGGTAAAGACGTACTCCTGCTAGATTGTATTATGGTGGAAGTACAATGGGGCGAGCTCGGCGGCTAGGTAGCGAGTCGCTTGGGTGGATGATGGAACGTCTCCTCTACACGCCCTCTAGGGAGGTTTATATAGACTCACCCCCTAGGGTTTACAGATCTCAACCGAATCAGTTAAGGTTTCAGCAATCGTTTAACCTAATCCGACTGGGCCTATCTACGCTTCTAGGCCTTCAGCTTCCAGTCGCTTGAGGCCACGCCAGGTCTTGATCCAGTCGCTGTTACCGCAGGACCACTCGCAGGTGCCTGTGCCAGTCGTTTGAAACGTCCTACTGGGTATACCCCGGTAGGCATATCCCCATCAGATCCAAATGATTTAAATCCAACGATCTTGGATTCATCATTTCAAGACCTTTCTAACAAAATTGGTTTCATTCAATTTGGTTTACTGAATCGAGCTGGGTTGATTTTTGAAACTAGGTACAGAACTGTGTTTGAATTAAAATGGAAAAAGTTAAATTCAAACGACTAGGCTGCACGGGAACTGCTAATGGGCCGGCCCAGTGTCACTCCACGGCGTGGGGCTCAACTGACAGGGGGTTCCACCAGTCAGTGGCTCTTTAAACGCGAAGCGGTACGGGGCAATCTCATCCGCACGATCTAAGTCTAATCGAACGGCTGCTACTCATCGTCCACGTCAGGCTGCGCCGGCGAGATAGAAACCTAACGCGGTAGGTGGGGGTCGTCGGGGGCTCACCGGGGCTCAGGCGAGGGTCGGCGAGGCGGGCGAACGACAAAGTCGACGACGGCGAACCTCCTGGTACCGGCAGCTTCTCCTGGGGTGGACGAAATCGAAGGCGCCCTTCTTCTCTAGAGGTGGCCTGCTCCGGCCAAATTCCGGCGATGTGCTGCTCTCCTTGCTTCGGGAACGGGGTGGAACGATCAGTGAGGAGAGGGGAGTGAGATGGTGTGAAGAGTTTGAGAGGGGGAGGCCTCTATTTATAGTCTCGACGACGAGACCGAACGAAATGGGTAGGCGACGGTGGCGACATGGCTACGGGCTGCTAGAGGCATGGCCGGCGGTGGCGATCGTTCGGTGGTCTCCTAGCGATGCTCTAAGGCTTTAATGCGCGTGTAGGGGCGGTGGCAAACGGTCTGGAACATGTGATGCTCTGTGCGACAGAGGCGGCGTCTTCGACGGTGAGTGGTGGCTGTGAGGCATGTGGCGGCGAACGGGGGTGTCTGGCGGTCTCCTGGGACGATGGTGATCGTGTATGTACGCGGCGAGGGCGGCGCACGGTCTGTGGGCGTGTGTCGAGCGTGGCGCTCTGGCGCACGCTCAGCATGGTTGCTGGCGAGCTTGGCATGGTCTATGTGTGTGGTCCAGGGGCTGGCAAGGTTCGAGCGCTGGACAGGGGGTGGCGGTGGACGGTGGGCTATGTCATAGACATGCTGTTTAGGCTTGGTGCTTGCTCTGGCTAGCTAGCCATGGTCGGCTGGCAAGGGGGTGCTCGGGTTGGCATGGCATGTGGCAAAGGGTAGGGGCTAGGGTTTGTCCAAGCACTGGTTGGCACTGAGGGAGACAAGGGTGACCAATGGTGAACATTGCTTAGCCAGATTACTGCTCAAAACAGTGAAGTTAGGCCAGTTTGATTTGTTGCCTCCAAGTGTTTGATGAAATGGCCGCAAGAACTCAAGTTTTGAATTTTGAAAAGATTTTTCGTGGGTGTGCTAGGTTGGTGCTGGTGAGTCTGCAGATGCTTGGGTTTTGAAAGTTGATCTTGTTTGAGTGGTTTTTGAAAAAGTGGGATCTTCCCATATGATATAGATTCAATTTTAAACTGTCCTTTAAACTATGCATTCAAATGTTTTTGGATGATCACAAGGTGGTCCTTGATACTTTGTTATGATTACTATCAAGGGGTGAAAAGATCCAAACAAGTTTCTGTTAAGTTCTGAAAGTTAGAGACAGCCAAAGTAGGCATGTGAGTTAATTTGGCCAAAGTGACCATTCACTCATTTTGTTTGTTTTGATTTATTTGTCTTTGGAAAAAGTGTGGGGATTGTTTAGAGGATGTTTATTTCACCTAATAATCATTTTACAAGCAGAGAAACACATAAACAAGGCAATTCAAAAGAATTCAAAATGGGATGCATACACACATGCATGCTTTGATATTTTTATTTAGAAAAGTTTTTGTTCATCCTAATTTTGAAGATTAGAGTTTGATGATCCAAGTTTAGTATTTTTGGGATGTTACACTTTATCTCTCGGTGCTTTCCTCCCCGCAGAGGCGGCGGAAATATTTCTATGGTTGCCCCACTGGTATTAGGGTTCCATGAGGAAGACATAGGCGAGAGGGCGGAGTCGGAAGCCGTCCAGGTGGGCCACACCTGCCCTAGGCGCGACCTAGGGGGACCCGCGCCTGGGGGGTTGGGGGGCCCCTGTGGCCCGTCTACGCCTCCCCTTCTGGCTTCCTCCGTCTTCTAGGAAAATATAATTTTCCAATATTTTTCTTGTATTTTTTCGATTTTCGCGAAATTGCATCAAAACACCTCCTTTTCCATCAGAATCCGGACTCTGGCAGTCCATCCTCAAAGAATCATCCAACATGCAAAAACAGTGGAAAATACATAAGTAATACCTCATAATAAGACATATATTAATGAATAGAGTCAAATTATGATATAGAATGGTGATGCAAATTGCACGTATAAACAACCAACTCAAAATATAACTCATGATAAGTATTTATGTAATCTATAGCCTAAGTGCCACACGGTGTGCACACTGTCACCTTCACACACGTGGGGATAGCCAGAGATTAATTAAAGCACTTGAGTAGCAGAGTAGATCTACTTGATTACAAATCTCATGACCACAATAAGATCACGCATAGGGAGAGAGATGAACACATAGCTACTAGTAGAGCCATTAGCCTCGTGGGAGAACTACTCCCTCCTAATCATGGGAGTTAGCAATGACGATGGAGATGGTGGTGGAGATCAATGGAGATGGCTCCGGGGGAAATTCCCTATCCCGGCAGGGTGCCGAAACAGAGACTTCTTTCCCTCGAATCTCCTCTTTGGTGGTGGCGGCGTTGCGGACCTTTTCTTGGATTTCTTCCCCCGTTAGCGTTTACGTCTCGAGGAGACGTATAAGTAGGCGAAAGGGCATGGTCGGTGGAGGGCTAGGGGGGCACACCATTTGGTCGCGCGGCCAGGGGGCCCACACCACCGTATGGTGTGGACGCCCTGGTGCCCTCCTCCTTCTCTCCTTCGGGCTCCGTGTCGTGTCGAAACAGAGACTTCTTTCCCTCGAATCTCCTCTTTGGTGGTGGCGGCGCTGCAGACCTTTTCGTGGATTTCTTCCACCGTTAGGGTTTACGTCTCGCGGAGACGTATAAGTAGGCGAAAGGGCATGATCGGTGGAGGGCTAGGGGGCCACACCATTTGGTCGCGCGGCCAGGGGCCCACACCACCGTATGGTGTGGACGCCCTGGTGACCTCCTCCTTCTCTCCTTCGGGCTCCGTGTCGTGTCGGGTAAAATATCGACTTTGGCTTTTGTTCCATCCAATTTAGAGAATATTTATTTTCTGGCTTTTCTGGAACCAATAACAGCAGAAAAAATGCAACTGTCACTACGACATCTTGTCAATAGGTTAGTTCTGGAAAATGTATAAAAATACCTCTAAGTGTAGATAAAACATAAGAAAGTTGATACAAAACAAGCATGGAGCATACAAAATTATAGATACGTTTACGTCGTATCACTTGTAGAGAGTAAACGGTAACAATAGATGATGTATCAATGATAAAGGAATGGACCGGGGTCCATAGTTCACTAGAGGTGATCTCCTTAAGATAGATAGCATGCTGGGTGAATAAATTACTGCGGGGCAATTGACAGATTGAGAAAGCATAACAATGCATATACTAGACATCTTGACTCCTATGAGATTTCATTGGGCATTACAACATAATACATATACTGTAATCCAACTGCATCTATGACTAATAATACACCTTCAGGTTATCATCTAAACCCCTTCTAGTATTAAGTTGCAAAAAACAAATAATTGCATTAAGCAATGTGTGTAAAGTAAACAATACAATTATTCCAAATGATTGTTGTTTTCTACCTAGTAGCAACATCACATATACAACCTTAGAGATTTATGTCACTTCCCTAGATTACTAGAGGCATGAACCTACTATCGAGCATAAATACTCCCTCTTGGAGTTGCAAGAATCTACTTGGCCAATATAGCTTCTTAACAACGGAGAGCATGCAAAATCACAAGTAACATAGACATGATAGAATCAATAACCAATATGACATAGTATTTCAATATCCATCGGATCCCCGTAAACACAACATGTATGATTACAAATATATGATCTTGATCATGAACGGAGCTCACAATATCTAAACATGATAGCAAAAAGAAGGAGAAGCAACCATCTAGCTATTGTATGGACCCATAGTACAAGGGTGAACTACTCACGCATCACACCGGAGGCTAACATGGTGATGAAGAAGGCCTCCGGGATGATCTCTCCCCTCTGGCAGGGTGCCGGTAAGTGTAGGGTTCGCAGCATAGAAAACAAAAATTTTCCTACGATGTGAACTATATACCAAGATCTATATATACTAGATACAAACAACGGGCGGATGTATATCCGTAGAGAACATACCCTTGAAGACCGACAAAGCTTAACGAGTTCAACTCGTGGTTGATGTAGACGATCTCTTGCCGATCTCAAGATCGAGAGGAAGTCCTAGCGCCGCAAATCAGCCAAGCATCCGCTCGCACACACGTTCGAGGCACCGAGCAACCTCCGCCTCCTCGCTCCAGCGATGCAGCGGAAGCACAACTCTTTCTTGCCGAATAGCCACCGGGAACATGTATCTCGCTAGTCCGAGACCATGGGGAATAAATTCTAGAGGGGGAGAGAGATCCTTCACGAGGAGGTGTGAGAGACAAGTGAGGAGGGGGGCTCCTTTTATAGGAGGAGGGGGGAACCCCAAGGGGGTGGCCGGCGCATGGGGGCTGCCCCCTTGCCCTCCCCTCTTCATGTGGGTGGACACTCCACTCACAAAACTCCTCTAAATTCCCTCCACTCAAAAGTCCACTCAAAAATCCCATTAAATTTCCACCAAATTTAATGCAAACTCTCATTAAATAAAACTCTTTTATTTTATTCAGAATTTTGTCAATTACTTTAATGACAAACATTCACAAATAACCCCTTGCTAGAATTCTATTTCACATGCATAACCACTTTATGCAATTTCACCCGAAAACCTGTTTTGGTATCTAGTGAAATAAATTCCTGCGCTTGTTCATTCTTTTGGCATGAAACTTTTGCTCCAATTGGATGTCGGTGTCTTAAGTGTGTCACCCTACGGTTCGTGAATAATGCGGACATGATCGAGACCCCTCTCGATCAATAATCGAAGCGGATCCGGAGACCCATAATGACTCCCACACATTCAACGATGACTTTCTTGTGATCGTCGGAACCTTTTACTCTAGTATCTTAATCCCTTTGTTTCACGATATATTACATGCTCGAGATTCGATCATTGGTATCTCCATACCTAGTTTGATCTTGTATCGACATGCACTCTTTTCTCGTTCTGTGATATAACATTCTAGTGATCAAATCACTTGCTTGCAAGCTAATCAATGTGATATCACCGAGAGGGCCCAGAGTATATCTATCCGTCATCGGATGAACAAATTCCACTCTTGATCCATGAGCCTCAACATAACACTTTATTAGTTCTGAATCCATCTTTATAATCACCACATTACGGTGTGACGCTTGATGTTATCAAGAAACTCTTCCGGTGTTAGTGATTGACATGATCTCATGGTCTAAGGATTAGGATCACTTCGTAAGTTGTTATAGCAATATAAACTCAATGACTTTGATCGTAATGCTATACTTGGATGAATGTTCATCACATCATTACACTAATGTTGTGATCCCGTTATTAACAACATCCAATGTCCATGATCGGAAAACTTGATCATCTTGTTAATCAACGAGCTAGTTTATGAGAGAGGCATAACTAGGAACTTTCTGCTTGTTTATTAAACACACATGTATTAACGTTTCCGTATTAATACAATTATAGCATGCAAAATAAACATCTATCATATACTTGGAATACACATAATAAACACTTTATTATTGCCTCTCGGGGCATATTCCTTCGCCTCCCACTTGCACTAGAGACAATAATCTAGTTACATAGTGATAAATCCAACACCCATTGAGTTCTCGTGTTGATCATGTTTTGCTCTAGGAGAGTTTTAGTCAACGGATCCGCTACATTGAGATCCGTATGTACTTCTAAATCTTTATATCTCCATCCTTGACATGCTCATGGATGGAGTGAAACCGCGCTTAATATGCTTGGAATGCTTGTGAGACCTTGGCTCTTTGGCATTGGCAATGGCACCATTGTTGTCACAATAGATCACCATTGGGTCCAACGCTTGCCACAACTCCTAGTTCGGATATGAACTCCTTCATCCAAATCGCTTCGAGCCGCTCAAGCAGAACATATTCGCCTCCGTTGTTGATCCCGCTACCACAGTTGTTTGGAGCTCCTCCAACTAACCGCTCCGCCATTCATGAGAAATACGATCCGGATTGAGACTTAGAGTCATCCGGATCGGTGTCAAATCTAGCATCGACATAACACTTAGCGACGAGCTCTTCTTCACCTCCGATACAAGAAACATATCCTTAGTTCTTCGTAAGTACTTAAGGATATTCTTGACCGCTATCCAAAGGTTCGAACATGGATCCGATTGGTACCTACTAGTCAAACTAATAGCGTGTGCCACATCCGGTCTTGTACATAGCATGGCGTACATTATAGAGCCTATGGCTGAAGCATAGGGACTTTGTCCATTATCTCTCTTTCTTCCGCCAAGCCGACTTTGAGTCCTACTCAATGTCTTGCCTTGCAACATAGGTAAGAACCCTTCTTACTTCCGTCCATTTTAAACTTCTTTAAAATCTTATCAAGGTATGTACTTTATGATAGCCCTATTAGGCGCCTAGATCTATCTCTATAGATCTTTATGCCTAATATGTATGACGCTCACCTAGGTCCTTCATTGAAAATTTGTTTAGATAACTTTTAACACTGTTTAAAGTTCTATATCATTTCCGATCAATAATATGTCATCCACATATAATATCGTAAATGCCACATTGCTCCCACTCACTTTCTTGTAAATACAAGCTTCTCCATAAGTTTGGACAAATCCAAACTCTTTGATCACCTCATCAAAGCGGAGATTCCAACCGTGATGCTTGCTTCAATCCATAGATGGATCGTTGAAGCTTGCACACCTTGTTAGCATCCTTAGGATCGACAAAACCCTTTGGTTGTATCATATACAACTCTTCTTCAATATTACCATTGAGAAACGGTTTTGACATCCATCCGCCATATTTCATAATCGAAATATGCAGCAATTGCTAACATAATCCTAATCGACTTTAGCATCGCTACGGAGAGAAAGTCTCATCGTAGTCAACTCCTTGAATTTGTCGAAACCCCTTTGCGACAAGTCGAGCTTTATAGATGGTCACATTACCATCGCATCAGTTTTCCTTTTGAAAATCCATTTGTTCTCCACGGCCTTCGGCGTGAGGTAATTCCACCAAGTTCCAAACTTGATTTTCATACATGGATTCCATCTCGATTTCATGGCTTCTAACCATTTGTTGGAATCCGGGCTCATCATCGCTTCTTCATACGTCGCAGGTCATTATTTTCATCAACCATGAAATTTATGACAGGATTTCCGACAAATTCGGAGCTGACGCGTCTGTTTGACCTGCGAGGTTCGGTAGTACTCTCTTCGAGTTTCATGATCATTATCATTAGTTCCTCTTCAAGGTGGAGCCAACTCCGGAACAACTTCCGGCACAAGCGCTACTCGCCATACTTTGAAGAGAAGGTTCCACAACCTCTTCGAGTTCTACCTTCCGACTACTCACACCTTCATGAAACTCTTTCTAGAAAGGATCCATTCTTGGCAACAAAACCTTGCCCTCGGATCGTGATAGAAGGAATACCCAATAGTTTCTTTAGGGTATCCTATGAAGACGCATTTTTCCGCTTTGGGTTCGAGTTTATCCGTTGAAGTTTCTTCACATAAACATCGCAACCCCAAACTTTAAGAATGACATCTTAGGTTTGTTTCAAACCACAATTCATACGGTGTCTTTTCAACGGATTTAGATGGTGCCCGATTTAAAGTGAATGCAGTTTAGTGCATAACCCCAAAATGACAACGGCAAGTCTGCAGAGACATCATAGATCGAACCATATCTAATAACGTACGATTACGACGATCCGACACACCATTTCGCTGTGGTGTTCCAGCAGGTGTGAGTTGTGAAACAATTCCACACTCTTTCATGTGAGTGCTAAACTCGTAACTTAGATACTCACCTCCACGGCCGGACGTAGAAATTTGATCTTTCTATTACGATGATTTTCCACTTCATTCAAAATTCCTTGAACTTTTCAAAGGTTTCAGACTTGTGTTTCATCAAGTAGATATAACCGTATCTACTCAAATCATCCGTGAAAGTAACAAAATAACGATATCCACCTCGCGACACACACTCATTGGACCACATACATCGAATGTATGATTTCCAATAAACTGTCGCCTGCTCCATTGAACCGAAAACGGCGTTCTAGTCATCTTGCCCATAAGGCATGGCTCACATGTATCAAATGATTCATAATCAAGTGATTCCAAAAGTCCATCCGAATGGAGCTTCTTCATGCGTTTAATGCCAATATGACCTAGACGGCAGTGCCACATATATGCGGATATATCATCATTAAGTTTAATCCTTTTAGCATCAACATTATGAATATGTGTAACATTATCATTGAGATCTAACAGAAATAAAGCATTCATCATGGGTGCATGACCATAAAAGATTTCATTCATATAAATGGAACAACCATTGTTCTCAGATTTAAATGAATAACCACTTTGCATCAAACATGATCCAGATACAATGTTCATGCTCAGTGCAGGCACCAGATAACATTTATTCAAGTTTATGACTAATCCCGACGGTAAGTAGAGAGGCAGCGTTCCGACGGCGATTACATCAACGTTTGATCCATTGCCGACACGCATCTTGACCTCACCCCTTGCTAGCGCCGCTTGTTCCGCAGCCCCGATTCGAGTTACAAATATTAGCAATCGAACCGTATCAAATACCCGTGTGCTACTGCGAGCACTAGTCAAGTACACATCAATAACATGTATATCATATATACCTTTGTTTGCCTTGCCGGCCTTCTTGTCGCAGATACTTGGGGCGATTGTGCTTCCATGGCGATCCCCTTACAATAGTAGCACTCGGAATCGACTTAGGTCCAACTCGGGTTTCTTTCAGCGCTGCAATGGCTTGCCGCCTTACTTCCCTTCCGCTTTTCCTTCTTGTCTTTCTTGAAACCAGTGTTCCTATTGATCATCAACACTTGATGTTCCTTTTGATCTCCACTGCAGTTTTAAGCATTGTAAGCTCGGGAGAGACTTCTTCATGCCTTGCATATTATAGTTCATCACGAAGCTCTTATAGCTAGGTGGCGTAGACCCAGAACACGATGGATGCTTAAGTCAATGGGAATCGTTATTCCCAAGGACACAAGCTTATCGGCGTAACCCGACATCTTGAGTACATGCTCACTAACTGAGTGTGCTCTTCCATCATGCACTAAAGAACTTTTCTCAAGCATTGTAGCTCTCTAAGCATGTGTGTCGAAAATCATTTTCAACTCACCCATTGTATCAAATGCATTGCCGTTTTCAAACGCTTTGAAGTTCGGCTCTAGCCCATACAATATGCCGCAATGAACTAAGTTATGGTCCTCTGACGAGTCGATAGACATTCTTCTCCTCGTCGGGGCATCATCAAAGGTGGGGGCCTAACGCTTCTAGCACATATTGCTTTTATGCAGCAGAGGAGAATCCTCAAATTCA
The DNA here is from genome assembly GCA_030063025.1 of Avena longiglumis. NCBI lineage: Eukaryota > Viridiplantae > Streptophyta > Magnoliopsida > Poales > Poaceae > Avena > Avena longiglumis. Next base: position 139,224,808 of record CP125978.1, on the reverse strand, counting down.
TGGCCCATTCAAGAAAGTTGCTACCGTTCGTTGCTAGTTTCTCTTTCTCCATGAACGCATTGACATTAACACCAGGTGGTGCCATCTACACCAGAATGTGTAAGGTGTAGACGAAGTGTATGATAGATCGAGTTCAACTAATCTATATTACGAATGAACTCCCACTCAAAAGCGACATCCCTCGTGTCCTTTTGGTGATTACATGAACCAAATCCACTACACCAAGTCCGATCATCACGTGAGTCGGTATAGCTTCAAAGGCAAGCATCAAATGGGCATCATATCAACTATATGACTCATGCTTAACCTTTCGGTCTGTGTTCCGAGGCCATGTCTGTACATGCTAGGCTCGCCAAGTTAGAACCTTAGTATTTGCGTGTGTAACTGTTTTACACCCGAAATATGGTCGTGGATCCAAGAACACCCGATCATCACGTGATGTCTTGGAGCGGCGAAACATAATCGGTGCATACTAAAGGAAGAACACATTCTTATCTTGATATTTAAATGAGGATCATCTTATTATGCTTAACAAAGCGCTAAACAAGCAATATAAGATGTAATCAAACATCATATGTTTATTAGTGAAATTATATGGTTCCCGGATGATCTCTATCATGTGCATCGTGGTATGATCACTATCATACCTATATGTGTAAATCCAAGGTCTATGGATTTACGCTATGTGTGTTGTAAGAGTATCATCTCATACTTCTACTTACAACACTACCATATCATAACACTAGCCCAAAGAACAATCTAAACTAGACGCCTAATTTATCCATTGCAAGTTTTACGTGGCTTAGGGCTTTCGAGATAGAACCGTTCTTACCTACGAACATGAACCACAACGAGGATAATCAAATTGTTGACAACTCGCTTGCAAAATAGATATTAACTATAGTAGGAGAGACAGACACCCGCTAGCCACTTATGCAAACTAGTTGCATGTCAAGCGTGGAAGAGGTCTCATGTGCGAGGACATGTAAAGTTTGTCCGGGCCGCTTCATCCCACTATGCCACCAATATCCAAAATCACAACAAAGGAGCAACAACATGATCATCATCGCCCACATACTCATATGTGTACTACCCGTGTAAAGTATCTACGCATAGATCCGGCTCTGATACCACTGTAGGGTTCGCAGCATAGAAAACAAAATTTTTCCTACGATGAGAATAACTATGTACCAAGATCTATCTACTAGATACAAACAACGGGCGGATGTACATCCGTAGAGAACATACCCTTGAAGACCGACAAAGCTTAACGAGTCCAAACTCGTGGTTGATGTAGACGATCTCTTGCCGATCTCAAGATCGAGAGGAAGTCCTAGCGCCGCAAATCAGCAGCGCATCCGTGCTCGCACACACGTTCGAGGCACCGAGCAACCTCCGCCTCCTCGCTCCAGCGATGCAGCGGAAGCACAACTCTTTCTTGCCGAATAGCCACCGGGAACATGTATCTCGCTAGTCCGAGACCATGGGGGATAAATTCTAGAGGGGGAGAGAGATCCTTCACGAGGAGGTGTGAGAGACAAGTGAGGAGGGGGGCTCCTTTTATAGGAGGAGGGGGGGAACCCCAAGGGGGTGGCCAGCGCATGGGGGCTGCCCCCTTGCCCTCCCCTCTTCATGTGGGTGGACACTCCACTCACAAAACTCCTCTAAATTCCCTCCACTCAAAAGTCCACTCAAAAATCCCATTAAATTTCCACCAAATTGAATGCAAACTCTCATTAAATAAAACTCTTTTATTTTATTCAGAATTTTGTCAATTACTTTAATGACAAACATTCACAAATAACCCCTTGCTAGAATTCTATTTCACATGCATAACCACTTTATGCAATTTCACCAAAACCTGCTTTGTATCTAGTGAAATAAATTCCTGCGCTTGTTCATTCTTCGGCATGAAACATTTGCTCCAATTGGATGTCGGTGTCTCTTAAGTGTGTCACCCTACGGTTCGTGAATAATGCGGACATGATCGAGACCCTCTCGGATCAATAATCGAAGCGGGATCCGGAGACCCATCTCGACTCCCACACATTCAACGATGACTTTCTTGTGATCGTCGGAACCTTTACGCTAGTATCTTAATCCTTTGTTTCACAATATATTACATGTCCGAGATTCGATCATTGGTATCTCCATACCTAGTTTGATCTAGATTCGACATGCACTCTTTTCTCGTTCTCGTGATATAACATTCTAGTGATCAAATCACTTGCTTGCAAGCTAATCAATGTGATATCACCGAGAGGGCCCAGTATATCTATCCGTCATCGGGATGAACAAATTCCACTCTTGATCCATGAGCCTCAACATAACACTTTATTAGTTCGAATCCATCTTTATAATCACCCTCACGGTGTGACGTTTGATGTTATCAAGAAACTCTTCCGGTGTTTGTGATTAACATGATCTCATGGTCTAAGGATTAGGATCACTTCGTAAGTTGTTATAGCAATATAAACTCAATGACTTTGATCGTAATGCTATACTTCGGATGAATGTTCATCACATCATTACACTAATGTTGTGATCCCGTTATTAACAACATCCAATGTCCATGATCAGGAAACCTTGATCATCTTGTTAATCAACGAGCTAGTTTATGAGAGAGGCATAACTAGGAACTTTCTGTTTGTTTATTAAACACACATGTATTAACGTTTCCGTATTAATACAATTATAGCATGCAAAATAAACATCTATCATATACTTGGAATACACATAATAAACACTTTATTATTGCCTCTCAGGGCATATTCCCTTCAGTAAGAGCTTCAGAACCCCCCGATCTAGAGACGATGGTGGTGGTGGCTATGGACTGTTTCGTGGAGATTTCATCTGGTGCTTAGGGTTTCTGCATTAGGGTGCTTTTATAGGCGAAATGGAAAGGTCGATGGGTGCCCGAGGGGCCCACACCTGGTGGCGGCGCCCCTTGGGACACACGGCCCTAGGGTGTGGCCACCTCATGGCCCCCCTTCGTCTTCCCTTCGGATTCTGTGTTCTCTCCGGTAAAATATTGACTTTGGCTTTTGTCACGTCCAATTCCGAGAATATTTCCTTACTAGCTTTTTTGAAACAAAAAAACAGAAAATAGGCAACTAGCACTACGACATCTTGTGAATAGATTATTTCCGGAAAATGTATAAAAATACCTCAAAGTGTAGACAAAACATGAGAAAGTCGATACTAAACAAGCATGGAGCATACAAAATATCGATACGTTTACGACGTATCAAGAATCCTGAAGCTTAACTCCAGCTCGTCCTTGAGTAGGTAAGTGATAAAAAGAATAATTTTTGAGGTGACATGCACCATCACAATCTTGATCAAACTATTGTAAAGCATTGATAACTGGGATAAAATTACTCTAAACATGAGCATGAAAGATGTAGTTCTAATAATAGGACAAAGCAAGTATGTTGTAACATGAAAAGCTACAAATAAAGATCATGAATAACAATTCATTGAAAGATGTTTGTTCGTTTCACATATAGAAAACATAGCAAGAGTGGTATTCATCTTGTCCCTCATGGAGTAGCAAAACATAAATGCATAGGACACCTTCAAAGTTCATAAGGGTGAGTAGCTACAAATAGTTTAAGAACAAGCAATATCAACATTATGAATCAATCAATAAGTTTTGGGACAATGCACATTAAACTAAGAATGACAACTATGCTCTCTTAATTGGTGCATAAATATAGAAGATGGAGACTCAACATAAAATTAAGAAAAAAGGCCCTTCATAGAGGGAAGCAGTGATTTCAAGTTTCATAAAGAGCTACCAAAAATTATGGTTCTTATTAGCTTTCAGATCTCATTTCTCCTGTCATAAGCATCTTGAAGTGATTAAGGTTAAAGTGAAACAGATATGGAGTATATGCTTGACAAATCATAAGTTGGCAATCTCATGTCCCTTGAGTACGAGGTGCGTTCCTCATGCTACTCACTTTAGTCACAAGCAAGTTATTATCATTGTAAGTATATGTGTATCATAGAGAACCGCCAATGGGGTACCCCTTTGATACGTCCAAAATGTATCTACTTTCCTGAACACTTTTGCTATTGTTTCTCCTCTAAACTTGTGTGATTTGGATACAACTAACACGGACTGACGCTATTTGTAGCAGAATTACCTTGGTGTCTCGTTTTTGTGGATAAAATCAATTATCACGAAAAATCCCGGAAAATATGCCAAAAATTATATTTCACCAGAAGACCCACGGAGCCAGAAGACGAGACGGAGAAGGGGCCTGGGGGGCTCACACCCCTGGCAGGCGTGGGCCCACCTCTGGCCGCGCCTAGGGGAGGGGGGTGCAGGCACCCCCTCGGCCTCCCTCTGCGCCTATAAGTTGCCTCTCGACCTAAAAACCGAGGGGGGTTCGATAGTTTTCTAGAAAGAGTTCCGCTATGCCGCCGCCACTAGAAACCAAGATTCGGATATAGAAACTCCGTTCCGGCACCCTGCTGGGACAGGGAATTTGGAGAGGATCATCACCATCGTCATCACCAACGCCTCTCCATCAACCATCGATGTTCCCCTCATCCATGAGTGAGTAATCCCCCACTATAGGCTTGGGGATGGTAGGGATTGGATGAGTTCTATCATGTAATCGAATAAGATCTGTTAGGGCATAGTGCCTAGTATCTCTATTAGTGCTATTTGACTTTGTTGCAACTTGTTGTGCTTAATGCTTGTCACTAGGGCCCGAGTGCCATGATCTTAGATCTGAACTTATTATTGAATCATTATGATAGTATTGTTTGTGATCTTATCTGCAAGTTGTGTACACATATCATTGTCCGGATCCAAAGGCCCCGAAGTGACAATAATTGGGACAACCGGAGGGGATGGATGTGGTGTGAGGATCACATGTGTTCATGGAGTGTTAATGCTTTGCTTCGGTGCTCTATTAAAAGGAGCACCTTAATTTCGATGAGTTCCTAGAGGCCACGCCACAGTGGTGGTCGGAGAAGATGTTGTGCAAGTTCTCATTGCGAGCACGTATGACTATATTTGGAGCACATGCCTAGGATTGTTTAGTACTTGGATGCTTATTATTATTTATCTGCAATGCCCTAGATCGTGAAGTTACATGTTTAGACTTGTCCATGCAACGCCCGTCCATCCATCCCTATGCCTACCGCACTCGAATCCTACTGTTACCATTACTATACTATTGCTCCTGTTTTACTGCTGCTATTGCTACTACAAACTGTTCCTACTGATAAACTTTTGTGAGCAAGAACTATTTCCAAGTGTAGTTGAATTGAAAACTCAGTTGTTAAGGCTTTCAAGTATTCTTTGGCTCCCGTTGTGTCAAATCAATAAATTGGGTAATACTACCCGCGAAGACTTTTGCGATCCCCTACACTTGTGGGTCATCAAGACTATTTTATGGCGCTGTTGCCGGGGAGCATAGCTTTATTTGTAAGTTCACTTGGATCTACTGTTGTTCAATGCTAATCCTTTCATCATGGGGAAGTATCATGATGGAAAATTCCCTATTTTACCATCCACTACAAGAAGAGGTACAGTCCTAAACACCTATGTTGCTCTTGATTCACCATCTGTTATAAGTAAGCTTGTCACACCACCACCACATACTCATGCTACACACATTGATACTACTGCTGATCCTGAAACTGCTTTTGATGCTCATGATGTTACTTCTACTGTGCTTGATGCGAGTGGTTCATTAGGTCCTTTACTAGATGCTACTATGGCTAGTCTAGGAAATACCGAAACTCCTAGTGAAGACATTGTTACACCTGTTAGCTCACCTGAGTCTAGCAATAGTTATGATATTAATGATGGTTACATTGAGTTCACTAATGAATTTGTTGAAGAGTGCCGAAACACACATGGTACTATTGCTATTAAGAGTCTCCTTGCTAGACGTACTATTATGCGTAAACTGTCCTCTGATCCTAAGTTTGCCACCTCTCCCATTGATATTAAAGATCAAGATTATGATTTCTCTCTTGATTTGTCATATTTAGATATTGTTGAGAAAGAACCTTTCCGTGGGACTGAAAATGAGAGTGCGGTGGCTCATCTGAATGAGCTTTCTACTATGAGTGCTTTGTTCTCTGATGATTTTAAGATGCGCAAGTACTTTGTTACTAAGATCTCCCCTTTTTCACTAAAAGGAGAAGCTAGGGCTTGGTTTAATAGATTACCTCCTGGTTCCATTAATAGCCCTGATTGCTTGATTGCTTCTTTCTTCTAGAAATATTTTCCTCCCAGTGCTAGACACACTGCTTTCCAGAGACTTTTTGATTTTAAACAGGGAGAATAAGAGAAATTGCCTGAGTCATGGACAAGGTTCTGTGCCTTGATTCATGCACATCCTGGATGTCCATTGCCTAAAAATGAGCTTCTTGATATTTATTATAATGGACTAACTGATGATTCTAGGACATACCTAGATAGCTTTGCTGATTGTGTTTTTAGGAAAAGAACTCCTACAGATGCTGAAGAATTAATGGCTAAGATAAGCAAAAATTATGATGATTGGACTTCAACTGAGCTAAATACACCTGAGCCTATTACTCCTGAACCAGTTGTGCCTAAACTAGTTCCAACACCAACACCAAAGAAGAGGGGAGTTATTGCATTAAATGATGAAGTGATGAAGGAAGCTAAGAAGTGTCTAAGGGAGAAAGGTATTTGATGTAGCCCGACCTACGTTCGTTACTACATCAAGGTCTCCAACTTACGCCAAGTCGTCATGGACTCCAAAGTTGAATCCATTCCTCTATGCGAGACCACTTCCTACCCTACTGAATGGTATACTACTTCATACTCCGTCCTATGGCCATGATAGGTTCACATTTACAAGTACATAGGCAAGGGAGGAAGCCCAGAGCATCAAGCCTGACAAGACGGTGGCTTGGAAGAGAAGACGGAAGAAGGCAGGCGCCTGCGGTACTACCGCTTCCATCAGCGGTACTACCGGGCACTAGTACTACCGGCCAACATGACCGGTACAACCGCCCGGTACTGAAGCCCGCGCCATCGCCACTGGATGCCCCGGTACAGGCTTGCGGTACTACCGCCCGCAAGCGGTACTACCAGAGCTGATGGTACCGGTGATGACCACTACCGGTCATGTCCGTACTCACAGCACCAGTTGGGCCACAAGCCATGTATTCCCCTTTACTTACCTATTCGCCTAGTTTATCCCCAAAATACCCTTGTTTTGTCTCTGGCCTATAAATAGAGCCCCCACCCCTCATGTATCCCTTAGGCATAGATGATAGACTAAAGACAACCCCCATTGTGGAATCTCTAGTTTTGCCTCATCCCCTTTACCAAGGGGACCGACTATAGCCACCAACCTCGATTGGACTTTACATCATGCATCCATCGTTGAACAAGGCCTTGAAGTTCGGTGTCTCGTCTCCAAGTTGTCAAGACCCTCCCCAAGGTGTTATTCCCTCTCCGATGTGGATTTGAGGGAGCACGTTGACCGATCTTTCCTTGCGAGGATTCTATCGGACCGGTGGCCGCCGTTCGGGAGCAATCGGCCTTGTATCGTGTGAGTTTTGCGTGTGTTCATCGTGTTCTTCGTGAGGTGTGTATTCGCGTCCGCTACCTTCTCCCTTTCCCCTCGCTTTCCCATTGATTTGACCATGAGATCCGTGAAGATCGGGCCACCCAAGAGGTTAACCCCTTTTATCATCTGGTATCAGCAGCTTTTGGTTGCCATGGATTTCTCTTCGATTTGGTCATTCCCCCATAAATTCGAAAATTCCACCAAAAATAACCCCAATTCGTGTTTTGGATCGATTTGTCATTTGAGTGCATTTTGGTAGGTTTTGATCCATGGATTAATTGCAAAACTTGTTGATCTACCTTCCTCTGCGTTCCCATAGCCTAATTCCTTGATTTACCCCTTTGATTTGGAATTTTTCTTGAAGATTTTCCGCCCAAGTCGCCCCAAAATCGTGAAAATGCGTCAAATCTGGGCGTCCCAGGACCAACCGGTACTACCACTCTAAAAATCCGGTACTACCGGACTTAACCGGTACTACCTCTCAGAAAACCGGTACTACCTCCCAGTACTGCAGCGAAAACAGCAGATTCCCAGATTTCAGCCGATCACTGTTTTGAGCATAACTTTTGCATTCAAACTCGGATTTTGGTGTTCTTTAGCTCGTTTCAAAGAGGAGAAGGAGCTATACACCATCATCCGCATTGTTCATGCTATCTACTCCATCCAAATTCCATCAGCAAGTCGGAATCCAACAATAAAGGGTGAAGATCGTCGACGAAAGGTATAAACATTCTGCGACTTCTCCCCACTTGCATTCCTTTGTGAACCCCACTATATTTGCGAGTAACAAACACCTATTGAGACTAGTTCCTCTTATGATTGATTGGTATATGCACATTTGATACCTGGTAGATTCCGAGCAAATGTTGTGAGCGCTATCTCATATAGTTATCTTGTATAGTTGTTGGCACAAGGAAGAGGCAAGTGAAAGAGAAAAAGAAAGAAACAAAAAAAATATATATAGAAAAATAAAAAATAAAGAAATATATATGTGCCTCATAGAATAGGAAGTGCAAGCTCGATGAACATCATATAGGTGGTAATTATTGTGCATATCTTGTAGCCCACAAATTTTGTGCAATCGAACTAGCCTCTCTCCTTCTACTTGTGTGACATGAGCTTATAGTCTTCTCTAGGTAATCATTTGGTTATTAGCTCACTTTCTCCGTCGCACAAGTCCCATTTATCCCACCGTGTGTGTTTCCTTGTACATATTTCCTATCTGGTGGATTGACTTGTTTTCCTTTGTGATCATTGTGGTTCTTTACTTGCCATTACAACATCTTGATTTCGGATTGTTTCTTGACATGCCACTTTCCATACCTATCCACCATAGGCCTTGTGTGCGCGTGTTTTTTGGTTAGTAGTTGGGTTTTGGTGTTCCGCGTGAACTTAACTTTACCTGGTTTATTGCTCTCAACTGTGGCCACTTGCATGATACTATCTTCCAAGGTAAAGTAAGGTTTGACGTTGCATCCCAACACCCTCTACCACTTCCATATACAACACTTGGTCTTGTTAATCATGTCTAGGGACTCTGAAACCAAAGATGATATCTATGAAGAATCCATGATGAGCCACCATGACTAAGACTCCACAAGTATAGAGGACATGACGGAGCACTACACCGGCAACGGCCCCACATGCATGGAAGACATGGAGCATGACATCAACTATGGCTCCTCAAGAATGGAATCCTTACAGCTCTACATTGATAATGGCTCCTCATGCATGGAGGATATGGACAACAACACCGACATTGGCTCCACATGCTTGGGTGATATGGAGTACTACACCAACAATTACTCCCCAAGCATGGATGACTTCGAGTGCGACATCGACGACGCCTCGCCGAGCATGGAGGACACGGAGAACTTCATCGACTTTGATGGCTCCTCCATGAGCCATGAAGAATTCATCCACCGTGTAGAGATGGAAGCCTACTACGCCAAGCTAGAGGAGGTGCATCATCAAGAATCCATGACGTTCAAGGCCAAGCGTGCCACACCAAAGGGCACCACCTACTTCGATGATCCACCTCCAAGGCGTCAAGCGCCACCATCGACAAGGCATCAAGTGCCACCACCTAGATGGTGTCAAGCTCCAACATCTCCAAGGCGCCAAGATCCATCACCTCCAAGGCGCCAAGCTGCACCTCCTATCCAAAGAAGAGTGGCGTCCAAACATCATATACATTAAGAGGCGCGAAGAAACAAGAATCTTCATCGACAAACATCCTCTCATGAGCATCGCCATCATAAAGAGGATACAAGACATCGTCAAAGGCCTCTTCACCACCAAGACGAAGAATTCATGATGAGCACCAACCATAATGCTCAAGCAAGCTCAATAAGGCACCACAAGCACAAGAAGAGTGCCAAGGCAAATGATCATCGTCGTGAGCGTCATGTGGATGACCAACTACTTCACCAACATAAACCTTCGGCAAGGCACGCCAATGACCTCCGTTGACACCATCATAGGGCACCTTCAACGACTCGTTCCACCACCACAATGGCAGCAAGAGAAAGCCTTCCTCCATGCCATCAAGCTTCAATGCCTACGCTTGACTTCCACGACCTCGCAAACGAGGAAAATGAAGACCTCTACTTCGCCAAGTTGGCTGAGTTCGGAAAGAGGATGTCTACACTCCAAGATGGAGGAAGCCAAGGCCACATATGTGATGAAGTCGATCCGAGCACCGCTCTCGACAACACCATGAGCCTACTTCCACCACTACTATATGGCAAAAAGATGGCCGAGCATGGGATTTGCCCTTCGACCATGGAGGCGAGTGATGATGCCCATCTTATGGCATCCAACCTTGAAGGAAACAAGGTCACGAATGGTGAGCATGGGATTTTCCCTTCACAAAAGGAGGCGCAAGGAGTTGAGTAAACCGAGCCTATCCCTATATGCTTGAGTGATGATGTGGTACCAATACCATATGAGTATGAGATCCACTTAGCCCACTTGAGTGAGAACAAGAGTGAGATGAGTGACTCCACCTTATGTGAGATTGAGTGATCCCAGTTTGAGGGCATGAGTGATACACCGAGTGAGTTGAGAGTGGTAGTTGATAGGTCAAGTGACACCATCTCGATTTCTAACAACTTACCCTCTACCTCTAGTGTGTTCTCTTGTGTTGTGCTAGGTTCCATGGATGAAGATGTGCCAAGCCATGAAGCAATGATGCCTCGAATGGAGAAGATGTACATGGTGGATGAAGATGATGCTACGCCATGGCTACATCAAGAAAATGAAGTCGTCCATAAGGAGGCCACTACTTCCATAACACCCACTTCATATGAGTTCTATGAACAAGGTAACAATAAGGGTGTTGATGATGCCATGATCCCACTAGTGGACATGATGAATTGTGAGGATATGCATGTTTTGTATGATACTTGTGACATTACATATGCTTCACTCATATTCCCATGTGATGCTTTGCCTTTGCATAATATTGATCATGTGGAATTGTTTGAGTGCGATAACATTGCCATAAACATGACATGATATGCATCTTGTGTGTATCCTCCAATTTCTTCAGACATGTGTTGTCATGCTAGTCATTCAATTTCTCTCGTTGCTTGCAATAAGATGAATTCTTGCTATTTCACTTGTTTTGCTTGCAACAATATTGATCTCATGCGTTATAATGAGATGGCCCCCATAGCTTTCTCAATTTTTGGAGATTTTGATGATTGCCATGATAAGCATGTTCCCCACTTGCATACTCACCATGCATCTATTTCATACTTGGTTGACATTAATGGTGATGTGCACAAGAAGAGATACATCATGATGGATGATGTGTATCTTTACCATGCACACACGTTCTTCCATTTGTGTATGATGTGTGTAGGTACCCCCACTATCATGTCAACCTCGGTTGAGCACGAGTTGACAAAAAGAGCTCTTGAGAGCATCCCACAAGTGAGTTCAAGATCGAACCCAGATCTGATACCTTTTGCATGCTTTGCATCTTTCATGTTGACAAATTTCTCTTTCCTATGGTTTGCTTGCAAGCATGTTAATGGTATTATCTCCCTTTATGACAATCATGTTTCTTTGCCATTGGATTTTGATGCTTTGTGTGTTGCACCAAAATTGTTGAAAAATTTCCCTTTCCGATGTTTTGTGTGCAACCATAATGCCATTACGAGCATGTATTGTCATGAGAGCTTTCAAGTATCTCGTCTTGTTGTTGCAACAAACATAAGGACCACTTGATCTTCCATTTGGTTTGTTTGCAAACATGTTGTTTTTTCTTCCGCTTGGGATACTCATATTCCCATGATATTTGCTTTTGTTGATTTGTGTGTGACATCCAACATCTCGAACAATTTATCTTTCCAATGGTTGTTTTGCACACATAATGATGTAGCTTTGGACATTCTTCCTTGCATGTTTTTGCCGAATTCTCCTATTCTCGCATCAAGGACGTTGATCAAAATTCTAGTCAATTGGCTTGAGTGCCACACTAAAACATTGTATGGAGTTTTTGAGTTCCCACATTTGCATGATGTTCAAACAATTTCCATGCACTTTGACCTTGCATATGCATCCCATTTGCTATACATGCATTATGCTAATAGTGTTGTAAAGAAGAATGGACATGCCACATTTGAAATGCTCCTCTATAATGCACGAAAATATTTTGCTTGTTCTTTGTTGTGTGAAGCTACAAGTGCATACACGTCAACCTCTACCAACCACGTGTTGACAAGAAGAACCGAAGAGAGTTACCTATGGCTACCCTTCATCGAGCCATCTCTACACGCAAAGGTGACTTCCTTCTACTTGAGGACTCATGCTATAATGTTCATGAATTGTCTACGCTTTGAGTGTTGCTTCGCTTTTGTCGTGAGCTTTGTAGGCTTCATGGAAGGTGAAGGAACATTAAAGTGTTGTCAAGTCAATCTTCCCGAGGATGACTATATGGTGAACCCCAGGATTAAGGATGTCCTTCAACCTCTTCTACTTCATGATGAACATGGAGAGTCGAGGATGACTCTTTTTGAATGGGGGGGAGATGATGCAGCCTGACTACGGTCATTACTACATCAAGGTCTCCAACTTACGCCAAGTTGTCATGGACTCCAAAGGTGAATCCATTCCTCAATGCGAGTCCACTTCCTACCCTACTGAATGGTATACTACTTCATACTCCGTCCTATGGCCATGATAGTTTCACATTGACAAGTATAGAGGAAAGGGAGGAAGCCCAGAGCATCAAGCCCGACAAGACGGTGGCTTGGAAGAGAAGACGGAAGAAGGCAGGCGCCTGCGGTACTACCGCTCCCATCAGCGGTACTACCGGGCACTGGTACTACCGGCCAACATGACCTGTACAACCGCCCGGTACTGAAGCCTGCGCCATCACCACTGGATGCCCCGGTACCGTCTTGCGGTACTACCGCCCGCAAGCGGTACTACCGGATACAGAGAGCGGTACTACCGGTTCTGAGTCCGGTACTACCGGTCATGTCTGTGCCTGTACGCACCAGTTGGGCCACACCCCATGTATTCCCCTTTACTTACCTATTCGCCAAGTTTATCCCCAAACTACCCTTGTTTTGTGGCTGGCCTATAAATAGAGCCCCCACCCCTCATGTATCCCTTAGGCATAGATGATAGACTAAAGACAACCCCCATTGTGGAATCTCTAGTTTTGCCTCATCCCCTTTACCAAGGGGACCGACTATCGTCACCAACCTCGATTGGACTTTGCATCACGCATCCATCGTTGAACAAGGCCTTGGAGTTCGGTGTCTCGTCTCCAAGTTGTCAAGACCCTCCCCAAGGTGTTCTTCCCTCTTCGATGTGGATTTGAGGGAGCACGTTGACCGATCTTTCCTTGCAAGGATTCTATCGGACCGGTGGCCGCCGTTCGGGAGAAATCGGCCTTGTATCGTGTGAGTTTTGCGTGTGTTCATCGTGTTCTTCGCGAGGTGTGTGTTCGCTTCTGCTACCTTCTCCTTTTCCCCTCACTTTACCATCGATTTGACCACGAGATCCGTGAAGATCGGGCCACCCAAGAGGTTAACCCCTTTTATTAGTATTAGAGCTAAAGATGTGAAGAATCTACCTCCTATAGAAGAATTATGTAAGCCAATTCCCCACTCATACACTATTGAGGTACACTCTCTCCAACACTGATGAAGGAGATATTCCTTATGGTAAGACTCCTGATCAATGTTTAGAGGAACTTGACATTTTTATTTTTAAACACGGTAATTTTAATAAACAAGTTCAGAATCATTTATTATAAAACTCTAGAGCTATCCATGAGTTGAAAGATATTGTGGAAAGAACTTCTAATGATATTAAAATTCTTTGTAAACACTTTCAAATGGTTCAAACCCAACTTGATCAACTTGCTAAGGTACAAAAGGATATGCTAGTTAATGCCTCAGGAGATAAACATGCTTATGGAATTAGAACTAGGAGTGGTGTAGCTACTCAAGGTCCTTTATATCCTGAAGGACACCCTAAAAGAATTGAGCAGGATTCTCAACAAGGTGAGAGTAGTGGTAGTCCTCGTAAGAGAAAGAAAAAGAAACACAAAATAGTTGAGGAACCCCTTGAACCTGTTGTAGATCCTAATAGTATATCTGTCTCTGATGCTAAAACTGATAGTGGTAATGATAAAAATGATGCTCCTGATAAGGAGGAAGTTGAGGAAGAACCTGAGAAGCACACTAAGAACACTAGGTACACAAAGGAATATTTTATTGCTAATAAACATGGTAAAGAGAGAGAACCTTGGATGCAGAAACCTATGCCTTTTCTATGTAAGAAACACAAGTCAAAGGAGGAAGAACACTACAAAAAGTTTTGTGAGTGGGTGAAACCTTCATTTTTGCAAATTCCTTTGACTGATGCTATTAAATTGCCTCCTTATTTAAAGTATATGAAGGATATTGTCTCTAATAAAAGGAAGATTCCTAATGAGGAGATTTATACTCTGCTTGATAATTACTCCTTCAATGGTAAGGTTCCAAAGAAACTTGGTGATCTAGGTATACCAACTATTCCTTGCTCTATTAAGAATAATTATGTTAGAACTGCTTTATGTGATTTGGGAGCTGGAGTTAGTGTTATGCCTTTTTCTCTCTACAAGAGACTCCAGCTAGAAAAGTTGATACCAACTGATATATCTTTGCAAATGGCTGATAATTCAACTACTATTCCTGTTGGTATATGTGAGGATGTTCCCGTTCAAGTGACTCATAATTGCTTGGTTTTGACTTATTTTGTTGTGCTTGAAATGCCTGAAGATGATAATATGTCTATTATTCTTGGGAGACCTTTTCTTAATACTGCAGGTGCTGTCATTAATTGTAATAAAGGAAAAGTAACATTCAATATTGATGACAAAGAGCATACTGTTTATTTCCTCAGGAAGGTTGTTAAGAGCTACTGCCTGAATTCCATTGAAAATATTGAGAGCATCAAGGTTGGAGAAATATATTGTTCCATTCCACAAGAAAATTTTGAAACTATTATGATTGGGACTATTGCTATCAAGATTGAGGTAACATAATCATTTAGTGAAATGCAAAGTTGTGTTTCATATAAGATTGTTTTGGTAACAATACTTGATCAACCTTATTAACAAAGGTATTTTAATGAACAAAACAATGCTTTCACAATGGTTATACTTGCTCACTTTTATTTTTCTCCTTTCCAATCCTTGCTCTTCGCCATGCCTAACTTAAAGGCGTTAAAGAAAAGTACTTGTTGGGAGATAACCCAAGAGTTTCCTTGATTCTTGGAAGTTATTAATTCATTAATGACCTCTCCTTATCCTTTTTGTTTGCTTTTTGTGCCAAGAATGACCTCTAATGAGAGGGAAGTAAGATTTGGGGAGTTGCTGTCCCAAAACAGATTTCTGTCCTCCACCAAAAACATTCGTGAGGAGTCTCTGTAATTTGGATTGAGCTGAAAATTTACGAACAAATCCCCCAGTATGTTATCTAACTTTTTTCAGTTGAAATTTTTTTGATTTGAGCAACATAAGATGTTCGAAAAAACCGGTTTCTACCTGCTGGTCTATTTTGATAGATTTCTGCCATCATTTGCATTTGCTTCTTATTGATTCCTTTTTGAGTTCTCTTTTGGATAATTGAGATTTTTTAAGGAGTTACTACAGTAGATTGTGTTTCTAGTGAAAAGTTTTGCTGTTCCAAAGCTTTGCCTAAGGTCTAATATCTTTTGAATAAACTAATGTTGCTAATGAAGATTGTGTGAAGTTTTGTATGAAGGAAAAAATTTAGGTGTAGAGAGAGGATGATGTAATGAGATGAAGAATGGACAAAATATCAAGCTTGGGGGAGCCACCTCGGGTCACCCCAAGAATTATTCAAGAGGTATAAGCGTCAAAGCTTGGGGGTGCCCAAGTTATCCCCTTCTTCATCAATAAAAATCTCAGGTCTTTCTAGACACTTCATTTTTATTGTTTCATGCACAGTTGTATTGTTTTTGGAGCGTCTTAGTTTTTGTTTTTGGTTTTCTTTTTATTTGTTTGTTTTTTTCTTTGTTTGCTTTTAAAAAAAAATCGAAACCACCAAAAATATTTGTTGTTCTTATTTGGTTTTGTGAGTTCTTTGCAGGGTTCAGCTGTCCTCAGTGGATTTTGGTTTCATGTTATTATTCAAGTCACACAAGTGAAGGGCAATAATGAAAATTAAGACAACTTGAGGAGTGGTAAGAGGCTGGTAACAAACTCTATTTGTTTTTCATTTTTGTACATATACTCATCACTGCGAGCATGTCTAGTCTGTTCATTGTAAGGTGTATGTTACTGATGGATGCTTAGTAGTTCTTGCTTGTCTATGATTAGCTCCAGCTTGCTAATAGTTTGTAGCATGTCATATGAATGTTTGCTTGCATTGTTTTATTCATATTTTGGTATGATATTGTGGTATCCTCCTCTGATTGTTCATGTGAATCGACTTGGCACATGCTCATGCATTCATATGACTAATCAATAGTCAGTAAGCCTCGATGATTTATTTTGCCTCAGAGTTCTAGTATCACTTTCATGCCATAGTTAGTCCTGTTTTGTTGCAAGCATGATTATGACAATTATTGCTCTCTCGTTTGTCGCTCCCTCTCTATTGCTATCCTTCACTTGCACTAAGAATGAGATCTACCTATGTTTTCAACTCACCAAAACCAATATTGCCAACTGTGTCCACCATACCTACCTATTAGCATCATTTGCTATTTTAGTGCATATTCAATATGCCTTGTTTTCTTCCAAATAAAATGTTTGTCTGTTTTCAGAAAGTTAGTTAGTAAAGCTCCCACGAACTTGATGGCACACTTTATTCCTTGCACTTAATAATCCTGAACCATTGTGACTTGTCCATGAATTATATGCTGGTAGTCAGCAGAACCGTGCTGCCACGGGGAACGCTTTCAACACCTTTTGGATATCCTATCCAGTTGATACTTTGCTCTTTTGTTTACGGATGTCAATGATGTGAAATAAAAGGGTAGCTTGTGAGTTCATGGAGTCTATACATTGTGTTAGAGAAACGCCTGAGCCGCTAGCCTAAGCCATGCCTAATCATGGTGGAAACTTGCAGCATCACCATAATGAGCATTTTGTGAAGCATCCTCAATAAAAAGCTATGCATATAGTAAATAAAAAGATCGCTGAGATAATCATTGTCTGCTTGCCTTGTCATTTTGATCATGGGATAACTCCTGTATCATGTGCAAGGGGTACCCCGTTGGCGGTTCTCTATGATATGCATGTATGAACAATGACAAGAACTTCCAGGTAACCAATGTTGAGTAGCATGCCGAGCGGCCCTCATACTCAAGGGACTTGGGATTTTCAGTTTATGTCCTGTCAAGCATATAACTCAGATTGGACCTCACTTTTACCTTATCCATATGAAGATTCCTATGATAGGGGCAATGAGAGCTCAAAGCTAATGAGTACCTTCCTTTCAGCATTCGGAAGCCTTTCAAAATTTTCAAAACCGTTTTCACTCCCCTATTGAGTCACCACTTATTCTATGAGCACCTTCTTGAGAGCATAGTTGTCATTCTTGTGTTTGTTCCAAAATTGGGTTAATTATGTCATGACTTTGATGCTTGTATCTCTGATATCTTTACTTCTAGTCTTCACTTGAACTTTAGAGGTGCCTTGCCATTTATATTGTGCTTTACAAACAAAGGCAAGCGAGATACCACTCTATCATACCTCACTATAAGCATTGCAATGTTGCTTATGTTTATGTTTCATGCTGCTTATTATTATCGAGTTGGTTTATCTTCATAGCTTGCAATGACTATTGAGTAGACTTAGTTGCATACTTCTTATTATGAATGGTTTAAGCATCTACTCTTGTGCTGAGAATATATACATCATATGAAGCAAATGTTTTTGTGAAAGTTCTTTTATCGCACTCAGTTTTCAACTGAATTACTTGAGGACAAGCAATAAGATAAGCTTGTGGGGAGTTGATACGTCCAAAACGTATCTACTTTCCCAAACACTTTTGCTATTGTTTCTCCTCTAAACTTGTGTGATTTGGATACAACTAACACGGACTGGCGTTGTTTTCAGCAGAATTACCTTGGTGTATTGTTTTTGTGTAGAAAATCAACTATCAGGAAAAATCCCGGAAAATATGCCAAAAATTATATTTCACCAGAAGACCCACGGAGCCAGAAGACGAGACAGAGAAGGGGCCTGGGGGCCCACACCCCTGCCAGGCGCGGGCCCACCTCTGGCCGCGCCTAGGGGGGTGCAGCCACCCTAGGCACCCCCTCGGCCTCCCTCTATGCCTATAAGTTGCCTCTCCACCTAAAAACCGAGGGGGGTTTGATAGTTTTCCAGAAAGAGTTCCGCTACGCTGCTGCCACCAGAAACCAAGATTCGGATCCAGAACTCCGTTCTGGCACCCTGCCAGGACGGGGAATTTGGAGAGGATCATCGCCATCGTCATCACCAACGCCTCTCCATCAACCATCAATGTTTCCCTCATCCATGAGTGAGTAATTTCCCGCTGTAGGCTTGGGGTTGGTAGGGATTGGATGAGTTCTATCATGTAATCGAATAAGATCTATTAGGGCATAGTGTCTAGTATCTCTATTAGTGCTATTTGACTTTGTTGCAACTTGTTGTGCTTAATGCTTGTTACTAGGGCCCGAGTGCCATGATCTAAGATTTGAACTTATTATTGAATCATTATGATAGTATTGTTTGTGATCTTATATGCAAGTTGTGTACACATATCATTGTCCGAATCCAAAGGCCCTGAAGTGACAATAATTGGGACAACCAGAGGGGATGGTTGTGGTGTGAGGATCACATGTGTTCACAGAGTGTTAATGCTTTGCTCCGGTGCTCTATTAAAAGGAGCACCTTAATTGCCAGTAGTTCCCTAGAGGCCCCGCTGCCACGGGCTGACTGGACAGAAGATGTTGTGCAAGTTATCATTGCGAGCACGTATCACTATATTTGGAGAACATTCCTAGGATTGTTTAGTACTTGGATGCTTGTTATTATTTATCTACAATGCCCTAGATCTTGAAGGTACATGTTTAGACTTGTCCATGCAACGCCCGTCCATCCATACCTATGCCTACCGCACTCTAATCCTACTGTTACCGTTACTGTTACTATTGCTCCTGTTTTACTGCTGCTGTTGCTACTACAAACTATTGCTACTGATAAACTTCTGTGCGCAAGAACTATTTGCAGGTGCAGCTGAATTGACAACTTAGTTGTTAAGACTTGCAAGTATTCTTTTGCTCCCCTTGTGTCGAATCAATAAATTGGGTAATACTACCCATGAAGACTGCAGCGATCCCTGCACTTGTGGGTCATCACCCTTGCCCCATGACATAGGAGCTATCCCATATAAAAATGACAAAGCAACAGAGAATGAGCATCTCAGCGATCTTTTTATTTGCCATTTGCATAGGTTTTTATTGAGGATTCTTCACATATTGCTCACTATGGTTATGCTGCAAGTTTGCACCATGATTATGCATGGCTTAGGCTAGACGCCCAGGCGTTTCTCTAACACATATATAATACTACATGGACTTATAGGTCTACTTTTATTCCACACCACCGACATCCATAAACAAAAGATCATGATATCAACTGGGTAATATCTACAGGTGTTGAAAGCGTTTCCGTGATAGCATGGTTCTGCTAATTCCCAATTTATAAGTGCAAGCATATACAACATAGATGACACAATGGTTCAAGCTTATTAGGTGCAAGAAAGTAAAGTGTGCCATCAAGTTTGTGAGAGCTTTAATCACTAATTTTCTCATAACAAGTTTAATTTGGAAGATAGATAAAACATGAATATACTTGGAATGGTGTAACACACCATGCATAGGAATTTATAGTGGACTCTTTGGAATAACTTGGTTTCTTGGGAGTTGGATGCATGAGTAGAGCTTACTCAATACAAGTGGAGGCTAGCAAAAGACTGGGAGCGACCAACTAAGAGAGCAATAATGGCCATAATCATGCAGAGCAACAAAACATTATCAATTAAAGCATAAAGTTCTATCACAAGTCAAAAACTAAATTATCATAGAGGCTAAGGTGACTGGTTCATAGTCATAACATGGTGTAAGCATGCGCCAAGTCAACCCAAACAAAACATCAAAGGAGAATACCATAATATTATGCTTTTGTATGCTAAAACAATGCATGATTCTTTCAAGGAACATTAATAAATCTCAATTGTTTGTAACAAGTCATGCTACCGCATAAATCACTAAGCATAAGGTCAAAGAAACATCTAGCATGACATGATAAAGTCTAAGACACGGTCAAACAAGCTCCCTTTTGTACCACTATAAGCATGAAAATCTCTACTCTTTTCCAACAACAATCAACTTATTTGAAACAAAAGAGCGAATGCGGAGGTACAACTAATTTATTCAGCAAACCAAACAAACGAAAACTAAAAACGAAAACTAAGACGCTCCAAAAACAACACAAAAGTGCATGAAACAATAAAAACAAAGTGTCTAGAAAGAGACCTGATATTTGTATTGATGAAGGGGATGCCGAAGGCATTCCCAAGCTTTAACGCTTGTACCTCTTGAATATTTCTTTGGGTGACACGGGGTGGCATCCCCAAGCTTGATCTTTTGTCCATTCTTCATATCATCACATCTTTCTTCCCCTACACTTGAAAATTTTCTTCATATAAAACTTCACACAATCTTCATTAGCAACATTAGTGTATTCAAGATAATAGGCCTTTGGGTTTAGTTTCAACACAAGTAAAACTTTCATCAAAACACAAGCTACTGTATCAATTCCTTTAAAAAGCTCAAGTGATCAAGAAGAACTAAAAAAGAAACCGATTAAGAGGCAAATGGCAGAAATCTGTTAAAACAGACCAACATGTAAAAACCGATTTTTTTCGAAGACCTTATGTTGCTCAAATCTAAAAGTGTTAAACTAAAGAAATTTATATAACAGCCTGGGTCATATACTCAGAAAGTTATATCTCAATCCGACATATAGGGATTTTTCACTAATTTTTACAGTGAAGCACAAAAATCTGTTTCGGGACAGCAACTTCCCCAAATCTTACTTCTCTCTCATTAGAGGTCATACTTGGCACAAAAACACACAAAAAGGATAAGGAGAGGTTATTAAAGAAGTAATAACTTCCAAGACTCAAAAAAATAAAATTCCAATGAAATTTGGGTTATCTCCCAATGAGTACTTTTCTTTAACGCCTTTAAGTTAGGCACATGAAGGAAGAATCAAGTATTTTCAAATGAAGAAGCATTGACATCAAATTTTTCTTTAATAGGAGGAGAAAAAGGTAGCTTTCTCTCCTTATAGGTAAGTGTTCTATACCTTTCTTGAATGGGAATTAATATTTAATGGTGCCTTCCTTCATATCAATAATGGCACCAAGAGTTCTAAGAAAAGGTCTTCCCAAAGTAATAGGACAAGAAGCATTGCATTCAACATCCAAAACATAGAAATCAACAGGTACAAAGGAATTGTTAACCATAATAAGAACATCATTAATACTCCCCATAAGTTTCTTTTTAGCATTATCATCAAGTTGGAAATCTAAATAGAAATCTTCCAAAGGTGGCAAATCAAGCATTTCATAAATCTTTCTAGGCATAATAGAGACACTAGAACCAAGGTCACATAAAGATTTGAGATCAAAATGATTCACTTTCATATTAATGATGGGTTCCCAACCATCTTCTAATTTCCTAGGAATAGAAGCTTTATGTTTCAATTTTTATTCCTTCATTTTAATGAGAGCGTCTGTAATGTGTTTTGTAAAAGCCATGTTCATAGCACTAAAATTAGAACTTCTAGCAAGATTTTGTAGGAACATAATCACTTTAGAAATATTGCAACCATCAAGATCCAAATCAAACTTAGCATCTCAGGTAGTAGAGTTATTGTTTCCCATAGTTCAATTTTTTTTAGCATTCTTATTGGATTTAGGCATTGTTGTAAAAGGAATGGGGACTTCCTGTGGTTTTCTAGCATTAACATTGGTGGTGGTAATAGTACAAATACTATTATTTCTAGCAATTTCATCTTCTCTTTACCACTTAGCATGCAGTTTAGCTAATATTCTAACATTTTCATCAATTCTAACTTGTATGGAATGAGTAGCAGCAAAGTTAATTTCCATGGTTTCAACTTTAGCAGTCATTTTATCAATCAAATAGGATTGTGCTTCAGACAAAGATGAAATATTTTTTTCAACATATAAAAGCTTCTCCTCCACAATCTTGTTGAAAGTAGTTTGTTCACTAATAAAGTCTTTAAGCATGACTTCAAGTTTAGAGGGTGCTCTTCTATTGTTGTGTAGGAATTTCCATAAGCATTACCATTATTGGGAGGATAAGGCCTATAATTATTATTACCAAAATTATTCCTATAGGAATTATTGCTGAAATTGTTATTTCTAATGAAGTTCACATCAACTTGCTCTTCTTGAGCAACCAAAGAGGCTAAAGGAACATTATTTGGATCAATATGAGATTTTCCATTAACAAGCATAGACATCATGACATCAATTTTATCACTCAAGGAGGATGTTTCTTCAACAGAATTTACCTTCTTACCTTGTGGAGCTCTCTCAGTGTGCCATTCAGAATAATTAACCATCATATTATCAAGGAGCTTTGGTGCAGCACCCAAAGTAATGGTCATAAAGGTACCTCTAGCAGCAGAATCTAACAGATTTCTTGAAGAAAAATTTATTCTTGCATAATTTTTTTGGATAATCATCCAAGCAGCCAGTCCATGAGTGGGACAATTCTTTACCAAAGATTTCATTCTTTCCCAAGATTGAGCAACATGTTCATGATCAAGTTGTTTAAATTTCATTATTTCACTTCTCATAGATATAATCTTAGAAAGAGGATATTATTTTCCAATAAAAGCATCTTTGCATTTAATCCAAGAATCAATACTATGTCTAGGTAAGGATAGCAACCATTCTTCAGCTTTTCCTCTCAAAGAGAAAAGGAAACAATTTAAGCTGAATAATATATCCATCTACATCCTTATATTTTTGCATCTCACAAAGTTCAACAAAATTATTAAGGTGAGCAGCAACAGCATCAGAACTAGCACCAAAAAATTGCTCTTTCATAACAAGATTCAAGAAAGAAGGTTTAATTTCATAAAAAGTAGCATCAGGAGCAGGTGGAGCAATATTTGTGCAAAGGAAATCTTTGTTGTTTGTGCTAGTGAAGTCACACAACTTGGTGTTCTCAGGAGTGTTCATTTTTGCAAAAGTGAGGCAAGCCAATAGCAGTAGCAACTAAAGTAGGAGCTATTTTTTTGTGTTTTTGATAATAAAAAGCAAACCAAACAAAACTAATTTTTTTATATTTTTGAAAGAAAGAAACAAGAAAAATAAAGCAAAAGAAACTAAGCAAAACAAAAACAAAGTAAAGAGAATGATTGTGAGAGACTCCCCTTGCGAGAATCTTCTTTCTCCCTGAAAGGTGACTGCCGAGGAGGAAGAAATTGAAGATGTCCTTATCTCCCCGGCAACGGCGCCATAAAAAGTCTTGATGGGCTCAGTTCACTATAGAGGCTCGTTGGGAAACCCCAAGAGGAAGGTGTGATGAGCACAACAGTAAGTTTTCCCTCAATTACGAAACCAAGGTTATTGAACCAATAGGAGTAAGGAAGCAACACCAAGGTGTTGCTAACAACTTCGAACCTGCACAACACAAACTCAAAACTTTGCCCCAACTTATAGTGAGGTTGTCAATCTCACTGGTTTCCTAAAAACAAAGGATTAAACGTATAGTGTGGAAGATAGTAGTTGCTTCTAGAGAGTAAACGGTAACAGTAGATGATGTATCAATGATAAAGGAATGGACTGGGGTCCATAGTTCACTAGAGGTGATCTCCTTAAGATAGATAGCATTCTGGGTGAAAAAATTACAGCGGGGCAATTGACAGATTGAGAAAACATAACAATGCATATACTAGACATCTTGACTCCTATGAGATTTGAATGGGCATTAAAACATAATACATAGACCATAATCCAATTGCATCTATGACTAATAATCTACCTTCATGTTATCATCCGAACCCCTTCTAGTATTAAGTTGCAAGCAACAGATAATTGCATTAAGCAATGTGTGTAAAGTAAACAATACAATTATTCCATGAACAAAGGACTGTTGTTTTCTCCCTAGTAGCAACAGCACATCTACAACCTTAGAGATTTCTGTCACTTCCCCAGATTACTAGAGGCATGAACCTACTATCGAGCATAAATAATCCCTCTTGGATTTGCAAGCATCGACTTGGCCAAGATAGCTACTAACAACAGAGAGCATGCAAGATCACAAATAACACAAACATGATAGAATCAATAATCAATCTGACATAGTATCTCAAAATCCATCAGATCCCCACAAACACAACATGTATGATTACAAATATATGATCTTGATTATGAACGGAGCTCACAAGATCTAAACATGATAGCACAAAGGAGGAGAAACAACCATCTAGCTACTGTATGGACCCATAGTCCAAGGGTGAATTACTCACGCATCACACCGGAGGCTCGCATGGTGATGAAGAAGGCCTCCGGTTGATCTCTCCCCTCCGGTAGGGTGCCGGGAAGAGCTTCAGACCCCCTGATCTAGGGACGATGGTGGCGGCGGCTACGTACTGTTTCATGGAGATTTTATTGGGTGCTTAGGGTTTCTGCATCAGGGTGCTCTTATATGCGAAAGGGCAAGGTTGGTGGGCGACCGAGGGGCCCACACCTAGTCGCGGTTCCCCGGGCCGCGTGGCCCTATGGTGTGGCCACCTCGTGGCCCCCCTTCGGCTCCCTTCAGACTCTATGTTCTGTCCAGTACAACATTGAATTTGGCTTTTCTCCCATCCAATTCCGAGAAATTTCCTTTCTAGCTTTTCTAAAACCAAAAACATCATAAAATAGGCAACTGACACTGTGGCATCTTGTCAATAGGTTAGTGTCACATCCCAAAATTTTCCAAATTTTGTAATGTGAAAAATAAACAAAAAAAAGTATTAGATGATGAAATTTAGATGGAAAAGAAACTTTTGCCTCTAATTGGAAACATCAAAAACCTTATTTGATCAAAATTTGAATAAAAAGCAACAAACAAATATTCAAAATATCAAATGCATCCATGCATGGAATGTATCTTGATTTTGAGCACTTGTAAAAGTTAAACCAAAAACCTAAACCTTAATAAAAGAAATCATCATAAAGATCACTCCAAGATTATGGCTTTGTTCCATAAAAAATAGCAACAAACATTCCTAAGTAAACGAAAATGGTAAATAAAAATATTACAAAACCATGGGAATTAGTTTCACTCCATTTGGAGCCATGGATAAAAACTTATGATTTTTATAACATAGTATTCCAAGGCTAGTAAAGCCCATAACTAAAATCAATGCCAAATTGTGAACAAAGTAATTCTTAAGGATATAAAAAGATAAATAATTAGTAAATAAAATTATACAAATTGGAATCACCATTTTTAGAGCTATAAATAAAAAGATATGACTTTTATAAGACAAAGAAAGAAAGAAATAAATAAGAATTGTTGCAAAGACATTTTAAAAACTATGGCTAAAATCCATGAGTAAATGGAATAAAAGTTTATTAACTAATATAAAAGGATAAAAGTTTATTTAAATAAAATTATATGGGCTTATGAACCATATTCAAATTTTATTTAAATAAATACCAATATGCATCACTTAATTTTAAATAAATGATAATTGATAAAAATATTTTTTAATTGGACTAAATAATACACTTAAATAAAAATATTTTTGAATTGGACCAAAGCGTGTGGCCAAGAACTGGCAGGGCTGCTGGCGAGCGGTGTCAACGGCGCGTCGGGCGACGGTGGTCTGGTGGCACTAGGGGGTAAAGGGAGGGGCACTAGGGCGTTACCGAGTAGCGTGGTCGAGGTGGTCGCCCCAGTGCCCCTCCCTTTACACCCTAGTGCCACCATACCACTGTCGCCCGACGCGCCATTGACGCAGCTCGCCAGCAGCGCCGCCAGTTCTTGGCCACACGCTCTGGTCCGCAGGATCTTGATCTAAAGGTTAGGATTAGATTAGACAACGAAGGGGTATTGACAGATCTGAGCCGAGCATTTTCAGTTAGATCCAAT
Source organism: Avena longiglumis (assembly GCA_030063025.1). Classification (NCBI taxonomy): domain Eukaryota; kingdom Viridiplantae; phylum Streptophyta; class Magnoliopsida; order Poales; family Poaceae; genus Avena; species Avena longiglumis. The sequence goes on along the minus strand of CP125978.1, from coordinate 139,198,538 downwards.
GGCCCGCGATGCGTGATCTTGCCGAAGCGGTACCAGCCAGTCAGAACACACCACATGGTCAGGCTTTTGATTTAAAAACCATGTTTAAACTTGTAAAATTCATAACTTTTGATATACAAATTAGAAAAATACAAATTAGGCGTATATGGATTCAAAAAAATGTGTAATTTAATTATATGGCCTTACTTTGGTCATTTGCTTCTGAAAAATTTGAGTTTTAGGCAGAGACTTGTTCAGGACTATTTTGAGTATAAAAATTGTTCCAAAAATTATTTTTGAATGAATCGTTTTGCAAATGGTTTTGTTTTGAACCCTATGACCATAATCACTAACATTAGAAATTAAAAATATATTTTGATGACACTAGAAATTATTCATTTGAATGAAAGTATTTTGTAACATCCCTAAAATCATTTTTCAAAGACTTGCATATCATCCATGCATTCATGATCATTTTAGGATCATTTTCAAAGTTATTACAAAAACAAAAGCATTTGTATGCTTATTATTTTATGTAAGCAAAGCATTGATCTAATGCTACTCTCTATTGAGAGATTATTTGTTTTAAACCAAAGATGATTGTTCATAAGTTTGTTTGATGAATTCCAAAGCTTAGACAAAGGTTCAAAACAAAGAAACAAATTTAAATCATTACTTTGTCTTTATTAAACAATGGGTAAAAACATTGTTTATTTTAAAATCCCAAAGTGCCAAATTGTTCTGCAGACAAATGTGTAAAATTTTCACTTTATAAAAATCCAGGAAAAGTTTGAACTCAAACACATTTGAATTCATTTGAAAATGTTTCCTGAAAAATCAAACAAAAATTAAAAAAGAGAAAAGAATTATAAAAAGGCCGGCGCTACTAAACTAGCCCAGAACCAGATCCAGCCCAAAAGCCCACCCGGGCCACTCCCCCTCTGCTTCTTCTCTCACCCGCACTGAACCAACCCAACCAGTCGTTGACTAGTGTCCCCTCTCCATGTCACCGTATTCTTCCCCAGAATCACGCACGCAGTCACTACTCCGCCGTTACCTCGCCGCAGTTAAACCCCACTTAATTCCCATTGATTCAGAGAGTAATCCTCGCCCCGCTCCTGGCTACTTAATCCCCTCTCCACCATGGCCATTTTCCCCCACACAGCACCCTCTCCTCGCCACCAGGCTGCCTAGATTTCACCAAACTCTGCCACGGTACCGACGTACTCCGGCAGCGAATTCCGGTGAGCTCTCTGCGCCCCTTGGCTCCTAACTTCTCCTGTACAGCCACTGCATCCTTGCGCATTGTTTGACACCGCTTCTGTGTGCTAGGTCAACCACGAGCGTCGGCAACATCGACGACCGAGCGAACCCGACGAAGCACTCAACTCCGGCGTGTTAATCTGGTTAGTGCCGAGCGCGCCTTGCCCTCTCTTTGATACTCGCATGACCAGTGTCGTTCCCAACATCTAACGCATCGCTTACTTCTCTCTGGCATGACCTACAATGTCGACAACGTCGACGAACAGCCGTGCCCGACGACAGGCTCCACTCCGACGAGGAATCCCGACCGTGTCCGTGCGCCCCTTGACAAGCCACTGCCACATTGAGCTCCAGCACGCCTCTGCGAGTCTGGTAAGCCCCTCTGCTAACCCCAGCCCCCTCTGTAGCCTCCGGAACATCACTGGCAGAGCCGCGCCGTCGCGCCGCCGTCACTAGCACCGCCCATATCCAACGCATATGATAGATCACTTATCGAAGGGGTACGTTTTAGATCTGGCCGTGCGTTTTCACTTAGATCGTGCGGCCCACGTTGATCGATCCGGCCGAACTGGTACGGGCCAATCAAAATACGCCGCGTGGCCTGTTCTTTGTTTTAAAAATCTGAATTTGATCTATTAGTGATTCAAACTTGTAAAATTCATAACTTTTGATCCACACATTCAAATTTTACTAATTTTATATCATTGGAATCAGGAGAAAGAATACTATCCATTTGTGCAATGTGTTTAATGTTTTGCTTCTGTAAAATTGGTTATTTTTGCAGAGACATTTGCAGACTTATTTTGAGTGTAGAAATAATTTGAAAAATGAATTAAAGATCAAATAAAGATTATTTAGTGTGTCTTGGTCTTGTTTATGATTTAGTACTATTTATTTGTCTTGTTTGGTGTAGAAAATCATCACATGGCATTTGCATGCATTCATATATTTTTGCTTGTATATTTTTGATATGTGAATTTGGTGCCATTATTTTTATGTGTAGATTTTGGTGCTAATAGTGATTGTGGTTGTGAAGATTGTTGATACTCCCCAAACTACCAAGGCAAGTGGTGCTTCATGTTTCTATCCCAATATTTTACCTATGCATTAGAATTATTTTGTAGAGGACTTGCATGATTATTTTTGCTAAGTATCTATATGCTATGCTTGGGAGATCCTATGTCGAGGTCCCAACCTTTAATAAGGTAGAGATCCTTGTGTTTACAATGCTAGTCCCTGGATCAATAGCTAGCATCCACAGTTAAGATGTAATATCAAGGAACAAAGGTCATATTACAACTTTATAACCAGGAATAAAATAATTCATTACATCTTACATAGCTCATTTGGCTATCTCATTATAATGCAGCAGAAATAAATATAGCATGGAGTCCTTCATCTTCAAAGTGCCACAGGCAAACATGTTGGTTGTAGACTTGTAATCCTAATCATCACACTTTACTAACATCAAACAAACCTGCAACATAATAAGTTACAACCACAAGGGTCAATACATTTTAATTGTATTGGCAAGTGATACTATGGTAGTATAGTGGAGTCTATCATCTATATGCATTTGGCTAAGTGGAGCTTAGGCTTCCTTTTCTCAAAATAGATTTTCCTTATCATTTGAAAACACTAAGTTTTTGCTTGACAAAATCACCCAAGGCATCTCCCAATAGAAATTGGTGATCCTTCAACCCTTGTTCAACCACAAATTTTTAACTTAGAAATTGGGATGAGGAGATTCTTGATAGCTTCCATGTCTTGATGCTCAAATTGTCCTTTACCAGGGACATGGCTAAGTACTTAGATTTTACACTCTGCAGAGGTGGTGCACTTTCCCCACAAGACTTGGTTTCACCAAGACAAGATCTTTCAGAAGCCTTCCCTTAGACCAGAATGGACGCGCTCCAACCTATCAAACCCCTACCACCAACTGTCCATTTGGCTAAGTTATTGCAACTTATATGATCTAGGCAGAGCCCATAATGCCAAGTGGCTGCACTTGAAGCTTCTCAACATTTGACATCTCAAATCTCTTTGTTCCTGGGTGGCCATCCACAAGCGAGATAAACAAGGTAAACCATAGAAATGGGCCTTGTGTAACCACTCAACACAAACCATTCCTTCCATTCCAACCAGGTGATTCATTCACTTAGTTGTTTTATTAAACAAAACACAAGTCCTTGACTTAGAAATATTCCATAGTATGAATATATTCCACCCTTGTTTTCTACTAGCTAAGCTAAGCATGATAGTAGTAGGAATCTTAACTTAGGAAATTTCTACTAAGGTTTCATCTACTAGGATTTCCCATGGCATAGTTTACACTTAGCAAAAATTTCATGCAAGTCCTACTTAGAAATATCACTAATGCATAGTGAAAATAATGGGACAAAATTATGGAGCATCACTTGCCTTTTTGGTAGAGAATTATAAGTTCACTCCTTGATCTTGCAATATTCACACTCTTCAAATTCCACTACAATTCAATCAAGCAAGCAAATATTCAATCTACCATTCAAGCAAACATCACATAAAATAATAGAAACAAAGCAATGCATGCAAACATGCTAAAGATTGTTTTATTTGGAAAAGTGGTTTCTAACATGTTATAAACATTCTAAAACACCTATTGGTCATTTTATAAAAGTGGCAACACCATTTGCAAAATATTTTACTTATAAACCATTTTAAACTAAATCAATATTTTATGTGGTTGAAAATGCCTTTAGCTAAGCAATAATATTTATAGGGTTCACCAAATACATTTTTAATTCTAAAACTTGGTGTTTGGGGTCAGAGAGTTTAATCCAAATCATTTCCCAAGATTTTTCTCCAAAAAGTATTTTTAAAATATAAACAACATTTTTATTTGACTAGAAATGCTTTAATTCAAAGATTTATTCTTTTGCCTCACAAAATATGTTTTTGAAACCACAAGTTGGTTTATATGGTCAGTAGGTTCAAAACAATCCATTTTTCAAAGATATTATCACAAAAAATAATTTTAGAATGAATTTTATATTCAAAAAATGCCTACACAAGTTTCTGCAAAAACAACCATTTTACCAGAAGCAATTTTACTAAACAAAGTGCATGGTTGGAAGTACTTGTTTTGCTGATTCCATTGATATAAAACTTGCAAAATTTGGACGTGTGGTTTGAAAGTTATAAATTTTGCAAGTTTGAGTAACTAATAGTACATTTTCTGGTTTTGATAAAACAGTCTGGGCCACGTGGTGAGTTCTTATTCGTCCATACCAGTTTGCTCGGATCGCTTCTGTGAAGCGTTGGATCAAAATGGATCAAGCGGTACAGGATCAAACTTACCTCTTCGAGTTATGATCAATCGCATCCAGTGGATCAAGATCCAACGGCCTAAAGCAACTAACCCTAAACTGGCGGTGGTTGGCGGCGGCACGGTCATACGGCGGCGGAAGCAAGGGAGGTAGAGGAGGGCATTACCAGGTTCGCCGTGAAGTACTGATTCTCGTCGTTGCCTCGGTTGGCCAAGGGGAGCACGGAGGCGTTGGCGATTGCTCGCCGGAGACAGCATCGGGTACGTTCAGATGTCGTTGAAGGCGAAGCTAGAGGTCGCACTAGGACAAGTAGAATGCACAGTTAGGTTCGCAAGAGGAAGGCGAGTATGAGAGTGTCAACGAGGGGGAGAGGCGCGGCCGAGTTTACCGGGGAGAGGTCGCCAGAGACGAGGCAGACGGTGGCGGAGTTCAGTTGAAGTTGTTGCCGAGTGTCTGAGGTGTGCGCGAATGCGCTGAGGGTGCAGAGAGAAGCGCCAGAGGATGGGGAGCAGGCTCGCGTGCACTAGGAGGCGAGAGGTGGTCAGACGACGCCGGAATTGGCCGGACAGCTCGTCGGAGCAGAGAGCGTTCAAGATCGAAATTAGCTCGGCCTGGGGGCAGAGGAGGTGCAACGTCCAGGGGGAAAAGTGGAGGAGGAGCGGGCGATTTAGTACACGTGGTTGCGGGGAGGATTAACGGAGCGATTAACGCGAATTGAAGCGAGTTAACACGAGCAGAAACGGCCGGCGAGGTGAGGGGCGAGATCATCGCGGGGTAGGAGAGAAGACTGATGGGTGGGCCATTGTTGTCAGCGAGAGAAAGAAAGAGGAGGTGGGGGCCAGCGGTCAGTGACTGCACGGGTTCGTTGCTGAGTAAAAGAAAACACTTCGGGGGAGGCGGATAGTTGGGCTAGATGGGCATGGGGTTAGTTGGGCTGGTTTCCTCCTTTTTTTTGTTCTGAATCTTTTCTTTTTCTGTATTCATTATTCTGTTTTGATTTTGTTTAATTAATTCAAACAACTATTTGAATTCAAACTTCAACCAAACTTTGAGTATTTTCAAATACTGATTATTAGTTCATTCTAGAGTCAAATTTAGATTAATCTTTTTATTCTTTTTAGGGTATATTAATTATTTAAAATTTGGCCCTTGTATTAATTCAAATAAGATTTAATAATGTTTTCAAATTCCATTTGAAATCTAAATCTTTCCAAATCCTTTCAGCAGGTTTTATTTATTTATTAGGGTGTCAAATAATTCACTTGAATTATTTGGGATATTTTTAATATGATTTATTAATCATATAAATTCGGTATTTGTCTTCATTCCAATGAAATTAAATATGGGTTTAATTCCATAAATTTTATTTAAATGATTCTTGTATTTCATTTAAGTCAATTAAATAACTTTTATTCCACTTGGGTAAATTCAAATTATTTTTCCCTGATTTACTTAATATTTTCCCTTAGGGATTTTGTCTTTATTCAAAATAGAAATATAATTTGGTTAATGCCATTTTATTTTATTTGGGAAATTCTTTATCCTTTTATTCTATTGGATTTGGATTATATTCATTCCATTTGCTTATGGATTAGGTCAAGATTCAATTTGGTCTTTAAATATTCCTCATTTAATATTTCTTTCTTTATCTTATAAAATACATATCTTTTTATTTAAAGATCCAAACTTGGTGATTCAAATTGGTAAAATCTTATTTTATATTTGTTTATCCTTTTAAATATCTTTAGGATTATTTGCTCACCATTTGGTATGGATTTCTAGATAGGTGCTTTATTAGCTTTGGAAATTCAATTTGCTTATCTTATTAAATTCAGAAGATTTTATCTTTGGTTCCAAATTGAATGAAATCAATTTCTATGGATTTATAATATTTCTATTTGTCATTCTTGATCATTTATAAATGTTTGTTGACAATTTTTATATAGATAAAAACCATGGTCTTAGGGATCTTTGGGAATGATTTTCTCCCATTAGGGTTTTAGGGTTTGGGTTTACTTTCCAAGTGTTTAAATTTCCAGATGCATTTATGAATAATGCATTCCACTTGATTTGAATTTAGTTGGATTCAAACATTATTCAAAGTTTGTTCAAGATGGGATTTTAAGTTTCCATTTGGAATCAAAAAGTTTCTTTTCACCCAAATTTCAACAATTATTTATTTTGTTTATTTTTTTTCACATTACAAAATTTGGAAAATTTTGGGATGTGACATCCTAGTAGTTGTAGTATTGTTAGAATTTCCTCTATGTTAAGATACTTGTTATTGCCATTCTTAGCCTAGCTAGTAGCAACCAAGGGTGAATTATTCATATTCATGCTATGAGAATTATTTCTAAGTCTTTGACTTATGTTTTGCTTAATAAAACAACTAAGTGAATGAAACACCTGGGTGGAATGGAAAGAATGGTTTGTGTTGAGTGGTTACACAAGGCCCATTTGTATGGTTTACCTTGTGTATCTCACTTGTGGAAAGACACCCAAGAACAAAGGGATTTGAGATGCCAAATGTTAAGAAGCTTCTAGTGCAACCACATGGCATTATAGGCTCTGCCTGGACCATATAGGTTGCAATAACTTAGCCAAATGGAAAGTTGGTGGTAGGGGAATTATAGGTTTGGAGCGCGTCCATTTTGGTCTAATGGAAGGCTTCTAAAAGGTCATGTCTTGGTGAAAATCAAGTCTTGTGGGGAAAGTGCACAACCTCTGCAGATGGAAGAATCTAAGTACTTAGCCAAGTCCCTGGTATTGGACAACTTGAGCATCAAGATATGGAAGCTATCAAGAATCTCCTCATCCCAATTTTCTAAGTTAAAACTTGTGGTTGAACAAGGGTGATGTTTCACCAATTTCTATTGTTGGTTCCTTGGGAAAGTTTTGTCAAAGATAAACTTAATGTTTTAAACTAAAGGTAAAACCTATTTTGAGCAAAGCAAGCCTAAGCTACATTTAGCCAAATTCATGTAGTATCTAGATGCTAATATTTTACTAAGGTATCACTTGCCAATACTATTCCAATGTATTGACCCACTATGGCTGTAACTTGTGATGTTGCAGGTTATTCTGATGATGATTAGGGGGGTTAAGTCTACACTCAACATGCTTGACTATGGCACATGAAGATGAAGACTTTATTTATAATGTTATGAATGAACTCTTGTATTAGGCCTATGGCCATGGAGTTGTAAAAGACTATGTTATCTCTGGAATGACGATGTAATAATGACCTTTGTTTCTATGTACTTCATCTTAAACTGTGGATGCTATCATTTGATCCAGGGACTAGCATTGCAATCACAGGGATCCTTACCTTTATAAGGGAGGGATCTTACACATTTCTAGTAAAACAAAAATGATTTAAATAACCAAATTACACTAACTTGGTTCCAATTGAAATTCCACTTTTATAAAAAGACGAGTAGGTGTTTGTAATGTTTAGAACCTTGTTAGGAACAACTTTTTCAATAAAATAACCTTTTGCATGCTTGCATGCGTTTCTTTGGTTTCTTGTTTTGATTCGTTATTTTGTGTGGTAGTTTTAAGTGTGTGCTTTGCTGGATTGTGATGTAGTGAACTTTGAGGAGTGTGACATTTTCAAGATCAAGGAGAGTACCTAGATTCTCTACTAAAAAGGAAAGTGATACTTTGGTCATCAAAATTCCAATATTTTCAATATTGCATTAGTGATATTTTTGTAGTATGCATGATAGGACTATTTTGTATATTTGTATGCTATGCTATGGTAGATCCTATAGAATATACCTTGGTAGAAATTTTCCTAAGTTAAGAGACATGTTATGCTAGTATGCTTAGCCTAGCTATTATAATTCAAGGGTGGAAATTCAGGTTATGATATTATGGAAAGGTTATGCCTATGTGTTTTTGACTAAGAAAACAACTTGTTAATGAAACACCTGGGTGGAATGGGATGTATGGTTTGTGTTGAGTGGTTACACATGGCCCATGTCTATGGTTTACCCTGTGTATCACACTTGTGGATGGCCACCCAGGAACAAAGAGATTGGAGACATTCTTGTTGCGAAAGCTTCTAGTGCAGCCACATGGCATATGGGCTCTGCCTTGACCAACTAAGTTGCAAGAACTCAGCCAGATGGACAGAAGGTGGTAGTGATGATAGGATGGAACGCTTCCATGGTGGTTTGAGGGATTGCTTCTGAAAATTCTCGTCTCGATGCATGTCGAGTCTTGTGGGGAAAGTGCACCACCTCTCGAGAGGTTAAAAAACTAAGTACTTAGCCATGTCCCCGGTTATGGACAATTTAGAGCATCAAGATAATGAAGCAGTTCAAGAATCTCATCATTCTAATTTCTCTAAGTTAAAACTTGTTGGGTGAACAAGGGTATCACCTGTGTGTATCCAGTGTGCCATGTTTGATGAAGTGTTTTGAAAAAGAGAAAAACTATTTTACAAAGGATAGGGAAAACCTATTTTATGAAAAGGCCAACCAAAACTCCACTTAGCCATATATTCATGTAGACGTTAGATTCTCCATATAAATATGATATCACTTGCCAATACAATTCAAATGTATTGACCCTTGTGGCTGTAACTTATCACGTTGCAGGTTTGTTTGATGTTAGTGAAGTTTGTTGAGTAGGGATTACATGTATACAACCAACATGATTGCCTGTGGCATATGAAGATGAAGGACTCCATGCCTTATAGTTATATATGTTGCTCTGTAATAAGATATCCATATGAGCTATGTGGGTTGTAATGAACTATTTTATTCCTGGTTATGAGTTGTAATATGACCATTGTTTCTTGATATTACATCTTAAACTATGGGTGCTAGCTATTCGATCTAGGGACTAGCACTATAAACACATGGACTTGTAGATTTTTTTTGACCCTGGACTATGAGGCAAAATCCCCACATCAAATTTTTATTATAATAAAATTAAAAACAGTTGTACACCTACTATACAAGAAAAAACAACTCACGTCACTCACCTATTACAGAAATACACACTTTATGAAGGCAGATTAGCTATCCAGACCTTCAAGCTCTCTCTATGTTTTTTCTTAATTCTATGTTCTAGAAGAGTAATATCATGTACAAAATTACATTTCCACCTAGCAAAGGTGGGTCTCTCATCAGGGACTTGTAACTTATTGGGTTCTGGCCTTTACAGATGGTATCAGAGCACTGTGTTGCCTATAGGATTGTAAACCTAGGATTGGACAAAACCCCTTATAAATAGGAGTTATATCTGTTCTAACTTATTTACAAACAATCTTGTAGACTCTTTCCTCAGCATTTTGTTTTGATTCTACATCTCTCCCTTTTCAACTTGATGGAAAAAGACTTCAACATGAGCAAGGATGTCAACATCACAAATGACTTCAGATTAAACATCTCAAAGGACTTCAGCTTTAGTTTCACCAAGGACTTCAACTTGGACATCACTAAGGACTTCAAGTGAGATAAGAATAATACTCAAGACTTGGATACTAAGGAAACACAACTTAGGAGGAACCATTATCACCTTTGAGCTTTCTGATCAAGATGCAATAATTTCTTCCAAGGATACCATGATATTGTTCCTGATGTAATAGCTAAGAAGAAGGATTGAATTATCACAAGTGATACCCTATAGCTGGACCACCATACTAGTGTTTCGTTTAAAAATCGATTTGCTGATCATTTATTGATCATACCAACCTATGTGGTATGATAATAATATTTTGTTTGCCTAAGGTATGCTTGAATCTTGTTGTTTGAGTAGAATGTATGATTGATATTGCTTTCTTATTGCCTTGTGTGACTTGTTGTGTATGAGTATATTTCTTTCCCTATAAATCTTTTGTCTATTCTAAATCCCAACCCAACCCAAGAAGACAACTTATCGAAGAGACCACAACTCCAAAATCAAGGATGGTGACAATAACAAGCGGTGCATCGGTTATCTTGTAAGTGTTCTCATTGCCATGTGAGGATGGATGCACCAAGCGCGGTAAATATGTATTCCTTCCCTCCTACATAGAGGGTGTTAAAGATTTATTATCAAACTTTGAATCTTTACCTTGATTACTATCTTGAGGGTACAACTCATAATGTCCTTTTGGATCCAGTAGCTTGGTCTTTGCCACCGGAATTTCTTGCACCTCATTAGTAAAACAAAAGTCATAGCAAACAGGTATGGGAGGCACATAGGATTCCGTCTTTGGCTCACCATAATTGATTTATGAAAAAGAGTATTTAAACAAACACTACTAGAATCATCGAAAACTTCTTCAGGGAAAATATCAAGGATTGTAGAACAATTTAAGTCTTCATCATCACTAGAGTCAGAAGAATAATAAAGATCAGGAATAGGTGGGGGATAAGGTTTGAGAGATGTTTTCAAATTATTCCATTCCTTGATTTCTTTTTCTTCTTTCTCCGGGATGCGTCTTTGATTTCTCCAATACTCTTCATAATTCCGTTTCACTTCATCTGCAGGTGTCAGATATGCGGGATATTCAACACGAGGCTTCTTATTTTTACTTTTCCTGGTTTTAGGCTTCATGGATTTCCCTTTCTTTCCTGTTTCAATGCTGCAACAAGTGGAATATATGGGAGTAACAATAGAGGGTTGCTCTACATCATTAGTAGAAGCAGTTATACTATGATTAAAATAATCAGCTATGAAAGGCATTTCTTTAGAAAGAACATCTCTAACTAAGGTATCATCATAAGGAATTTTCCTCTTCTATTTTAATCTTTAAGAAACTCATTGACCAAGTTCTCTAGATCAGTAGGGAGAGGTTTTTATTCATGCACAATTTCACATTGCCATTGATGAAAATTATTATGTATATCTCTTAAGAGTTGCCAAGCTTCTTCCAAAGTTTTTCCAAGGAATGCACCATCACACATCATGTCTATCTTACCTTTAGAAGAGTGATTTAAGCCTACATAAAAGTGATTCAACAATAACCAATCAGGTAAATTATGATGTGGACAATCATGCATCAATTTTGAGAACATACTATAAGCTTGTATTAAATCCTCATTGTTGCTTTGCTTGAAAATCAGGATATGAAGCCTACGCTCATAAGTTTTCTTTTGTGAGAAATAATTACCAAGATAATCTTCAGAAATATCTTTCCATGAATTGAAGTGTCCTACGGGATGCGATTTTAGCCAATCATTATCTTTTCATTTCAGCGAGAACCGGAACAGATACAACTTCAGCTTATATTTGTCCATCCATTTTCCTTCACCGTAGAACACAATGAAGTAAATTTGTCAATATGCTAATACATTGTCTGGATCTCCTGCAAAATCTATTTCCATGATCATATTTATCCACATAGGATTAATCTCATATCCATCCACATCAATAGCGGGCTGAACAATAGGAGCATGTAAATGATCAACACTCGGAGAAGCATAATCTGCAAGACTTTTACTTTCCATAGTTCCTCTGTTTTTGAATTTTCTATAAATAAAATAAATAACAAAACTACTAACAAAAGGTAAACTAATTTTTTTGTTCTTTTCAAATAATCAAAAGAAGTAAGATAAATAGCAACAAACAGAAATAAACTATGTGCGAGTAGGAAGGTAATAACCGGACGCTTAGCTCCCTGGCAACATCGCCAATTTGATGACTTGATTCCTGCACCAACAACGGGGTTATTGTAGTACTTGTAGCAGCAAATATTTAAGAGTTTGTCCCGATGGGAGATCGACTAACGGAAACAACACGACCCCGTAGCGACGTTGTCAATGCGGCCACATTTCGCAGCCAAACCGTGGTTTGGAAATAGCCTATTCTATAAGTTACTAGAACACCGATAATCGAGAGAGGTTTAAAGTATCTAATAACAAAGAACTTTTAACAAGAACAAAATAAACTAAGACATAAAGTAAATAAGAATATGAACTGAATTAAAGAGATTATAGTTATAGGATTGAATAGAATGAGAGAGGGCTTCTAGGATTTGGTCTCACTAGTACTAGATGAGAAAATATATGTGTGATCTATAAGAGATTACTCAGACAAATAAACGTTCCCCAATTGATTACCGTGCTGTCACTCTGTGTGATGCATGATTCTCGCGGGTCACCGCAAGGCAAAAGGCACTTCCAGACCAAAGGATCACATAAACTCATCTTAGATCATAATAAATTTTAACTTAGCGCACTAGATCATACCTCAACCTAGAATTGAATCAATCACTCACACATGGATGTACGGAAAAACATATAAATATATAATGATGTCACAATTGTGTTCAATCTTACAATTACCAAACACAAGAGAGCAAGGGAGATGGAGATGATGATGGAGATCGATGCGTGGTGGTGGTGATGGTGATGTCTTCCTTCTCCTCTTATTCTTGCTTGGATGCCTTGATGGTGATGGTGTTGAGGGAGATCTAGATCTCGGAGGTGTGGTTGAGGCAGAGCTCCGTCGCTATGGAGATTGGATGGGTGGCGGCGGTGGCAGAGCTCCGCCCCTGGAGGGCTATGGTGTTGTGTCCTTGTTTCTTGACTCCTCCCTCCTTTATATAGGCTTTGGGGGTGCCCTAGGGTTCCCCCAATACCGTCATATGAATTTGGAAAGGTTCTAGAGCTTTTCTAGGGTGAAATCCCGTCGTTTGTGACCTTTTTTGGCAACTATACAGCGGGAGCTATACGGCCAGAATTATTGCTCCCGTCGTCAAACCTTCTGTACCCTTTCGTAGTTTGGTCGTCATTTCATCATACGAACTCTGTTTTGGGTGTTCTTGGGCTCGTTCGATTCGTCTCGTCGAGGTCTACAACCCCACTTTCTTGGATATTTATTTTGAGAAGTTGGAAAAAATCACTTTTTCAACCTCACAAATGGCTAAGTCTGGTCCCTGCAGCTCCTCCATACTATGCTCTGTTTGTTCCTTTTTCCTTTGTTTTATCCATAATCATCATCAACACCTACACACATGGCATGGACAAGAAAAGTGATTAAATTCTACCTAAACTACTAAATGTGCAAAGCTCATATAAAAATGAGTGAGAACTAGAAGTCATGCATATATGGCATAGCTATAGCTATAAGAAACATGATATGAGAGATAAATGACACATTTTATATGGCTAAAAGAGGTGGTATTTCACAGCCATCAGGAAGCAACCGGTATGATACTCCTTTGCAAATTAATATCAACCTTTTTCGTCGCAAATAACTCAAGAGCTTTGTCTTGTGATTCGGCCACCACTTCCTTGTATGCAAACCAATGTTGCTCCGAGATGATACGCATTGTCTTCCAACGGTTGTGCATCCCAAATCCTACATTGTGTCTGTCCACCAACTCAACAATATCACTAGGATCCATCCAATTCAAATCTACTCGAACTTGTTGCAACACCTCGGCATAGTTTGGACTACGATCAAACACCAAATCAATCTCATCTGGGTCTGGCTCAATATTTCCTCTCAATAAAGCTTCCTTGTCCATATGATAAACATGGACAATTCTATCCATCCCTAAAATAAGTATAAAAACACAACGATAGATGAATTGAATAAGTATCTATGCCAAAATTTATACTAACAACATGCTCACACAAGCATAAACTTACCCTAACCCTAACAATCTTACCTATACACATGGAGGTTTACTTTACAAATTCTAACTCTATGTATCAACCAAACAACCCATTGTTCTATACAAATTTACATATCCAAGGTATTTGATATTTGGCCGAATTTTCCAAACTAGAGACAAATAACTTGAAATTTTAGGACGAAATGGAGAGAGGTGGAGGAGAGTACCTTGGGGAAGCGTTTGGTGCAGAAAACCCCTTCTTTTCATTGAGATTTGTGGACTCTTGGTGAAGATTGGAGGAGGAAAGAGAGTGGAGCCGCTGCCGCAGGTTGGGTAAGAGAAGAGGAAGAATGCTAGGGAAAGGGTCGGGCTAGGGGAGGCGCCGCACGGTTTAAGTGCTGCAGGCGTGCGACGCCATCCCGACTGGCGCAACACTTACGCTGCCTGGTCTCGCGGCACTAGCGTGACACGGAGTGCGGCGCCGTCTAGGGTGGCACGGCGTTTGTGCTTGCAGCGCCGTGATAGTTGGCGCTGCATATGCGTGCCAGCATGGCAGGGCAGCTACGCCGGGCTCGACGGATCCAGCGTGGCAGGTGTGCGGCGCCGTGCAAGCCGGAGATGCAGCCTAGTGTGCGGCGCTGCGCTGGCGGGATTTGCAAAAGAGGGTTACCGGCTGTAAATTTGTTCGCGGGAAGGGTTACTTTTTGAATTAGTAAGGCCTATGCGTTGTTATTATTTAAATTTCCCTCCATCCCAGTTTATAAATACTTGTACGTATACCTAGATCATTCGCGTGAGCTATATAATATGAATTATATAATACTAAAAGTATGGACCGCGCTACTTAGCGCCCGGTCTACAAATTGCAAAATCCTGCAGATTCGACAAGGACTGTTTCGACGAGAGGCAAGCATGTAAAAGTTTTCTGTTAATTAATCATTGATTTAGTGCCTAAATAGACTAAGTTAAGAATGGTTTAGTCCGTAAACATAAAAGAATAAAAATAATTATGTACGTGAGATTTAATATGAAATTTGAAAATTCAAAATGTCTTGTAGGTGAAACTGTTTATCCGGTTTCGAATCTGTTTTCACTGTTAAACTAGTCGTGTCGAGATCTTCGAAACTAGATTCCATGTTGATATATTTTAATAAATTTCTTTTTAGACCTAAAAATTACCCACCCCTAATATGAGAGTTATCCATGTCACATCGTGTAAATTACTCACCTTGTAAGGCATAAGTTACCCAGTTTATAAACAGTTTGGGAGGAGGCATTTACACATATATTAACAAAACTTTTGACATCATCCACACTAAATGAGAAATCCAAAAAAATTGGATGTTGCTACCCAACGGGTGTTCTATCGATTGCAAGTCCTGGCGGGTTTTGACAATCTTTGTCCAGACAAGCCATGCGAGAGAAGTCGTGACAACACCATAGGAAATGAGTGTGAAGATCTTCATAAGTAGTAGATTCTATGTTGATATGTTCTAATAAATTATTTTACCCAAAAGTTATCCACTGGTAATACGAGAGCTATCTAGTGTTTAGAATGTAAGTTACCCACCAATAATATATAAATTTATTCACGGATAGTATATAAACGTTATTATAATGGTTTGACTTCGTCGCCCATCATCGCTCTCATGACTTATGGATGACTCAACCTCGTACCGCTCCAAACATCAAGCATAATTTCTTTAAAGGAATTAAATCTAAGCTTTTTGGCACACGATATAATAATTAGGGTCTTATGCCCCACTCACCCATCATCCCCAGTCATAGTGAACAAACGTAAAGCGCAACCACTAGTATAGCGGCTCGGTGTACGGATGACGAAGTCTCGAAGGATGTTAGGGTACCGAGACTATGTCGTTGTCGATGTGTACCATGTCCTAACTAGCTTAGTAGAAAAAATACAAAAGTTATCCACATGAGAAATGTGATAAAGTCTCTAGCCAACCGTTTATATGGTGGGTAACTTATATGTTACAGGATGGATAACTTTTATACTATCACATAGATGACTCATATGTTAAGGATGGATTACTTTCTGGTCTAATTTTTTTTATCGAAACATATCAACATGTAATCTAGTTTTAAATATCTCATCGTGACTAGCACAACTATGAAAACGGTTTCTAAATTGGACGAATAGTTTGATCTACAAAACATTTTAAATTTTCGATTTGATCCTTTATTGGCTCGCTTTTTTAGCGCCTGCACGTTCAGATAGCCCACGTACTCCACGCGCGTGTGCCGGGCAAGCATATACTTAACTTTGTCCTTTCGTGTTCACTACACCAGCCCAGGCATGTATACATCCGCACGCAGCTCATCCGTCGAGTTTTGCAGATCTCAGGACGATCTAAGAATAGAATTTCCAAAAATTATACCATTAGAAAATATAATATTTAAAGTTTCTAATAATATAGTTTTTATTATATATATCTCATGCTAAGTTGGTTAGTTTGTGAATCTAGGTATACATGTAAGTCTTATAAACCAAGACGAATGGAGTATTACTTTCGTGTTATCCAACCAACAACATCTCAAACCTCTTTAAACGCTATAATATCGTGTCAAGTTACCACATGTGGCTTTGAAGTTTTAGAGAAAGTTTAATAATATATTCAATCGTTGGGCAAGAAAATTTCATGTCATGTATAGTTAGTCAATAGTTAGCTATAAAAGTTTACTACTTAACCTTGATCCATATTTTATTCTCATGAAATATCTATAATCACGTGCTAGATCTAGCTTTTAAATTATAGTTGACTTATATTATGTTCTATCTTTTTTCCTCCACCTCACCAAAACTATTACTCCCTCCATATCAAGGCATAGGGCATAGATTTTTTCCTAATTTCACTCAAGGCTTAAGGTGTAGAGGTTAACGAATCGCAATATTCCCTCTTTTACCCATGCTCGCCCGATTTCCCCTCGACTCCTGCACCCGCGGCGACCGTTCTCCTCTGCCCCTCGACTCTTGTGCGATATTCAACGCCGTCGCCTCTTAGTCCTCCTATACATGGCAGAGATCCTACTCGCGCACTCCTTGTCCCTCTCCCTCTCCTCCGTAAGGATATTTCCATGGCGCCCCAAGTTGTACCGTTTCAAAGGGTTTCGACTCTGATGGCGCTAGCGGCGATGTTGCTGCTATCCCATGCCGCCCGCGCGATGGAGCAAGGCGGAGCATCGAGTGGTGGAAGTGGGACTGAAGGCATGGGCAGAGGTCTTCCATTGATGGGCGAGGTCAAAACCGCTAGGGTTCAGGGCGCTGCAAACCCTCGATGTCGAGTACTATGTCATGGAGGTTGACATGGACATGGTCTTCATCGACGAACACATAACCAACATGCAAGTTCATTGTTACTCTACCACTAGACCATGATAGCGCGCTTTGCGGCGCCTGACTATTTTATGTTAGAAGTATAGAATTTTTGGATGTAAATCAACACTTGAAACATTGAAGGTAATTTTCGCAACCACAAAAAACAGAATCAAGTTTTAATTTCAATACCATTGTTCAAAAAATAGGCCGACTCAGCGATTAATAGGCCGATTAATCGCTAGTAGGGACCTGACCGTGTCTATTACCACTAATCCTTTGTGTTAATCGTTTAGCCCGATTAATAGGTCTGACATTCCGATTCCTAGGTATGTTCCCGATTAACCACTACACTTGGTCAAAAAAGTTGCAAAATTATCAACACATATCGCCCATCAATCCGCTAGCCCGCCCCAATGAAGTAGGTTTTGCGAATCTCGCGTTCAATCCATTCCTCCAGGAGCTTGATTTCAGCCATCACCAACTAGTTCCTTGTCGTTGTTGAAGGGAATATGCCCGAGAGGCAATAATAAAGTGGTTATTATCGTATTCCTTATTTATGATAAATGTTTATGTTACATGCTATAATTGTATTAATACGAAAACGTTAATACATGTGTGTTTAATAAACAAACAGAAAGTTCCTAGTTATGCCTCTCTCATAAACTAGCTCGTTGATTAACAAGATGATCAAGGTTTCCTGATCATGGACATTGGATGTTGTTAATAACGGAATCACAACATTAGTGTAATGGTTTGATGAACATTCATCCGAAGTATAGCATTACGATCAAAGTCATTGAGTTTATATTGCTATAACAACTTACAAAGTGATCCTAATCCTTAGACCATGAGATCATGTCAATCACTAACACCGGAAGAGTTTCTTGATAACATCAAACGTCACACCGCATGTGGTGATTATAAAGATGGATTCAGAACTAATAAAGTGTTATGTTGAGGCTCATGGATCGAGAGTGGAATTTGTTCATCCCGATGACGGATAGATATACTCTGGGCCCTCTCGGTGATATCACATTGATTAGCTTGCAAGCAAGTGATTTGATCACTAGAATGTTATATCACGGGAACGAGAAAAGAGTGCATGTCAGTAACGAGATCAAACTAGGTATGGAGATACCAATGATCGAATCTCGGACATGTAATATATCGTGAAACAAAGGGATTAAGATACTAGCGTAAAAGGTTTGGACGATCACAAGAAATCATCGTTGAATGTGTGGGAGTCAGTATGGGTCTCCAGATCCCGCTTCTGATTATTGATCTGAGAGGGGTCTCGATCATGTCCGCATTATTCGCGAACCGTAGGGTGACACACTTAAGAGACACTGACATCCAATTGGAGCAAAAGTTTCATGCCGAAAAGAAAAACAAGCGTCGGAATTTATTTCACTAGATACCGTAACGGGTTTTCGGGTGAAATTGCAGAAAGTGTTTCTGCATGTGAAATGAAATACTAGCAAGGGGTTATATGTGAATGTTTATCATTAAAGTAATTGACAAAATTCTGAATAAATAAAAGGAGTTTTATTTAATGAGAGTTTGCATTAAATTTGGTGGAAATTTAATGGGAATTTGAGTGGGTTTTTTAGTGGAGAAAATTGAAGGGCCATTTTGTGAGTGGAGTCTCCACCCACATGAATGAGGGAGAGGTGGGGGCACCCTCCATGGCCGGCGGCCATGCCCCCTTGGGCTGCCCCCCTCCCCTATATAAGGAGCCCCTCCTCTCACTTCTCACTCACACCTCCGCGTGAAGGATCTCTCTCCCCCTCTAGAATTTTTCCCCCATGGTCTTGGACTAGCGAGATACATGTTCCCGGTGGCTATTCGGCAAGAAAGAGTTGTGCTTCCGCTGCATCACTGGAGCGAGGAGGAGGAGGTTGCTCGGTGCCTCGAACGTGTGTGCGAGCACGGATGCGCTGCTGTTTTGTGGCGCTAGGACTTCCTCTCGATCTTGAGATCGGCAAGAGATCGTCTACATCAACCACGAGTTTGGACTCGTTAAGCTTTGTCGGTCTTCAAGGGTATGTTCTCTACGGATGTACATCCGCCCGTTGTTTGTATCTAGTAGATAGATCTTGGTACATAGTTATTCTCATCGTAGGAAAAATTTTGTTTTCTATGCTGCGAACCCTACAGTGGTATCAGAGCCGGATCTATGCGTAGATACTTTGCACGGGTAGTACACATATGAGTATGTGGGCAATGATGATCATTTTATTGCTTCTTAGTTGTACTTTGGATATTGGTGGCATAGTGGGATGAAGCGGCCCGGACAAACTTTACATGTCCTCGCACATGAGACCTGTTCCACGCTTGACATGCAACTAGTTTTGCATAAGTGGCTAGCGGGTGTCTGTCTCTCCTACTATAGTCAATATATAATTTGCAACGAGTTGTCAACAATTTGGTTATCCTCGTTTTGGTTCATATTCGTAGGTAATAACGGTTCTATCTTCGAAATCCCTAAGCCACGTAAAACTTGCAATGGATAAATTAGAGGCGTCTAGTTTAGATTGTTGTTGGGCTTGTGTTATGATATGGTGATGTTGTAAGTAGAAGTATAAGATGATACTCTTACAACACACATAACGTGTAAGTTCCATAGACCTTGGCCTTACACATAGAGGTATGATAGAGATCATACCACGGTGCACATGATGGAGATCATATGCGGGAACCATATCACTTCACTTACAAACATGTGATGTTTGATTGCATCTTATATTGCTTGTTTGGCGTTTTATTAGCATAATAAGATGATCCCTCATTTAGATATCAAGATAAAAATGTGTTCTTCCTTAAGTATGCACCGACAATGTTTCGTCGCTTCAAGGCATCACGTGATGATCGGGTGTACTTGAATCCACGAGCATATCTCGGGTGTAAGACAGTTAGACACGCGAATACTAAGGTTCTTACTTGGCGAGCCTAGCATGTAGAGACATGGCCTCGGAACACGGACTGAAAGGTTAAGCATGAGTCATATGTTTTGATATGATGACCATATGGATGCTTGCCTTTGAAGCTACACCGACTCACGTGATGATCGGACTTGGTGTAGTGGATTTGGTTCATGTAATAACCAAAAAGACACGAGGGATGTCGTTTTTGAGTGAGAGTTAATTTCTAATTTGTATTAGTAGAAATCAATTTATCATAAATTAAATCAAAGTGAATTTGCATAATTTGTTGTAGTTATTGGCATTCATTCACCACCTTATGCATAGTTGTAATTGAGATAATAGAACTATAGAATTCTGGATATTTACTTTACGAACTGGTATCGTATAGTGTTGAGTGTCAATCAAAGTTTAAAGTCATATTGCAAACTTTCAGCAAACTCTATTTACTCCGTGAAATTTAATAGTTGGTATTAAATCGAGAGTATCTTAAGTATCATGTTTGCCTCCATGATTCTTGATTGTTTTAATATCAAGTTTATCTAGGAGCTGAAAGAATTGTTTCAGAAACCATCATGTGTGGCAGATATAACGATATCTGAAACAATGTTTTGGTTGCAATATGATAGAGTATAATATATGTTCTCATATTGGATGAGAATTTATAAACGTTGGAGATGCTAGACATCCTAGTCATCCAAAGGGGTTTTGGAAAGTAATGTTATACTCACGATTCGCCTTTATAAGCTAAAGTAGCTTGATCGTAAAAGTCGTCATGATAAGGGTGAATAGAATATGTATCTAAAATGTTTACTGCACTAATATATTACTAATGAATGAATTTTTAAAGAATACCGATCATTTTGATGATGGTGATCTACTTCAAAGTGCAAGTCCAAAGGTATTATTATTTGAATATACATGCTTTGTACTATGTGTCATGTATATGGCGCCACTTTTGATGTTGATAGATTCTTTTAAAAAGGAAAAGGAAATGCTGAAAGAGAATCTATAAAATATATTTGGCAGAAAAGAAAATATTGGAAATATCCAATTTAGGTATATATATGATATACATGTGATGGTTGTATTCTTTGCTTGTTAAACAATGTGGTTCTTGGGTATTGGATACCGAATTGGTTGGTATGAAATTTCATACGGAACAATGCAATTTATGAACCACAATGGCCTAAGTAACTAGTAAGAGAATATGTGATGATGTTCATCGAAAACAAACAAACCGTTGTTTGTATTTCTCGTTGACATCAAAGCTTGACTTCAAGATTTGTTTTAATAATTGTTATTTAAATCAGGTATTATGAGAACAAAGGTTGTTCAAATAATTACCGTATTCCATATAAGATGGATGATTTACAAATCTAGTTGGAGAAATCACATCCATAAAACCTAATGCTAAAATGTCGCAAGACAAATGATTGAAAGATCGCTTACCAAGTGACATCGCTGTTTAAATTATATTGGAAAGAAAACATGAAGAATCTCCATATTCATGGATTTTTGGAGTCTTTGATTTGATCAAGTGACGCTTGTGAGACTTTCCACGTGATAATTAAAACTTTTTTCAAAGGCCGAAGAAGAACGAACGACTAAAGTATTGGAATTTATACATATCGATGTATGTAGTCCATTATGTATAGTCGTAAGCGATAGATTTCAACTTCATATGCTTTCTCCAGAAATTTGAGTGACTGTTCACTTAATGAGAAAGAAGTATGAAATATTTGAAAACTTTTCAAAGACTTTCAAGATGAAGTGCAAAATCATTGTAACAAGAAAATAAATGGTTTATGATTTTATCATAAGGGATTTGTTTGAGTTACAAGTGTAACAAGAAAATAAATGAATTATGATTTTATCATAAAGGGATTTATTTGAGTTACAAGTTTAGCAAAACACCTAGATTTACATCTCCCGAAACACCATAGGAATATGGAATGTTTGATATTCGTAATGAAACCTTGTTTGACATGGTTGGATCAAAGGTGTTATTTATAAAACTGCCATTATGTTTTAAAAGATTAAAAGCTTTAGAGACTACCGCTTTTACACTGAAAAGATCTCCATCTTGATCCGTTGAAATGACACCATATGAGTTATGGTTTGGGGTAAAACCCAAGTTGTCATTTCTTAAATTTTGGTATGCTAAACATAAGTAAGATGTTTACAACCAAAGTCGGATGAGCATGTCTTTGTAGGTTATTTCGAATAAAAATTGGTTATTCCTCCATAACACCAAGGACAAAAGGGTTTGTCGCTTGAAACGTGAAGTTTCTTGAAAAAGGAATTTTTTCGTAAAAGTTAAGTGGGAGGACAATAGAACTTTGATAAGGTTAACGAACCTTAGCTAAATGTGCTGAGTTGTGCAGCGCCGGAAATCGTTCTGGAGGCTGCCATAATGCTCATAGAATATGTGCCTCAAAGGTTGTGGTCACGGAGATGTAAGTTCTTATTGAACCAAGTCGTTCGAATAAACAATCAAATGCTAAGATTTGAGAGTAAATCATTATTGTTTGACAATGATGAACCGACTACATGCAAAGAAGCGATGATGGGCCCTGACTCTGTCAAATGGCTTGAAGCCATAAAATCCGTGATAGTTCCATACACGAGAAATCAAGTTTTGAACTTGGAAGACCCTCCGGAAAGGTGTAAAAACCTATCGGTCGTATTTGGATATATAAAGAAACAGACATGGATGTTTCACATCTATGAAATAGTCGACATGTCGTACAGTATTTTACGACAATGTTCAAGGAGTTGACTATGACAAGATTTGATCTTTCATAGCGATATTTAGTCTGGACGGATTAAAGTAGCAACCACTACATATAATTTGGTATATGGTAGATGAATAAACGAAACAAAGTTCTTTTAATAGAATGGTTACCTAGGACGTGTACATGACACGATCCAAAGGGTTTTGTTAATTCAAAGGATGCTAAAAGGGGCATGCAAACTTCAATGGTTGAAGTAAGCATCGCGGAGTTGGAATCTTCACCATGATGAAAAAGGAGTTTTTCATGAGGAGATGATGAAGATGCTTGCATTTGCAAGAAATTAAGTTGGAGCGCTAAGACATATTTCTAATACATTATGTGGAGGACATCTTGTTGATTAGAAATGATGTATCTTTTATTGACAAAGGTTAAGAATTTTATTTCGATGAAAAACTTAGGCAAAACCCGAATATTTAGCATGAATGTCTATAGTGGATAGACTGTGACACTAATATGGTTGTGCCAAACGTACATATATGAGATATTGAAGGAGTGCAATATAGAAACGACAAGAAACAGTTCTTGTCGCATGGAAAGGAATTGAATCAAGATTCAAGTGCTTTGACACTTGATGAGTAAAATCACAAGAATGATTTGATCAATCATACCATGATATGTACACATCTAGATATGTCCTATGCTCTAAGTGTTATGAGCATATACCAGAATGAATCATAAAATGATCATTGGACGATAGTGAGGATATTCTTATGATCTTTTGGAAGAACTAAGAATATATTTGTGTAGAGGTGACAAACAATTACAAATAATTCATTGTAAAGCGTTACATTGATACTAGTTTTGTCACAAGATACAAATTAAGTTTATCTCAATTTAAACTATGAGTGGCACAATGAAATGGAAAGAAAGTTTCCATGATGGATTTGGATAAATTCCAAACTTAAGACATTGTGACGGATACTACAACAAAAGGCTAAGTATATGACTTCTATAGTAGCAGCAAAGAAGGGAATTTGTGTCAAGTAGTTTGTTATCAAACTAAGGTGTGGTTTGCAACGGGCTAACACTAAAAGATATATTGTATGACAATAGTATCGACGTGATTTAACCCCAAGGAACTAAAGGTCTCACCAAAAGACCAAATTTATACAATGCCATCTCATTGGAGAATGCGTGATGCGTGGAGACGCAAAGACATGCAAATACACACGGACTTGAAGTGTCAGATCCGTAGATTATGTTAACCACTTGCAATTGCGTATATGGAACACCAGAAAGCCATAAGTGTTCAATACGCAAAGTTTTCAAACTAGATTATTGTCTCTAGTGCAAGTGGGAGACTGAAGGGAATATTCCCGAGAGGCAATAATAAAGTGGTTATTATCGTATTCCTTATTTATGATAAATGTTTATTTTACATGCTATAATTGTATTAATACGGAAACATTAATACATGTGTGTTTAATAAATAAACAGAAAGTTCCTAGTTATGCCTCTCTCATAAACTAGCTCGTTGATTAACAAGATGATCAAGGTTTCCTGATCATGGACATTGGATGTTGTTAATAACAGGATCACAACATTAGTGTAATGGTGTGATGAACATTCATCCGAAGTATAGCATTACGATCAAAGTCATTGAGTTTATATTGCTATAACAACTTACAAAGTGATCCTAATCCTTAGACCATGAGATCATGTCAATCACTAACACCGGAAGAGTTTCTTGATAACATCAAACGTCACACCGTAACAGGGTGATTATAAAGATGGATTCAGAACTAATAAAGTGTTATGTTGAGGCTCATGGATCGAGAGTGGAATTTGTTCATCCCGATGTGGATAGATATACTGGGGCCCTCTCGGTGATATCACATTGATTAACTTGCAAGCAAGTGATTTGATCACTAGAATGTTATATCAGGAACAAGAAAAGAGTGCATGTCGAACGAGATCAAACTAGGTATGGAGATACCGATCGAATCTCGGACATGTAATATATCGTGAAACAAAGGGATTAAGATACTAGCGTAAAAGGTTCCGACGATCACAAGAAAGTCATCGTTGAATGTGTGGGAGTCGATGGGTCTCGGATCCTCTTTTGATTATTGATCCGAGAGGGGTCTCGATCATGTCCGCATTATTCACGAACCGTAGGGTGACACACTTTAGAGACACCGGCATCCAATTGGAGCAAAAGTTTCATGCCGAAAGAATAACAAGCGCAGGAATTTATTTCACTAGATACCGAAACGGGTTTTCGGGTGAAATTGCAGAAATGTTTCTGCATGTGAAATGAAATACTAGCAAGGGTTTATATGTGAATGTTTGTCATTAAAGTAATTGACAAAATTCTGAATAAATAAAAGGAGTTTTATTTAATGAGAGTTTGCATTAAATTTGGTGGAAATTTAATGGGAATTTGAGTGGGTTTTTGGGTGGAGAAAATTGAAGGGCCATTTTGTGAGTGGAGTGTCCACCCACATGAATGAGGGAGAGGTGGGGGCACCCTCCATGGCTGGCGGCCATGCCCCCTTCGGCTGCCCCCTCCCCTATATAAGGAGCCCCTCCTCTCACTTCTCACTCACACCTCCTCGTGAAGGATCTCTCTCCCCCTCTAGAATTTATCCCCCATGGTCTCGGACTAGCGAGATACATGTTCCCGGTGGCTATTCGGCAAGAAAGAGTTGTGCTTCCGCTGCATCGCTGGAGCGAGGAGGCGGAGGTTGCTCGGTGCCTCGAACGTGTGTGCGAGCACGAATGCGCTGCTGTTTTGCGGCGCTAGGACTTCCTCTCGATCTTGAGATCGGCAAGAGATCGTCTACATCAACCACGAGTTTGGACCCGTTAAGCTTTGTCGGTCTTCAAGGGTATGTTCTCTACGGATGTACATATGCCCGTTGTTTATATCTAGTAGATAGATCTTGGTACATAGTTGTTCCCATCGTAGGAAATTTTTTGTTTTCTATGCTGCGAACCCTACAGTTGTTGACCAGTTCCTCGTAGTTGTTGACTAGACCTCACATACAAGAGCTCGAGCGCCTTGAGGATCTCATCCGGGAGCTTAAGGCTGAGAATTCGTACGTGTTTTAGGTGCTAATTTTTGTAGTCTGCACCGATTAATAGCCGACCGATTAAATCAGTTAATCATCCGAATTCCGATTAATCGCTACTCCCAAGCCAACCGAGCAGCTAACGATTACCGATTTCCTTAACATTGTTCAATACTCAGGATGTAAAAAGGAAGAACTTACAATATGTATGGCTAGTCTAAAAAATGTATGAAATCCATAGGGCCCCATTTAATATCATAGATTTCGAATACAAAAAATGTAAGGAATAAGCACCTTGTGTCAATAGAATATCTATTGTTTTCATAGAGCATAGCATGTTTGTTCCATCAAGCAGCTGAAACAATTGCATGCACAAAATTGTGTGGGAATAATAAAAAAATGAAACAAGTTTATCATATTATCATGCATGAAACTGGCTTGTGCTTTATCGATCCCATGTAAGTATATCATCTTGTCAAGATAATGTATAAAAGTAAAAAAAACTAATTCCAAAGAATTGTTTAACTGCTTGTGCATGAACTTCTTGTATATTAAGAACGATAAATAATAAACTGAAAAAGAGACTCACGCGAGGCGACTCAGGGGCTTCTGATACGTCAATTTTGCATCACTATTATATATCATAATTTACTGTTATTTATTGATATATTTTATATTAAGAGGTGATACTTATGTTATTTCATCTATTTTTGCATGTTCGATGACTTTTGGACGATGAACTGCCAGAGTCAGGATTCTGATGGAAAAAGAGGTGTCGAGATGCAATATTCGCGAAGATCAGAAAATACATGAAAAATCCTATTTTTTCAGAAGACGAAAGAAGACAGAAGGGGAGGCGGAGATGGGCCATAGGGGCCCACACCACCCCCTGGCGTGGGACCCTTAGGCCGCGCCACCAGGTGGTGTGGCCACCCTAGTCCACCTCCGGTTTCGCCCTTTCTCCTATATATCCTCTTCAACCCTAATACCAGGGAGGGCGACCATAGAAAGATTTCGCCGCCTCTGTGGGACGGAAACTATAGAGAGATAAAGAGCTCTTCGGCAGGCAGATTTCTGCCAGGGAAATTCCTTCTCGGAGAGGGGAGATCGTCGCCATCAACACTGTCATCAAGCTAGACTTCATCGGGATCATCATCATCATCATACTCACCACCATCTCCACCAGCACCATCACCACCACTCCATCCCGCTGTAACAATTGGGTTGAATCTTGCATAGTTCTTAGGGGAAACTTTCCCGGTGTTGATTACTTTTGTATTTGATGCTATTAAGTGGAACCATTGAATTATTGTTTATGTTCAGATTGTCATTCATCATTATATCATCTCTGATATTGATTCATATGATGTATCGTGAGTAGTTCGTTTAGTTCTTGAGGACATGGGATAAGTCATGTGAAAGGGCATGTATGCCCCCATGTGTGGTTTTGGTAATTAATGACAATCTCTATGGACTAATGTGTAAATTGAGTTTCACTTGTAGGTTTGTCCATTGGCATCGCTTGGGCCATGTGTTGGTCTCAAGGTTGAAAGATGAAGAAATGTCCAAGGGCTTTGTGCTATTGGAATCACGAAGAAAGAGGGAGCTTGAAGGTTGATCAAGATAAGTGCAAAGAGTTGCATCAAGATGGATCAACTTCAAGAAGGGATGAAGAAGGGCAAGCTCAATATGCGCCATCTCTAGAAGACCTCATGCTTGAATCTTGCCATCCTCATGATCATGGAGTGATGAAGACAAGTTCAAAGAAGAAGTTTCCCCATGGAGTATGGGGGAGCAATTTGCAAGTCCTCATATTCATCAAGCAAGAGCAATCAAGAAAGGTGTTCCCACTTGAGAAGAACAAGACGGTCTACATCAGGTTCAAGTGGATTTCTGAAGGCAAAGGTATGATCTTCATAGGGCTTCTCTGTTGCCCGTCTCGTGTTGTTGGGAGACCGGGTTTAGGATATATAGTCGTACTATCAAGAGGGGATCTCAAGCGGGTGTCTCGATCACATCATTCGGAGAGCTCAAACCTTTGCATTCATAACATCATATTTCTTGGTTGTTATTTGGTTCTTCTCCATGAGAGGATCAAGAGATTGTGGTTATCATCATAAAAATCTC
Organism: Avena longiglumis; assembly: GCA_030063025.1. Lineage (NCBI taxonomy): Eukaryota > Viridiplantae > Streptophyta > Magnoliopsida > Poales > Poaceae > Avena > Avena longiglumis. The sequence continues at coordinate 139,170,235 of CP125978.1, read as the reverse complement.
TAGTTCATCAAATAAGGATTTTCCATGCATATCTTATTGCATTCTTGATCGTGCGGGTTTTTCCGGCTCCACACCTTAGGAGATATCTCACATATATATACTTGATATTTTCTCCCTTTGTGGTATCCAATATTTAACATTTTGTTGGGTTCTACTTGGTTTTATATTCCCAACAGAATTGGTTTCATCCCAATCGGAGTTTCCAAGCTCAACTTCTTATGTTTTCGGTTTTGGAGGTTTTACCAGTTCATCGCTTCTAGAGAGGTCATACCTTTCTCAATTTGGTTTTATCCTTCCATGCTGTACTATGATGTTTCTTTGCATAAGCTTGTAGAGATTTTCGTTCTCTTCAAAACGAGCCCAATATAATAAAAAACGGAGTGTGGAATCAAAAGTTATTGAAGTTTCCGTGCAATGCTATCCTGCGTTTTTGCTTGAGCGGAAGTTTCGGCCCAAGTTCCGGTCAGGTTCAGTATCTTGTGTTTTTATTTGCTGGAAGTTCCGGTGGAGGGCCGGAAGTTCCGGTAGTGCGCGAATCTGGCCCAAACAGTCAGTTTTTCCTTGTCCTATTTAAGGAGGGCTTCTTCCCCAATGGTTCCCCATCTTTTGAGCTTGTTTTTGCCCACCATTGTTGTCCTACTTGAGATTTCTTACTCCCTCTCCTTCCCATGATTCTTACATATTTTGAGGGAAAGTGAGAGGATATCTAGATCTACAATCCCCCCAAGTCAAATCTCTTCTTTGTGAAGGAATCATTGGGATCTAGATCTTGGAGAGTTTTGTGTTCTCCTCTTGTGTTCTTCCTCCCTTATTCCCCCAATAGATTTTGTAGCTTTGTTGGAATTTGGGAGAGAAGGACTTGCCCTTGAATTTGGTGCATAGGTTTTAGTTCTCCTCGGAGATTCAGTGAGTTCAAGCTTGTGCGCTTGTTTCTCTTTGGTTCTTGGAACCCTAGATGGTTGTGTGGTTGGGTTGTTGACCATTTGTGGTCTTGTAGCCTTTTGTGGCTTTGTTGGACTTTTGTGGCATTGTAGACTTTTGTGGCTTTGTTGTTGGGAGCCTCCAATTGATTTGTGGAGATAGCCCTAATCTTGTATGGGTTCGGTGACCGCCCTCAAGAGTCCCATAGTGGAGCGAGTGCCCGCCTTTTGTGGTGCGCACTCGGGAGAATAGGGTGAGCCTTTTGTGGCGTCGGTGAGTTGCATGCTTCCGCATCCAGGGTGAGGCCTTGTGTGGCGTTGGGTGAGCATCGAGCCACCACACCTCGAGGTGAGCCATTTGTGGTGTTCGGAGCGCATTGTGCCATCGCACCTATCCAACGGAGACGTAGATTCTTTGGAAGTGAACTTCGGGAAAAAAAATCTTCGTCTCCGCTGAAAGGATACAGATGTCGCCTAGAGGGAGTGTGAATAGGCGATTAAAACTTTTCTTAGAGTGGCTCAACAAAGGCGGAATAAAACTAGTGTTTACTTTGTTAAGCACAACCTAGAACAACTAAGGTTCACCTATGTGCACCAACAACTTATGCTAAGCAATACAAGCAACAAAGTGATAGCAAGATATATATTACTTCAAGCATGAAGGCTATCACAATGTAAAGTGCATAAGTAAAGAGCTCAGGTATAGAGATAACCGAGGCACGCGGGGACACCGATATTTTACTGAGTTCCTCCCAACATGGAGTACGTCTCGTTTGGAGAGGGGGTGGTATCAAACCACCAACGCCACAAAAGGCCTCCCTTATTCTCCGGTGAATCTCACCCCAACGGGATCGATCCACTCTTCCACTATCGGTGCACTTGTCGGTGGAAACCGGAACCTCTCACAAGTTTGGGGCACTTCTCCATAACTTAATTGGAGGCTCCCAACAAATGCCACAAAAGGCCTCAACAAATGCCACCAAGGCCACAATGCCACCAAGGCCACAAAACCGTCTAGGGTTCCAAGAACCCAAGAGGGACAAGCTCCAATGAGCAACTCAAACCAAATCCTCCGAGCAGAACTCAAACCGATGCACCAAATGCAAATGGCAAGAACACCACAAAGATGCTCAAATCCCTCACGCTCAAGTTCCAACAAAGCTACTAAATCTATTGGGGGAACAAGATAGGAGGAATCAAAGAGAGACACAAAATCCCCCAAAATCTAGATCACCAAAGATACACTCACAAAGAGATGAATCGGTTAGGTCAAAACATAGATCTAGATCACCTCCAACTACCCCTCAAATATATGCAAGAATCAATGGAGGGGTGAGTATAAATCAAGCTCAAAGAGTAAGGCAAATGAGGGCAAAGCTTAGACAAAAGGAGGAGGAAGGAGCAACCCTAAAAGACAATGAGGCAAAGCTATTTAAAGAAACAGGAAGATTCTGCCCGTTGGGGCATTTTTCCTGGACGGACCGGTAGTACCGGATCGGTCCGGTAGTACCGGACCGAACAGACCAAGCCAGCACAGGGACAGTCAACGCACGCGCGAGCGAAGGGAAAAAATCGACAGGGGATCGGGGCCCATCGAGTGGAGTACAGCGCAGCGCAGCAGCAGCAGCTAGCGAGCGGGTCCAGCGAGGGCAGCAGCAGCGCAGCGGCAGCAGCTAGCAGCGGGGCCAACGTAGGGCGAGCGGGCGAGCGACGCGAGGGAGTGGAGGCAGTGGGACCAGGTGTGGGGCGCGCGACAGATGTTGTCCCCAGCGCAGTGCGGGCCTATGCGGATCGCACGTACGCGAGATTTGGAAGCGGCGGTTGCACTCCTTGGTCAACGCGCACGCGCGATCGAAGGGCGAGTGGGGCCAGCGCGAGCTGTGCGCGTGAGGCGAGGCGGGTGATGCGAGGAGTGGGGCCAGCTGGAGTGAGCGCAGCGCGGGTCCTGGAGCGCGAGGCGGCGGGATCGAGCGGTGTTGGGTCAACGCGATGAGCGGGGAGTAGCTAGGCAGTTGATTTTGGCCTACCTGGGCCGGCCGGTACTACCGGCCCACTCGGGCGGTACTACCGGGCTGACCGGTAGTGCCAGATTTGACTACCTAGCGAGGCAGAAGATAATTGGGGAGCGCCAAGGGGCGGGCGATACCCGCCCGGGCGGTACTACCGCTCGGCCCAGAAACCTGATTCCTTTTCTTTTTAATAAAAGATGGGCAAATTCAAACCGCAATAACTTTTGATTGGTAACTCCGATAGACCCGATTCCAATTGCGTTGGAAAGAGGACGACATGACCTATCCTATAAAACCTAAGTTAGAATGTGTCATGTATTATAATGTGAGATACCTCACTTGGTGAAAAACCGAAAAACCGCCAAGATCAAAATCGCAACAAGATACAAACGGAAGATCCGATTTTGATGAACAAGAGCTTGTTATGGAGATTACCACAAGCTCTATATCCTCACATGGATAAGACTAAATAACAACCAAATATGATGATGCACGTATGCAAAGGTTTGAGCTCTCTCCGAACGATGTGACCGAGTTACTCATTCGAGAGCCCCTCTTGATAGTACGGTTATCTATCCTAAACCCGGTCTTCCACTAACAATATGAGACCGGCAAAAGGGAAAACCTATCAAGATTATACCTTTGCCTTGAGCATTCCACTTGAGCTCGATGTATATGATCTTTCCCTACTCAAGATGGAACGCCTTTCTTGATTCCTCATCATCGATCCATGATCACCGAGGATGGCAAGCATCAAACATGAGATCTTCTATAGATGGCGCATTTTGAGCTTGCACAACATATCTTCTTCTCATTTCATCGACCTTGAAGCCGACACAATCTCCAAGCGATGCCGATGGACCATTCCTACAAGTACAACTCAATACACACATTAGTCCATGAAGATTGTCATTAATTACCAAAACCACACATGGGGGCCCAACATGTTCTTTCATCCGCGTTCATTGGTTATCTCTCAACCGAGCCCATTACTTATGCACTTTACTTTGTGATAGCCATCGTGCTTGAAGTATTTATCTTGCTATCACCTTGTTTCTTGTATTGCTTAGCATAGGTTGTTGGTGCACTTAGGTGAACCTAGTAGTTAGGTTTTGTGATCAATAAATTAAACGTTAGTTTTATTCCGCATTTATTTGAGCCTAAACCAAAATATTTTTAAAAAGCCTATTCACCCCCCTCTAGGCGACGTCCTTTGCACTTTCAATTGGTATTAGAGCGAGGTCTCTTGCTTTTAGGCTTCACCGCCTCGAGAGTAAAGATGTCTCCTAGGGATTTAGTGCACTCTTACACATTTACATTTGTTGGCACTCATTATGATGTTTGGCGTACTCGCATGCTTAGTCATTTCCGTGCCATTGACCCAAATATTGAGCGAATTCTAGATATGGGCTTATCTCCTCCTAAGGATCCCCAAAATCTATCTTTGGAGGAGGAGACAAACTCTTATCTCGAAGCTCAAGCATCTAATGTTCTTGTTAATGTTGTGAGCATTGTAGTTCTTTCCTCAATCATGCCTTTCCGGAACGCTCATGATATATGGACCAATCTTCAAGCAAAATATGATGTGTCCAAGCTTAATGAGGATGATTGTGTTCCCTCCACCTCCGGCCACGATGAGTTCTCATCTTCTTCCACTACACCAACATGTGAGTTGTCACAAGGTAATGATATGGTGAGTGGTGATAGAACTTGCAATGTAGATAGTGAGATTTCCATTCATGATCCTTTATCTCTATCTCATTGCAATGTTGTATCTTTGGGCATGAACATGTGTAGGACCATATGTGATTCACATCCTAGTGTTGATTGCCCTTGCATATCATGTAGAAATGCCTTGAATATGTCTCATGATGATATGCTTGCTTTGCCTTGTTGCCATGATAAATGTTCTTCTATTTCCTCTAATACTTGTGTTGCTAACCATGTATAGGAAATTGACACTACTAGGAAACTAGCTATAGATAGACATAGCTTTTGTGGCGCATGGTCCTGACCATGCGCCACAAAAGTTACCCAGTGGCGCATCCGTAGAAATGCGCCACAGAACCACCAAACTTCTGTGGCGCACCTTCCAGAGCAATGTGCCATAGAAGTTTGGTGGGACCCACACCAGCCGTTGGACCATGAATCTTCTGTGGTGCATTACGACATATGCGCCACAGAAGTTTGGTGGGACCCATAGCAGGCGGGGTCTGACCGTGATCTGACCAAACTTCTGTGGCGCATACAGGGTGATGCGCCACAGAAGTTTATATCTTCTGTGGCGCATAATGCGATATGCACCACAGAAGATATATGTGGGCCCCACTCTCTGCTCACCTATGTACAAGCTTCTGTGGTGCATTGTTGCCTGTGCGCCACAGAAGAACAAACTTCTGTGGCGCATGTGCTTGGTATGCGCCACAGAAAGCTTCGTGCTTCTCAAATTATTTTCCTCTTGTGCTTTTCCCGACTAAACAATTACCTTGAACAGCAAAACAAGTACCTTCTCAGAATCTACTAGACAATCTAGTAGATAGACATGCGCCACAGAAGTTTTCATTAGTGGCGACGTAACAGTGGTGTCCCATCCATGCGCCACAGAAGATCAATACTGATGCGCCACTGAAGAAGGATTTCCTAGTAGTGTGAAGAATGTGTGGGTCAAGGCAAGGTTGCGATTGGAGCTTCATGTGTTCCCCCCATCATCATATTCTCCCAATGTTCACTTGTGCCTCATGGCTAAGGGTTCAAAGGTAACCTATCCTTTGGATCCTAATACTACCTCCGTTTCAGGGCTTAAGGCGCACACGCTTTCCAAAGCAAAGTTTGACAAAAAGAATTGAGCAACAAAATCTTGATTATATTATACATAATTAGTACTGTTGGATTCATATTGAAAAATACTTTCCAGTGATACTAGTTTTATACCAAAACTCTTTATGCATTTAGAGTAATTTTTGGTTAAAGAAAAAACACGCAAAACAAGGATGCCTTAAGCCCTGAAACGGAGGGAGTATATCTCATGATGATGTGAATGTTGATCATGTAGAAGTAGATGATGATGTTGCTTCTTTAAAAGAGAAGGGGGGCTAGCCCTTCGTACTCTTCATACAATAAAAATGCTTGCTCTACTTTCATTGAAATCTTGACTTGTGCTATTGAATGTAAGCAACTAATATATGAGCATGAGGACACAATTGATAAAATAAGTAGTCTTGAGCGTGAGTATGCTAATGAAATTGCAAATCTAAATGAATATCTTAAAGAGGAACAAACCACTAAGGAATCTCTTGAGGATACCTTTGCTCTAGAACTATCTAGAGTAAATAAATCGCATGATAGAGAGTTTGAGGTGGCAAGTGCCCTTCAAATTAAAAAATGATGAACTTCAAGTTGCTTATCAAACTCACCGAGTAACATGAGAAACTTAAAGCTTCATATTCTAAAGAGCTTTCCAAGTTGCCCTCACCTCTTGCATTAAATTATGATGCTTGTGCTACTAACTCTATTTCTTGTGAAGCATCTATCTTGAAGGAGAATGTTGAGCTAAAGCTCAACTTGCTTTGCTAACTAGCAACTATGGGAAATTAGAAGAAAGTCATGCCAAGCTCTCTAGCTCGCATGAGGATCTTCTAGTATCCCATGGTAGGCTAAGGTTAGATCATGAGGCCATTGTGTCAAAAGTAACATCTAGTGGGCCTCATGTGGACATTAGCACTATATCTACTCCAAATGTTATATTGCCATGTGCTAGTCCTTGTAATTCATCCTCTCACAATCATGCTATATCTTGTGATGAATTGCATTCCTTGCCTTGTTGCTCTAATAATGAAGCATCTACTTCATCTAGTATTGTTGTTGATACTAACCATGTAGAGGAAATCAAAGAGATCAAGGCTCAAGTCACTTCTTTGAAGAATGACTTGAAAAGTTTTCATGAAGGGAAGACCACACTCAAGAACATGTTGATTGTGCGACGACCCCCAAGTGACAAGAGTGGGCTTGGATTCAACTCCAACATCAAGAACAAGCCCACTAACGTGTTGAAGCACAAGGGCAACAAGAAGAAGGGCCAAGGACAAGTGAAGAATCCGGCCAACATTGTGTGCTTCAAGTGCAAGAAAGAAGGGCATGATGTGAGGGATTTCCCATTAAAGAAGAATCCTCTTAGTGAGAAGCAACGAGGGAAGTGGCCTCAAGCTCCTCCACAAGCTCAAGATGGGCCACTTCCCAAGAAGCCTCAAGCTCTTATTCATGGTGCAGCTCCTCCCAAGAAGAAAGATGTCAAGAGAAGAACTTGCTACATATGCTGTGAGAAGGGGCACCTTTCTTCCTCATGCACCATGGGTAACTCCTCATCCCATCCTATCTTGATTGATGATTCTTATTCACTTTGTAAGGATGAGGTGGCAATGTGATTTCCAAATTTGTTGGTGCCCAAAGTGGTGTCAAGAAAAGAACCATTTGGGTGGCCAAGCCTATTGTGACGAACTTCTTAGGACCCAACTTGGTTGGGGACTAACAATCTAAAACTTGATCAATAAGTGTTTTTGGATGACATTGAAGACTTAGATACCTTATGAAGAATTGAGGGATCTTCATCATATTCTTGTTATCAAAGTCAAGTCATTGGTTATCATGCTTCTATTCCTTATCCAATGTTCCTCCTTTCGGTAACTTGTGATAAACTCCTTTACATTTATAGTTACTTGCACCCTTGTGCTTGTGTTGGTTTTGTACCTTGCATGTTGTTGGCTGCGCTGAATTGATGTAGGAGCGCTTCATTGGGAACCCCAAGAGCAAGGTGTGAAGCAGCACAGCAGCAAGTTTTCCCTCAGTAAGAAACCGAGGTTATCGAACCAGTAGGAGGAAGGAAACGTCACACAGGTGTTGCAAGCAATGCGGAGACCTGCACAACAAAAACTTAAGACTTTGCCCCAACGATTCAGTGAGGTTGTCAAGCTCACTGGTTTGCTGTAACAAAGGATTAAACGTATGGTGTGGAAAGTAATGGTGGTTTTTAGCAAGTAAACAATAACAGTGGAAGATGTATCAATGGTAAAGATTGGACCGGGATCCATAGTTCACTAGAGGTGCTCTCCTTAAATAAACAACATGGCATGCAGGGTAAACAAATTACAGGGGAGCAATTGACAGGAACTGAGCAAGGCATAGCAACGCAATTACTAGTCAGAAAGATCCTATGAGGTTGATTGGGCAATACAACAAGATACATAGACCGCCATACAACTGCATCTATGACTATAAGTCCACCTTAAGGTTATCATCCGAACCCCTTCCAGTATTAAGTTGCAAGCAACAGACAACTGCTTTAAGCAAAGTGTGTAAGGTAAACAGTCCACATGTTCCATGAACAAGAGACCATTGTTTTCTCCCTAGTAGCAAGAGCACATCTACAACCGAAGAGATTATTGTCACTTCCTTTGGAAACTAGAGGCATGAACCCACTATCGAGCTTAAATACCCCCTCTTGGAGTCACTAGCAACTACTTGGCCAAGATAACCACTAGCAACGGAGAGCATGCAAGATCACAAACAACACAGACATGATAGAATCGTAAAGACAAAACCATTAATCAAACCAACATAATAATCTCAATATCCATCGGATCGCCGCAAACACAACATGCATGATTACAAATAGATTAGATCTTGATCATGAACAGAGCTAACAAGATCTATACATGAAAGCACAAAGGATGAGATACAACCATCTAGCTACTACATGGACCCATAGTCCAAGGTGGAACTAATCACGCATCATACCGGAGAGAAGGCCTCCGGGATGATCTCCCCTCCGGTAGGGTGCCGAGAAGAACTTCAGATCCCCCCGATCTAGGGACAATGGTGGCGGCAGATACAGACAGTTTCGTGGATTTCTGATCGAGTACTCAGGGTTTCTGCATCGGGGGCTTCTTATAGGTGAAGGGGGAGACAGAGGGGCCGGCCAGGGGCACCAAACCCTAGCTAGGCGTGGGACCACCTATGGCCGTGCCTGGGGGGTGGCCCCTCTGGCTCGCCTCCCCGGCTCTCCTCTTGACTTCTTGTTCCCCATGGGAAGTAATTGACTTTGTCCTTTGTCCCGTCCAATTGCGAGAATATTTCTTTACTAACTTTTCTGAAACCAAAAACAGTAGAAAACAGGCATCTGGCACTGTTTCAACTAGTTAATAGGTTAGTACTAGAAAACATGTAAAAAGCACCTCAAAGTGTGGACAAGTAAAGCAAAGTAGGTACTAAACAAGCATGGAGCATAAAAAATTATAGATACGTTTCCAACGTATCACATGTGTTTGTACATGTTGTCCTTCCCACTTACTTATTGACATATGATGTATATTTGTGTATGTTGGTTGGAACACCATGTATTTGTGTTTCTTGGTTTGGAGCCTTTATTGTTTCTAGTAGGTATCTTATTTGGATCTTGTGAGGGATTAATGGGCTATTCCGTTTTGGGGGAGTGTCATGCTTGGGCATTCCACAATCCTAAAATGTGTGTACATGAGGAAAACCACATAGTAGTTTACTGCATGTTTATCTAATCTCTATGTGGTATGTCTCTCTCATGAGAAACTCAAGTTCCATAATGTCCATTAATACCTCTATTTTGATATTTTTTCCTCTTGTTGAGATTTCTTGGTTTATCACATTATGGGGGAGTTGTATTCTTTGTGCATATTACAAACCTACAAAATGTGGACATTTGAGGTAGTGCCACTTAGAATTGATATTGAGAATTATCTAGATCCTATGTGGCACATTTGCTCATACAAGTTCCAATTTGCTTGGATGTTTTATTGCTCATCTCTTGGATCTTGTGTGTGAGAGTGATTCTTGGTACGTGTTTCCTCATATTTGGATCTATATATCCTCATGGGAACCACTTGCTTCTATTTAATCTAATCACTAGTGATTGTGTGACAATTTGAAGCAATCAAGAATCTCTCTCGAAGCATCAAGCTCATTTCTCATGCTTTGTTATATGCTTCTTGGTGTGAATATGATCGTGATATCCTTGCAAACTACCTCGGGAAAATTTCCCTTATATTTCTTGTCTTTGGACAATTGGTACTCCATATATGGTAGATTTTATTGATCATATTCACTTTGGCCTTTTATTATTTTCCTATCCTTTGCCAAGAAAATGTTTTTCCTTTTGCTCCCAATCTTTATTTGCATCTTGTGGATCTTATTTTTTTGGTATCCCCTTGTATTTTATTTAGTGTAGGTAGTAGTGATGATCTCATTTGTGGGAATCTTGCATTCAAAGTCAAAATTATATAATGCTATACTTATGGGGGAGCTCTCCTATATTATCTAAGACATTGTTTTACGCTTTTTGTTTTGATCCATTTTTTCTTGGAAGCTCTATCCTTTTTGTGTTGGTACTTTGTGTGTCATCATGAAAAGTGTGAAGAGTTTGTTTTGGTTGTTGGAACCTTTCCCTCTTTAGGAGTTGGTTTTATCTCATTATTTGTCACTTGTTTTGATCTTTTAGGATGAGATAAATCCTTGATCATTGGTATTTTTGTCTATCTTTTGTCTCTTTTGCTCTTTAGAGTTCATTTGTTGAACTTGTGTTCTTTCATGTGTTGATTTGGTTCTTTGATACATTTTAGACACCTTTTGTCGAGTCACACCTTGTGTGTCTTATTGGTTTACTTGGTGTTTTTGTTAAAATTGTATCTCCTTTTGGTTCTCGAAAGTCTTATGCATGCATATTTACTTCTTGTATATATTATGGCATGCTTGCTTTCTTTGATCCATTATATAGGGGAAACTCCACCAAATCCTAATGGGATAATATGTGCATGAAATTCAATTTCATATCAATATGCACATATTTGTGTGGAGGCTCTCCTATGTATTGTAGTTGCACTAACTACTTTGGACCCAATTTGTTTGGGGACCATAGTGTACTTATTTGTGTTTTAGGTACATTGGGGATATATATTGGGTGTTTGTATCTTGAACAAGGAAGAAGTGGGGTCCTCATGTCAATTGGAGGAAATCTAGGATGATCAACGAATTCATATCTTCTTCATCCTACCAATTATATATCGGTAACAAGTATCTCTCCCTCTCTCATGCATACATATCTTGTTCCCAACCTTTTGTAGGTTGCTTGTTGGCATGAATTTGTGTACTTGCATATGTTGGATTTCTTGCTTTGGCTTTGAAGAAGTTCTCTCTATTGCAAATGTGTGTATGTTAAGATGAGTGCATATAATGGGGACTATACTAAATCATGCTGTGACACCCCCGGGATTAGGGCTAGACAAATCCCAGACCTCTGTTTGATTTAAACCTAACCTAAATCTCGAAAGCGTACATAGGGAGAATTGATAACACAACAGTGACCCTACGACACAAAAATTTATTACAGCAAGCTCATAACTGAGCGAAGAACCCAAATATTACAAGCAGAGGTCACTGAACACAAACATCAAACAACGGAAGGCAAATTATGCTATTAAGTATAGAAAACTTAAAAAATGACCTAAGAGGCCTGAAGCATAACGATGACGTCCAATCCATAGATCCCAGACTACCGACTAGGAACTCCAAACTACTCGTCGATGTCGATGTCGTGAATAAATCATCTTCAATGGTAACACTTACTCAGCTGCTGTCACATCCCAAGATTTTCCAAATCTTGTAATGTGAAAAATAAATGAATAAAAATAAAACTTTGATGATTTTCAGGGTGAGAAGAAACTTTTGAATCCAATTTGAAACTTTCAACACCTATTTGGATCAAATAAAATCCTAAAGGTATTTAAAAAGATAAATAAACAATAAACTTCAAAATATTTAAAATTGCTATTTTGGATCTTTTAATAAAAGATTTGGTTTTCAAAAGAAAAGGTAGATTTATAAATAAAGATTATTTTATAGAGCCAAATTAAACCTTGGCCAAGCTTTTGAATTAAAACATTTTGTTTTGATAAAAATAGTAAAGGTTTGTTTAAATAAAATAATAAGAATTTAATATCCAATTTTATTTAAATAAAAGGTTTTGCCATTTTAATTAAAACATCAAAAATTATTAAATTATTTTAAATAAGTTTTCCAAGTGTTTATTATTCTCAAATAAAACCTACTGAAGTGTTTTTGGTTTTATTTTACATTTCAAAATAAAGATTTTAATAAAACAAATTCTATTTGATTTAATAACTAAGGTCCATTTTATTTAATAATTAATGGACCCTAAAATAAAAATGTTATTTTATTTTAAACAAGTTTTCCAAGTATCTTATATTTTCAAATAAAACCTACTGATTTGGTTTTGATAATATTTAGTTTTCAAATGGAGATTTTATTAAATAAATCAAAACCTATTTGAATTAATAATTAAGGACTATTTTATTTAATTATTAAATTGATCCTAAAAAGAATAAAATTATTTTATTTTGTTTTGGACTTTGGTTTATGTTGTTAAAAAGAACCAAATTCAATTGGAAAGTTTGGTGAATGTTTGAATTGTTTGAATGTTTGAATTGTTGTTTGAATTTCCAAAACACAAAATAGAATTAGAAAAAGAAAAAGCAATCAGGAAGAAGAAAAAAATAGAAATGGACACAGCCCAGCTGGCCAGCCCAACTAGGCCCAGCACCCCATTTCCCTCTCTCCCCCGAAGTGTTTTTCTCTCACTCACCAGACGACCCGCAGAGCCAATGACAGGTGGACCCAACTCCCCTCTCCTCTCTCTCGCTGACCAACCGACCCCACCCTCCTGTTTCATCGTCGTCACCATGTGACGCCTCCCTCCTCGACCGTTTCTGGCGGAATTTATCAGCGTCAATTCGAGTTAATGCGGCAGTTAAATCAGCCCTGCGACCTCGCCCTCATAAACGCCTCTGTCACCTCCCCATTTCCCCTCGCTCACTCCTCTCTTCTGGCCACAGGGCTGCCACGATTTCACGCATTAACCCACTCTGCTCCGACGAGCTGCAGCACAAATTTCGGCGAAGCCAGACAACCCCATTTCCCCTAGAGCACACGAGCTCGCTCCTTACCTTCTGGCGCATCACCCTGAGATTTCCGTTCATCTGCGCGAGCACCATGAGCTCGGCAACGTCTTCCCCGAGCCAGCGCCGCCGTCCGTCTCCAACTGCGGTGACGTCTCCCCGGTAAACCCGACCACCCCTCTCTTCCCCGTGGACACTATATTGGTCACCATGCCCTTACGAACCTAACGGTGCCTCCCGTTTGTCCTAGGGTGCCCTCCATCCTCGCCCTCGACGACCTCCAGAGCACGCCCGCCGCCGTGTGGACTCCGGTGAACAATCCACGTCGGACCAGAGCGCCCCTTGACAAACGGACCACACATTGAGAATCAGCACGACGCCACGAACACTATGAGTATCTCCCCAGCCACCCTTGCTTCCTGTATCGCCGGCAACACCACCGCCAGGCCGCTTCGCCGCCAGACGCCGCCAGTTCTTGGCAGGAAGCTGTGAGCCGTCTGATTTTGATCCGAGCGCTGCGATAGTTTCATTTAGCGAATCGGTATGGAGCGTTCTGTGCCGCTCGATCTGTTTTAATCCGACACTCCACGTGGCCTCTGTTTGATTTAGAAACCAGAAAACTTTCTATTAGATGTCCATTTTGTAAATTCCATAACTTTTGATCCACACGTCCAAAAATTACAAAATTTATATCAATAGAATCAGTGGAACAAGCCTAGCCAACCATGCCATTTGTTTAGTAAAAAGCTTCTGGAAAAATGTTTGTTTTTGCAGAAACATTTGTATGCTTGTTTAGATTATAAAAATTGTTCAAAAATGATTTTGGGGATAAATATTTTCAAATGGTTTGATTTGAACCTACTGACCCTAGGAAACACCTTGTGGTTTCAAAAATATATTTGGTGAAGGAAAAGAATGATTCTTTGATTTAAAACCATTTCTAGTCAAATAAAAATATAGTTTATTTATTAAAAATGGTTTTGGAAGAAAACCTTTGGGAAATGTTTTGTTTTAAACTCTCTGACCCCAAACACCAAGTTTTATGGTTTGAAAACACATTTTGTGAACCCTAGAGATTAATGCCTTAGTAAAAACATTTTTACACCACATAAAATGATGCCTTGTTTTGAAAATGGTTTGTGAAGTGAAACCTTTGGCAAATGACTTTGCCACTATACAAAATGACCAATAGGTGTTTTCAAAATGTTTATGACCCATTAGGAACCACTTTTCCAAATAAAACAATCCTTAGCATGCTTGCATGCATTATCTTGGTCTATGATTTTATGTGATGTTTTGCTTGATTGGTAGATTGAGATTGTGCCTTGCTTGATTGAATTGTAGTGACTTGAAGAGTGTGATTGTTGCAAGGACAAGGAGTGAACCTATACTCTACCAAAAAGGAAAGTGATGCTTCATACTTTGTCCCATTACTTTCACTATGCATTAGTGATTTTTCTAAGTAAAATTTGCATGGAATTTTGCTAAGTATAAACCTTTCTATAGGAAAATCTAGTAGATGAAACCTTAGTAGAAATTTTCCTAAGTTAAGATTCCTACTACTATCAAGCTTAGCTTAGCTAATAGAAAACAAGGGTGGAATATATATCCATACTATGGAAAATTTCTAAGTCTGGGGACTTGTGTTTTTGTTTAATAAAATAACTAAGTTAATGAATCACCTGGGTGGAATGGGACTTGAATGGTGGTTTTTGGTTGAGTGGTTCACAAGGCCCATGTTTATGGTTGACCTTGTGTATCTCACTTGTGGATGGCCACCCAGGAACAAAGAGATTTGAGATGTCAAATGTTGAGAAGCTTCAAGTGCAACCACTTGGCATTATGGGCTCTGCCTGGATCATATAGGTTGCAAGAACTTAGCCATATGGACAGTTGGTGGTAGATTTTGATAGGTTGGAACACGTCCATTTTGGTCTAAGGGAAGGCTTCTGAAAGATCTTGTCTTGGTGAAACCAAGTCTTGTGGGGAAAGTGCACCACCTCTGCAGAGGTAAAATCTAAGTACTTAGCCATGTCCCTGGTAAAGGACAATTTGAGCATCAAGACATGGAATCTATCAAGAATCTCATCATCCAAATTTCGAAGTTAAAAACTTGTGGTTGGAAAAGGGTTAAAGGATCTTCAATCTTTGATTGGGAGAAATGATTTTGTCAAACAAAAACTTAGTGTTTTCAAATGTTAAGGAAAAATCTATTTTGAGCAATGCAAGCCTCAACTTCACTTAGCCAAATGCATATAGATGATAGACTCCACCATACTACCATAGTATCACTTGCCAATACAATTCAAATGTATTGACCCTTGTGGCTGTAACTTGTAACGTTGCAGGTTTGATTGACTTTAGTGAAGATTGATTGATTAGGATTACAAAGTCTACAACCAATATGCACTTTGTGGCACTTTGAAGATGCAGGACCCCATGCTTATAGATATTCTGCTGCAATGTAATGTAATAGCCAAATGAGCTATGTAAGATGTAATAAAATTATGTTATTCCTGGTTATAAATTTGTATTATGACCTTTGTTTCTTGATATTACATCTTAACTGTGGATGCTAGCTATTGATCCAGGGACTAGCATTGTAAACACAGGGGACTCTACCTTATTAAAGGTTGGGACCCTTACAGATGCAAAAGTACCAACGAAGCAAGGGTGAGTACAGGGTGTACGCCGCAAGACTTTTGGCTGGTGGGGTTATTTTGCAGAAAGCCATCTTTGTTTCGTAAAAGGGAATACCCCCTTGATCCTCTAACTTTGATCTCTAACTAGAACGTTTTAAAAGGGAATAAGAGAGCGATATATCTAACTTTGATCATCTTTTGATATCCACTGAATCATCATTAGCTGAACCTATCTAGGATCACCCCCTTGATCCCTGAGGAAGCATCCTTAAGCACACATTACTTAACTTGCCAAGTTTTACGATTAGGTTCAAGTTCTCTATGATCTTCACGTCCGTTCCCAAGTCATCCATAACCGCGGACGCGGCTTTTTGAAAAGATTAATAACCCTGCAGGGGTGTACAACTTTACCCACATGTACTAACATTCTCTTAATGCCACTAGATAAGCCCTCTTCCTTGGAAGGCCAGCAGAGGGTGGTTAGACACGACCTTTACCTTGCTTTCGCCGAGACCATGAGTCACGCAGTAGGGAGATGCCACCGTAACGGGTCGAGTCCCTAAGCCGGTCCCTAATGATGTGAATAGGGTTTGAGATTACGGATGCCGGGCATCTCCCAGTCCCTGCCACGCTTACCTACCTGTATGAATGCACCTCCTTCACCTCCTTCGAGAAGAGCCAGAATGCATATGTCGAAAGGAACGCCCGAACTATGTGACTCATGGAATCTACTAGGCAAGTTAGTTGGTCGAGGGGGTTTCCAGGCCCCTGTGTGGCTGTACGATCGTCTTGGTTCAAGAGGCAAGTATATTGGGTCCTGAGGGTGGCAAGTATGGGACTGCAAAAACCACAACCCACGTGGCCTCCCATACAAGCCTTAGCATGTTTATTATTCATCTTTGATCATACCACGTCATACTATCATACTAGGTTCATTCAGAGCTCTGATTCATCAACCGGATGGACCAGTGGTAACATCTAGGCATGGATAAGCACGACATATGTAACATCTCTAGCAACGCTTCACAAGCCAAATCCTAGTTATGCTAAGAGCAGTGGATCAGGGAATATAGGATATAAAGGAAACATGCATCAGGTAGGTTTACTCTATCTATCGATAAAAGACATTGGAATCGTATGCACATGGTAAGAATGAAATACTTTGAAAGCATAGGATTCATATGTATGTGTGGGGCTTCACTTGCCTTTGCCAGTTGATATCCAGAAATCAGAGTTCTGGACATCTGGTAATTGACTTGATTACATTTGGTCAAGTATTGGTCTTTGAGCTTCGGCGGTGTTGATCTCGGGCTTCAATCTTGATCTCGATATCGTACTCTACCGGAAAAGAACCAAATACCAGAAAGAAAGGAAACAATCAACATGTGGCATCGATGCAATGCTCAATCGAGGATGATGATATGACAAGTTAAAGTGCATTGAAATAAACCCCTAAGGCATGCTTGATCATTTTAATCGGGTTCGAGGGGTCCAAACCCTAATTCAGAGAAACCTCGGAGGCATATGAGAGTGGTTGTTTTGTTGTTCTAATTAAACTTGCAATTGAAGTTGCTTATCAATGCATTATTATAATTTAATTAGCTACAATTCATTTTTCTGAACATTTTGATATATTATTTGTATTTTTCTGATTTAAAATGAATTAGTTATGAATTTCTCAAATTTTACTTAATTTGAAATAATTTTTAGAATATTATAAAAATAATTGGCATTTTGAAATTACTTAAACATTTTTATTAATCAGAAACATTTCTGATACTATTTTTATTACTTACAGGGTGGTCCCACCTGTCAGCATTTATCAATTATCCAAATGAATTACTGAAATTAATAAAAGAAAAAGAAAAGATTATTGCACCACACTGATGTCATGCTGACGTCAGCAATGGGGCTCCTCTCAGGTTGATCTTGCTCCCGCCGATCTGCTGCACGCGGGGACTTGTGGGTGGGCTGGTTGGAAAGAGGAGGTCGAGGCGGACCTAGTAGTGGCGGCGCCGCCCTCAAATGGTCGCCGAAGCAGCATGTGCAACAGCGGCCGACGGCGGAGCTCGCAGCTGGTTGCGATGGCGACGATACAGAGATAGGGAGAGAAATCGGAGGGGTCTGCTGGGACTGTGAGCTCACCCTGGGCACGATGGTGGTGATGGCAAGGCCGGGGAAGGTCGAACGGCGCCGAATCGCCGGCGGCAATGGCGACGGCTGACGGAAGGGAAAGCTCGATTCCGATGAGCATGAAGCCTCCCAGCTCACGTGGCTTGACAAGGAGGACGACAGAGACACCGCGATTCTCCTAGGCTACTCCACTGAGCTCGGGGCGGCCCATAACGTCGGCGGCGAGCGAAACTGGCCGAGCTAGGGTTTCGGCGATTTGGGGAAAACTACAGAGGGCGAGAGGAAGTGAGACGGGTATGGGGAGAGAGAGGAGGAGACGGCCTATCTTATCCTGGCGTCCAACGACGGCGGCGGGAATCGCAGCTCGAGGAGGATCGACGGCCGGCGCTCGGGCACGCAAAAGCTTCTCCTCTGCGAGAGGAAGAAGAAAGAACATACACGCGAATGGGTACGAGCCGACTTGGGCTGTGCATGGGCTAGATTGGGCTGCAAACGGGCTGCAGAAAGTAAAGACATGCGGGTGCTGGCGGCTGCACTAGGAGGCAGATAGAGAGGGTAGAGTGATGGGCTCGGCCCAGGTTAGGTTAGGATCTGTTTTTTATTTCTGAAAACCTTTTCTATTTCCTGTTTTGTATGTCCTCTTTGTATTTTTGTTTCAAATCGGTTTTGAACCATTTCAAATTACTAGGACTTTTATAAATATTGAAAATATTTGAGAGACCCTTGTAATCAATTTGGGTTCCAAACTTTTGTACTTTTCAAATATAGCAAAACCCTTTTGAAATCATTTTAAATAGAGAGGTAAATTATTTAGGGTTTAGGGTTTTGAGAGCATTTCTTTATTTCATGCATGCATTTTAGTATGATGATGCTCATGAATGCACAATCAAATTCTAATTACTATTTAATGAAACTAGTGTTGTTACAATTCTATCCCCCTTAAAAGAATCTCGACCCGAGATTCCTAGGTAGAAAGATAGAATGAACAGGGTTACACTAAACTTGGACGATCTTCTCGAAAAGGTTGTTCCATGCCACCATGATGAGTGGACGAAGCGCTTCGTAATATTCGAGGTGGCTGCTCACACTAAGGAAAAGAGGGAATGACACGGAACCACAAACTGAGTATCTCATGGTAAACTCATGGATAGATGCTTCGCGAACATCTCTAAAGTCAACGACATGAAACATGCCAAGGTAGAGGAGGAGACAAAAGGAGAAGGTTTCAAGGTCATAGATAACTGGTCTTCATAAGGATTGAGACCATGGAAATTACAAAAGAGGGTAAACTTCTGAGGGAAGGAGACTTCCAACAGATGGAATATGACCACAGACTTCGAGAAGTAAACCTCTACTAAACAACTTAAGTAGAGCTTTACAGGTGGAAGAGATAGATACCAACAAAACCAAGCTGTTGAACTACTTTTGACACAGAAAGTCATTCTTTCGTTCAGCAAAAGGCCAAGACAAAAAGGTGTTTTGGTGGAGAGGACTCACAAGAGTCACAAGGAGCATGTAATAAGAGGAACTATTGATTACCAAAATCATGGTCACTCTTCGAACATGTTTAAGAAAACGGGAAGGAAACTGTTTATTCATCCAGGACTATCAAAGTCTTTGCCAGCCATTTTCATATCACTTTACACCACCAAGATGAATAATTTAGAAGATTCCTGATAACACGAGAAGAAAGAAACTTCATTTTCAGACTCCAAGTACTTGGCATAACAAGATGTTTGCCATCGTAAAAAGGGCCTGGAGGATTGACCAAGAGACATTTAGCAACTTTACTTTAAATATTCTCCTTGATATTTGAAACACCGATAGTAGGCTACTGACAAGCCTTTAACCAGTCATCAAGTAAAGGTCGGACTCCGGATACAAAAGAAACCATAATCACAACTCCCACAATAAATCATAGAAGATGCCTCATGAAGAGTGGTTGTTGTTGCTGAATAAAGAGAATATGACAAAAGGTGTTCCGACTGTTTGTGGCAACCATTACATCAACCTTTCCAGAATTACAATAGACCTACATCACAACCTTGAGGAACACCAATCATTATTGCTGCTTGAGATTCAGCTTTGATTAAGTGTAGAGATACTTCAGACTCAGCATGTCCGAATAGAAAGTTCGCAACATTTACCACAAAGGTAAAGTTACTAGATTCTCAAGACACGGACTATGGTGTCAAGCTCCAAAATACGAGTTAGACTGCTAGGCCCATGTATTTACAACTTATCGAGAGACAATTGCACACACATAAGGTGCTAACAACAAAACACACATGTGTCCTTAAGAAAAGGAAGATAACTCTTCTCGAATTCACGGCGACATCTTTCAACAATTGCACGTGAACAAGAGAAGGTTATTTCTAACATCCAGAACACATACTTCGAAATGACCCGAAGATGGTTCTCGAAAGTTTCCAACATTAATGTCAATTGTTCCATATGAATCTTGTCTAGAATGGAGAAGATAATAATGTCACTGATGGGTTCAACAACAAACTTAACAAGACACTCCAAGAAGATGGACTCATATGTTGCTTGAACAAGGCAAAAGCATTGGTCAGATCAAAGGACATGAAGATGTACTCAAGTGAAACATCACGAGAAGAAACACCATCAAGATAGTCCTTGGAACTGAGTTTGATTTGATGATAACCCAAATCAAATCAAATGTGGGGAAAGATAACATATCCACAAAGGATATATTATCTAATTCAGCACGTACAAAACTAGACATCCCTTTAGGAAGGAACAGTGTCGGATAGAACTTTTGTCTTACAACTCTCCAAATTGTTGCTTAAGCTCAACCAACTACTTCAGGGGTATCCAGTACGGTTCCTTGGATAAAGGAGCAGTTCAGAGAACTTGCTTGGTCAAGAACTTAATAACTCGGTCATGTGACAACATGGTGATACTTCTAGTAGACATCTAGAATATCACGAACCACCAATATGTCACTTAGTTCGAGAGGAAACTTGCTTGGTAAGGCAAGTAGACATAGTCTCAGAGCTTCGGTACAAGCCTTACTCTTTTGACTAAAGAGAGTGCACCAGAATAACGGACTTGGTAGCACAATCATTCTTCGCTTAGTGATAGGTTAACCATCACGCTAAGAATGACTTGAATTTCCTTAGAGTTCAAAACAATAATAATTGCTAAGAATCTCAGATAGCCACATTATTATGCACACGCATCATTCACGAGCACGAAAGCTCGAGGAAGGGTGGGCAAATATGTGTAGGAGCATCACTTCATTAAGGGGTCATGAAACTCAGCACAACCTCTTAGTATAAAAGAGTGTGATACTTCAATATAGAACAGACGGGAGACAATCAATGCCTCTTGATCTGCGGATTACAACACTTTGACCTGGTCCTAGATATGACGAGGTACTCGAGTTTGTTTCTCCTAGACATTTCGAAATGGTTTGTCTTGATGGACCATAAGAGTATCTTACATTGGAAGACACTGATGCACATTTACTACTTGGATACCAACTGATAGACAAAGGTCGGAAAACAACAAGGGAAAAAGGAATATGCTCAGGATAGAATCCCAAGATGTGGATGCATAAGTCAACAATCTTCCGAAAACTAATGCAGAGAAGGTAAAGGTGTGGCAGAGTCACGAATATAGATGGGAGACTCACGAGGAGTACTCTTGTCGTGATCTATTTGGTTCCATTAAAGAACATCTGCCATAGCTAGTGGTAGGGGAAGTCCTTAATTGTCACAATTCAATCGTGACAATAACCACAAGCTTGAAGGCTAGAATTGTAGTACCAGCCATCCTGAGGTAATGAGCAAATATTAACAACAGGGATCAACAAAAGGGATCTTGGGTTAAAGGTCAGCTTCATGTACAAGATTCACAACACCAAAATCCAGCACAATCAGGGATCTTAGGTTCAAGTCCAAGGGTTAAAACCAAAAGATAGGAGTAGCTTCTACTTGAGTGACATATCATACACTACAAGATAGTAATCACAAAGTAGGTTCTAAAAGAAGGAATACCTTCTGAAGTACCTAAGCAAACAAAAAGGAGGCACACGAGGCGAAAGGAAACCTCGAAGCCTAGAACAGAACACTGTGGAACCAACAATATAATATTGTGATTCCAAAAGATAGAGAGATCATGATAGAAAGGAATCTCTCAAATGAATAAGAAAAAAGGGGAACAAGGAATTCACAACACACACAACTCTAGAGAACTTAACAGTAAGTCAACTGGTTGAGAAACGACATGCCAAGGAGGCACCTAAGTTTTGAAAGACAGAAGAGATATCAAAACTTTTCCAGAATCAACATCAGATAAGATGACCCAGAGTTAGAGCTAAACTGGATAAGGAGTAAAAGAAGCATACTAGAGTTTTCGCAAATACTTTTCAGCTTTTAAAATAGTTTTCACAAACACTAGACTCAACATCGACCAATAGCAAGGTTTTCCTATGGTCGGTACTTCTCTGATACCAAGACTTGTGACACCCTCGGGATCAGGGCTAAACAAATCCCAGACCTCCGTCTGACATAAGCTTAACCTTGAGCTCGAGAATATCCAGTGAAGAATTGTTAACACAACAGTGACCCTACGACACAAAATTTATTACAACAAGCTCATAACTGAGCAGAGAACCAAATTATTAGAAGCAGAGGTCACTTACCACAAACATCAAACAACGGAAGGAAAATTATGCTATTAAGTATAGCAAACTTAACAAATGTCCTAAGAGGCTTGAAGCATAACGATGACGTTACAGCCCATAGATTCCAGGTTGTCGGTCGGGAACCCCAAGCTACTCGTCGATGTCGATGTAGTACGGAACTTGTCTTCAGAGGAACACTTACTCTGCCAAAAGTATCAACAAAGCAAGGGTGAGTACATGGTGTACTTTGCAAGACTTATGGCTGGTGGAGTTGTTTTCCATAAAGCCACTTTTGTTTATAAAACAAGAAGGAGAAGAAGCTCGTCTAATCAGAGTATTTTAAAAGGGGATAAGAGAGCGACATCTCCAAAGTATTGATCATCATCTTTATATCCACCAAATCATCATCATCTCCTAAACTAGGATCACCCCCTAGTACCCATGAGGAAGCATCCTTAACAAACATTAGTTGCCAAGTTTTACGATTAGGTTCATGTTCTCTATGATCTCCCATCCGTTCCCAAGTCGTCCATAGATATGGACACGGCTTTCCGAAATATTATTACCCTGTAGGGTTGTACAACTTTATCCACACGTACCAACCGACTCTTAATGTCAGATCATTAGCCCTCTTCCTTGGAAGGCCGGCAGAGGGTGTGGTTGGACACGACCTTTACCTTGCTTTCGCCGAGACCATGAGTCACGCAATAAGTATTGTTCCGCCGTAACGGGTCAAATCCCGAAGTCGGTACTTAAAGATGTGAGGCGAGGTTGGTTTACCAGGGGCGCCATCAACCCCAAGCAACCGCGGCCACGCTTCCCTACCTATTATGAATGCACCTCCTTCACCTCCTTCTTTCGAAAATGTTTTGGCCTCCCATACAAGCCTTAGCATGTTTATTCTCATATCACTGATCTCAGATCGTCAAGTTCTCCTGTCATACTAGATTATCTGCATCTGATACATCATCTGGATGAACCAGACTCAACAGCTAAGCATGGCTAAGCAAGACACAGATATAAGCTCTAGTAGTGCACAAAAGCCAAACCTAGTTATGCTAGGAGCAGTGGATCAGGTAATATAATCTCAAAGGGAGTAATGCAACAGATAGGATACTCTAACTATCGATAAAAGACCATAGTAGAATCATATGCATCATGGCAACAATAGAAATGCTTTCGTAATCATAGGATTATATCATGGCGGGGCTATGCTTGCCTTTGCTAGTTGATAACAGATAAGAAGATCTTGGGGAGCCTTGTACTTGACTTGATTACAGTTGGTCAAGTATTGTTTGTCAATCTTCGATTTTCGATGGTCTTGTCCTCGGTCTTCGATCTCGATCTCGATATCGTATTCTATCGGGAAGAACAAAACACCGGAAAGAAAGGGAACAATCAACAATGGCATAGATGCAATTCTCAAGCAAGGATGATGATATGACAAGTTAATTTGCATCGTAATGTAACCCTAAGGCATACTCAACAAATTAATCGGGGTTCCGAGGGGTGAAAATTAACTCGGGGAAACTCCGGAACATATGAGAGGGGTGCATTTATTCTTCTAATTAAACTTGTCATGAAAGTTGATTAAAAATGCATGATTATAACTTAGATAGATAGTTCTCATTTTTCTGAACATTTTGATATATTATTTGTATTTTTCCGACTTATAAATAATAAGTTATGAATTTTACAAGTTTTATTCAAATTCTGAAATTATTAAAGATTTTCTTAATTTAAACAAAACTGGAAATACTTTCTACACCGAGGGCTGGGCTAGCCCTAGAGACAGACAGGTGGGGAACTAGCCACCTCATCCTCCACGCAGGCAAAGTGGGACAGGGGGGGCCGGTTTGTTATTTCTCACCGAGGCAGTAGCTAGCCAGAGAGGCTGACGAGTGGGCCTGGGCCACGCAGGCGCCACGTGGACGCCACATGGGCGCCACATCGACCTCGCCGGAGAACGGTCAGACGGAGGCGGTTGGAGGAGCTAGGGGGCGAGCGGGCTAGCGAGGACGCGCGTGTTCGAACCATATGGACGCGGGGAGCAATAAAATGGCGGTGCCGCTCGCGTTTGGTTGCCGGAGCAGCGAGCTCGGCGGCGCGCGGCGGCAGGACTTCCAGACCAATAGAGAGGGATGGCTACAGAGCGAGAGGGAGAGGGAAAAGGGGTCGGTGAGATCCGCGTGCTCACCCTGGTTGCAACGGGGGTGACGATGGGGGGTGACGACGAGGCCGGAGGAGGTCTTGAACGGAGGCAAGGTCGACGGCGGAGCTAGGACAGAGGCGAGGAAACGACGATGTTGCGGACAATTTGAGGCTTCCGGGCATGATTCCGTTGGCAGGGAGTGAGAGGGAGACGTGGTGGAGCTCTTGGGAGGGTCTTCGGGGTCCGGGTGGTGCAGAACGGCAGCGACCGGCGGAGTCTGTGTCTAGGGTTCCGCGATCAGGGAAGGAACGAGAGAGGGAGCGAGCATAGGGAAAAGTGAGACACGGGGGCAAGAGGAACACGACAGCGGGGATCTTATCCTTTCCAGGGGAAACAACGGGGATCTTTGCATGCTCGGCGACGATCGACGGCCGGTGGCGCGCCAGGCAGCTGCTTGCGTCGTTGGGAGGAAGAAGAAAGGAGAGAGCCAGCAAAGGGGTACGGGCCAGTTGGGCCGCTGCTGGGCCGTGGAGGGTGCTGGCTACTGCGCGGATGGGCGACAAGAAGGGAGAAGAGGCTATGGGACAGCCTGGGCTGCGGCCTTGTTAGCTAGTCTGACTTGTTTTTATTTTGCAGAATCTTTTTCTTTTTTCTGTTTATCTATTTTGTCTTTTGTATTTGAATTTCCATATATAAATCTGTTTTGAGATATTTTTAAATACTAAAGGCTTTTATAAAGTATATAAAATATTTATCAACCCTTTTTAATCCATTTGGGCTCCAATAATTTTGGGGGTTTTCAAAATTCAAACCATTTGAATGTGTTTCAAAGAGAGGGGAGAAAACTAGGGTTTAGAGTTTTGTTGTATTTCTTCAATGCATGCATTTTAAAGATGATGCTCATGATGCACAAAACAAACCCTAATATAATATTAACTAAAACTGGGGTGTTACATCGGCTGAGTGACTCTGAAGCCCCATAGGTCCTTCCTCTCAAACTTGGTGAGTGGAAGTGTCATGATGCTAGGAAGTGGAAGGTTGAGCACACTAGTGAGCTCAATGAGACGAGTACCAAAATGAGTTCCCCTGAACTCCTCGGCCGTGTTGATAATAACATTAGGCATCTATCTATATAAGATAGAGAAAAGTTAGAATCAACATCATATAGAGAAAAAAATCACAAGAAAAAAATCACAAGCATATCTTTTTGCAACAAACACACAAGTTATGGCATACACAAATCCATTACAAGCATCAAAGGTTCAACATAACTTAGACAAATTTTTGGAAGTAAAAACGATAAGTGTGGAGGTCCAACTAACAAAGTTCGTTACAACTCTCACTCACTAGACAAAATAGCTATCAGGGCATCCTTAGTAGCCATCTGTCTATCTTGTTCACAAGACTCCCATATTAAATCTATGATGTATCCCCTTAGCTGTTGGTTGGTAGCCTCTAACTCTTGGGTATGCTTCTTTTCTTCTCTAAGATCATTCTGGGTATTGAGCATTCTGCACTTGAGTCTATCACCAAGTTCCTTGATGGCATTCCAAGCTGCATTTCTTGCAGAGTCAAAGAAATTTTGTGTGCATCTCTGAGTTGGTGACCATGCAGAATCCTGACTCCTTGTGGTTGTCCTCCTTGTTTTTGTACAAGTGAAGTTGCACCCACCAGTACTCTTCTCCTTCATCCATCACAGGGAATTCCGTGTACACAGCTGCACCATGTATCCCCATGGTAACCATAAGGTTCTTGAGGGCCTTGGGAAATTCAGTCTCACACTCCAAAGTCATGGTCATGAGTGGTCCCTTGCTTACAGCTTCTTTGATGGAGTTCATCTACAAATAGAGATGAGAAAGAAGATTAGAGAAGTTCACGAGAAGAAAAGACAAGTGTGGAGATTTTTCAAAGTGTTGATTTTTTCCTTAGTGGTTTCTAATCCAATCCTAGGGTCATAATCCTACAGGCAACACAATGCTCTGATACCATCTGTAAGACCCCACCTTTATAAATGTAAAGTTCACTGTGATTGCAATGCTAGTCCCTGGATCAATTGCTAGCATCCACAGTTTAAGATGAAGTACACAGAAAAAAGGTCATTATTACATCGGCATTCCAGAGATAACATACTCTTTTAAAAATCCTTAGCCAAAGGTTAGTACAAGAGGTTAACTTAACAATATAAATAAAAGTCTTCATCTTCATGTGCCACAGGCAAGCATGTTGAGTGTAGACTCATAACCCTAATCCTCATCAGAGTAACCTGCAACATCACAAGTTACAGCCACAGTGGGTCAATACATTGGAATAGTATTGGCAAGTGATACCTTAGTAGAATAATAGTATCTAGTTTCTACATGAATTTGGCTAAGTGTAGCTTAGGCTTGCTTTGCTCAAAATAGGTTTTACCTATCAGTTGGAAAACACTAAGTTTTTGTTTGACAAAAACTCCCAAGGAACCACCAATAGAAATTGGTGAACCTTCACCCTTGTTCAACCACAAGTTTTAACTTAGAAAACTGGGATGAGGAGATTCTTGATAGCTTCCATGGCTTGATGCTCAATTTTTCCATTACCGGGGACACGGCTAAGTACTTAGTTTCTTCCTTCTGCAGAGGTGGTGCACTTTCCCCACAAGACTTGATTTTCACCAAGACAGGACCATTCAGAAGCCTTCCCTTAGACCAAATGGACGCGTTCCAACCTATCACCCACTACCACCAACTGTCCAAATGGCTAAGTTATTGCAACCTATATGATCCAGGCAGAGCCCATAATGCCATGTGGCTGCACTAGAAGCTTCTTAATATATGGCATCTCAAATCCCTTTGTTCCTAGGTGGTATTCCACAAGTGAGATACACAAGGTTCACCAGTCCCCTGGCCCTCTGTAAGAACTCAACATAAACCAATCCACCATTCCACCTAGGTGTTTCATTCACTTAGTTGTTTTATTAAGCAAAACATAAGTCAAAGACTTAGAAATATTTTCCATAGCATGTGCATATAATCCACCCTTGGTTGCTACTAGCTAGGCTAAGCATGGCAATAGCAAGTATCTTAACTTAGAGAAAATTCTAACAATTCTACAACTACTAGGATTTCCCAACCATAGCATATAGATACTTAGCAAAAATATTCATGCAAGCCCTATACAAAATATTTCTAATGCAAAGTCAAAATATTGGGACAAAAGTATGAAGCACCACTTTCCTTGGTAGTTGGGGGAGTAACAACAATCCTCACAGTTACAATCACCACTAACACCAAAATCTACACATAAAATGATAGCACCAAATTCACATATCAAAATAAACAAGAAAAAATATATGAATGCATGCAAATTCCATGTGATGATTTTTCTAAATCAAACAAGACAAGTGGACCAGTACTGAATCATAAACAAAACAATTATACACTAAATAAACTTTATTTAGCCTTTAAAACATTTCCCAATTAATTTTTATACACAAAATAAGCCTACAAATGTCTCTGCAAAAACAACTAACTTTAGTGAAGCAATTCATTAAACAAAGTACATGGTTGGATATAATTCTTTTTCCTGATTCCGATGATATAAAATTTGCAAAATTTGGACGTGTGGATCAAAGGTTATGCATTTTGCAAGTTTGAACATCTAATAGATTCAAAAACAGAATTTAAATCTAAAACCCAGACACGTGGCGTGTCTGATTGGCCCGTACCGGTTCGGCCGGGTCGATCAACGTGGGCCGTTGGATGTAAGTGACAGCGCACGTCCAGATCTGCGTGTACCGCTTCACTTAAGTGATCTAATGCTACGCATCAGATCTAGATCTAACGGCCTAAATCGAACAAACCAAAAACGAGCGGCGCTACGATGGTGGCTGGCGGTGGCGCGATCAGACGGGGACGGTGCCGACGATACAGGAAGAGCGTGAGAGGGAGGTATGGGATACCTCACCGAGTTCGTCGTGCATTGCTAATGCTCAAAGTGTGCTTGGTTGGCGAAGGGGCACTCGAGGTCGACGGGGATTGCTTGTCGTAGTTCCTTCTGGCGACGGCCGCTTCTGTCCTCGTCGCTGGCGAGGGTACAGGTCATGCCAAGGAAAGAGAAGAAGTGCGTCAGATGCGTGATACGATGCTGGTCACGCGAGTGTCAACGAGAGGCAAAGGTGCGGTTAGTACTAACCATGGGAGATCGTCGGAGTTGCTAGCTTCGTCGGGCACGTGCAGTCGTCGATGTTGGCGAGGTTCTGGGTGGTCCTAGCATGCACCAGTGGTGTTAGAAGATGCGCGAGGTTGTAGTGATCATACTGGCAAGGCTAGGAGGCAAGGGTCAGGGAGTGCTCACCAGAATTTACCGCCGGAGATCGTCGGTACTGCGAAATATGGGCAGCCTAGTGGCGGAGTGGGGGTGCTGAGTGAGGGGAAATGGTCGCAGAGGGGTGGGGGTTAAGTAGCCGGAGCAGGGGCGAGAATCACGTGCTGCATCAATGGAATTTAAGTGCATTTGCGTCGGGGAGGAAATGGCCGCGGCGGAGCTGGTCGCAGGCGTGATTTTGGGGACTAAGAGATGACGTGGCTGCGGGGCCCAGTGGTCAGTGAGGGGGTGTGCGCGGGCGCGGTGAGAAACAGAGGGAGAGGGGAAAACCCGGGTGGGCTGGCTATTGGGCTAGGTTTGCTACTGGTCCGAATAAGTGGCGCCGGCCCTTTCTGGTTTCTTTTATTCTTTTCCATTTCTATTTTGATTTTCTGAATTCATTTTCAAATGTTTTTCATATGGGTTTGAATTCAAACTTGTTCTGAGTTTTTGTAAAGTGGACCATACACATATTTGACTATAGAACAATGTTGTTCACTCAAAAATACATTGGTCCATAGAATTTTAGAAATAAACCATGATTTAATTAATTTATTTATATTAGGCATATGAATGGTTTGAATTCATATTATTGTTTTGAAAACTTTGACCAAGCTTTGGAAACATCATTCAAACCTATGATCAA
Source organism: Avena longiglumis (assembly GCA_030063025.1). NCBI lineage: Eukaryota > Viridiplantae > Streptophyta > Magnoliopsida > Poales > Poaceae > Avena > Avena longiglumis. Next base: position 139,140,743 of record CP125978.1, on the reverse strand, counting down.
ATCTTTTCTGGTTAAAACAAGCATTTTCTTATTAGAAGGTAGCAATAAGGCCATTGCCTTGCTTACATAAAATAATAGACCACAAATGCTTCTGTTTTTGAAAAAAAAGATCCTAAAATGATTTTGAATGCATGAATGATATGCAAACTTTTAAATCATGATTTTTGGGATGTTACAAAGTTTGAACCTAAAAGTTTATTTTTTTGCATACACTAATGTTGCCTTTGAGGTTTGTGCAAGGCCTTGTGAAGGTACAAAGGAAGTCGCCTAGAGGGGGGTGAATATGCTTTTCAAAGAATTACGGCTTAAGCTTAAGAAAATGCGGAATAAAACTAACATTTAATTTATTGAGCACAAAACCTAGCCACTAAGTTCACCGAGGTGCACCAACAACCTATGCTAAGCAATACAAGAAACAAGGTGATATCACGATATAAATACTTCAAGCACGATGACTATCACAATGTAAAGTGCATAAGTAAAGGGCTCAGTTGAGAGATAACCGATGGACGCGGAGACGAAGATTTGTTTCCCGAAGTTCACTTCCAAAGAAGCTATGTCTCCGTTGGAGAGGTGCGATGGTGCAATGCTCTCCGAATGACACAAATGTCTCACCTCAAGGTGTGGGGGCTCGATGCTGACCCAACGCCACACAAGGCCTCACCCCGGATGCGGAAGCACGCAACTCACCGACACCACAAAAGGCTCACCCTATTCTCCCGAGTGCGCACCACAAAAGGCGGGCACTCGCTCCACTATGGGACGCTTGAGGGCGGTCACCGAACCCGTACAAGATTGGGGCTAACTTAACAACTCAATTGGAGGCTCCCAACAACAAAGCCACAACAGGCTACAGTGCCACAAAAGGCCAACAACGCCACAAAAGGCTACAAGACCACAAAAGGTCAACAAGACCACAAAAGGTCAACAACCCAACCACACAATCGTCTAGGGTTCCAAGGAACCCAAGAGAAACAAACTCACAAGCTTGAACTCGCCGAATCTCCAAGGAGAACTCAAACCTATGCACCAAATGCAAGGGCAAGTTCTTCTCTCCCAAATTCCAACAAAGCTACAAAACCTATTGGGGAATATGGGAGGAATAACACAAGAGGAGAATACAAAACTCTCCAAGATCTATATCCCAATGATTCCTTCACAAAGAAGGGATTTGGCTTGGGGGGATTGTAGATCTAGATCTCCTCTCTCAAATCCCTCAAAAAGATGCAAGAATCATAGGAAGGGAAAGGGAGAGGGAAAGCTTCTTCAAGGTTAAAAATGGAGGAGAGAGAGAAAGCCAAGAACCAAGAAGAAAAGCTAGTGCCCACAAAGGGGAAGAGGAGCCCCTTTTAAAGGGCTCCCAGATCTGCCCGTTATGGGCATTCGCGACTCCTGGCCGGAACTTCCGGTGGGAGGCCGGAAGTTTCGGTGGCACATAGCCAACGGTCAAAAATTGCGGAGCGAAAAACTGAAAGAACGAGTCCTGGTCGGAACTTCCGCCGGTTCACCGGAACTTCCGGTGGGAGCGAAACTTCCGATGGAAGTTTCGACAAAAGTTCCGCCAAATAGACAAAACCAACACAAAATGTTACTGATTTTTTTTGTTTTCCATGCTACGAACCCCTACAGGTCCATAGTTCACTAGAGGTGCTCTCCTTAGATAAACAACATGGCATGAAGGGTAAACAAATTATAGCAGGGCAATTGACAGGAACTGAGCAAGGAATAACAATGCAATTACTAGTCAGAAACATCCTATGAGGTTGATTGGGCAATACAACAATATACATAGACCATCATCCAACTGCATCTACGACTAGAAGTCCACCTTCAGGTTATCATCCGAACACCCTCCAATATTAAGTTGCAAGCAACAGACAACTGCTTTAAGCAAAGTGTGTAAGGTAAACAGTCCACATGTTCCATGAACAAGATACTGTTTTTTCTCCCTAGTAGCAACAACACATATACAACCGAAGATATTATTGTCACTTCCCTTGGAAACTAGAGGCATGAACCCACTATCGAGCATAAATACCCCCTCTTGGAGTCACTAGCAACTACTTGGCAAAGACAGCTACTAACAACGGAGAGCATGCAAGATCACAAACAACACAGACATGATAGAATCATAAAGACAAAACCATTAATCAAACCAACATAATAATCTCAATATCCATCGGATCCCCGCAAACACAACATGCATGATTACAAATAGATTAGATCTTGATCATGAACGGAGCTCACAAGATCTATACATTAATGCATAAAGGAGGAGATACAACCATCTAGCTACTACATGGACCCATAGTCCAAGGTGGAACTACTGACGCATCATGGGAGAGAGGCCTCGGGATGATCCCCTCCGTAGGGTCGGAAGAACTTCAGATCCCCCGATCTAGGGACGATGGTGGCGGCGGCTACAGACGGTTTCGTGGAGATTTGATCAGGTGCTTAGGGTTTATGCATCTGGGGTTTCTTATAGGCGAAGGAGTCGAAGGCGGCGGAGGCCACACACCTCCCGGTGGCGGGCCCTCAGCGCCAAGGGGGTCTGCTGCCACGCCCGCTTCTCCGTCTCCCCTCTGGACTTCTTGTTCCCCACGAAAACTAATTGACTTTGACGTTTGTCCCGTCCAATTCCGAGAATATTTGTTTACTAACTTTTCTAAAACCAAAAAACAGCAGAAAACATGCGACTAGAACTGTGGCAACTCGTTAATAGGTTAGTACTAGAAAACATGTAAAAAGCACCTCAAAGTGTAGACAAGCAAAGCAAAGTAGATACTAAACAAGCATGGAGCATCAAAAACTATAGATACATTTCCGACGTATCAATCACTTGCTTTTTATCCATGAATTATGCGGGTTGTTTAAGTGTGCAGGTATCACAACTAAATAAGTTAAGAAAAATTTACTCTCTATATCATTGAAAGGAAGAGCTGAAGAATGGTACAAGCTACTGAAGAATGGACAATCTATAGAATGGGAGGAAATTGTACCTCTCTTTTATTCTAAATTCTATCCTCCTAGTGAGATTCATAAAAACCGGAATCAAATATATAACTTTTGGCCTCGTGATGGAGAGAGTACAACCCAAGCTTGGGGGAGAATGAAGTTACTAATGCTTAAATGTACTATTCATGAGCTCCCTAATAATATTATTATTAATAACTTTTATGCAAGGCTTTCTCTTCATGATAAAGATTTATTAGATGCTTCTTGTGCTGGATCATTCACATGTATGAAAGAAGAAGCTAAATGAGATCTTCTAGACCGTATTCAAGAAAATACTGAAGCATGGGAGAATGACAAGGAAAAAAGTCAGGTATAAATTATTACTATGAATGCATTAAATATTTTATGGGAACTGATGACTTTCATAATATTAGTACTGATTATGGTCTTGATTCTCAAAGTATTGCCAATTGTTTTAAGGCCTTTGCCTATTATATTGAAATTACAAAAAAGGAGTGGAACAAGTACCATGCACCTTATAAATATATTCTTAATCATGTTCCTGCTAGAAACACTGAAGTTTGTACTGTTGATCATATTTTGCATGAACCTTATATTGAGAAAGTACCTTTTCCTTACAAGGTAAAGGAACATTCTATTATAGATAATGTGGTTAGAAAAAGTACAAAGAAAGTTGTAGAACCTGATGAACAAATAAATAATGAACCTGTAGTATCCATTGATAAAGACCTTGTCACTAAAAATGTAGAAGATGGGAACATTATATTTTGTGAAGATGCCTCTAATATTTTCTCACATCCTAGTAAAACTAGGAGAGCTAGTGTCCCTGTGATTTCTATTAGAATTGGTGATCATTGCTATTATGGTTTATGTGATATTGGTGCAAGTTCTAGTGATATTCCTGATGAGCGTTACAAACAAATTATGCATGAAATTGGTCCTTGTGAACTTGTGGTCATTGATGTGGTTATTCACCTTGCTAAATAAACCATTTGTCCAATTGGTATAGTGAGAGATGTGGAAGTTCTTTGTGGTAAGATAAAAATCCTGCTGATTTTCTAGTACTTGGTTCAACAACTAGTAAAACTTGTCCTATCATTTTTGGTAGACCTTTCTTGAACACTGTGGAGCCATTATAGATTGCAAGAAGGAGAAAATTTTAACTAAGTTTGATGGAGAATCTTATGAGTTTAATTTTTCCAAGTTTTCTAAAACTCCTTATGAAATGAATTTCCTAATGAGGATTTTAGAGTTAAACAACTTGATGCATTTTTTGACCTTAAACCTCTGTTTGATGATTTTAAGTATGCTCATTCTAATGATAAGGATGTTTCTTGTGACAGTTATATTGTTAAGTTTATTCATAGTGCTACTGCAAGTTATTATGAGAGAGATAAACATGGTTTTATGCATCTCAATAATATTAAGTTTCCTCGCTTTATGTTGAAAGTTTTGAAGTTGCACTTGTTTTGTCTTCCTATGCTGGTAGACTCTTGTTTCAATAATTTGTTTTCTTACAAAATTCCTTGGCATAGGAAGTGGTTTAGACTTAAATGCGTTGGATATTTGATTCTTGATGATATATTTTATTTCAAATCCATATCTCCTATGAGAGCATCATTGAAATTATCATGCCCATCTTAATGGCTATAAAGAAAGAGCTTTTGGGAGAGAACCCATTTTAATTTGCTTTTGGTTTTTGTTTCCTTGAGTCTTGGAAGTTATTACCTCTGTAATAACCTATCCTTATCCTTTTTGTTTGGTTTTTGTGTCAAGATTTGCCTCTTTTGAGAAGTAGGTGAGTTGTGGGAAGTTGCTATCCCGAAACAGATATTTATGCTTTATTGTAAAAATTCGTGAAAAAATCCAAGTACGTCGGTTTTGCACTTGTTGGAGCTGTAATTCATGAGTTGGAGCTGTAATTTTTTGTGCTTGTGCTCCAAGTTATTATCTAACTTTCGTTAGTTTTGCACTTTTTGACTTGAACAACAGAAGATTTTCGAAAAAAATCAATATTTAACCGCTGTTCTATTCTTATAGATTTCTTCCATTATTTGCATCTTCCTCTTAAATCAATTTCCTTTTAGATTCTTTTTGGTATTTTGAAAGGAGTTGCTACAGTAGCTTATGTTTTGATGGACTTCAGTTGGAATTAAACCTAAAGGTTCCTTGTCTTTGCATACACTAATGTTGCTAATGAAGATTGTGTGAAGCTTTGTATGAAAGGAACTTTCCAGTGTTGGAGAGAAGGAATCTGAAGAGTCCGTTTTCGAATAGGTAACAATTCTGGTAAGAAGAGGTTCGTGAAAAACTTGTCAACTTATATTTTTGTAGTTTTTATTCCATATGGAAGATAACGAGTCGAAAGAGGGAAGGAAACGGAGCCCGGGTGGCCCACACCACCCAGTGGCGTGGGTCCCACCTGGCCGTGCCACCAGGGGGTGTGACCACCCCGGATCCCGTCTCCGTCCCGTTTTCGCCCAGTACCTTCCTTATGTCATAAAACTTCGTAATATATAATCACCCGGACCCCGAGGTCCTTACATCGTGTTCTTGTTGTGTTTTTTCTTTGATCTGTTATGTTCAGATGTCGTTCCAAGGTTCGTTCTCGGAGGACTATGGGTTGCGATGACAGCGCAAGCTCATCCGCGATCTTGAGCAAGGAACTTTCATTGGATGGGCGGAGGAAGAAAGGATCATAGCTAAGCGTGAATACATGGATCGGAGCGTGAAGGAGGAAGTAAGGAACATGTCATTAGGCATGGAAGGACAGATTGCTGCAGGATCAAGGGCAAGAAACCCTACTCTCGTAGGGGCAATTAACACGGGACATGCTTTTTCTCATAGTATGTAGGGGATGATGACCTCAGTTCCAGATCTCGGTTCATGCCCTGTGGCAGTGGAAGCCCTTCGAGCCACTAATGAGTTTTGTGATAAGTATCGAGTCCTGAGGAGAAAGGTGGATATACTTCAAGAGCAGACTAACAGGCTTCGCAAGATGCTGGAGGATCTCCTCACTCCGATCATGGGAACACCACCACCACCGAAGGAGTAATTTGTCATCAGTTTTTGGCATCCCTTTGGTTTGTTCCAACCTTGGGGGAGTGCCGCGGTATCACATCATTATCTTTCACCTTTTTACCTTTTTAGTAGTGTCATATCATGAATAGAGAAGTTATCATATAGGATGGTTTGCATTGTGGAAGTGATACGTCCAAAATGTATCTACTTTCCTGAACACTTTTGCTATTGTTTCTCCTCTAAACTTGTGTGATTTGGATACAACTAACACAGAGTGACGCTGTTTTCAGCAGAATTACCTTGGTGTCTAGTTTTTGTGCATAAAATCAAATATCAGGAAAAATCCCGGAAAATATGCCAAAAATCCTATTTCACCATAAGACTCACGGAGCCAGAATACAAGACGGAGTGGAGGCCTGAGGGGCCCACCCCCCCAGCCGCGCGGTCTAGGCCTGACCGCGCCTGGAGAGGGTGTGACCGCCTTAGGTACCCCCCTCGGCCTCCCTCTTCTCCTATAAGTTGCCTCTTGACCTAAAAACTTAGGGGGGCTCGACGTTTTTCGAGAAAGAGTTACGCTGTGCTGCCACCACTAGAAATCGCGATTCGGAACCAGAAACTCCGTTCTGGCACCCTGCTAGGACGGGGAATTTGGAGAGGATCATCGCCATCATCATCAACAACGCCTCTCCATCAACCATCCATGTTTCCCTCATCCATGAGTGAGTAATCCCGCGATGTAGGCTATGGGGATGGTAGGGATTGGATGAGTTCTATCATGTAATCAAATAAGATTGTTAGGGTATGGTGCCTAGTATCTCTATTAGTGCTATTTGACTTTGTTGCAACTTGTTGTGCTTAATGCTTGTCACAAGGTCCTGAGTGCCATGATCTTAGATCTGAACTTATTATTGATTCATTATGATAGTATTGTTTGTGATCTTATCTGCAAGTTGTGTACACATATCATTGTCCGGATCCAAAGGCGCCGAAGTGACAGAAATTGGGATAACCTGAGGGGATGGCTATGATGTGAGGATCACATGTGTTCACGGAGTGTTAATGCTTTGCTCTGGTGCTCTATTAAAAGGAGCACCTTAATTTCCAGTAGTTCCCTTGAGGCCCCGCTGCAACGGGCTGGCAGGACAAAAGATGTTGTGCAAGTTCTCACTGCGAGCACGCATGACTATATATGGAGCACATGCCTATGATTGTTTAGTACTTGGATGCTTTATCTTATTTATTTGAAATTTCCCTATATCTTGAAGTTACATGTTTATACTTGTCCATGCAACGCCCGTCCATCCATCCTAATGCCTACCGCACTCATATCCTACTGTTTGTTACTACTGTTACTATTTCTCTTGTTATACTGCTGCTGTTGCTTTGCCATTGCTACTACAAACTGTTGCTACTGATAAACTTCTGTGAGCAAGCACTATTTCTAGGTGCAGCTGAATTCACTACTCAGTTGTTAAGGCTTATAAGTATTCTTTGTCTCCCCTTGTGTCGAATCAATAAATTTGGTAATACTACCCTCTAAGACTATTGCGATCCCCTATACTTGTGGGTCATCAAGAATATTTTCTAGCCTCGTTGCCGGGGAGCATAGCTTTATTTGTAAGTTCACTTGGATCTATTATTGTTCATTGCTATTCCTTTCATCATGGGGAAGTCTCGTGATGGAAAGTTTCCTATTTTACCATCCACTACAAGAAGAGGTACAGTCCTAAACACCTCTACTGCTCTTGATTCACTGTCCGTTATAAGCTTGTTACACCACCACATACACATGCTACACACACTGCTACTACTGCTTAATCTGAAACTGCTTCTGATACTCATGATGTTACTTATACTATGCTTGATGCAAGTGGTTCATTAGGTCCTTTCCTAGATGCTACTATTGCTAAAAATATTTTTGGAAACACTGAAACTCCTAGTGAAGACACTGTTACACTTGTTAGCTCTCTTGAGTCTAGAGAGAGATATGATATTAGTGATGGTTACATTGCAATGACTGATGATTTTATTGAAGAGTACCAAAACACACATGGTGCTAGTGCTATTAGGAGTCTCCTTTAGAGACGTACCATTAGTTATAAACTGTCTTCTGATGCTAAGTTTGCCACTTCTCCCATAGATATTAAAGATAAAGATTATGATTTCTCTCTTGATTTATCCTATATAGAAATTGTTGAGAAAGAACCTTTTTGTGGGACTAAGAGTGAGAGTGTTGTGGCACATATGAATGAGCTTTCCACTATGAGTGCCTTATTCTTTGATGATTTTAAGATGCGTAAGTACTTTGTTACTAAGATCTTCCCTTTTTCACTAAAAGGAGAAGCTAGGGCTTGGTTTAATAGATTACCTCCCAGTTCCATTGATAGCCTTGATTGCTTGATTGCTTCTTTCTTCCATAAATATTTTCCTCCTTGTGCTAGACATGCTGCTTTGCAGAGACTTTCTGATTTTAAACAGGGAGAATAGGAGAAATTGCCTAAGTCATGGACAAGGTTCTGTGCCTTGATTCATGCACATCCTGGATGTCCATTGCCTAAAAATGAGCTTCTTGATCTTTATTATAATGGACTAACTGATGATTCTAGGACATACCTAGATAGCTTTGCTGATTGTGTTTTCAGGAAGGTAACTCCTACAGATGCTTAAGAATTAATGGCTAAAATAAGAAAAAATTCGGATGATTGGACTTCAATTGAGCTAAATACACCTGAGCCTATTACTCCTGAACTAGTTGTGCCTGAACCAGTTCCAACACCAACACCAAGGAAGAGAGGAGTGATTGCATTAAATGATGAAGTGATCAAAGAAGCTAAGAAATGTCTTAAGGAGAAAGTTATTAGAGTTGAAGATGTGAAGAATCTACCTCCTATAGAAGAATTATGTAAGCCAATTCCCCACTCATCTACTATTGAGGCACACTCTCTCCACTTTAATGAAGGTGATATTCCCTATGGTAAGCCTCATGATGAATGCTTAGATGAACTTGACACATTTATTGTTAAACAAGGTAATTTTAATAAACAAGTTCAGAATCATTTGTTGGAAAACTCAAGAGATATTAATGAGTTGAAAGATATTGTGGAAAGAACTGCTAATTATGTTAAAATTCTTTGTAAACACTTTCAAATGGCTCAAACTCAAATTGATCAACTTTCTAAGGTACAAAAGGATATGCTAGTTAATGCCTCAGGAGATAAACATGCTTATGGAATTAGAACTAGGAGTGGTGTACCTACTCAAGATCCTTTATATCCTGAAGGACACCCTAAAAGAATTGAGCAGGATTCTCAACAAGGTGAAAGTAGTGGTAGTCCTTGATGACTCCTTGATGGCGCCAGAAAACTTGTTGGATGATGTGGAGTCTTGTTGGGAACCCCAAGATCAAGGTATGAAGAGTACAGCAGCAAGTCTTCCCTCAGTTGAGACCGAGGTTATCGAACCAGTAGGAGGAAGGAAACGTCACATAGGTGTTGCAAGCAACGTGGAGACCTGCACAACACGAACTCAAGACTTTGCCCCAACGAATTAGTGAGGTTGTCAAGCTCACCGGTTTGCTGTAACAAAGGATTAAACGTATGGTGTGGAAGGTAATGGTTTGCAGCACGTAAACAAGTAACAGTGGAAATGTATCAATGGTAAAGATTGGACCGGGGTCCATAGTTCACTAGAGGTGCTCTCCTTAGATAAACAACATGGCATGATGGGTAAACAAATTACAGCGGTGACAAGAACTGAGCAAGGCATAACAATGCAATTACTAGCTAGAAAGATCCTATGAGGTTGATTGGGCAATACAACAAGATACATAGACCGCCATCCAACTGCATCTATGACTAGAAGTCCACCTTAAGGTTACCATCCGAACCCCCTCCAGTATTAAGTTGCAAGCAACAGACAACTGCTTTAAGCAAAGTGTGTAAGGTAAATAGTCCACATGTTCCATGAACAAGAGACCGTTGTTTTCTCCCTAGTAGAAACAACACATCTACAACCGAAGAGATTTCTGTCACTTCCCTTGGAAACTAGAGGCATGAACCCACTATCGAGCATAGATACTCCCTCTTGGAGTCACTAGCAACTACTTGGCCAAGATAACCACTAGCAACAGAGAGCATGCAAGATCACAAACAACACAGACATGATAGAATCATAAAGATAGAACCATTAATCAAACCAACATAATAATCTCAATATCCATCGGATCCCCGCAAACACAACATGCATGATTACAAATAGATTAGATCTTGATCATGAACAGAGCTCACAAGATCTATACATGAAAGCACAAAGGAGGAGATACAACCATCTAGCTACTACATGGACCCATAGTCCAAGGTGGAACTACTCAGAAATCATACCGGAGACAAGGCCTCCGGGATGATCTCCCCTCCGGCAGGGTGCCGGGAAGAGCTTCAGATCCCCCGATCTAGGGACGATGGTGATGGCGGCTACAGACGGTTTTGTGGATTTCTGATCGGGTACCGAGAGTTTCTGTATCAGGGGCGACTTATAGGAGAAGGGGGAGACCGAGGCAGCCGCCAGGGCAGGCAAACCCTACCCAGGCGCGGGGTAGGGCCTACCCACGCCTAGGGTGGGTCTGGCAGCCCTGGCCAGCCTCCTCGTCTCTCCTCCGGACTTCTTGTTCCCCACGGAAAGTTATTGACTTTGACATTTGTCCCGTCCAATTCCGAGAATATTTCTTTATTAACTTATCTGAAACCAAAAACAGTAGAAAACAGGCATCTGGCACTATTGCAACTTGTTAATAGGTTAGTACCAGAAAACATGTAAAAAGCACCTCAAAGTTTGGACAAGTAAAGCAAAGTAGATACTAAACAAGCATGGAGCATCAAAAATTATAGATACGTTTCCAACGTATCAGCATCTCCAAGCTTAACTCCTGCTCGTCCTCGATTAGGTAAGTGATAAACAGAATAATTTTTGAGGTGACATGCACCCTCACAATAAAGATCCAACCATTTGCAAGCATTGAAAGCTGGGATCAAAGAACTCTAAACATGTGCATGAAAGATGGAGTTCTAATAATAGGACATAGTAATTATGCATGCAACATGGCAAGCTACAAACAAAGATCATGAATAATATGCATTGAAAAACGTTTGTTTGTTTCACATGCAGAAAACATAGCATAGTGGTAATCAGCTTGTCCCTCATAGAGTAGCAATATAATGCACAGGACACCTGCAAAGTTCACAAGGGTGACTAGAAACAAATAGCACATGAACAAGTAATAACACAATATGCATCAATTAATAAGCTTTGGAACATTGCACACAGAATGACAATTATGCTCTCTTAATGGTGCCTAAAGGTAGAAGGTGGAGACTCAATAATGGTGGAAGAAAGGCCTTTTTGTAAAGGAAGCAGGGATTACAAGTTTCAAAAAGAGCTTCTGAAAATTATGGTACTTATTAGCTTTCATCCCTCATTGCCCCTATCATAAGCATCTTGAAATGGTTAAGGTTAAAGTGGCAAAGCTGGAGTATATTCTTGACAAAGTATAAGTTGGCAATCTCAAGTCCCTTGACTATGAGGGCTAGACCTCATGGATACTCAACTTAGGGCCCAGGCAAGTTCTTGTCACTATAAGTATTTGCATATCATTGAGAACCTCCAACGGGGTATCCCTTGCACATGGTACAGGAGCTTTCCCATAACCAAAATGACAAGGCAAGCAGACAATGAGCATCTCAGCAATCTTTTTATTTACCATATGCATAGATTTTTATGGAGGATTCTTCATAGATAGCTCACTATGGTGATGCTGCAAGTTTCCACCATGATTAGGCATGGATTAGGCTAGCGTCCCAGGCGTTTCTCTAACACATAATACAAACTCCATGGACTTACAAGTTCCCACTTCATTTAACACCGGTAACATCCATAGACAAAAGAGCATGATATCAACGGAGTACAGAAAGTACAAGTACAATGTTGAAAACGTTCCCCGTGACAGCACAGTTCTGCTAATCCCAAGTGCAAGAATGTACAACAAAATTGCCTCAATGGTTCAAGTTTATTAGGGGAAAAGAATAAAATATGCCATCAAGTTCATGAGGGCTTTAATCACTAAGTTTTCACATAAAAAATAGTTTTTAATTGGAAGATATATGAAAACAAGAATATACTTGGAATGGTGTAACACACCATGCATAGAAGTTTATAGTGGAAACTTTGGAATAACTTGATTTCTTTGGAGTTGTAAGCATGAGTAGAACTTACTCATACAAGTGGAGGCTAGCAAAAGACTGGGAGCAACCAACTAAGAGAGTAATAATGGCCATAATTATGCAATGCAACAAAGCAAACAAATCAAAGCAAAGAGTGGTACTACAAGTCAAGGACTAAATGATCATAGAGGCTAATGGTGACTTGTCATAGTCATAACATGGTGTGAGCATGTGCGAAGTCAACCCAAGCAAAACATCAAAGGCGAATACCACAATACTATGCTTTTGCATGCTAAAACAACGCATAATTTCTTCAAGGCACACTAAGCAATCCCAATTGTTTGGAACAAGACATGCTACAGCAATAATCACTAAGCATAATGCAAAAACAAAACCTAGCATGTCATGCTAAAGTCTTAGTCACAGTCAATGCAAGCTCCTCTTGCACTTCAAGTAAGAACTTACTACTCCTTTCCAAACACCAAGCAAACTTATTTGCAAAACAACACAGCGATAGAGGGGATCCAAAACTACAAAATAAAACTAAACAAACTAAGCAAACAAAAACTAAGACGCTCCAAGAACAACACAACTATGCATGAAACAATAAAAGTGAAGGGTCTAGACAGACCTGAGCTTTTTATTGATGAATAAGGGGATGCCTTGGGCATCCCCAAGCTTTGAAGCTTGTACCTCTTGGATATTTCTTGGGGTGACACCATGGTGGCATCACCAAGATTGAGCTTTTGTCCATTCTTCATCTCATAACATCATTCTCTCTCTACACCTGAAATTTTTCCTTCATACAAAACTTCACACAATTTTCATTAGCTACATTAGCTTATTCAAAAGATATTAGACCGCGGACAAAGCTATGGAACAGCAAGGCTTTTCACTAAAAACACAAGCTACTGAATTAACTCCTTCAAAGAAACTCAATTTACCTGAAGAGAGCTCAGAAAGGTATCAATAAGAAGCAAATGCAAATAATGGGAGAAATCTGTCAAAACAGACCAGCAGGTAGAAACGAATTTGTTCGAACATCTTCTATTGCTCAAATCAAAAAGTGTTGAACTAACGAAAGTTATCCAACATACTGGGGGATTTATTCGTAAATTTTGAGCTTAATCCAAGTTATAGAGCCTCCTCACGAATTGCTTTGGTGGAGGACAGAAATTTGTTTCAGGACAGCAACTCCCCAAATCTTAGTTCACTCTCATTAGAGGTCATTCTTGGCACAAAAAGCAAACAAAAAGGATAAGGAGAGATCATTACAGTAGTAATAACTTCCAAGACTCAAGGAAACTCTTGGGTTATCTCCCAACAAGTACTTTTCTTTAACGCCTTTAAGTTAGGCATAGAAAGTTTGAGAAGATGCTCACATAAGAACTATGAGTTGAAGTAAAAGAGAGCATCAAGAAGAAAATTCAAAACACCTTTAAGTCTAACCCACTTCCTATGCATACAAATCTTGTACACAAATAAGTTCAAAAAGAACAAAGTGACATGCATAGGAAGAGAAAACAAGAGTAACTTCAAAACTTTCAGCATAAAGAGAGGTGTTTTAGTACCATGAAAACTTGTACAACCATATTTTCCTCTCTCATAATAATTTTCAGTAGCATCATGAATAAACTCAACAATATAGCTATCACATAAAGCAGGATTTTCATGAGATACAAACACATAATTTCTATCAAGCTCAAAAATAGTGGGATTATAACCTTCACAGGTTTTATCGAAAGTAGATATTTCAAAAGAATCCACATGAACATAACAATCATCCTCCTTTGGTAGGAATGGGGGACAATCAAATAATTTAAGAGGTAAAGAGTTACTCTCATTAGAAGTTAGGAATGGGTAGATCCATTCTTCCTCCTTTTGTTCATCACTCTCCTCCTCTTTTTCATCTAATGCGCTTCCAGTTTCAACAATTTCTTCTTCCATAGGCTCCCGCAAGGCATTAGTCTCTTCCATTTGTGGAAAACACTTATTAAAATATTCAAAAATATAGCCATTGTCTTTCTTGTAATTATAAAAGCAAAATTTAAGTATCTCATAAACCTCACATTCATAAGGTGCATCATCAGTATTTTCAAGCAAACTAGCAAGTTCAAATGCACCCTTGAAAGCAATAAATTTTTCAATTTGTTCCACATCATAAAAGTCATAATTTCCTTTAACATAAGAAGATATGGTAACATTATCATTATACTCACGTTGAAAAGGTAGGTGTTTATACCTCCTACAGCAACAAGACTTATCAAAGAAATAAGTGACATTATAAATAGAGCACACCTCTCTAGCAATAGTATTAAATTAATCAATTTGTTCCCATAAGTGTTTCCCTTTTTGTGACAAACGGTGTTCCTTATAATAATACTTTTGTTCTTCCGTGAACCCACCTTGCCAATAAGAACTAGTTCCAAAGAAACCATCCATTGATAGAAAGTATGACCAAGCAAGGCAATAACAGACCACCAACTAGAGTAGGAACTAATTTTGTTGTGTTTTTGAATAGAGGCGAACAAAACTAAACAAAAGAAACAAAGCAAACTAAAAACAAAGTAAAGAGAAAGGAATTGAAGGACTCCCCTAGTGAAGACGTCCTTAGCCTCCTGGCAACGGCGCCAGAAATTACTTGATGCTACACTCAACAGGGAGGAAGAGTGCTTCGTTGGAAACCCCAAGAGCAAGGTATGAAGAGTACAACAGCAAGATTTCTCTCAGTATAAACCAAGGTTATCAAACCAGAAGGAGGAAGGAAACGTCACACAGGTGTTGGAAGGAACGTGGAGACCTGCACAACACAAACTCAAGACTCTATCCCAACGAATCAGTGAGGTTGTCAAGCTCACCGGTTTGCTGTAAAAAAGGATTAAACATATGGTATGGAAGGTAATGGTTTGCAGCAAGTAAACAAATAACAGTGGAAGATGTATGAATGGTAAAGATTGGACCGGGGTCCATAGTTCACTAGAGGTGCTCTCCTTAGATAAACAACATGGCATGAAGGGTAAACAAATTACAGCGGGGAAATTGATAGGAACCGAGCAAGGCATAACAATGCAATTACTAGCTAGAAAGATCCTATGAAGTTGATTGGGAAATACAACAATATACATAGACCATAATCCAACTGCATCTATGACTAGATGTCCACCTTCAGGTTATCATCCGAACCCCCTCTAGTATTAAGTTGCAAGCAATAGACAACTGCTTTAAGCAAAGTGTGTAAGGTAAACAATCCACATGTTCCATGAACAAGGGACCGTCGTTTTCTCCCTAGTAGCAAAAACACATCTACAACCGAAGAGATTTCTGTGACTTCCCTTGGAAACTAGAGGCATGAACCCACTATCGAGCATAAATACTCCCTCTTGGAGTCACTAGCAACTACTTGGCCAAGATAACCACTAGCAACGGAGAGCATGCAAGATCACAAACAACACAAACATGATAGAATCATAAAGATAGGACCATTAATCAAACCAACATAATAATATCAATATCCATCGGATCCCCGCAAACACAACATACATGATTACAAATAGATTAGATCTTGATCATGAACGGAGCTCATAAGATCTATACATGAAAGCACAAAGGAGGAGATACAACCATCTAGATACTACATGGACCCATAGTCCAAGGTGGAACTACTCACGAATCATACGGGAGAGAAGGCCTCCAGGATGATCTCCCCTCCGGCAGGGTGCCGGGAAGAACTTCGGATCCCCCCCGATCTTGGGACTATAGTTGCGGCGGCTACAGACGGTTTCGTGGATTTCTGATCGGGTACCGATAGTGTCTGTATCAGGGGCTTCTTATAGGCGAAGGGGGAGTCCGGGAGGCGACCAGGGTCGCCAAACCCTACCCAGGCACGGGTCCACCTGACCCCGCGCCTGAGGTGGGTCTAACCCCCCTGGCCAGCCCCTCCAGCTCTCCTCTGGACTTCTTGTTCCCCACGGAAAGTTATTAACTTTGGCGTTCGTCTCGTCCAATTCCAAGAATATTTCTTTACTAACTTTTCTGAAACCAAAAACAGCAGAAAATAGGCATCTGGCACTATTGCAACTTGTTAATAGGTTAGTACCAGAAAACATGTAAAAAGCACCTCAAAGGGTGGACAAGTAAAGAAAAGTAGATACTAAACAAGAATGGAGCATCAAATATTATAGATACATTTCCAACGTATCAGAATGTAAGACCCCTCCTTTATAAAGGAAAAGGATCCATGTGATTGCAATGCTAGTCCCTGGATCAATGCTAGCATCCACAGTTTAAGATGAAGTACACAGAAACAAAGGTCATTATTACAGTCATTCCAGAGACAACATAGTCTTTACAACTCCAAGTCCACAGGCCTATTACAAGAGTTTAAATAAGTAAATAGATAAAATCTTCATCTTCATGTGCCACAGGCAAACATGTTGAGTGTAGACTCATGACTCCTAATCCTCATCAGAGTAACCTGCAACATCACAAGTTACAGCCACAGTGGGTCAATACATTGGAATATTATTGGCAAGTGATACCTTAGTATAATTTTTGGGTGGACTAAATACTATATGCAATTTGGCTAAGTGTAGCTTAGGCTTGCTTTGCTAAAAATAGGTTTTGCCTATTAGTTGAAATCACTAAGTTTTTCTTTGTCAAAACTTTTCCCAAGGAACCACCAATAGACATTGAGGTCCTTCACCCTTGTTCACCCACAAGTTTTACTTAGAAATTGGGATGAGGATATTCTTGATAGCTTCCATGTCTTGATGCTCAAGTTGTCCCATACCAGGGACATGGCTAAGTACTTAGATTCTTCCATCTACAGTGGTTGTGCACTTTCCCCACAAGCTTTGATTTTCACCAAGACAGGACCTTTCAGAAGCCTTCCCTTAGACCAAATGGACGCTCTCCAACCTATCATCCCACTACCACCAACTGTCCAAATGGCTAAGTTATTGCAACCTATATGATCCTGGCAGAACCCATATTGCCAAGTGGCTGCACTAGAAGCTTCTTAACATTTGGCCTCTAAAATCTCTTTGTTCCTGGGTGGCTTTCCACAAGTGAGATACACAAGGTAAACCATAGAAATGGGCCTTGTGTAACCACTCAACATAAACCATTCCTTCCATTCCACCCAGGTGTTTCATTTACTTAGTTGTTTTATTAGGCAAAACACAAGTCCAAAGACTTAGAAATATTTTTATCATAGCATGTATATATCACCACCATTTGGTTGCTACTAGCTAGGCTAAGCATGGCATAGATAAGCATCTTAACTTAGAAATTTCCTAGCAATTCTACACTACTATGATTTCCCAACATGGCATATAAACAAACTATAACATGCAAGACTAGCAAAATATTTCTAATGCTTAGTAGAAAACATAGGGATAAAAATATCATGAAGCACCACTTGCCTTGGTAGTTTGGCGAGTAGTTACACTCCTCACAGTCACAATCACTATTGGCACCAAAATCTACATAAAATCAGAGCCACAAATCACATACCAAACAAATACAAGCAAAAATATAAGGATGCATGCAATATGATATGTGATGATTTTAAACTCAACAAGGCAAGTGCACAGTACTGGTTCATAAACAAGTTTTAAACTTGCCAAACAACATTTATTTAAACACTAAAACATTTCTCAAATAATTTATATACATAAAATAGGCCTACACATGTTTATGTAAATAAAACCATTTTAACAGAAGCAAAACATTAAAAACATTGCATATTTAGAAAGGGATTGTTCTCCTGATTCCATTGATATAAAATTTGTCAAATTTGAACATGGAAATCAAAAGTTATGGCTAAAACAAATTCAAACATCTAATAGATTCAAATCCTGTTTTAAACCTAAACTCTAGCCACGCGTCATAACCTGATTGGTGCGTACCGGTTCGCTCAGGGTCACGCTCACAAGCCGTTAGATCTAACTTATCCTGCACGGTCCAGATCTACTCATAACGTTTCAATAAGTGATCTATTTACACGTGTTGGATCTAGATCCAACGGTCATCGACCAAGCAACCACAGATGGGCGGCGCTGGCGGTGGCAACTGGCGGCAGCGAGCTCTGTCTATGGCGGCGCGACACTACAGGGGGTTCTCGGCTCGTCAGAGATGCTTACCCTACTCATATCGATGCACTGATGCTCAATCTGGCGACGGCTTGGCAAGGGGCGCACGGACACGGCTGCTCGGGCTCGTCGGAATTGTTGACAACATCGGGCTCGGGTGGACGGCGAAGTTGTCGACGCTCCTGGTCACCCTAGCATGAAAAAGGGCATCAGAAGATGCGCAAGGCTACGACGAGCATGTTCGTGTGAACCAGAGGCGAAGGGGAACAAGGGGCTCACCGAATTTAGTTGCCGGAGTTCGAGACGTCGTCGGGGACTTGCTGCGCTTGATGGAGACGACGACCTGGGGCAGTATAGGATGAACCAAATACATCAGGAGGAGCGCAAAGAGGTTGTGAAGCTGTTCGCATGAACCAGAGGGGAAGGGGCGCACGAGGCTCACCGGGATTGGTCGCCGGAGTGAGCTCTGTCTGCGGCGGTGCAAGGGCGATTACGGCAGCCTGGGGGCGCTCTGTGCTCGAAGTCTGGGGGGAAATGGAGAGGGGCCAGAGGGGGTTTAAGTAGGCGAGACGTGGGCATGATTTACTCCTGCAATCAACGCGAATTGACGACGCGAATCAAGCCAGGAAACGCACGGCGTGAATTGGGGAAGAACGCGTCGCCGGGGTGGAGACGATGACGCCGTGTGGGCCGCGGCTCAGCGAGGGAAACACGGAGGGAGTGGGTCCTGTCTGTCAGCAACCTAGCGGGTGCAGGTGAGAGTGAAGAAAACGTTTCGCGCGGGGGGGGGGGGTTGCTGGGCTAGTTGGGCCAGATAGGTTGTTTGGCTTAAATTTTTTTCTCTTTTATCCTTTTTCTTTTTCTGTTTGATTTTTTTGAAATGATTTTCAACTCCAAATCAAATGAGTTTGAATTCAAATCTTCTCTAGGTTTTTATACTGCAAACCTTGCACCCAAATATGTGTCTAACACTACTGTTTACTCAAAACACTTTGATCAATTGGAAATAAAATAAAACCAAGCCTTTATGTGATATATACTATAGGCATAATATTGGTTTTATTTACTCATTTTGTTTGGAAAACTTTGCTCAAACTTTGGAAAGTGCCTAAGTTTGAATTCAAACCTTACTGAACAAAACAAGTATTCTTCTCATTGGAAAATAGCAATAAGGCTAGAGTAAACTTACATGAAATAATAAGCATATATGCTTCTGTTTTGAAATGATTTGTTTGAAATGAAATTTATATGATCATGGATGCATGGATGGTATGCATGAGTTTGAAACATGATTTTAGGGATGTTACACAGAAACCTATGCCTTTTCCAAACAAGAAACAAAAGTCAAAGGAGGAAGAACACTACAACAAGTTTTTTGAGTGGATGAAACCTTTATTTTTGCAAATTACTTTGACTGATGCTATTAAGTTGCCTCCTTATTCAAAGTATATGAAGGATATTGTCTCTAATAAAAGGAAGATTCCTAATGAGGAAATTTCTGCTTTGATTGCTAACTATTCCTTCAATGGTAAGGTTCCAAAGAAACTTGGTGATCCAGGTATACCAACTATTCCTTGCTCTATTAATAATAATTATGTTAGAACTTCTTTATGTGATTTCGGAGCTGGAGTTAGTGTTATGCCATTTTCTCTCTACAAGAGACTCCAGCTACAAAAGTTGATTCCAACTGATATATCTTCGCAAATGGATGATAAGTCAACTACTATTCCTGTTGGTATATGTGAGGATGTTCCTGTTCAAGTGGCTCATAATTGCTTGGTTTTAACTGAGTTTGTTCTGCTTGAGATGCCTGAAGATGATAATATGTCTATTATTCTTGGGAGACCTTTTTGTAATACTACAGGTGCTGTCATCAATTGTAATCAAGGAAAAGTAACATTTAATATTAATGACAAAGAGCATACTGTCTATTTCCCCAAGAAGGTTGATAAAAGCGATTGCATGAATTCGATTGAAAATATTGAGAGCATTAAAGTTGGAGAAATATATTGTCCCATTCCACATGGAAGTTTTGAAACTATTATGATTGGGACCATTGCTATAAAGTTTGAGGTAACATAATCACTTTGTGGAATGCCAAGTTTTGCTTCATATAAGATTGTTTTGGTAACAAGACTTGATCAAACTTGTTAACAAATGGATTTTAATGAACAAAACAATGCTTTCACAGTGGTTATACTTGCTCACTTTTATTTTTCTCTTTCCTAGTATTTGCTCTTTCTCTTGTTAGCTTTAGTTTTGCTAGTTGTTTGCTTGTTAGAGTGTCTTAGAACTTCTGTAGCTTTGGTTTTTGTTTGCTTTCACTTCTTCAAAAAAATATTTTCTGCGCGAAAATCAATTTTCATACCCTAAAAATTGGCCAAAATAAAGGTTCCCGAAAAATCCCAGAAAATTCATATTAAATTTTTCCTCGAAAAAAGGGGCAGAGGGACACCTGGAGTGGCCCAGGGGGACCCACCAGGCCAGCACACCCCCTGGTGGCACGGCCAGCCCCCAGGGCGCACCTGGCCTAGGTAGGGCCCACCTGTGTCCCTCCAATGTGTCTCCTTCCAGCCACTTATTTCTCTCCCCTGAAAACCACTGGAAAATTTTCTCAAGCTCGAGTTCCTGCTGTTCTTGGTCCCGATTTCCGATCTCCTTGCTCAGCCCATCTTTGCTGCTGATTTTTGGAGGGATTGCTCCTTGGTATGTGCCTCCTCCGCTTGTCCAATCAGATTTTTGATTGGTAGATTATATATTGAGTATTTTGCTACTGTAGGTGACATGTTGTACGACCTTGCATGCTTGTTCTATGCTTAGAGATTTCATTTTGATGCATGTTTAGCCCTCTAGCAAGTTCCTATAGTAGTTCCTCATTATTTATCAACTTGGAAATCACTTGGTTTGATGTTTGTCTAAAAATTTCAGAAAAAAGGTCATGGACAACCACACCTTTGGAGAAATGTTTGAGAGTGATGCACCAAGGAGGACAAGGCCTTCAAGATCATCCTCCCAAGATAGGACATCATATAATGAGGATCTCATTGCACCGTGTTTTGGCAATGAGGGAGATGAGGGGGATGCACACCCTTCTACCTTCCCTTGTCCTACCTTTTTGCAGGCTGCAGGGATTCTCAATGATTTCATAACCTTGGTTCGGAGGGTTGGACTAACTAGTTATATGTAGGATGAGAGTGAGCAATATGCTATGCTCACTAAAATTGTTGTGGAGAGTTTCTCTTTTACCAATAACCCTTTCAGGTCAGAGGTGTCATTCAAAATCTATAATAGGCCCTTCACCATGAAATTGAAGAAATTTTGTGAAATCTTGGGTATTGGTACGACTGGGACGATGAAGAATATTTCAGCTCAACCCGCTAATTTGTTGGGGATCTACCGCGGGATAACCAATGATGATGACCGCAGAGCCCAGCATGGAAAGATAAGAAATATTCAACTCCCAACTATGAGATATTTTTCTTATTATCTTGCCACTAGTATTATTGGTAGGGAGAACACTAGAAATATTTACAACTATCATTTGGCTTTCTTAGCTGCTGCACTCAACAATGAAACCAGGTACAATCTTGGTTCTTGAAGGGAATATGCCCGAGAGGCAATAATAAAGTGGATATTATCGTATTCCTTATTTATGTTAAATGTTTATTTTGCATGCTATAATTGTATTAATACGGAAACATTAATACATGTGTGTTTAATAAACAAAAAGGAAGTTCCTAGTTATGCCTCTCTTATAAACTAGCTCGTTGATTAACAAGATGATCAAATGTTTCCTGATCATGGACATTGGATGTTGTTAATAACGAGGTCACAAAATTAGTGTAATGATGTGATGAACATTCATATGAAGTATAACATTACGATCAAAGTCATTGAGTTTATATTGCTATAACAACTTATGAAGTGATCCTAATCCTTAGACCATGAGATCATGTCAATCACTAACACCGGAAGAGTTTCTTGATGACATCAAACGTCACACCATAACTGGGTGATTATAAAAATGGCTTCAGAACTACTAAAGCATTATGTTGAGGCTCATGGATCGAGATTGGAATTTGTTCATCCCGATGACGGATAGATATGCTCTAGGCCCTCTCGGTGATATCACATTGATTAGCTTGCAAGCAAGTGATTTGATCACTAGAATGTTATATCACGGGAACGAGAAAAGAGTGCATGTCAATAACAAGATCAAACTAGGTATGGAGATACATATGGTCTAATCTAGGACATGTAATATATCGTGAAACAATGGGATTAAGATACTAGCGTAAAAGGTTCCGACGATCACAGGAAAGTCATCGTTGAATGTGTGGGAGTCAGTATGGATCTCCAGGTCCCGCTTCTAATTATTGATCGGAGAAGGGTCTCGATCATGTCCGCATTATTCGCGAACCGTAGGGTGGAACACTTAAGGGACACTGACATCCAATTGGAGCAAAAGTTTCATGCCGGAAAGAATAACAAGCACATAAATTTATTTCACTAGACACCGAAACTGTTTCGGTTGAAATTGCTGAAACTGGTTCTACATGTGAAATTGAATACTAGCAAGGGGTTTATGTGAATGTTTGTTAATTAAAGTAATTAACAAAATTCTGAATAAATAAATAAAAGAGTTTTATTTAAATGAGAGCTTGCATTAAATTTGGTGGAAATTTAATGCATGTGAGTGTATTTTTTAGTGGAGGCTCTTTTATGGGAGTGGAGGCTTTTCATTTTGACTAGGATGTCCACCCACATGAATGTTGAAGAGGTGGGGCAGCCACCATGGCTGGCGCCATGCCCATTGTGGTGCCCCCTCTCCCTATAAAAGGCCCCCTCTCCTCCTCTCAAAGCACACCTCCTCGTGAAGGATCTCTCTCCCCCTCTAGAATTTATCCCCCATGGTCTCGGACTAGCGAGATACATGTTCCCGGTGTCTATTCGGCAAGAAAGGGTTGTGCTTCCGCTGCATCGCTAGAGCGAGGCGGCGGAGGTTTCTTGGTGTCTTGTACGTGTGTGCGAGCACGGATGCGCTGATGTTTTGCGGCGCTAGGACTTCCTCTCGATCTTGAGATCGGCATGAGATCGTCTACATCAACCACGAGTTTGGACTCGTTAAGCTTTGTCGGTCTTCAATGGTATGTTCTCTACGGATGTATATCCGCCCGTTGCTTGTATATAGTAGATAGATCTTGGTACATAGTTGTTCCCATCGTAGGAAATTTTTGTTTTCTATGCTGCGAAACCTTCAGTGGTATTAGAGCCGGATCTATGCGTAGATGCTTTGCACGGGTAGTACACATATGAGTATGTGGGCGATGATGATCATTTTATTGCTTCTTACTTATACTTCGGATATTGGTGGCATAGTGGGATGAAGCGGCCCGGATAAACTTTACATGTCCTCCGACATGAGACTTGTTCCACACTTGACATGCAACTAGTATTGCATAAGTGGCTAGCGGGTGCCTGTCTCTCCTACTATAGTCAATATCTAATTTGCAACGAGTTGTCATCAATTTGGTTATCCTCGTTGTGGTTCATGTTCGTAGGTAAGATCGGTTCTATCTTCGAAAGCCCTAAGCCACATAAAACTTGCAATGGCTAAATTAGAGGCGTCTAGTTTAGATTGTTGTTGGGCTAGTGTTATGATATGGTGATGTTGTAATTAGAAGTATGAGATGATACTCTTACAACACACATAATGTGTAGGTTCCATAGACCTTGGCCTTACACATAGAGGTATGATAGAGATCATACCACGGTGCACATGATGGAGATCATATGCGGGAACAATATCATTTAACTTACAAACATGTGATGTTTGATTGCATCTTATATTGCTTGTTTGGCGTTTTATTAGCATAACAAGATGATCCCTCATTTAGATATCAAGATAAAAATGTGTTCTTCCTTAAGTATGCACCGACAATGTTTCGTCGCTCCAAGACATCATGTGATGATCGGGTGTACTTGAATCCACGAGCATATCTCGGGTGTAAGACAGTTTTACACACGAGAATACTAAGGTTCTTACTTGGCGAGCCTAGCATGTACAGACATGGCCTTGGAACACGGACATAAAGGTTAAGCATGAGTCATATGTTTTGGTATGATGACCATATGGATGCTCGCCTTTGAAGCTACACCGACTGACGTGATGATCAGACTTGGTGTAGTGCATTTGGTTCATCTAATCACCAAAAAGACATGAGGGATGTTGTTTTTGAGTGGGAGTTTATTTCTAATTTGGATTAGTAGAACTCAATTTATCATAAATTATATCAAAGTGAATTTGCATAATTTGTTGTAGTCATTGGCATTCGTGCACCACCTTATGCATAGTTATAATTGAGATAATAGAACTATAGAATTCTGGATATATACTTTACGAACTGACATCGTATTGTGTTGAGTGTCAATCTAAAGTTTAAAGTCCTATTGCAAACTTTCAGCAAACTCTGTTTACTCCATGAAATTTGATAATTAGTATTAAATCGAGAGTAACAATTCTAGTGTTAGTGTCTTAAGTATCATGTTTGCCTCCATGATTCTTGATTGTTTTAATATCAAGTTTATCTAGGAGCTGAAATAATTGTTTCAGAAACCATCATGTGTGATAGATATAACGATATCTGAAACAATGTTTTGGTTGCAATATGATAGAGTATAATGTATGTTCTCATATTGGATGAGAATTTACAAAGGTTGGAGATGCTAGACATCCTAATGATCCAAAAGAGTTTTGGAAAGTAACATTATACTCAAGATTCATCCTTATAAGCTACATTAGCTTGATCATGAAAGTCATCATGATAAATATGAATAGAAGATGTATGTAAAGTGTTTACTACACTAAAAATATTACTAAAGGATGGATTTTGAAAGAATGTCGATCATTTTGATTATGGTGATCTACTTCAAAGTGCAAGTCCAAAGGTATTATTATTTGAATATACACGCTTTGGAATATGTGTCATGTATATGGCGCCACTGTTGATGTTGATAGATTCTTTTAAAAAGGAAAATGAAATGCTGAAAGAGAATCTATAAAATATACTTGGCAGAAAAGAAAAGATTGGAAATATCCAATTTAGGTATATAGATGATATACATGTTATGGTTGTATTATTTGCTTGTTAAACAATGTGGTTCTTGGGTCTTGGATACCGAATTGGTTGGTATGAAATTTCATACGGAAGGACGCAATTCATGAACCACAATGGCCTAAGTAACTAGCAAGAGAATATGTGATGATGTTCATCGAAAACAAACAAACCGTTGTTTGTATTTCTCATTGACATCAAAGCTTGACTTCAAGATTTATTTTAATAATTGTTATTTAAATCAGGTATTATGAGAACAAAGGTTGTTCAAATAATTACCGTATTCCATATAAGATGGATGATTTACAAATCTAGTTGGAGAAATCACATCCATAAAGCTAATGCTAAAATGTCGCAAGACAAATGATTGGAAGATCACTTACGAAGTGACATTGCCGTTTAAATTATATTGGAAAGAAAACATGAAGAATCTCCATTTTCATGGATTTTGGAGTCTTTGATTTGATCAAATGACGCGTGTGAGACTTTCCTCGGGATAATTAAAACTTCGTTCAAAGGCCAAAGAAGAACGATCGACTAAAATATTGGAATTTATACATATCGATGTATGTAGTCCATTATGTGTAGTCGTAAGCGATGGGTTTCAACTTCATATACTTTATCCGGAAATTTGAGTGAATATTCACTTAATGAGAAAGAAGTATAAAATATTTGAAAATGTTCAAAGACTTTCAAGATGAAGTGGAAAATCACTGTAACAAGAAAATAAATGATTTATGATTTTATCATAAAGGGATTTATTTGAGTTACAAGTGTAACAAGAAAATAAATGATTTATGATTTTATCATAAAAGGGATTTATTTGAGTTGCAATTTTAGCAAAACACCTAGATTTACATCTCCTGAAACACCATAGGAGTATGGAGTGTTTGATATTTCTAATGAAACCTTGTTTGACATGGTTGGATCAAAGGTGTTATTTATAAAAATTCCATTATGTTTTAAAAGATTAAATCTTTAGAGACTACCGCTTTTACACTGAAAAGAGCTCCATATTGATCCATTGAAATGACACCATATGAGTTATGGTTTGGGGTAAAATCCAAGTTGTCCTTTTTTAAATTTTGGTATGTTAAGCATAAGTAAGATGTTTACAACCAAAGTCAGATGAGCATGTCTTTGTAGGTTATTTTGAATAACAATTGGTTATTCCTCCATGACACCGAGGACAAAAGGGTTTGTCGCTTTAAATGTGAAATTTATTGAAAAATAAGTTTTTCACAAAAGGTTAAGTGGGAGGACAATAGATCTTTGATAACGTTAACGAACCTTAGATAAATGTATTAAGTTGAATAACAATTGGTTATTCCTCCATAACACCGAGGACAAAAGGGTTTGTCGCTTTAAATGTGAAATTTATTGAAAAAGAAGTTTTTCACAAAAGTTTAAGTGGGAGGACAATAGAAATTTGATAAGGTTAACGAACCTTAGCTAAATGTGTTAAGTTGTGCAACACCGAGAATCGTTCCAGAGGCAGCCATAATGCTCATAGCTTATGTGCCTCAAAGGTTGTGGTCACAGAGATCTATGTTCCCATTGAACCAAGTAGGTCGGATAAACAATCAAATGCTAAGATTTGAGAGTATATCATTATTGTTTGACAATGATGAACCGACTACATGCAAAGAAGCGATGATGGGCCCTGACTCCGTCAAATGGCTTGAAGCCATAAAATCCGTGATAGTCCCATACACGAGAAATCAAGTTTTTGAACTTGGAAGACCCTCCGGAAAGGTGTAAAAACCTATCGGTCATATTTGGATCTATAAAGAAACAGACATGGATGTTTCACATCTATGAAATAGTCGACATGTCGTAAGTTATTTTATGACAATGTTCAAGGAGTTGACTATGACAAGATTTGATCTTTCATAGCGATATTTAGGCTGGACGGATTAAAGTAGCAAACACTACATATAATTTGGTATATGGTAGATGAATAAACAAAACAAAGTTTTTCTAATAGAATGGTTACCTAGGAAGTGTACATGACACGGTCCGAAGGGTTTTGTTAATTCAAAGGATGCTAAAAGGGCATGCAAACTTCAATGGGTGAAGTAAGCATCATGGAGTTGGAATCTTCACCGTGATGAAAAGGAGTTTTCATCAGGAGACGATGAAGATGCTTGCATTTGCAAGAAATTAAGTGGGAGCGCTAAGACATATTTCTAATACATTATGTGGAGGACATCTTGTTGATTAGAAATGATGTATATTTTATTAACATAGGTTAAGAATTTCATTTCTATGAAAAACTTAGGCAAAACCCGAATATTTAGCATAAATGTCTATAGTGGATAGACTGTGAACGCTAATATGGTTGTGCCAAACGTACGTATATGAGATATTGAAGGAGTTCAATATAGAAACGACAAGAAAAGGTTCTTGTCGCATGAAAAGGAATTGAATCAAGATTCAAGTGTATCGACACTTGATAATTGAAACAAGATTCAAGTGCTTTGACACTTGATGAGTGAAGTCACGAGAATGTTTTGATCAATCATACCATGATATGTACACATCCAGATATGTCCTATGCTCTAAGTGTTATGATCATATACCAGAATGAATCATAAAATGATCGTTGGACGATAGTAAGGATATTCTTATAATCTTTTGGAAGAACTAAGAATATATTTGTGTAGAGTTGACAAACAATTACAACAATAAGGCTAAGTATATGACTACTATAGTAGCAGCAAAGGAGGGTATTTGTGTCAAGTAGTTTGTTATCAAACTAAGGTGTGGTTCGCAACGGGCTAACACTAAAGATATATTGTACAACAATATTATCGACATGGTTTAACCCCAAGGAACTAAAGGTCTCACCAAAAGACCAAATTTATACAATGCCATCTCATTGGAGAATGAGTGATGCGTGGAGACGCAAAGACATGTAAATACACACGGACCTAAAGCGTCAGATCCGTAGATTATGTTAACCACTTGAAATTGCGTATATGAAACACAAAAAAGCCATAGGTGTTCAATACGCAAAGTTTTCAAACTATATTATTGTCTCTAGTGCAAGTGGGAGACTGAAGGGAATATGCTCGAGAGGCAATAATAAAGTGGTTATTATTGTATTCCTTATTTATGATAAATGTTTATTTTGCATGCTATAATTGTATTAATACGGAAACGTTAATACATGTGTGTTTAATAAACAAAAAGCAAGTTCCTAGTTATGCCTCTCTTATAAACTAGCTCGTTGATTAACAAGATGATCAAAGGTTTCCTGATCATGGACATTGGATGTTGTTAATAACGAGGTCACAACATTAGTGTAATGATGTGATGAACATTCTTCCGAAGTATAGCATTACGATCAAATTCATTGAGTTTATATTGCTATAACAACTTACGAAGTGATCCCAATCCTTAGACCATGAGATCATGTCAATCACTAACACCGGAAGAGTTTCTTGATGACATCAAACATCACACCGTAACTAGGTGATTATAAAAATGGCTTCAGAACTACTAAAGTGTTATGTTGAGGCTCATGGATCGAGAGTGGAATTTGTTCATCCCGATGACGGATAGATATGCTCTGGGCCCTCTCGGTGATATCACATTGATTAGCTTGGAAGCAAGTGATTTGATCACTAGAATGTTATATCATGGGAACGAGAAAACAGTGCATGTCAGTAAAAAGATCAAACTAGGTATGGAGATACCGATGGTCGAATATCGGACATGTAATATATCGTGAAACAATGGGATTAAGATACTAGCGTAAAAGGTTTCGACGATCACAGGAAAGTCATCGTTGAATGTGTGGGAGTTAGTATGGATCTCCAGGTCCCACTTCTGATTATTGATTGGAGAAGGGTCTCGATCATGTCCACATTATTCGTGAACCATAGGGTGGCGCACTTAAGGGACACTGGCATCCAATTGGAGAAAAAGTTTCATGCCGGAAATAATAACAAGCGCAGGACTTTATTTCACTAGACACCGAAACTATTTCGGTTGAAATTGATGAAACTGGTTCTGCATGTGAAATTGAATACTAGCAAGGGGATTTATGTGAATTTTTGTTAATCAAATTAATTAACAAAATTCTGAATAAATAAATAAAATAGTTTTATTTAAATGAGATCTTGCATTAAATTTGGTGAAAATTTAATGCATGTGAGTGGATTTTTGAGTGGAGGCTCTTTTATGGGAGTGGAGGCTTTTCATTTTGAGTGGGAGCTCCACCCACATGAATGTGGAAGAGGTGGGGGCAGCCACCATGGATGGCGCCATGCCCCTTGTGGTGCCCCCTCTCCCTATAAAAGGCCCCCCTCTCCTCTTCTCAAAGCACACCTTCTCGTGAAGGATCTCTCTCCCCCTCTAGAATTTATCCCCCATGGTCTCGGACTAGCGAGATACATGTTCCCGGTGGCTATTTGGCAAGAAAGGGTTGTGCTTCTGCTGCATTGCTGGATTGAGGAGGCGGAGGTTTCTCGGTGTCTTGTACGTGTGTGCGAGCACGAATGCGCTGTTGTTTTGTGCTTCTAGGACTTCCTCTCGATCTTGAGATCGGCAAGAGATCGTCTACATCAACCACGAGTTTGGACTCGTTAAGATTTGTCGGTCTTCAAGGGTATGTTCTCTACAGATGTATATCCGTCCGTTGCTTGTATCTAGTAGATAGATCTTGGTACATAGTTGTTCCCATCGTAGGAAATTTTTTGTTTTCTATGCTGCGAACCCTTCATTTTTCTCATTGCTCGTCACTTAGCTGCTAAGGGACCCATTTATGGGGGTATTATTGTTGCATGTGTTTTTGCTGCTTTAGACCTTTCTGTTGATCCAAATGATACAATTCTGGCTCCTCAAAGGCTTGATTTAGATTCCATGAAAGAGCATCACTTTGTCACTGCTGGCTCTACCCTTGAGAGTTTGGTTTACAGGATGATGTTTACAGACGGGAAAGAGAGAGAGAGAGATTCCTCTGCCCCAAACCACTTTGTTCAGTATTTGCCAGGGACCTTGGTCGTGCTCCAAGGAGGAGATGGACAAGCAGCTACGCATTCCTGGTTTCCACGGACATTACCTGGTGGCGGCGGCTACAGATGGTTTCGTGGAATATTGATCGGGTCCTTAGGGTTTAGGCATCAGGGGGTCTTTATAGGCGAAGAGGCGAGGCGGGGGAGTCGCCAGGGCGGCTGCACACACCCCAGGCGCGAGGTGGGCCCACCCGCGTGTCCAGGGGTGTGTCCCCCTGGTGACTCTCCTCCCACTTAGGGTTTAGGCTTCGTGTTCCCCACGGTAAAATATTGACTTTGGCTTTTGTCCTGTCCAATTCCGAGAATATTGATTTTCTGCCTTTCTGGAACCAAAAACAGAAGAAAACAGGCAATTAGCACTATGGCATCTTGTTAATAAGTTAGTACCAGAAAACATATAAAAACACCTCAAAGTTTAGACAAAGCAAAGCAAAGTAGATACTAAAAAAGCATGGAACATCAAAAATTATAGATACGTTTCCGACGTATCACTAGTAGAAAACGTGCCATGCGTCCCGGTTGGTAAGGGGCATTAGTCCCGGTTGCCCAACCAGGATGGGGCAATCGGGACTAAAGCCCTAACCTTTAGTCCCGGTTGCCCCACCAACCGGGACAAATGGGTGCACACGTGGCAGCGGCAGACGGCGAGGGGGTGGAGCATTAGTCCCGGTTCGTAAGTAACCGACAATAACCTTCTGCCGCAGAGATTTGGCCCATTTCTCCGCCATGTAGAGAATTCATTTTGGCACATTTTGTTGCCGGCAGATTTTCGCCATTTTTTGTGCCACGGAAGAGAATTCATTTAGGTTGTTTTATTGTTTCTTTAGTGTTTTGCACTTATCAATGAAGGAACCGTTATATTACACAAGATCATCATGACAATATTACATTCAATACACGGATCGAGTTCATGCACTACATACAAAAGTTGCTATTTTTACAATCCCTATTGTCTATACACGAATAGTATTCCCTTTTGGGTTTAGGACTTCAGATCCAAGAATCCCGCCAATTCCTCCTGAATTGCTCAGACGCGATCCTTTGGCGTAAGACCGTCCCGTAGACGCTCGATCTGATTTAAAAAGGAGTCACCTATATGAATGAAACTAAACACAATTTGATTGTAATTAAAAACTATAGAAATTGTTTACGACGGAGTTGCTCTAAATTTCTGCCCTTCTCATCGCATCCACGGATGAACTCACAAACATAGATCCACATAGATTGTTACCTGGTCCCTGCGTCAGGCACTTTACGAGAACATAGTTCAATCAAAATAATAATCAAGCATGATAATAACTGTATCAAAACTAGAATCAAAGAGATGCGCGGATATAGCTAGTGGTGCTTACATCTAGTGGTTGAAATATAAGCTCCTCTTTCCAAACACCCCTAGCCTTGTTGGTGAACCATTTCCAAGCGCTGCCCGGCGAAGAAAATAAATAAAATAAGTTATTAACTACTTGATATCATAAAATTTACGAACGTTGCCGATATAGTGTCGTAATGATTAGAATTACCGCTGGAGAAGCATCTGCATATCCTTCCACGTCTCAAGGGATTTATGTTTCGAGTCCATGACTAGTACACGCCCTTTGTCAAGTTGAATGATTAACAGAATATAGTGGAAGCTGCGAATGCATAACTAATCAATTATATACTTAACATCGAGTAAGCGAAATAGAAAGTGTATAGAAGACAATAACACTCGCTCGAAGTTGTAAGGAAAAAGTATTTCCCTTCTGGTTTCTTGAAACCTTAACGCGTGTACTATATTATCCTCCGTATCCTGGGGGCTTGTTTTGAGATTAGCTTCATGAACCCAATATGGTTCAATGAAGCCAATGTCATAGATTTGTCATCTGCTGCATTCGAGAATCTTCATTCTGCATATTACAGTATGATTATATACATGCAATAAACAAGGTGAGATAGCTGGAGACTAAATTAATTACGTAATTAGTACTTACGGACAATAGGCAATCGATGATCAATTTGTCCAAGACGCCTCTTGATTGAATAATTGAAATAGTTCATCAAATTCAATGGATATCATGTCATCCTTTCTTTCCCATGATGCTTTTTGTAACCCTCAAAGACTATCCGCTTAGCCCGCCTTTGTGGCATGCATGTACCGATTATGCAATCTTAGCATTTTTGTTGGAAGATTGTTTACCTCCTCATTTGACGAGAGGTTTTCCGATGGTATTTGTATGCTACTTCACTCACGGGAAGTACTCTAACTGGGATAAGTCTTGGTCAATACTCATACCTTGAGCAGCTGACTTCTCCAGACAGTGCAACTACCTCCGGATCATACGCTTGACCGGCCCCATATTTGCTCGACCCCACATTGGTTTGGGAAATCACCTTGAGAGGGGCGCAAGACTGTTTTGCTTTTTCTTCGAGCTGGGCAACAGATTTCTCGCTTGCATCAGTACTGCTCTTCGAGGCTTTTTGTGTCGCATGTGACTTGAGAATAGAAAGCTCATAGTCTGATGACAGCTTTGGCTCGGGTTGATGAAGAGTCTTTAGCATTTTCAACACTTTGGTTTTTTCTTCTTTGGTGCTGGGGAACTCTGGCTCTTTTGGCCGCCTCAGCTTAGCGAAAAATGATGTCGTTTCCGCATCAACGATCGCCGCAGTCTCCTCTTCAGTACAGTCATAAGCTCTCTTGGGAGGAACCTTTGGTACTTTTGGAAGAGGCTCTTGTTTATGTTTTGGCGATCGCTTACCACGACGCAGAGTAGCGGTACGCTTACGCTTTTTATCTTGAGGCGCCGGCGATGGCTCCCGCGGCGATGGCTGCGCCGGAGATTGGTGAGGCGACGAAGACGGTTGCCGCGGCGGCGACGACCTCGCTGGAGACGGGTGAGGCGGCGGCGAAGATGGCCTTGGCGTGTGATTTCGAAGAACGATACATTCCTTCAGCCATAGAATGGTGACGTTTGTTGCGTCTCCCAGTACAGTCACATCCCCTTCACCTGCAGGGTAGTCAAGATCCAATACTTTAAAGGTGGGCATGATTTCATCCACCCCGACAACAGCGTAGCCCTCTGGAACCGGACGACAGTGGTAAGTTGGTGTGGGTCCAATTGGTAAGGCATAGCCGACCGCCACCTTCATTGATATGTTCACAACTTTGACATGTAGCTCGCAGTGTGTCATCTTTGTGATATCATCCACTGGGTAGCCAACAGGAGCCATCGTCGGTGCACCATCGTCATCGCCATTGTCATCACCCAGGACCTCGGTGGAAGCCACACTGCTTTTTCGATTATTCGATAGGCCGGTAGCATCGAATGCAGTGTGCTGCTGAGATGGGCCGGTTGTACTTTGCTCTTTAAGTGCGTTAATTCCATCTTGTTGTTGCTTTATTCGTTCTTCAATTATACGCATTCGCTCTTTCTGACTATCTGCTTCAACTTCTGCCCTGTCCTTTCTCCTCTGACGGCTTCTATCAGGATATTTCTTCCTCTCTGAGGGAAACCTAGTCCTCCATGGTGGGGAGCCTCTTGTGCCTCGTGTTCGTCCATCATGTTCCTTATTTCCAAGGGCGAGAGTGAGCTCATCATTCTCTCTATTGGGAATGAAGTCCCCATCTTTAACAGCCTTTACTGCTTTTCTCATCCTCTCGATTGGCAAGGGGTCTTCTTTATGTCGTATGTTATATATACACATCCCTTCCGACTCCAACGTGCCCCCATGCCCGTAAAACCAATTCCTTGCACGTTTTACCCAATTGTCTGTCTCTGGGGTGATCTTTTTAGCACGCAGTTCATTCTCAAGTTTCTCCCACTTAGGAATGCCAACCCTGTAGCCACCTTGCCCCATAGTATGGTGATACTTCTTGTTAGCAGCATTTAGCTTATTTGTTGCAGACATTTTCTTAGCTTTTTTTGATGTCTTGTATTCCACAAACTCGG
Source organism: Avena longiglumis (assembly GCA_030063025.1). Taxonomy (NCBI): domain Eukaryota; kingdom Viridiplantae; phylum Streptophyta; class Magnoliopsida; order Poales; family Poaceae; genus Avena; species Avena longiglumis. The sequence goes on along the minus strand of CP125978.1, from coordinate 139,106,380 downwards.
CCCAGAATGGTTTTATCTTCTCAAACTGAATATTCTTGAAATCGGGAGTCTTCTCTTTCACGACATAGTCAAGGTGCAATCTTTTCTTCCAATTGGTGAAACATTGGGCCATCTTCTTCAAAGCCCACTCCCTGACCTTAGCATACATGTCTCTCCCATTTTCTAAGGCGTCCTCAACTGGACCCTCCGCATTTGTATCCAGCTCTATATTCGGTAGTTTGAAATTAACCATGAGCCTCTTCCACCGTAAATCTTTGGCGTGGTTAGGGACAAATAAGCATGTTCCCTTTTCATCCGCATTAGCAGGCCTATTCCTATTTCTAATGGTGATCTGGATTAAGTCCCTAACGATTACTCCGCATTGTGCCACAAATTTGTTTGCGACAACTTCGGGAGCCGTCGGTTTGCCGTCTTCAGCGACATCTTCGATCCTGAACCTCTCATGGTCTTGCAACTTTTTGGTTGGGCCTCGTCTGCTCTTTTCAGTAGATTTGTTCGATCCGGAGGGCTAAAAGAATAAAGATCGTCGTTACTATTTCTATATAGATAGCAGATGATTAATTAATGAATTAATTATATTACATGCACCTCGCCGGAGCGGTCGTCTTCTCGATTACACAAGGCATCACCTTCTCCCTCGCGAAAGGCAACACCTTCAACCTCAAAAAAGTCGTCTATTCTGGTAAAAAGAGGATCACCCTCACCGAGTTATTCAGAAACGTTGATACATCTAAATTTTCTTCCCCGCGGATCACACCTTGGATCAACTCTTCCTTTTCTTCGTATCTGACGTGTAGGTCCATATTTTCTGCATAGGTGGAAAAACGAATAAGTCAAAGCGGCTAAGGGAGAAAGTTAGGTATGGTGTTGAGAGATATAAACCCTAATTAAGAGAAACCCTAATATATACATGCACAATAATAAAAATGAAGAGAAACCCTAAGCCCTAAACCTAGGTACAAAAAGGAAACTATGTACTAGATAGGTAACTCTAGCTAAAATCAGCTAAAATCAATATTCCGGAGTTCCGAGGGGTGTAAAACCTAGTTCGGAGAAACCTCGGATGCATATGAGAGGGGAACATGAGTATAAGGCTACAAAAGGGAAACTATCCAGCAGATAGGTAACACTAGATACTGACAAAATACCATATTGGAATCGATTTAAGAGGGTTCGAAATGCCCTGGCGAAGGCACATCGTCGAACCCACATGCACCTAAGGGGTATTGATGCTTCCTTATCTAATCTAGGGTTTTTAAGTTGCTTGAAAATGTATGATGATAGCTTAGATAGGTAGGTCTCAATTTTCTAAACATTTTGATATATTATTCATATTTTTCTGACTTATAATTAATAAGTTATTGATTTTATAAGATTTATTCATTTTCTGAAAATATTAACCAAATGGGAATTACTTTTTATACACAGGCATCACCTAGCACAGTTGGTGACAGTGGCCCTAGAGCCACCTCAGCGTCCACGCGGGCAGGTGGGACCCGGGCTGGGTTTGACCGGGTCAGACCGTGCGCGGGTGACGTCAACATGACGTCAGCGCGACATCACACCGACGGTGGCCACAGATCGGCGGCGGGGACAGCGATAGTGGCTCGTGGGACTGCGCAGATAGGTGGGTTCGATGCACAGGATGATGACTAGCCTAAGGGTGGCGGCACTGCTACCTGTAGGTCACCGGAGCATGGCCGATGACGAGCTTCTGCGGCGGAGGGACTGGTCTCATGCGGCTAGGACGATACATGGCGAGAGGGGGGAAGGGGAAGGGTCCACGGGGACCAGCAGCTCACCGTGGATCGGACGGAGGGCTCGGGGAGGCCGCGCGAATTCTGGAGCAATGGCGATGTTGACAACGATCTCGACGCAGGGCCTATAGGCGCACACGTATGGCAACGGCGGCGCACCGATGCTGATGGTGGAAGACGGGACGACGACAGCGCGATGGTGGCCGCGGCGAGGCGACGCTCCTATGCTTGTTGCGGACGACACGGCGGCGGGGGCGGCGTCTCCTGTGTGCGCGTCGATGAGAAATTAGATGGGGAAGAAGAACAGGCGAGCCAGTTATAAACGAAGGACCTTTAGTCCCGGTTGGTGGCTCCAACCGGGACTAAAGGGTCATACGTCCCGGTTGGAGCCACCAACCGGGACGTATACTCCAATTTTTTCAGCAGACCAAGGGTTGGCGCGCAGGGGTCTTTAGTCCCAATTTTTTAAATGATAATTACTTTGGAATTTAGAAAAACTTTAAACATAAAAAGTGTTTGAATTTGAATAACTAATTCGAAACCATTTTCTGTTTTTTAAAAATAATTAATGTAACCATTTAAACTATGAACCATTTAAAATTAAAAATGAATTAACTTATATTTTTTGAATATTAATTTGGAATTTAGAAAACTTTAAACATAAAAAGTGTTTGGATTTGAATAAATAATTCAAAACCATTTTCTGTTTTAAAAATAATTATTGTAACCATTTAAAATATGAACCATTTACAATTAAAAATGAATTAACTTATATTTTTTAATATTAATTTGGAATTTAGAAAAACTTTAAACATAAAAAGTGTTTGGATTTGAATAAGTAATTCAAAACCATTTTCTGTTTTTAATTTGGATTTGAATTAACTTATATTTTATATATATTAATGGTCGGAAAAAAAAGGACGGAAAATAATGGGCGGAAAGAAAATTTGATTAGGATAGAACTGGAATTAAAGTACATAACGCAACTAACACAAAGTTACATAGAAGAACTGAAAATTAAGATACATGGCCAGCTTAAGCCACAATCGGCCGAACTTGTTTTGCAATGTTGGAATGATGCAGTCATGCTCCTGCCTACACCTGTAATACTCGCCACTGTAGTCGTCGTACTCGCCGCGGCCGTCGTTGCTGTCGTCGTCGGGGTCGCCGTAGTTGAACCTTGAAGGCTGAGTACAAGTGGGCTGGACTTGAGGGTAGCGCAGGCGGGGCCTAGAGTCGGCGGCCGTGTTGTAGTCCATGAAGCTTTGGAGAGTCCGGCCGCGCCACCACAGCTGACGGCCGGCCTCGTTGAAGTTCGGATGAGGTGGGCCGTCCTCCTCGTGCCTGGCGAGCGCCCTCTCACGCCGATCCACGAAGAAGGCTTCCCAAGTCGGGAAATAGTCGGGATGCCATCTGGGATTCCTCCGCTGCTCCGGCGTGAGATCGAAGTAGTAGTGGTTCGTGATGGCCATCCGACGCGCCACACCTAGAGGGACAGGAGGAACTGGCACGCCTCCGGCGCTCAGGATCCAGCCGACGGGGACACAGTAGCCCGGCGGGCAGGGGCAGTTCGAGGCGCAAAGCGCCTTTTCCTCCCTAGGAGTTAGTGCTACGGTGGAAGTCATGGGAAAGAGTGCTGAGGTTGTAGATATGACTCTAGAGATGTGCAATGACAATGGAGGCCAACCCTACATATATATAGTGAGAAATGGTAGGAAGATAACTGGAGGGAAGAACTGGCGGGAAGAACCGGCGGGAAAAACTGGCGGGAAGAAATGGCGGGAAGAACTGGCAGGAAAAAATGGCGGGAAAAACTGGACCCACTTCTTGCTGATTCGGCAGACATTTGTCCGTTTTACCCGGGATGGACGAAAAGGTTTGAGATGTCCCTATTGGGAGATAGTCCATGTAAGGTGGTCTAGTATTTTAGAAAAATGGGACGGTAGCATTCTGAAACGGCATTTTGGTGGTTACTTCACAAAACGACTCGTTTTTTGCGCTCGGAAAATGGAAAAGGTCTTTTTCGTGCGACAAAAAGGAAAACTTCCTCCTACAACATTGTTCTCCATACCAATGTCCACACACATGCATAATATGGTCATAACATCACAAACTATGCCGTGATTCAGCACATAACATCGGTCATTTGGACCGAAAGCCATGAAACCTCGAACATGATAGGTCATTTTGTGAAGGGTTTTTCGAAACATAATCAATATACCAAGTATAGTATTTTTTCTTTCAACTATGTAACATAATATGACACCACGTGAAGGATTTTCATTGTTCGGATTTTTTTGAATTTATTATGCCTGATTTGAATTATCTGAATTTCTAACTATGGTCGAACCGGTGTGCATGAAGATAGGGGACGAACATCGTTAGAACTTGCATTGGATCTCTGAAGAAACCACATATTGCGAGTCTAAAAATGATTTTTTTTCAAAAAATCACGGGCGATAGATCATGTACCTGTAGTACAAACCGGACCCACTTCCTACCGATTCGGCAGATATTTGTCCTTTTTACCCGGGATGGACGAAAAGGTTTGAGATGTCCCGGCTGGGAGATAGTCCATGTAAGGTGGTCTATTATTTTAGGAAAATGGGATGGTAGCATTCTGAAACGGCATTTTGATGGTTACTTCACAAAACGACCCGTTTTTTGCGCTCGGAAAATGGAAAAGGGCTTTTTCGTGCGACAAAAAGGAAAACTTCCTCCTGCAACATTGTTCTCCATACCAATGTCCACACACATGCATAATATGGGCACAACATCACAAACTATGCCGTGATTCAGCACATAACATCGGTCATTTGGACCGAAAGCCATGAAACCTCGAACATGATAGGTCATTTTGTGAAGGTTTTTTCGAAACATAATCAATATACCAAGTCTGGTATTTTTCCTTTAAACTATGTAACATAATATGACACCACGCGAAGGATTTTCATTGTTCGGATTTTTTTTGAATTTATTATGCCTGTTTTGAATTATCTGAATTTCTAACTATGGTCGAACCGGTTTGCATGAAGATACGGGACGAGCATCGTTAGAACTTGAATTGGATCTCTGAAGAAACCACATATTGCGAGTCTAAAAATGTTTTTTTTAAAAAATACCTGTAGTACAAACCGGACCCACTTCCTGCCGATTCGGCAGACATTTTTCCTTTTTACCCGGGATGGACGAAAAGGTTTGAGATGTCCCGGCTGGGAGATAGTCCATGTAAGGTGGTCTAGTATTTTAGGAAAATGGGACGGTAGCATTCTGAAATGGCATTTTGGTGGTTACTTCACAAAACGACCCGTTTTTTGCGCTCGGAAAATGGAAAAGGGCTTTTCCGTGCGACAAAAAGGAAAACTCCCTCCTGCAACATTGTTCTCCATACCAATGTCCACACACATGCATAATATGGGCACAACCAGGACTAAAGATGAACCTGTAGTCCATACACCTGTTCTCCATTTTGGTGATTTCGGCAGGCTGGGCCAGGCAGCACTAATGATAGGGGTGAGTGTCGACATTATGTGTACCTTGTCCCGGATGGTGTCACCAACCGGGACTAAAGATGAACCTATAGTCCCAGTTGGAGACACCAACCGGGACAAAACACGAGTCAACACTAATAATAGGGGTGAGTGTCGACATTATTTCGTAAGTGTCGACACTATGCCGAGCTGCTTGTACTATAAATAGGCATCCTTGCGAGTCCAGTCCTCCAGCCAGTTTGAGGCATCTCCAAGATGGTTTTCGAGAGCAGGGACACCACTACAGCCAGTTTCAGGGAGATGCCGACGGATCCCAGTCCTCCGGCATCTCGGAGAAACTAGTCATAGAGGCACTCCCTAATATGTGAAATTAGTTAGCTCCGAGGCATATTTTGATATAGTTAGAGAAGTTACAAGCTACAAGATGGTTTTCGAGAACAGGGACACCACTACGGCCAGTTTCAGGGAGATGCCTCATCTTGGAATATGTCCTTCCTTATGATCGCTTGGCAGGGACCCCCTATATATAGTCCCGGTCAAGCCACAAACCGCGAAAGATATCCTTCGGTCAAGCCACAAACCGCGAAAGACATGAACTAGAGTTACATAATATGAGCATGAACTTCTTGGCATATGTCCTTCCTTATGATCGCTTCAGACGTAACCATGGAGCATCTTCTTTACTTAACGGAATGCTTGGGTCAGTTTTCACTGTGAAGGGCGGAATTTCATCAAACTTATTATACTTCTGACATGTCTGTCTTGTCCTTGATTCCCACGATGTTTCTTTTCCCTGAAAGAACTATGTGACGCTTTGGCTCATCATATGATGTATTCGTTTGCATATTTTTTCTTTTTTTCGGTCTGGAGGAGGACATGTCCTTCACATAGAAAACCTGAGACACATCATTGGCTAGGAAGAATGGTTCATATCTATAACCAAGATTGTTGAGATCCACTGTTGTCATTCCGTACAACTGGTCTATCTTTACCCCTTCCCCATTCAGGATGACCCATTTGCAGCGAAACAAAGGGACCTTAAAAGAGAATCCATAGTCTAGTTCCCATATCTCCTCTATGTAACCATAATATGTGTCCTTTTGTCCATTCTCTTCTATTGCATCAAAGCGGACACCACTATTTTGGTTGGTGCTCTTTTTATCTTGGGCGATCGTGTAGAATGTATTCCCATTTATTTCGTACCCTTGGAAATTCAATACAGTAGAAGATGGTGACGCGGCCAACAAGTATAGCTGATCTCCAACAGTGGTGTCATTAAAGAGATGTGTCCTCATCCAACCACCGAAAGACTTCATGTGTTCATCTGTAATCCATGATTCAGGCTTCCCTAGGTTTTTGGAGCGTACAATATTCTTGTGTTCCTCGATATACAGAGCTGCCAAGGTGGAATTATGTAGAACTGTGTAGTGTGCTTTAGTGAAAGAATCCCCGTCCCTACATATCATTGCTTTCTTTCCCAGCGTGACTTTTCCACTTAGTCTTCCCTCATGCCGCGAGTCAGAAACACCAATCCGTTTAAGGTCAGGAATAAAGTCAACACAAAACTCAATGACCTCCTCTGTTCCATATCCCTTGGAGATGATTCCTTCTGGTCTAGCACGGTTATGAACATATTTCTTTAAGACTCCCATGAACCTCTCAAAGGGGAAAATATTGTGCAGAAATACCGGACCGAGAATGGCAATCTCTTCCACTAGGTGAACTAGGAGATGCGTCATAATATTGAAGAAGGATGGTGGGAACACCAATTCAAAACTAACAAGACATTGTACCACATCCTTCTGTAACCTTGGCAGAATATCTGGATTGATTACCATCTGAGATATTGCATTGAGGAATGCACACAGCTTCACAATGGGTACTCGAACATTTTCGGTAGAAGCCCCCTCAATGCAATCGGAAGCAACTGCGTCATAATCACGTGACAGTCATGAGACTTCAGGTTTTGGAACTTTTTCTCTGCCATATTTATTATCCCCTTTATATTAGATGAGAAGCCCGGCGGCACCTTGATACTGTAAAGGACTTCAAAAAATATTTCCTTCTCTGCTTTGGCAAGAGCATAGCTGGCACGACTTAAGTGACGCCCTTTATCCCTCTTGTTATGTGTATGCATGTTCTTTGGGTCTTTCATAATTTGTTGGTCCTCCCGTGCTTCTGGTGTATCTTTTGTCTTCCCATACACGCCTAGGAATCCTAGAAGGTTCACGCAAAGATTCTTCGTCACGTGCATCACGTTGATTGAAGAGCGGACACACGGGACTTTCCAATATGGCAGCTCCCAAAATATAGATTTCTTCTTCTACATGGGTGCGTGTCCTGTAGCGACGTCGTTTGGAACTGATTGACCGCCGGGACTATTTCCAAAGATTACTTCTATGTCCTTGACTAAACCAAATACATCATCACCAGCAGGGAGTTCAGGCTTCTTCCGGTGATCTGCCTCACCTTTGAAATGCTTGTCTTTCTTTTTTACGGGATGATTGGTCGGAAGAAATCGTCGATTCGCCAAGTGCACAACCTTCTTGCATTTATGCAAATATGTACCTTCAGTCTTATCTAAACAGTGTGTGCATGACTTATATCCCTTGTTTGTCTGTCCTGAAAGGTTATTAAGAGCAGGCCAATAATTGATGGTTACGAATAACAACCCTCGTAGATCAAATGGCTCCTGTTTGTTCTCATCCCACGCACGTACACCTGGTTTGCCCCACAACTGTAAGAGTTCTTCAACTAATGGCCTAAGGTACACATCAATGTCGTTGCCCGGTTGCTTCGGGCCTTGGATGAGCACTGGCATCATAATGAACTTACGCTTCATGCACAACCAAGGAGGCAGGTTGTAGATACATAGAGTCACGGGCCAGTTGCTGTGACTGCAGCTCTGCTCCCCAAAAGGATTCATGCCATCCGTACTTATACCAAACCATAAGTTCCTTGCGTCACCTACAAAGTCTGGGAAGTCTCTCTCGATTTTTCTCCACTGTGACCCATCAGCAGGGTGTCTCAACTTCCCGTCTTTCTTACGGTCTTCTTTGTGCCATCGCAACAACCCGGCATGCTCTTTGTTTCGAACATGCGTTTCAACCTTGGTATTATAGGAGCATACCACATAACCTTAGCAGAACCCTCTTCCGAGGGGCTCTCCTCAACATCACCAAGGTCATCTTGTGCGATCTTATCTCGCAACGCATTGCATACCGGCATTTATCTAAATTCTCATACTCCTTATCATGTAGAGGATGCAGTCATTAATGCATGCATGTATCTTTTGCACATCTAATCCTAGAGGACAGAGAGTCTTCTTTGCTTCATAGGTACTCTCGGGAAGTTCGTTATGTTTTGGAAACTTCGGCTTCATTATTTTCATCATCTTTTCAAATGAGGAGTCAGTTAGACCACACTCTGCCTTCCATCACAACAATTCCAGTGTGGACCGAGCTTTGTGCTGCCATCTTCATAATTTGGGTACAACAATTTCTTGTGATCTTCTAACATGCCCTCTAACTTCAACTTCTCATTTTCTGTTTCACAGTCTCGCTTTGCATCAGAAATGACCCTACCAAGTTCATCACCGCTCATCCGATGCCCGTTCTTCACCTCTTTCCTCTCCATTGTCTTCCATTGCGGTATCATCAGATTCAGAAACATATGATGATAGTTGTTATCATCATCTTCTTCTTCACCATCTTCCATCATAACCCCTCTTTCCCCGTGCTTGGTCCAGCAATTATAGTTGGGCATGAAACCTTTCATAATCAGGTGGCCGCAAATGATTTTCGAGGAAGAGTACTCCTTGTTGTTCCGACACTGAACACATGGACAACGTATAAAACCATTCTCTTTGTTTGCCGTAGCCACATCGATAAATTTATCCACGCCTTTCATATACCCAGCTACGCGCCGGTCACCGTACATCCATTCCCGACCGTTCATCTTCATCATATAAGTAAGTTTATCAAAAAAACAGGACATCATAAATAGTGAAATGACCAATTCACATCGACACATGCATTGTATCAATGACAGAGAAAATATAAGATTGCTAACCTTGATCGAGGGAAATAAAGAGGAGAAAGCTCAAGTGCGTCTCGGACACCTTCTATATTTTTGTTCTATGATAAATTGAACGGGATTATTCACTCAAACATTTCATCAAACACCTTGAATGCATGCATAGGGGAGAAAAAACTAGCACACCCCTCACACCTTCCACGAAAATAAAAAACAGAGTGGAGGCAGAGGGGGATGGGGCGTTGCATTTATAGAGGGCGGGAGCATACGTCCCGGTTGGAGCCACCAACCGGGACTAAAGGTGTGTGCCACGCCACGTGGATGTGGCCAAACCTTTAGTCCCGGTTGCTGGCTCCAACCGGGACGTATTCTCCGTTACCAACCGGGACGCATGCCTCCGGGACCCGTGCCCGCTCGAACCGGGACGCGTGCCAGCATTAGTCCTGGTTGATGGCGCAACCGGGACTAATGCTCTGAGGGGGCGCGAACGGATGGCCTATTTTCTACTAGTGTATCACCATGATGATATGAATGCAATGATGAAGTTTTGGTTTAATGAAAATTTGGGATTTTACAAAATTGGCTCACAAATTCCATATAAGGAAGTTTCTCCACAGTATATAGGAGTCATAGGTCTAGAAGTTTCTTTACCTTGTATCTTACCTGTAATGAAGTCTGAAGTTTCAGAGTCTAGCATAACTACTTCATTTTCCATGATTCTTGCCTTCATAAGATCCTTAAATATAACAATATTTGCATTGGTAGCTTCAGGGTTCTTTTCTGGTTTCTTTGATCTTCTCCTTATATGTTATTCCTCTCTACACATTTTCTTAATATTCTCTTGAATAGGTTCAGAGTAAAATTATACCAATGATGCGTCCTCTCTTGCTCGCTTCTTTTCTTCGAGGGGTTTGTGATGTTTCCATCCTGTAGGTACCTGTAGATGCCCTGCATAATTCTCAATAATTTTCTTCACCGAATAAGAATCAATACCAAGGGTTTTAATCATCGCACAAGTCCTTTCATCTGCAAGAAAGTCATTAACACAAGCATATTCAGAAGAACTATTCATATTGCTCTCCTCATTTTTAAGACTTTCTATTGTCTCTTTCATTTTCATTATTAATTTCCAAGCTTCATCATAGGTATAAGACAGGAAACTACTATTAGAAGCGGTATCTAAGCTCGTTCTATTTTTATTATTAAGCCCTCCATAGAAAGTATGAGTGATTAACCAATCAGGCAAACGGTGATGGTGTCAATTGTCGAGATAGCTTATATACCTGAGATAGCCTTCATATAAACTCTCATTAGGATTATTTTTGAAACTAATAATAATACCTCTCATCCTATGAGCTTTACATTCTGAGTAATATTTTGACAGGAAATTGGTTGTCAAATCCGTCCACGTCCTTGGTGCTTCTGCATAAAAGGATCTATACCATTTGCAAACATTATTAGAGAGAGGTTGTCAAACTAACTGGATTTTAACCTTATCAAGGTCACAATCATCAAATATGAAGGAACCAAAAAAAATCTTCAAAGAATTGTAAGTGTCCATATGGACTCTCTTCATTGGTCCCTGAAAACTTCTTATAGTTAAGTAAATCAAATAATAAGGGATGGATCTCAATACCATTGGGGTTTATGGTTCTATTGACAGTTATAAAAGCATCCATGGGCGAACCCATATTACTTACTGCCTCAAGCTGCATTAAATGCTGAGTGTTGTCCATTTTTATGGTCCTGCAACTCAAATAAAAAATTAGTACAATGAAAGTAAATAACTAAAATTAAAGTGACTTATAGCACTAAGCTCCCCGGAAACGGCGCCAGAAAATAGCTTGATGACTGCAACTGCACAGATCGTTTGTAGCTAGTTTCAAAATAAAGATATCGATCACACATGGATTAGTAGGCGAAAGACTAAAATGCCTTTAATTAAAACTAAACGCAGTACTTAAGTAATAATTCTAAGATTCAAGAACAGTAGAATTGTTTTTGGGTTTTTGCTTGAGTGGAACAGTAAAGTAATGTGAAGTAAAACTTAATGCAAAAAGTAGTAATCGCATGTGTAAGAAAGATTGAAACTACAATAGGGGAAAGACGTTCCCAGGGAGTGGTGGATACACCGCTAGCAATTTAGACTAAGTGATCAAGATTATTATAACGAATATTCTCATGATATGCATGTATGTGGGAGGAACTCCATATATGGATGATTAGGCAGCAACCACTGCTCACACCATCCTTCATAACCGCAGATGACAGATAAACGACATCGATCATATTATCTCGCTATTAAGGGATTTCTCCCATGGCATGGACATGGCTTATTGAGTTATCCTTGCTTCCCAAAGTTAGTACGTAAAGGATGACAACGAATTTATAGTCACAGTAAGTGCTACCATCCCTCCGTATACCAATAGGTAATCCCCTCCATCAAGTCCCCGTAAGAGGCAAATGTTAAGGAGGTGCACAACTCCCAACATCAAGATGAAGACAATTAACACATACATATAATGATGTATAACATAATAATCCCTATTTAATCTCAATTATTTACTAGGGTTTCTCTATCTCCCCAAGAACTAATGATCTACTCAGACATGGAGGTAAACATCATCATGACAATGGTAATGGAAACGATTATCGATGAATAGTACTTGTATAAATCCACAACTAGTGTAAGAATTACAACAATATCTAGATGGGATGGATGGAGATGATGGTGGTGATGGAGATGCAGCGGTTGATGAAGATAGAGATTGATGCCTTGGCCTCCCAGATCTGCTTAGGGCGAAGATGGATCCCTTGGGCTGTAACACCCCTAAAATCATGATTCAAACTTATGCATATCATCCATGCATCCATGATCATATGAATTTCATTTCAAACAAATCATTTCAAAACAGAAGCATTTATGCTTATTATTTCATGTAACTTTGCTCTAGCCTTAGTGCTATCTTCCAATGAGAAGAATACTTGTTTTGAATTCAGTAAAGTTTGAAATTCAAACTTAGGCACCATCCAAAGTTTGAACAAAGTTTCAAAACAAAATAAGTAAATAAAACCAATATTATGCCTATTGAATATATATCATAAAGGCTTGGTTTTATTTTTATTTTCATTTGATCAAAGTGTTTGGAATAGACAGTAGTGTTGACACACATTTGAGTGCAAGGTTTGCAGTATAAAAACCTAGAGAAGATTTGAATTCAAACTCATTTGATTTGGATTTGAAAATCATTTCAGAAAATCAAAACAGAAAAAGAAAAGGAGAAAAGAAATAGAAAAAGGCCAGCGCCAGCAATTGAGCCCAGCAACAGATCCAGCCCAGTTAGCCCACCCGGGTTCCCTCTCTCTCTCTCTCACTCACGAACAAACCCAACAGGTCACTAACGCCAGGACCCCACCCCCTCTCTGTTTGATTCGATGACAAGTGGACCCACTGCCACGTCTAGCTCGTCGTCAATCTCGCGCTGGAGACCTGCTCGCCGTGGCCGTTTCTTCCCCAATGCAAATGCTCTTAATTGCCGTTGATTGCTCGCGAGATTCTCGCCCCTGCTCCGCCTACTTTACCCCCACCTCTCTGCGACCATTTCCCCTCACTCAGCGCTTCCACATCGCCACCAGGCTGCCCACAATCGCACTTGCGCCGCCGTTGTACCGAGCTACTCCGGCGGGCGATTCTGGTAAACTCCGACCACCCCTCTGCCTCTGGTTCAAACGAGCGTGACCACCACGTTCTTGTGCATATGCTAACACCCCTGGTTTTCCTACTTGTGACCCAGGTCGCCCTCTTCGTACACGCACGCAACCACCAGAGCCGCCGCTCGACTCCAACGAGCAATAGCGGTAAGAATCGAGCGCCCCTTGCCTCCCCTTTGGTAATGTCTTGTTCGTCAGACCCTTGCGCATATCCTAAACCTTCTGGCTTGTGCTAGGACGATGCAGAGCCTCGGCAACGACCTCGACAACAAGCAACAGACGCCGCTCGCAACTCCAACGATCTCCAGCGACCAACTCCGTGCGCCCCTTGCCAAACCACCGCCACCTTGAGCATCAGCAGCACATTGCGATTCTGGTAAGTCCCTTCCCCCTCTCCCACGCGACCTAGAATGCCGGCAGCTACTCTGACAGAGGCGCCGCCGCCTGTCGCCGCCGCCAGCGCCGCCACTGGATGGTCAGGGTGTTGTGCGCCGTTAGATCTAGATCTTGCGGATAGGATAGAACGCGAGCGAAGCGTTAAGTTTAGATCTGAGCCGTGCGATTAAGTCAGATCCAGCGGCTCAGAAGCGTGATCCAACGCGAACCGGTACGCGCCAATGAGATTAAGACGCGTGGCATCTGTTTAGGTTTAAAAACAGAATTTGAATCTATTAGATGTTTAAATTTGTTTTGGCTATAACTTTTGATCCCCACGTTAGAATTTGTCAAATTTTATATCGTTGGAATCAGGAGAGCAAGTACTTTCTAATTATGCAATGTGTTTAATGTTTTGCTTCTGTTAAAATGGTTTTATTTGCAGAAACTTGTGTAGGGCTAATTTGAGTATATGAAATGTTTTAGGCTTTAAATAAATGTTGTTTGGCAAGTTTTTAACTTGTTTATGATCCAGTATTGTACACTTGCTTTGTTGAGTTTTAAAAATCATCACATATCATATTGCATGTACTCATATATTTTTTGTTTGTATACATTTTGTATGTGATTTGTGGCTATGAATCTTTGTGTAGATTTGGGTGCTAGTGATTGTGATTGTGAGGAGTGTAGCTACTGTCCAAACTACCAAGGCAAGTGGTACTTCATGAATATTTTTATCCCTATGTTTTCTACTAAGCATTAGAAATATTTTGCTAGTCTTGCATGCTATATTTTGCTTATATGCCATGTTGGGAAATCCTAGTAGTTGTAGAATTGCTAGGAAATTTCTAAGTTAAGATGCTTATCTATGCCATGCTTAGCCTAGCTAGTAGCAACCAAGGGTTGGTGAAATATACATGCTATGATGAAAATATTTCTAAGTCTTTGGACTTGTGTTTTGCCTAATAAAACAACTAAGTAAATGAAACACCTGGGTGGAATGGAAGGAATGGTTTGGGTTGAGTGGTTACACAAGGCCAGGGGACTGGTGAACATAACCAAGAGTTGGAAGCTACCAACCAAACCTTAAGAGGAGACATTATAGACTTAGTGATGGAGTCATGTGAGCAATATAGACTGATTGCTTCTAGAAACATTGTGTTAGCCAACAGATCTAGTGAGATAGGATTGTAAACGTACTTCGTTAGTTGGACCACCACTTATCAACTTATTTTCCAAATGTTGCTTGAAATAAGTTGAACCTTGGTTATTGTAATGGATCCATGTATGCCATGACTTGTGTGTTTGGATTTCCAAAGATATGCATGTGATGCTTTGCCTTGTGTTTTATCTTAAATTGTGATGTTCTAACTTTTTCTATCTTATAAATAGATGCCTACTGTTACCATCAGCACTGTTGAGGAGTTCCAGGGAACTCGCTTTGGTCCTCGTATTGTTGAGCTTACTACTTTGCTCAATCTCCCTCTTCCTACCATCATGGTGCTTCCCCTCACCAAGTTTGAGAGGAAAGACCTATGGGGTTTCAAGGTCAACCATCCCGGACGCCAGACTGAGCCTACCACGGAGGCCATCGTCTTCAAGCTCGTGCACGATGACAAGGAGAGAGGCCTTGAGGTAGTCATGCAGGATCTGTTAGGACGTCTGCTGGGGAGACACTCCCGACAGGTTAGTGGTACTCACTTCCACGTCTTCGGTAGACGTGATGAGGATGGAGAGTCCATCGACTTCGAGGACACTGCGAGGGACACAGCCGAGCCGATTCGCCTATACCTCCAGGACTTAGAGGCTCTCATTAGGCACGTGGACTCTGATAGGACCAACGTCATGCTCAGCAATGACGAACCTGTGTGCAGCCATGAGAAGGACAAGATCTTCGCGGAGCAAGATGAGATAGTCAAGGAGATGGAAACGAAGTTCGAGAGCTAGGACATGAAGTTCAAGATTCAGGAGAAGCGAGTCCAGGATAGGAACAAGAAGATCCGGGACATGACTGAAGAACTGCAGGCCAAGGACTTCGAGCTCGAGCATCAACAGACGGTGATTGAGAGGCTTCGTTCCCAGAAGAGGGCTCTCAAAGCCAAGATAGAGACCTTGACCACCAGCGTCGAGGAATACAAGACCGCGATGGAGAACGCAAGTCTTACCTTTGTCGAGGAGGAGGTTGGTGCCGAGGAGTAGATTTGGCTACTCATTTATCATTTATTATCATACTTGTTGTTGGGAACTTGTTATTTGATCATCCAACATGTGGATGGCTTGTTATTTGTGTGTGTTTTACTTTGCGAACTTGTTATCTGGTTGTTGAACCTTTATCTTTATGTTGCATGCTTTGTGATTGATTATGTGATGTATTGTGCATGAAAGAATCTATGGGTATCTCATTCTTATCTCTATTGAACAAACCATAGATGCCTCCCCGTCGTGCCAATCCCAACCCCAATAACAACAACATCACTCCAGAAATGCGACAAATGATGACCGCTCAAACCCAGCAGATGCAAATGATGACGACGCTCATCTAGAACCAAAACAACAACAACAACAACAATAACAACAACAACAACAACAACAACAACAACAACAATAACAACAACAACAACAACAACAACCCACCGGGTTTTGACATGCTTACCAGGTTCTTGAGATTGAGGCCAGCAAAGTTCTCAGGAACAACTGATCCCATGGTGGCCAGTGATTGGCTACGCTCGGTGAACAAGGACTTGGTAACTGTGGGCTGTACTGATGCAGAAAAGGTCATATTTGCAGCACATCTGCTGGAAGGACCAGCCGCCACTTGGTGGGATAACTTCCAGATCACCACTCCCATAGAAGATGTGACATGGGCTATCTTTGAGGATGGCTTTCGTACTGCTCATATCTCATCTGGAGTGATGAGTCTGAAAAAGAAAGAGTTCCATAATCTGAAGCAGCGCCACCGCAGCGTGGCTGAATATATTGAGGAGTTCAACAATCTGGCGCGTTATGCACCGGATGAAGTTGACACTGATGCAAAGAGGAAGGAAAAGTTCCTTGAAGGGCTGAATGATGAACTGAACTTGCAGCTACCAGTATCCTATGTTCCCACATACCAGTCTCTCTGTGATAAGGCTGCTATTTTGGAGAACAAAATGAAGCAAGTTGAGAGTAGGAAGAGAAGGCACTCAGACAAGCACAGCTCGGGATTGTCTCACAAACGTTCCCATTATGATGATAGTGGGAACTCAGGATCCCACAAGCATGGGAAATTCAACAAGCACCACAACCACAACCGTCATGACAACAAGCATCACCATAGTCATGACAATGACAAGTACAAGAACCACAAGGGTGGATATAAGAGCCACCACTGTGGTAATGGAAGTGGCAGTGGAAGCCAGCCTGTCAAGAAGGACATTAGTCAGGTTGAATGTTTCAAGTGCAAGAAGATGGGGCATTATGCAAATGAATGCCCAGAAAATAAAATTGAAGGACCCAACAAGCCTAACCCTTTTCAGAAGGGACAAGTGAACTACATCAATGTGGAGGAAATCTATGAGGAGCCTGATGCTGTTGCTGGTAAGTTCAGACTCAATTCTATTCCAGCATTTGTTCTTTTTGATACTGGAGCATCACATTCATTCATATCAAAAGCATTTGTTGATAGAAATGGGTTTCCAACTGAAAACATTGGGTGTCCAATAAAATTTAGTTCTCCAGGTGGAGATATGATAGTAAGTCTTGGATGCCGGGATCTAGTAATAGAGTTTGGAAAGCATAAGTTTCCAATGAGTCTGATAATCCTAGATTCCCAAGGACTGGACTTAATATTGGGAATGGATTGGATGACTATGTATGAAGGAGTACTAGATTATGCTAATCGTACTGTTGCACTCACAACCCCGGAAAGAAAACGTATTAAATTCAAGTCTAACTTTGAATCAAAAGGGAGTAAGCTAAATTCTCTTAAGGGGGTTAGCATAGACAGTGTGCCAATTGTGAGTGAATATCCGGATGTGTTTCCGGAAGAATTGTCGGGAATGCCACCAGATAGAGATGTGGAGTTCCTTATTGATTTGCTACCAAGATCTGGACCAATAGCAAAGAGACCATACAAGATGTCAGTGGATGAACTGAAAGAACTCTAGAACAACTCAGAGAACAGTTGCAGAAAGGATTTATTCAACCAAGTTCTTCATCTTGGGGAGACCCAGTTTTGTTTGTGGAGAAGAAAGATAGAATTCAAAGGTTATGCATAGATTACCGTTCACTCAATGAAGTGACTATCAAGAACAAATACCCTTTACCAATAATCAATGACTTGTTTGATCAGCTAGAAGGAGCTTGTGTGTTCTCAAAGATTGATCTCCGATCAGGATATTTTCAACTCAAGATAAGAGAACAAGACATACCTAAGACAACATTCACCACAAGGTATGGATTGTATGAGTATACCGTGATGCCATTTAGTTTGACCAATGCCCCAACATACTTTATGAATATGATGATCAAGGTGTTCATGGAATTTATTGATAAGTTTGTTGTCGTTTTCATCGATGACATTTTGATCTACTCCAAAAGCAAAGAAGAACATGAAGGACATTTGCGCTTGATACTTGAGAAGCTTAGAGAGCATAAACTGTATGCCAAATTCAGCGAGTGTGAATTCTGGTTGAATGAAGTTGGATTTCTTGGACATGTTATGACAAAAGATGGTGTAGCAGTTGATCCTGCTAAAGTTTCAGCTGTAACTGAATGGGAATCTCCCAAGTCGGTGAAAGAAGTTTGTAGTTTCCTTGGCTTAGCAGGTTACTACAGAAGGTTCATTGAGAATTTCTCCAAGGTAGCTAAGCCTATGACAGAATTGCTAAAGGAAGACAAGAAATTTGCTTGGTCTGAAGGTTGTGAACTCAGTTTCCAAGAATTGAAGAAGAGACTTGTGACAGCACCAGTCTTGTGTTTGCCAGACTTGGAAAAAGATTTCCAAGTTTATTGTGATGCATCTCATCATGGTTTAGGTGCAGTACTTATGCAAGAAGGGAAAGTTGTGGCATATGCCTCGAGACAACTCAAAACTCATGAAGTGAACTACCCTACTCATGATTTAGAGTTAGCCTCTGTTGTCCATGCCCTCAAAACATGGAGACACTATCTTTTGGGAAAGCGTTGTGAAGTGTTCACAGATCACAAGAGTTTGAATTATATCTTCACTCAGAAGGAAATTAATATGAGACAAAGAAGATGGCTAGAACTCATCAAGGACTATGACTTAAGTTTGCAATACCATCCCGGTAAAGCAAATGTTGTAGAGGATGCTTTAAGCCGTAAGGTTTTTGTGAATGGCCTTACCAAGGGAGAATTGCCCGATGATTTGTGTGCCCAATTCATAGATCTCAGATTGGAGATTGTGCCTGAAGGACATCTCATGTCTTTGGATGTTCAACCCACTCTGTTGGACAAGATCAAAGAACCCCAGAAGACTGATAAGGAAATTGAAGAGATTAAGGAAAAGATTGGCAAAGGAAAAGCCAAAGGATTCCATGAAGACGAACATGGTACTTTATGGCATGGGAAACGTATCTGTGTTCCACAAGATCCGGAGCTTCGGAAACTGATTTTGCAAGAAGCACACAACTCACCGTATTCCATTCATCCGGGTAACACCAAAATGTACATGGACATGAAGGAAAGATTTTGGTGGAATAATCTCAAGAAGGACATCGCCGAACATATTGCTTTGTGTGATGTGTGTAGTAGAGTGAAAGCGGAACATCAGAAACCAGCCGGTTTGCTTCAACCACTACCTATTCCTGATTGGAAGTGGGACAAGATTGGTATGGATTTCATTACCGGATTACCAAGGACCCGGTCAGGATACGATTCTATTTGGGTAGTGGTGGATCGCCTAACTAAAGTGGCTCATTTCATACCCGTGAAGACAACCTATACAAGTGCTAAGTTGGCCAAGATCTACATGAGTAGAATTGTATGTCTACATGGAGTGCCCAAGAGTATTGTGTCTGATAGGGGAACTCAATTCACTTCCCATTTTTGGAGACAGCTACATGAGTCATTGGGAACGAGGTTGGAATTCAGCACTGCTTTTCATCCTCAAACTGATGGACAAACAGAAAGGACTAATCAGATCCTTGAAGACATGTTGAGGGCATGTGCCCTAGACTATGGAGCCAGTTGGGATGAAAGTCTGCCTTATGCAGAATTTTCTTATAACAATAGCTATCAAGCCAGCATTGAGATGGCACCATTTGAGTTTCTCTACGGGAGAAAGTGTACCACCCCATTGTTGTGGAATGGTGTGGGAGAAAGAAGTTTGTTCGGACCAGAACTTATCAAAGAAGCCGAAGAGAAGGTAAAGTTGGTTAAGGAGAGATTGAAGATAGCACAGTCCCGACAGAAAAGCTACGCAGATCCTAAGCGTAGAGAAGTCACCTACGAAGTTGGTGATAGAGCTTACCTTAGAGTGTCACCACTTCGTGGAGTGAAGAGGTTTGGAGTCAAAGGAAAGTTGGCCCCAAGATATGTTGGACCATTCAAGATTCTAAGTCGCAAAGGAGAAGTTGCTTATGAAATTGAATTGCCAGAGTCTTTGTCAGCTGTCCATAATGTGTTTCATGTGAGTCAGCTTAAGAAATGTCATCGAGAAATGGAAGAAACTTCTTTGAAGGATACTATACCTTTGGAGGAAGTAAAATTGGAAAGTGATCTCACTTATGAGGAAAAGCCTATCAAGATTCTTGAGACTGCAGAAAGAGTCACAAGGACTAAGACTATCAAGTTTTGCAAGGTTCAGTGGAACCATCATTCCGAAGAAGAAGCAACATGGGAAAGAGAAGATGACCTTCGGAAGGATCACCCTCACCTATTTGCTAGCCAATCCGAATCTCGAGGGCGAGATTCACCTTAAGGGGGTTAGATTTGTAACATCCCTAAAATCATGATTCAAACTTATGCATATCATCCATGCATCCATGATCATATGAATTTCATTTCAAACAAATCATTTCAAAACAGAAGCATTTATGCTTATTATTTCATGTAAGTTTGCTCTAGCCTTAGTGCTATCTTCCAATGAGAAGAATACTTGTTTCGAATTCAGTAAAGTTTGAAATTCAAACTTAGGCACCATCCAAAGTTTGAACAAAGTTTCAAAATAAAATAAGTAAATAAAACCAATATTATGCCTATTGAATATATATCATAAAGGCTTTGTTTTATTTTTATTTTCATTTGATCAAAGTGTTTGGAATATACAGTAGTGTTGACACACATTTTAGTGTAAGGTTTGCAGTATAAAAACCTAGAGAAGATTTGAATTCAAACTCATTTGATTTGGATTTGAAAATCAAAACAGAAAAACAAAAGGAGAAAAGAAATAGAAAAAGGCCAGCGCCAGCAATTGAGCCTAGCAACAGATCCAGCCCAGTTAGCCCACCCGGGTTCCCCCCCTCTCTCTCTCACTCGCGAACAAACCCAACAGGTCACTGACGCCAGGACCCCACCCCCTCTCTGTTTGATTCGCTGACAAGTGGACCCACTGCCACGTCTAGCTCGTCGTCAATCTCGCGCGGGAGACCTGCTCGCCGTGGCCGTTTCTTCCCCGACGCAAATGCGCTTAATTGGCGTTGATTGCTCGCGAAATTCTCGCCCCTGCTCCGCCTACTTAACCCCCACCTCTCTGCGACCATTTCCCCTCATTCAGCGCTTC
Source organism: Avena longiglumis (assembly GCA_030063025.1). NCBI lineage: Eukaryota > Viridiplantae > Streptophyta > Magnoliopsida > Poales > Poaceae > Avena > Avena longiglumis. The sequence continues at coordinate 139,085,288 of CP125978.1, read as the reverse complement.
CACATTGCCACCCGGCCGTCGCACTGCGCGCGCTTGCCGAGCTACTCCGGCGGGCGATTCTGGTAAACTCCGACCACCCCTCTGCCTCTGATTCAAACGAGCGTGACCGCCACGTTCTTGTGCATATGCTAACACCCCTGGTTTGCCTGCTCGTGACCCAGGTCGCCGTCTTCGTACACGCACGCAACCTCCAGAGCCGCCGCTCAACTCCGACGAGCAATAGCGCTAAGAATCAAGCGCCCCTTGCCTCCCCTTTGGTACTGTCTTGTTCGTGAGACCCTTGCGCATATCCTAAACCCTCTGGCTTGTGCTAGGACGACGCAGAGCCTCGGCAACGACCTCGACAACAAGCAACAGACGCCGCCCGCAACTCCGACGAGCTCCAGCGACCAACTCCGTGCGCCCCTTGCCAAACCACCGCCACCTTGAGCATTAGCAGCACATTGCGATTCTGGTAAGCCCCTTCCTCCTCTCCCGCGCGACCTAGAATGCCGGCAGCTACTCTGACAGAGGCGCCGCCGCCTGTCGCCGCCGCTAGCGCCGCCACTGGATAGTCAGGGTGCTGTGCGCTGTTAGATCTAGATCTTGCGGATAGGATAGAACGCGAGCGAAGCGTTAAGTTTAGATCTGAGCCGTGCGATTAAGTCAGATCCAGCGGCTCAGAAGCGTGATCCAACGCGAACCGGTACGCGCCAATTAGATTAAGACGCGTGGCATCTGTTTAGGTTTAAAAATAGAATTTGAATCTATTAGATGTTTAAATTTGTTTTGGCTATAACTTTTGATCCCCACGTTAGAATTTGTCAAATTTTATATCGTTGGAATCAGGAGAGCAAGTCCTTTCTAATTATGCATTGTGTTTAATGTTTTGCTTCTGTTAAAATGGTTTTATTTGCAGAAACTTGTGTAGGTCTAATTTGAGTATATGAAATGTTTTAGGCTTTAAATAAATGTTGTTTGGCAAGTTTTTAACTTGTTTATGATCCAGTACTGTACACTTGCTTTGTTGAGTTTTAAAAATCATCACATATCATATTGCATGTATTCATATATTTTTTGTTTGTATACGTTTTGTATGTGATTTGTGGCTATGAATCTTTGTGTAGATTTTGGTGCTAGTGATTGTGATTGTGAGGAGTGTAGCTACTCTCCAAACTACCAAGGCAAGTGGTACTTCATGAATATTTTTATCCCTATGTTTTCTACTAAGCATTAGAAATATTTTGCTAGTCTTGCATGCTATATTTTGCTTATATGCCATGTTGGGAAATCCTAGTAGTTGTAGAATTGCTAGGAAATTTCTAAGTTAAGATGCTTATCTATGCTATGCTTAGCCTAGCTAGTAGCAACCAAGGGTTGGTGAAATATACATGCTATGATGAAAATATTTCTAAGTCTTTGGACTTGTGTTTTGCCTAATAAAACAACTAAGTAAATGAAACACCTGGGTGGAATGGAAGGAATGGTTTGTGTTGAGTGGTTACACAAGGCCTGGGGACTGGTGAACCTTGTGTATCTCACTTGTGGAAAGCCACCCAGGAACAAAGAGATTTTAGAGGCCAAGTGTTGAGAAGCTTCTAGTGCAGCCACTTGGCAATATGGGCTCTGCCAGGATCACATAGGTTGTTAGAACTTAGCCATTTGGACAGTTGGTGGTAGTGGGAATGATAGGTTGGAGCGCGTCCATTTGGTCTAAGGGAAGGCTTCTGAAAGGTCCTTTCTTGGTGAAAATCAAGGCTTGTGGGGAAAGTGCACAACCTCTGCAGCTGGAAAAATCTAAGTACTTAGCCATGTCCCTGGAAAAGGACAACTTGAGCATCAAGACATGTAAGCTAACAAGAATCTCCTCATCCCAATTTCTAAGTAAAAACTTGTGGGTGAACAAGGGTCAAGGACCTCAATGTATATTGGTGGTTCCTTGGGAAAAGTTTTGACAAAGAAAAACTTAGTGATTTCAACTAATAGGCAAAACCTATTTTGAGCAAAGCAAGCCAAGCTACACTTAGCCAAATTGCATATAGTATCTAGTCCACCTAAATTATACTAAAGTATCACTTGCCAATACTATTCCAATGTATTGACCCACTGTGGCTGTAACTTGTGATGTTGCAGGTTACTCTGATGAGGATTAGGAGTCATGAGTCTACACTCAACATGTTTGCATGTGGCACATGAAGATGAAGACTTTTAAATATTTACTTATTCAAACTCTTGTACTAGGCCTGTGGCCTTGGAGTTGTAAAGACTATGTTTGTCTCTGGAATGACTGTAATAATGACCTTTGTTTCTGTGTACTTAATCTTAAACTGTGGATGCTAGCAATAATCCATGGACTAGCATTTCAATCACAGGGATCCTTTTTCTTTATAAAGGAGGGATCTTACATGGGCAAGTTCCCCCTCAAGATCCCTTCCGGAGGTGAGGTTTTCGGCGATTTATGGGTGTTTTGTATGTCGTCTCGCCGATCTAGTTGCACGGGGGGGGGACTATTTGAGGAGTCGGTGTCGGCGTCAACTATACGGCGGGAACTATACGGCCAGAAAACTTTTCCTGCCGTATAGTTGGTCGTCAACTCTTCTGTATCCTCCAATCAGTTTGGGGTTTCTTCTAGTATTATTGATATTTCCCAAATAAGCGATTTACATTGTTTTTGGCTCCTTTTCACTCCAATATAACTGGTCCAAGAATTGTGTCCATCGGCTCCATCATCTCTCCTGTTCCTGGTGAAAATAAACATAAAAGGTGCATGCGAACGCCGTAAAATACCAAGATCCTACAACTACAATGCAAAATAATGATCTTAGTTGCATAGTCTTTGCAGGTGGAAAAATTTAGTCATGAACAAAGAAGTACATTCCACCCATGATGCAATAGTATTTATAGGAAAAGATAGCAACCATTCTTTTGCTCTTCCTCTAAGAGAGAGAGGAAATAAGCGCAGCTTGACCATATCAGGGTCAACATCTTTAATGTGCATCATATCACATATTTCACTGAAAGTGTTCAAGTACATACTTGGTCCTCAGCAGCAGAACCTCCAAACTGATTATGTTGAACCAAACTTAAATAGTGGGGCTTAATTTCAAATTTCTCAGCAGTAATTGCTGGCTGGAAAATAGGAGTACGCAAATAATCATTATTGGGAGTTGCAAACTCCCCAAGTTTCTTTTCAGCCATAGTACTTATGTTTTTGGGTTTTCTTAACAAAAACTTATAATAATAAAAACAAGAAATTAAAGACTAACTAATTTTTTGGGTTTTTCAAATAAAGACTGAAAGAAAACTAAAAAAATTAAAAACAAGAATTAAAACTAGCAAGGTTCCTAATAACCTTACTAGGGTAGCTATTGCTTCCCCGGCAACGGCACCAAAAAAAGGGTTGATACCTTCGATCCGGATTACGATTGTAGTAACGCTCTTTTTCCCTAGTAGACCTAGGTTATCGAATCCTCGGGAAGCAGAAAGCATGGTGAAGTTATGTTAATGGAACTTCGGGAGTTTTAGAATTCTTTTTTGTGTTTTACCGGACCAAGAGTTTGTGATCTTTTGTTGTTATCGATGATGGAGAGAGGGGGTCTGGGGCGTTCGGTTTTACTTGTAGTTGTGCAAAACATCTGATGGGAATAAAAGATAATAATAAAGTATGCATGTAATCGTTAGAGCAAGATAATTTTATGTGGGCAGTGCATCCATAACTACTATTGACTCCGCAACCGCTTATAACAATAGCCTATTAGTCTCATCCACAGAAGAAAGAGAACTAATGATATGCATAGTGAAATCACCGTTAATCCCAAGTAAATCCCTCACATACAGTCGCACTACCCTTTCCGTCACTAGGGTTCCCATCTTGCATATTAGTCATTACTCATACTCCCTATACCTGGATCAATCCTCGGGGTCTTGGGTACCTGACAAGTCCTTAGATTAAGGCAAGAGAGGATACAATAATCATCATGTCATACAAACTAATACATGATCCCATCTGTGATAAATAATATGCAGAAACTACATGGCTAGGCCGAAGGCCTTAGCCCAAGGAGAATTACTCACATATATATATGAGATCAACAATCATAAACATTGTAATGGAAATCATGATATAGATAGTAATAGTCTTACAATGCCGCCAATTGGAGATGAGATCTACTATTACAAGTGGTGGACTATGGCTATGGTGGTGGAGAAGGGTTTTGACATTGGATCTAGATCTATTCCTCCGGCGGATTTTCTCTTCTCTTCGGTTCTCGACTCTGGCTCTCGTTTCTCGTCACGAGAGGTTTCTTTATATAGGGCCCCTTCATGAAAGTTGTTCTATTTGACCTAGCATTGTCGGTCGAAACTATACGGCTAGAACTATATAGACATAATTTTATTCCCGCTGTATACTTAGTCGTTAAAGGTACTGGTTCCTCTTCACGACCCCTGGTTTCTTTGAGTTGTTGGAAATCTCGTATCTTTGACTTTAATGTTGTGATTCTCATCATCAAACATCATTTCCTTCACAGGTAAAAATGGAAAGACAGGATTGCATAACCCTTTGATCATTATGCAATAGTGGCAGGATTTAGAGAGATATTTTATCAAAAGTATGAATAATATATAGTTTAAATGTGGATGTGGATGGATATATTTCATAGCCATCAATCCTCACGTATGAACAAGAGGTAGATTGGTTCATGGTGATTATGATTAGAGAGAAACACAATAGAATTTTATAAGGGGGCCAGAGGTCGGTAAAACTCGTGAGAAACACCAAAGTTATGCCCAAAAAAAATCTTAATGAGACGGGGAAAGAAATCATGGATTTGGAAAAGTCCAGCCGCGTAACGACCAACTATATGGGCGCGACCCGTATAGTTCCGGTCGTATAGTTATTTTCGGGCAGATATTTTCAAAATATCTCGAGTCTAGGTCGGTTAGGTTACTGACTTGGAACCGACACATTTTTTTAGATGAATAAAACAAAAAATAACGGAGATGCCAAAAAGTTTAACGACCAGCTATACGGCGGGAGAAAATTTTCTGGTCATATAGTTGTGGTCGTATAGTTTCCAGACATCAAAAAATTTCGTGATGGAACTACCGTTAACTTAACGACCAACTATATGTCGGGAGGATTTTCTCCGGCCATATAGTTGTAGTATTATAGTTGGTAAAACCCTTAGAAACTTCGGAAAAACATGAGGAATTAAAAGGTAAAAATTTCAGGAGTATAAATTGTGAAAACAAATAACTTATTAAGAGAATGAAAACTTACCTTGTACTTACCGTTTATTTAGTCGGGGGTGACAAGCTCCTCCAACAACAAGGACTTCTTCTCTTTTGGAGGAATTGAACTTAGCTCATCTAATTGTTCTTGTAAACGAAAATCGCCAAGACTAAAGTTCCTCTCAATAAGATTGGTGCCCTGCTGGGCAAATATGGATAATGCATCCAATATCTTTATTTCTTGCCTCTGCATAATCTGCAACACAAATTCTTGAAGTCAAAGGATCCAACGGATAAGTCTTGGTTTATGATTTTTCCTCTCAAGGAGTTATTTTAAACCATCACGATCCGTATGAACTCTTACTTTTGCATCCACTATATAAGAATGAAAATTATTGCAAGAGAAAAATACAGCAAAAAGTTCTCTTTCTTCCTTAGGATAATTCTTTTGAGCACTATTAAGATTTTTACTAGCATGATGTATAATATTAAATCTACGACCTATATGTTGTCCCAGAGTTACTCCTACAACATCTTCACTACCTTCACATATTAAATCAAAAGTCATATCCCATATAGGTGGTTTAATGATAGGAGCATGGGATAAAACATATTTAAGTTTATCAAAGTCAATAAGGCATTTATCATCAAAATTAAATCTTACTCCCTTTTGCAAAAGGTTAGTTAAAGGTTTAGAAATTCCAGAGAAATTCCTAATGAACCTTCTATAAAAACCCACATGACAAAGAAAACTTCTTATACCTTTTATATCCCTAGGTTGTGGCATTTTCTCTATTGTTTTGACCTTAGCTCTGTCTACTTCAATACCCTTACCTGATACCTTATGTCCAAGGACCACTACAAGAAATGTGTTTACTTGTGACCTTTTCATAGTGACGGGGAATGAAATCGTCATAGATTTATGACGATTTCGCACAAGATGGTCGTATATCGTTTGGAGAGGTCAAAACCCTATAAAATTACGACGATTTGTGCAAAATCGTCGTAATTTCTTCATACGAAAACGTCATAATTTACATGACACAGCTGAGAGATTTATTTATAGCAGATTATGACAAATTTAAATCATCGTAATGTCTGAATCGGAATGCATTTAAATGATTAAAAGACCACATCAGCAATTCCGCTTACGTGCCACGTCTATGTGTCAATGTTTGCTTTATCCACGTGTCAGCGCACCACCCGAGCACCAAGCGTTGCATGCATGTAATAACATGCAAAAATAAGTCAGGGTGGAGGTTTGAACCCACGACCTCCTGACTACCTATCGCTGTAACCACTTCACCAAAGTTTCTTTCATGTCCAACTATTGAGATGCCTCTATTTAATTACACCAAAGTATGTCGGTCTTTCATAAAATTACCAATAAAAGGTGAAAAAATGGGGGCACGTGGGGGTCGAACCCATGACCAAGCGATGAGCTAAACCGACAGAATTCACAACCACCGCTCACACAATCGTTCATGTCAAATTTTTGCAATTTTTTTATATTAACATATCATTCAGATGTTGGACTTTCACAATTAGTGAATAAAAGGTGCAAAAATGGGAGCACGCGGGGGTCAAACCCGCGACCTCCAACATGCAGGAAGATACCCTTACCACCAGACCATGCACACATTCATGTTGTATATACAAGTCGCGGCCATATATCCTTAGTTCGTCTGTTGGGCTGGCTCAATTTATCACTAGAATGGGCCTGGGGGGGAAGCGATATGGGCCGCGGTGGGAGGGACTAGGCCTTGCACGCACTAGGCCATCTCGGCTGGTATAGTTAGGTAGTTTTTTCTTCTTTTGTTTTTTTGTTTTCTTCATTCTTTTGTATCTTTTTCATAACAATTCCAAAAGAATTGATTTTTGTCTCTATTTTTTATAAAATTCTGTAGATCATCTTAAGACGTTAATTATAAATACATTGATTATTTTAAAATAGTGTATTTACTAATCTCATATTGGTCCATAGTAGGGATAATATCATATTTTAAAATATGATTTTGAAACTAGAGCTTCGAATTCAACATTTTGGATAAGCTAGGGGATGAGCCTCGCTAAACTTGCATTGGATCTCTGAAGAAATAGCATATTGTGAGTCTAAATATAATTTTTTCAAAAAATCATGGGTTTTAGATCATGTACCTATAGTTCAAATCGGACTCACTTCCTACCGATTCGGCATAAATTTGTCTTTTTCACGAGGTGTGGAAGAAAAGGTTTGAGATGCCCCATTTGGGACATTGTCCATATAATTTGGTCCAGTATTTTTGAAAAATATGTTGGTGCCATTTTGAAACTTCCATTTGGTGGTTGCTTCATAAATCGCCTCGTTTTTTGGCACTTGGAAAATGGAAAATGGCCAATTCGTGCGTCGAAAAGGAAAACTTCCTCCTGCAACATTGTTCTCCATCCCAAGATGCACATGGGTGCATAATATGGGCACATTATAACAAACTATGACACGAATCCAGCCATAACACTCGTCGTTTAGCCCGAAAGCCATGAAACCTCAGGCATGATAGGTCATTTCTGAGAAGATTTTTTCGAGACACTTGCAATATACCAAGTTTGGTATTTTTTCCTGAAACATGTCACATAAAAAGACACCACGCGAAGGATTTGCATTGATCGGGCCGTTTTTGAATTTTTTATACCCGTTTCAAACTATGATCAAAACGGCAGGCATGAAGGTTCTTAGCTAGGGGATGAGCCTCGCTAAACTTGCATTGGATCTCTTAAGAAATATCATATTGTGAGTCTAAATATAATTTTTTCAAAAAATCATGGGCTTTAGATCATGTACCTATAGTTCAAATCGGACCCACTTCCTACCGATTCGGCAGAAATTTGTCTTTTTCACGAGGGATGGAAGAAAAGTTTTGAGATACCCCATTTGGGACATTGTCCATATAATTTGGTCTAGTATTTTTGAAACATATGTTGGTGCCATTTTGAAACTTCCATTTGGTGGTTGCTTCATAAAACGCCTCGTTTTTTGGCACTCGGAAAATGGAAAATGGCCTTTTCGTGCGTCGAAAAGGAAAACGTCCTCCTGCAACATTGTTCTCCATCCCAAGATGCACATAGGTGCATAATATGGGCACATTATCACAAAATATGCCGCGAATCCAGCAATAACACTCGCCGTTTAGCCCGGAAGCCATGAAACCTCAGGCATGATAGGTCATTTCTGAGAAGGTTTTTTCGAGACACTTGCAATATACCAAGTTTGGTATTTTTCCCTGAAACTATGTCGCATGAAAAGACACCACGCGAAGGATTTGCATTGATCGGACCATTTTTGAATTTTTTATGCCCGTTTCAAACTATGATCAAAACGGCGGGCATGAAGGTTCTTATCTAGGGAATGAGCCTCGCTAAACTTGCATTGGATCTCTGAAGAAATAGCATATTGTGAGACGAAATATAATTTTTTCAAGAAATCATGGGCTTTAGATCATGTACCTGTAGTTCAAATCGGACTCACTTCCTACCAATTTGGCAAAAATTTGTCTTTTTCACGAGGGGTGGAAGAAAAGGTTTGAGATACCCCATTAGGGACATTGTCCATATGATTTGGTCTAGTATTTTTGAAAAATATGTTGGTGCCATTTTGAAACTTCCATTTGGTGGTTGCTTCATAAAACGCCTCGTTTTTTGCCACTCGGAAAATAGAAAATGGTTTTTCCGTGCGTCAAAAAGGAAAACTTCCTCCTGCAACATTGTTCTCCATCCCAAGATGCACATGGGTGCACAATATGGGCACATTATCATAAACTATGCCGCGATTCCAGCCATAACACTCGTCGTTTAGCCCAAAAGCCATGAAACCTCAGACATGATAGGTCATTTCTGAGAAGGTTTTTTCGAGACACTTGCAATATACCAAGTTTGGTATTTTTTTCCTGAAACTATGTCACATAAAAAGACACCATGCGAAGAATTTGCATTGATCGGACCGTTTTTGAAATTTTTATGCATGTTTCAAACTATGATCAAAACGGCGGGCATGAAGGTTCTTAGCTAGGGGATGAGCCTCGCTAAACTTGTATTGGATCTCTTAAGAAATAGCATATTGTGAGTCTAAATATAATTTTTTCAAAAAATCATGGGCTTTAGATCATGTACCTGTAGTTTAAATCGGACCCACTTCCTACCGATTCGGCAGAAATTTGTCTTTTTCACGAGGGATGGAAGAAAAGGTTTGAGATACCCCATTTGGGACATTGTCCATATTATTTGGTCTAGTATTTTTTAAAAATATGTTGGTGCCATTTTGAAACTTCCATTTGGTGGTTGCTTCATAAAACGCCTCGTTTTTTGGCACTCGGAAAATGGAAAATGGCCTTTTCATGCGTCGAAAAGGAAAACTTACTCCTGCAACATTGTTCTCCATCCCAAGATGCACATGGGTGCACAATATGGGCACATTATCACAAACTATGCCGCGTATCCAGCCATAACACTCGTCGTTTAGCCCAAAAGCCATGAAACCTCAGACATGATAGGTCATTTCTGAGAAGGTTTTTTCGAGACACTTGCAATATACCAAGTTTGGTATTTTTCCCTGAAACTATGTCACATAAAAAGACACCACGCGAAGGATTTGCATTGATCGGACCGTTTTTGAATTTTTTATACCCGTTTCAAACTATGATCAAAACGGCGGGCATGAAGGTTCTGAGCTAGGGGATGAGCCTCGCTAAACTTGCATTGGATCTCTTAAGAAATAGTATATTGTGAGTCTAAATATATTTTTTTCAAAAAATCATGGGCTTTAGATCATGTACCTATAGTTCAAATCGGACCCACTTCCTACTGATTCAGCAGAAATTTGTCTTTTTCATGAGGGATGGAAGAAAAGGTTTGAGATACCCCATTTGGGACATTGTCCATATGATTTGGTCTAGTATTTTTGAAAAATATGTTGGTGCCCTTTTGAAATTTCCATTTGGTGGTTGCTTCATAAAACGCCTCGTTTTTTGCCACTCGGAAAATAGAAAATGGTTTTTTCGTGCGTCAAAAAGGAAAACTTCCTCCTGCAACATTGTTCTCCATCCCAAGATGCACATGGGTGCACAATATGGGCACATTATCATAAACTATGCCGCGATTCCAGCCATAACACTCGTCGTTTAGCCCAAAATCCATGAAACCTCAGACATGATAGGTCATTTCTGAGAAGGTTTTTTCGAGACACTTGCAATATACCAAGTTTGGTATTTTTTTCCTGAAACTATGTCACATAAAAAGACACCATGCGAAGAATTTGCATTGATCGGACCGTTTTTGAAATTTTTATGCCTGTTTCAAACTATGATCAAAACGGCGGGCATGAAGGTTCTTAGCTAGGGGATGAGCCTCGCTAAACTTGTATTGGATCTCTTAAGAAATAGCATATTGTGAGTCTAAATATAATTTTTTCAAAAAATCATGGGCTTTAGATCATGTACCTGTAGTTTAAATCGGACCCACTTCCTACCGATTCGGCAGAAATTTGTCTTTTTCACGAGGGATGGAAGAAAAGGTTTGAGATACCCCATTTGGGACATTTTCCATATGATTTGGTCTAGTATTTTTGAAAAATATGTTGGTGCCATTTTGAAACTTCCATTTGGTGGTTGCTTCATAAAACGCCTCGTTTTTTGGCACTCGGAAAATGGAAAATGGCCTTTTCATGCGTCGAAAAGGAAAACTTACTCCTGCAACATTGTTCTCCATCCCAAGATGCACATGGGTGCACAATATGGGCACATTATCACAAACTATGCCGCGTATCCAGCCATAGCACTCGTCGTTTAGCCCAAAAGCCATGAAACCTCAGACATGATAGGTCATTTCTGAGAAGGTTTTTTCGAGACACTTGCAATATACCAAGTTTGGTATTTTTCCCTGAAACTATGTCACATAAAAAGACACCACGCGAAGGATTTGCATTGATCGGACCGTTTTTGAATTTTTTATACCCGTTTCAAACTATGATCAAAACGGCGGGCATGAAGGTTCTGAGCTAGGGGATGAGCCTCGCTAAACTTGCATTGGATCTCTTAAGAAATAGTATATTGTGAGTCTAAATATATTTTTTTCAAAAAATCATGGGCTTTAGATCATGTACCTATAGTTCAAATCGGACCCACTTCCTACTGATTCAGCAGAAATTTGTCTTTTTCATGAGGGATGGAAGAAAAGGTTTGAGATACCCCATTTGGGACATTGTCCATATGATTTGGTCTAGTATTTTTGAAAAATATGTTGGTGCCATTTTGAAACTTCCATTTGGTGGTTGCTTCATAAAACGCCTCGTTTTTTGCCACTCGGAAAATGGAAAATGGTTTTTTCGTGCGTCAAAAAGGAAAACTTCCTCCTGCAACATTGTTCTCCATCCCAAGATGCACATGGGTGCACAATATGGGCACATTATCATAAACTATGCCGCGATTCCAGCCATAACACTCGTCGTTTAGCCCAAAAGCCATGAAACCTCAGACATGATAGGTCATTTCTGAGAAGGTTTTTTCGAGACACTTGCAATATACCAAGTTTGGTATTTTTCCCTGAAACTATGTCACATAAAAAGACACCACGAAGAATTTGCATTGATCGGACCGCTTTTGAATTTTTATACTGTTTCAAACTATGATCAAAAGCGGCATGAAGGTTCTTAGCTAGGGATGAGCCTCGCTAAACTTGTATTGGATCTCTTAAGAAATAGCATATTGTGAGTCTAAATATATTTTTCAAAAATCATGGGCTTTAGATCATGTACCTATAGTTCAAATCGGACCCACTTCCTACTGATTCAGCAGAAATTTGTCTTTTTCATGAGGGATGGAAGAAAAGGTTTGAGATACCCCATTTGGGACATTGTCCATATGATTTGGTCTAGTATTTTTGAAAAATATGTTGGTGCCATTTTGAAACTTCCATTTGGTGGTTGCTTCATAAAACGCCTCGTTTTTTGGCACTCGGAAAATGGAAAATGGCCTTTTCATGCGTCGAAAAGGAAAACTTACTCCTGCAACATTGTTCTCCATCCCAAGATGCACATGGGTGCACAATATGGGCACATTATCACAAATTATGCCACGATTCCGGGCATAACATTCGTCATTTTCCATCTTTCTAATTTTTTTCAATTAGTTATGCCAATTCTTTGTGAGTTCTCTGCAACCAATCCGAAGGAAGAACTACTCTTCCCACATATCACCCATGTAAAATTAATCTAAGCCATCTAAACATTTGTGATTAAATCAGCGCCATACTCCCTCCTACCACCCATTTCCCTCCTCCTGTCACAATTTCTCCCGCGTCCCCCGTCCCCAACATTTTGCTGGAAATGACCGAAACACCGCAGAATCACAGTGCTACACCACAAAATATCTAGGGTCATTTTCGTGAAACTCTACACCAAGCAAATAATCGAAACCGCAGTCTCCTCCGAACCCTAGATTCTCCCACAATTCCCCATCCTCTGCGCCTCCCTACGCCGCCACCCTACACTTCTCCGGCATCCACCCTCCCCGCCGCCAACAGACCCTCCCTAGCTCTCTGCCCCGCCGCCGCATCCACCCTCCCTACCGCCGCATCCACCCTCCCTGCCACCGACAGACCCTCCCTAGCACTCTGCCCCACCGCCGCATCAACCCTCCCTGTCGCCGTGTCCACCCTCCATGCTGCCGACCGACCCTCCCTAGCTCTCTGCCTCGCCACCGCATCCACCCTCCCCGCCGCCAACCGACCCTCCCTAGATCTCTGCCCCGTTGCCGCATCCACTCTTCCCGCCACCGACCGACCCTCCCTAGCTCTCTGTCCTGCCGCCGCATCCACCCCGATGAACTCCTCCCGTGTCCACAAGATCCAACGCCACCCCCCTTCGTTCTCCACCAGCCCACCCACCAACGGTGACCGAGAGACAGAGCACTAAACGGGCGTCCGTGGCCAACTCCTCCTCCCGAGTGCCACCATCGTCGTTGCCCAGCACAACGGCTGCACACTCAGCTGCACTGCTACTTCTATTCCCAGGTCCCATCATGTGGGTCGAACAGGGCGAGATCATCGGCCCCCGTGGACTGCTACTTCTATTCCCAGGTTCCGTCACCGGCGACTCGTCACCAACCTCTGGCTCAATGCCTTCAGCGACACCTTCTGAGGGTACGTACGCATGGCCGTCTCACTGGAGATTTGAGTTCTTGTCTATTTTACTAGTATGGTGATGCTCTAGGTTGTTAGATTAGTTCTTGCTGAATGTTTTGGAATGGAGCATCCATGATGAAACAGGTACAAAGGGAATACAGGCAATCTTGTTCATCATTGTTTGCTAGATTAGAATTTTGAGAATTAATAGAATTAGAAAAGTGACATCCCCTATTAAGATTGATTCATGCATGTCTCACTTCTCTCTGTTGTTCCCATATTAAGTTTTTATAAGCCCCCTGACCACACAATAGCTTCACATCCGCATGTACCATGTGGCACACTTGTTTTGGTCAATTATCCCTAGTATTTTCATGTGGTATAAGAACAGAAACTAGTACACTTGGTCTTTCTTACTATAGGTCACTTATTTAACAATGTCTTCTCTTTGGTTCTAGTTAAGTACAAGAGATGTAGATAATCATCCTATGTTGCAATATTTTCATACAGATCTGATATAGCTCTGATAAATTTGACAGGAGATTGTTTTTACTACTGGGATGCAATGTTTGCTCTATTTACCTGGTCGACCTCGCGGGTTGTGATGGACTAAATCAAGTATGCACGAATCCTCCCCTTTTATTTTGATCTGAACCTATTTTGTTCCCGAGAGAGGTTATGCCAGATTGTTAGATAGGCTTTGCTAGACCTGTAGGAGTCCTAGGGTTCTTGTTGGGTCCTAGGGTTCTTGTAGGTTAACATTTTTGTTATAGGATTACCTGCTGATTTGTACTCAATTTAATTCCCTGTATGAGATGTGTGCCTCACATTAGGTGGTTGTCGCATAGAAACTATGTATCCTTGGGCATCTCTTCTATTTGCACGTTATTAATATGCTTGAAAAATGTAATGGATGCTTGCAGATGCTTATTGAAAAAAATATTTTACTAGTTCTATTTTACTCCAAAGCTTGAAAAATATGGTACTGATAAGATACATGTTCTCAAATATCATATGACTTATGTCAACCTCATTTACTTTTTCAGGTGTAATGCTACCAGGTGTATACATGCAGCACTGTATTACAACCTGTTCTCTCTAATAAAGTATGCATGCATCAATTTATTGCTTGATTATGTGATTTATTTGTGTATATAGATTCATTTCTGTCTTGCAGTGCTTATCGAGTGAACAGTTAATAGAAGCTATAATTGATGATTGTAGATATTCATTATTTATTAAGTAGTTTGTTAGAAGCTTGGTTTATTTGCTACTGATGTAGGAGCATTAGAAGCTGGGATGATCTCATTTTACTGCACTGAGAGTAGCAGCAAGTAACATCACCTGATACTAGCAATGAATTTAATAATATTTGAGCATTGTTTACTCTAAAATGTGTTGTAAGTCTAGAAGATCGGCCTGATTATATTGAGCAGCAATCTTGCATGATTTTGGTTTACTTTTCTTATATGATCATCACTGTTATAATGTTGTTGCTTTATTTGATACAAGCGCAAACTCTCAACGATTGTTGCTTTTCTGGTATATATTCATGTATATCAACAGAAATGCTTGTTTGTTGCAAGTCTGATATTGCACCAAATTTTCTGCTATGACAGGCTAGGAAATTATTTCTGGAGCTCAAAGAGTGCACATGCCTGAGTTGCAGATGAAACATGCAATCTTAGTATGTCATTGGTGCGAGTACCATATCATCATACATTGAATCATTCAGGTTGTTCGATGCCCATCTTATGATGGTAATGGTTGAGTATTGCAGTATCTACTAGTTTATAATTACTACTGCAACGATCCATTTTAATGCTATTAGCCTACTATTCTGAATTGTCTACTGCTTAATTCGTGAGATTATGGAACTTATTAGTGACACACCACCTTGTGTAGCAGTATGTACTTGTTACCGAATTATGTGTTAATTAGAAGCTCATAATAATATGTTTATTTGTGCTCAGCATGCCCCGTTCATGTAGATCTCTAAGAACAAGGATCCTTGTGCCCCCATTGGCCTGAGGCTCAGGGTGCTTCATCACCCGCGGAGGTTGCAACTGCAGTATTCTTTAAATACTACATATTCTTTCATCGTGTTTCGTTCAGATTGCATTTGATATTAAGTTAGAGGTTCATCTCTTGGTCTGCTCTTGTTCCTAGATTCCGACACACGTGAAGAAGCTCTTGGTT
The DNA here is from genome assembly GCA_030063025.1 of Avena longiglumis. NCBI lineage: Eukaryota > Viridiplantae > Streptophyta > Magnoliopsida > Poales > Poaceae > Avena > Avena longiglumis. Next base: position 139,069,730 of record CP125978.1, on the reverse strand, counting down.
CATCTGGTGTTCCAGGCTGAAGAAGGCCAAACACACGTGAAGTCCTACTCAGAAGGGAAATAGTAGCTAGTTAGTGTCTAGAACTTGTTACATTTTGATAGCTTACTGGGATATTATCTGTATGCATGACTTAAAAGGTGGAAATATTGTAAGAAACTTGATTGCTGCTGTTATCAAAACATTTTTATGTATTCTGTCGGTTCTTCTTGAATTATTAGCTTCTAATTTCTGTTAAAACATGGGAGAATAAAACACTAAACTTTGACCTGTTTAATAATGAATTACTGATAAGCCAGATTGTTGACTTGACAAACCTGACAACTGGGACCTCTATGACTAGTGGAACCAACCCAAAATAAAAAGGCCAAAAATGAAAAGAAATTGTATGTAAACTGGCCAAGACCTAGAAAATAGAAAGGCTAGAATGTTGGGCTTAGCCCATCTAGATGACAAGAATTGATAAAAAAATAGAAAAGGCTAAATTAATGGGCTAAGCCCATATCAGCTACCAAAGTGGACCAGGCTGAATTTCTACTACGACGATCTCATTTCGTCACAATTTTGCCACGTAGGATTGGTCACGTAGGATCTGACCTGGCCTAGCTAGAGGCTCCATGACGATATTGGATCGTCATAACGGTTTTGACGATCCAATATCGTCATAAACGGTTATGACGATTCCGTAGAAAACGTCGTTGTGTGCAATTACTGACGCTCAGTTTTTGACGATATGTTTTTCGTCATAAGATCGTCATATATTATAGACCTTGACGATTCTATGATGAAAATGGAGGGTCATGTATCAGCAGATTTCTTGTAGTGGACTATACCTTATTTGACCATGAAATGGCACTTCTCCCAGTTTAGAACAAGATTGGTTTCCTTGCAACGCTGCAAAACCCATTTGAGATTATCCAAGCAACTAGTAAACGAAGTTCCATAGACAGATAAGTCATCCATAAATACTTCCATTATCAATTCTATAAAATATGCAAAAATAGCATTCATCCATCTTTGAAAAGTAGCTTGAGCATTACATAAACCTAAAGGCATGCGTCGGTAAGCATGTAAACCATAAGGACTAATGAAAGTTGTTTTAAGTTGGTCATCATGATGAACTGCTATTTGGGAAAAACCAGAGTATCCGTCCAAGTAGCAAGAATGAGTGTGGTTTGCTAACCACTCTAAAGTTTGGTCTATGAACGGTAACGGATAGTGATCTTTCCTAGTTTCTTTATTCAGTTTCCTGAAATCTATACACATCCTATGTCCAACAATAGTTCTAGTAGGTATCAATTCATTGTTTTCATCGGGAACAATAGTAAAACCGCCCTTCTTAGGAACACAATGAACATGACTTACCCATTCACTTTCTTTACAGGATAGATTATACCTGCATCTAGTAGGCGTACTATTTCTTTTCTTCCCACTTCCTTCATTTCGGGCTTCAGCCGTCTATTAAATTCTGCAACTGGTTTATCACCTTCCTCCATGAATATTCGATGGACGTCTATCATGGGACTAATGCCCTTCAAATCATCCATTGAGTACTCAAAGTCCTTGCGATGCTCATTAAGTACTTCCATGAGTTTTTATTTTTCATCCCCTGAAAGTTTAGCACTAATAATAATAGGGAATTTTTTTGTATTGTCCAAAAATCTATATTTAATATTATCTGGTAAAGTCTTAAATTCTAGGGGCGGTAATTCCTCATCTCTAGCTCTTCAAAAGCCTCATCAGTTGGAGGCCCTAAAATGGGGAGCGAATCGAATTCACTTTCTAATTATTCTAGGGAATTGTCCTCCATAATCATTTCTTCATAATTTGAGTCTTGATTTGCTTCTTCTACTATTAAAAAAGAAGAGAGCTACCATGTACTCAATAGTTTTTCCTTTCTCTTCTTCTTGTATTTGTAGAGGGCTGTCTTTAAATTTGGAAAAGTGGAATTTTTTTCTGCTTCCCCAAGCTTAAGAGACACAATCTCCTTTTTGAAATCAACTTTGGCACCTAAATCATTCAAAAAGTTTCTTCCAAATATGATTGGGTAAAGAGTGTCAACTGGCATATCAACAACTACAAAATCGATAGGAAAATTTTCATTGCCAATTGTGACAGTTGCATCTTCTACTACTCCCATTGGAACTCTAAGAGATTTATTAGCTAACATGATTGTCATATTAGTATTCTCTATTGTAGACGGTATTATCTCTTCTTTTATTTCTAAATAAAAATCATAAGTTATAACATTAACTGTGGTGCCAAGATCACATAAACCATAATGTGAGGTTTCTTTAAATATGCAGGGAATAATAGGCTTACCCACATCTTTTACCTTAATTTTACCTTCAACTAGTACGGAAGTCTCTTTATCAAGTTCAATTATGTTGCAATGTGCATACATATCCATAATTTTTTCCTTGGTTACCTCTTCATCTTTGGTTTCATCCAAATGTTCTTCAACTTCTGGCACACTTTCCTCTTGTTTCTTCTGCTGTACTGCTTTAACTTGTTCATATTCCAAAATATGTTTTTGCGTAGTGTTAGGGAAAGGTATCTCATACATTGGTTCTAGGGAGGCTAGTGTTGCTTTAACTTCTCTTTTCTTCTCAGGTTCGGGTGGCGGATCATACTTGACCCAACCCTCTTTGGGAGATTTGATATGTTCTATAAAATCTTTAACAACAAGCAACACAAGATCTGAATCCAAATAAAGTTGTTTAGATAATTCATTAACATTTCCCTTTTTATCATAGTAACGAATACAATCATAATCTATTTCTATGCCTCCTTCGCTTCCTTGACCAAAATTCCAAGAAACTCTATGATCACGAATTCTATTAAGTAAACCCCAAGCTTTAGTGATGGTAATATTCATAAAAGCTCCTCTCATGCAAGAGTCTAGTTCCAATTTTTAGGTTCAATTAACCTGCCATAAAAGATATGCAATAAATACCATTCAGGAAAAGCATGATGAGGACATTGATTAACTAAATCTTTAAATCTTATATAAGCTCTTACTAGTACTTCATTAGGACGGTTCCTCCAAGTCATTATAAGACGCCTGATTCCAAAAGATTTTGATAAAGGTTAATACTTAGCTAGAAACTCACAAGCTAAATTATCCCAGGTAGTAGTGGCTTCCAGGGGTAAAGATCTATATCATGAGAGAGTTGTGCTAGTCAAAGTCTGACTAAAGAGTTTTAGCCTTACCTCATTAGTAGTATATGATGGTGCGTGGAAGCTTCGTTGGAAGACCCCAAGAGGAAGGTGTGATTAGCACAACAACAAGTTTTCCCTCAGTAATAAACCAAGGTTATCGAACCAGTAGGAGGAAAGAAACGACTCAAAGGTGTTGCTAGCAACTTGGAAACCTACACAACACAAACTCAAGACTTTGCCCCAACAAACACTGAAGTTGCCAATCTCATCAGTTTGCTGAAAAAAATGGTTAACTTCATGGTGTGGAAGGTAATAGTGGTTTCCAGAAAGGTAAACAGTAACAGTGGAAGATGTATCAATGGTAAAGATTGGACTGGGGTCCATAGTTCACTAGAGGTGTTCTCCTTAAGATAAACAAACATGGCATGTTGGGTTATCAAATTACAGCAGGGCAATTCAAAGTACTGAGCAAGACATAACAATGCAATACTAGATATTCATGATCCTATGAGATTTGATTGGGCAATACAACAAGATACATAGACCGCCATCCAACTGCATCTATGACTAGTAATCCACCTTCAGGTTATCATGCGAACCCCCTATGGTATTAAGTTGCAAGCAACGAATAACTGCTTTAAGCAAAGTGTGTAAGGTAAACAATCCACTTGTTCCATGAACAAGAGACCGTTGTTTTCTCCCTAATGGAAATAGCACATCTACAACCTTAGATATTTCTGTCACTTCCCTTATATTAAATAGAGGCATGAACCCACTATCGAGCATAAATACCCCCTCTTGGAGTCACTAACATCTACTTGGGCAAGATATCTACTAGAAACGGAGAGCATGCAACATAAAAAACAACACAGACATGATAGAATCAATAATACAAAACCATTAATCAATCTGACATAGTAATCTCAATATCCATCGGATCCCCGCAAACACAACATGCATGATTACAAATAGATGATCTTGATCACGAATGGAGCTCACAAGATCTAAACATGGTAGCACAAAGGATGAGATACAACCATCTAGCTACTCACACTTCATACCGGAGGCTGGCATGATGAAGAAGAAGGCCTCCAGAGGGATGATCTCCCCTTCAACAGGGTGCCGGGAAGACCTTCAGATCCCCCCGATCTAGGGATGACGGTGGTGGCCGCTACAGACGGTTTCGTGGAATATTGATCAGGTCCTTAGGGTTTCTGTATCGGGGGGTCTTCATAGGCGAAGAGGCGAGGCAGGGGCAGACAGGGCGGCCACACCCCCAGGCGCGGTCTAGGCCCAGTCGCGCGGCCAAGGGGTGTGGCCCCTTGGTGGCTCTTCTCCATCTCGTACTCTGGCTTCGTGTTCCCCACGGTAAAATATTGACTTTGGCTTTTGTCCCGTCCAATTCCGAGAATATTGATTTTCTGCCTTTTCTGGAACCAAAAACAGAAGAAAACATGCAACTAGCATTGTTGCATCTTGTTAATAGGTTAGTACGTAAAAACATATAAAAACACTTCAAAGTGTAGACAAAGCAAAGCAAAGTAGATACTAAACAAGCATGGAACATAAAAAATTATAGATACGTTTCCGATGTATCAAGCATCCCGAAGCTTAACTCCTGCTCGTCCTCGAGTAGGTAAATGATAAAAAAGAATAATTTTTGAGGTGATATGCACCATCAAAATCAAGATCAAACCATTTGCAAGCAATGAAAGCTGGGATCAAAGAACTCTAAACATGAGCCTAAAAGAAGAAGTTATAACAATAAGACAAAGTAACTATGCATGCAACATGAAAGGTTACAAACAAAGATCATGAATAACATGCATTGAAAATGTTTGTTTGTTTCACATACAGAAAACACATCATAGTGGCATTCATCTTGTCCCTCATGGAGTAGCAAATAGATGCATAGGACACCTTCAAAGTTCATAAGAGTGACTAGATACAAATAGCGCAAGAACAAGCAGTATCAACAATATGCATCAATCAATAAGTTTTGGGACAATGCACATAGAACTAAGAATGGCAACTATGCTCTCTTAACTAGTGCCTAAGGATAGAAGGTGGAGACTCAATATAATGGTGGATGAAAGGCCCTTCATAAAGGTAAGAAGGGATTTCAAGTTTCATAAAGAGCTTCCAAAAATTATGGTACTTGTTAGCTTTCAGCCCTCATTTCCCCTATCATAAGCATCTTGAAGTGATTAAGGTTAAAGTGAACAAACTATGGAGTATATGCTTGACAAAGTATAAGTTGGCAATCTCATGTCCCTTGAATACGAGGGCCGCTCCTCATGCTAATGAACTTTAGTTACTTGCAAGTTCTTGTCATAGTAAGTACATGTGTATCATAAAGAACCGCCAACGGGGTACCCCTTGCACATGATACAGGAGCTATCCCATAATGGAAATGACAAGGCAAGAAGACAACGAGCATCTCAGAAATCTTCTTATTTACCATGGGAATATGGTGTTTTTTTCTCTCTTTCCTCTTATCAATATGTCTCTTTTATTATAAGAAGAAAGCTTCATAGATGTCATTATGGTGATGCTGCAAGTTTCCACCATGATTAGGCATGGATTAGGCTAGCGGCCCAGGCGTTTCTCTAACACACATACATAACTCCATGGACTTACAAGCTCCCCTTTCATTTCACACCGACGACATCCATAAACAAAAGAGGATGATATCAACTGTGTACAAAGTACAAGTGCAATGTTGAAAGCGTTCCCCGTGACAGCACGGTTCTACTAATTCCAACATATAAGTGCAAGCATATACAACATATATGACACAATGGTTCAAGTTTATTAGGGGCAAGAAAAATAAAGTGTGCCATCAAGTTCGTGAGAGCTTTAATCACTAAGTTTTCACATAACAAAAAGACTTTTTAATCGGAATATAGATGAAAACAAGAATATACTTGGAATGCTGTAACACACCATGCATAGGAATTTATGGTGGGCACTTTGGAATAACTTGGTTTCTTGGGAGTTGGATGCATGAGTACAACTTATTCATACAAGTGGAGGCTAGCAAAAGACTAGGAGCAACCAACTAAGGGACCAATAATGGCCATAATCATGTAGAGCGACAAAACATTACTAATCAAAGCATAAAATGGTACTACAAGTCAAGGACTAAATGATTATAGAGGCTATGGTGACTTGTTCATAGTCATAACATGGTGTGAGCATGTGCCAAGTCAACCCAAATAAAGCATCAAAGGAGAATACCATAATATTATGCCTTTGTATGCTAAGAGAACGCATGATTCCTTCAAGGCACATTAAGCAATCCCAATTGTTTGGAACAAGTCATTCTACAGCAATAATCACTAAGCATAAGGTCAAAACAACACCTATCATGACATGATAAAGTATAAGTCATAGTCAAAGCAAGCTCCTCTTGCACTATTGAAGCAAGAACTTTCTACTCCTCTCCAACACCAATCAACTTATTTGAAACAACACAGCGAGAACGGGGGTCCAAACTACTTTATTCAAGTAAACTAAGAAAACCAAACAAAAACTAAGATGCTCCAAGAACAACACAAATGTGCATGAAACAATAAAAACGAAGTGTCTAGAAAGACCTAAATTTTTATTGATGAAGGGGATGCCTTGGGCATCCCCAAGCTTTGAAGATTGTACCTCTTGAATATTTCTTGTGGTGATAAGGGGTGGCATCCCCAAGCTTGAGATTTTGTCCAATCTTCATCTCATTACATCGTTCTTTCTCTACACCTGAAAATTTTCCTTCATACAAAACTTCACACAATCTTCATTAGCAACATTAGTGTATTCAAAATATAATAAACCTTTGGGTTTAGCTTTAGAATAGTATAACTTTCACTAAAAGCACAATCTACTGTAGCAATTATCTCAAAAAGCTCAATTTCCCCAAAAGAATCCAAAAAGGAATCAATAAGAAGCAAATGCAAATAATGGCAGAAATCTGTCAAAATAGAACAGCAGGTAGAAACCGATTTTTTCGAAGATCTTCTGTTGCTCAAATCAAAAAGTGTTGAACTAACGAAAGTTAGCTAACATACTGGGGGATTTATTCAGAAAATATAATATCAATCCTACTTACAGATATGTTACCCGAATTTTTACGGTGGAGCACAAAAATCTGTTTCGGGACAGCAACTCCCCAAATCTTACTTTCCTCTCATTAGAGGTTATTCTTGGCACAACAAGCAAATAAAAAGGATAATGAGAGGTCATTACTGAAGTAATAACTTCCAAGACTCAAGAAAACTTTTGGGTTATCTCCCAATAAGTACTTTTCTTTAATGCCTTTAAGTTAGGCACAAGAGGCAAGAATCAAGTATTTTCACATGAAGAAGCATTAACACCAACTCTCTTGCTCCTACCTTTCTTACCTCTCTTCTTCTCTTTAGGGAATATATGATTGATTATTGGAGAATCAAAATGCATAATGCCTTTTCACACATCTATTATTGCTCCAAGGTGTTTTAGCAGAGATCTTCCAATTGTAATTTGTCCTTTTCCTACACATTCAATAACAAGATAATCAGTAGACACCACTTTCCCCGAGATTTTTGTAAACACACCTTCAGCTATTCCAATGGGTAATAAAGTTGCATTATTGGTAAGATATATTTTTTATCCTCCTTCAGAAATTCCCCAAAGATTCAAAGACTCATAGATATCTTTAGGCATAAGGAAAAAATCAGACATGATATCACAACGAGCATCAAAAGTTTCACTATTTGTAGCAACTTTTATTGTAGGAAACCATTTTGAAGGCTCAGAATTTATTGGAACATAATCATGGTACTCTCTAATCATGTTATAGGAATCTTTCAAAGCAACTGTACTGGTCTCAAGAGTGTTCAACCTAGCATAAATGTTTATAAAGGAAGAATCAGACTTGCTAGGAATATTAAATTATAATCAACTTCTTTATGGCATCCAAAGCTTCATCCTCAATACATCAAAAAATATCTTTCCAAGCTATAGCATCCAAAGCATATCTATAACAAATATCAAGACCACTGTAGAAACTATTAATAACCAAGCTAAGACTTAGTTTTCCTTTGTAAATCAGAGATTCTAGACCAAGCTTCTTTGAAACTCTCTTCAATTTCTTGCTTGAAAGTAAATATCCTTTCCATAGGTGACACAAGGATTGGACCAAAACCAGACATGGTAGCAACTAGAGCAGGAACTAATTTTTTGTGTTTTTGATAGGAGAAAGCAAACCAAACAAAACTAATTTTTTTAGAGTTTTTGATAAAAAGAGGCAAAGAAAACCAAGCAAAAGAAACAAAGAAAAACAAAAACAAAGTAAAGAGAAAGGTTGTGAAGGACTTCCCTTGTGAAGAAGTCCTTATCCTCCCCGACAATGGCGCCAGAAAGTCTTGATGGTGCGTGGAAGCTTCGTTGGGAGACCCCAAGAGGGAGGTGTGATGAGCACAGCAGCAAGTTTTCCTTAGTAATAAACCAAGGTTATCGAACAGGTAGGTGGAATGAAACGACTCAAAGGTGTTGCTAGCAACTTGGAAACCTGCACAACACAAACTCAAGACTTTTCCCCAACGAACAGTGAGGTTGTCAATCTCACCGGTTTGCTGAAAACAAAGGGTTAACTGTATGGTGTGGAAGGTAATAGTGGTTTGCAGAAAGGTAAACAGTAACAGTGGAAGATGTATCAATGGTAAAGATTGTACCGGGGTCCATAGTTCACTAGAGGTGTTCTCCTTAAGATAAACAAACATGGAATGCTGGGTAAACAAATTACAACAGGTCAATTGACAGGACTGAGCAAGGCATAACAATGCAATACTAGACATTCATGATCCTATGAGATTCGATTGGGCAATACAACAAGTTACATAGACCGCCATCCAACTGCATATATGACTAGTAATCCACCTTCAGGTTATCATCTGAACCCCCTATAGTATTAAGTTGCAAGCAATAGATAACTGGTTTAAGTACAGTCTGTAAGGTAAACAATCCACTTGTTCCATGAACAAGAGACCGTTGTTATCTCCCTAGTGTTAATAGCACATCTATAACCTTAAGATTTCTATCACTTCCCTTAGATTAAATAGAGGCATGAACCCACTATCGAGCATAAATACGCCCTCTTGGAGTCACTAGCATCTACTTGGCCAAGATAGCTACTAGAAACGGAGAGCATGCAAGATCACAAACAACACAAACATGATAGAATCAATAAGACAAAACCATTAATCAATCTGACATAGTAATCTCAATATCCATCGGATCCCTGCAAACACAACATGAATGATTACAAATAGATGATCTTGATCATGAACGGAGCTCACAAGATCTAAACATGGTAGCACAAAGGAGGAGATACAACCATCTAGCTACTACATGGACCCGTAGTCCAAGGTGTAACTACTCACACTTCATACCAGAGGCTGGCATGATGAAGAAGAAGGCCTCCGGAGGGATGATCTCCCCTCCGGCAGGGTGCCGGGAAGATCTTCAGACCGGCCCCCCAATCTAGGGATGACTGTGGCGGCGGCTACAGATGGTTTCGTGGAATATTTATTGGGTCCTTAGGGTTTCTGTATCGGGGGTATTTATAGGCGAAGAGGCGAGGCATGGGGGTAGCCAGGGCGTCTGCACCCCCCAGGCATAGCCAGGGCCCAGCCACGTGGCTAGGGGGTGTGTCCCCCTAGTGGCTCTTCTCCGTATCGTACTCTGGCTTCGTGTTCCCCACGGTAAAATATTGACTTTGGCTTTTGTCCCGTCCATTTCCGAGAATATTGATTTTCTGCCATTTTTGTAACCCAAAAACAGAAGAAAACAGGCAACTGGCACTGTGGAATCTTGTTAATAGGTTAGTCTAGAAAAACATATAAAAACACCTCAAAGTGTAGACAAAGCAAAGCAAAGTAGATACTAAACAAGCATAGAACATCAAAAATTATAGATACGTTTCCGACATCTCAGTATACCCTGGTAATTGGAAAGTGCCACATATATCCTTAAAGCATGAAATATGCTCATATGGATCAGGATTTTATTCATCTCCAGTAAATTGCTTCTTGTGTAAAATACCAAGTAGTAGAGGATTTATTTCAAACCCCCTTGTCTTCTCGTTGGAGTTGCCTCTTTTATTAATATCATAGGGCTTCCCAAAGTGGCTAAGTGGGTTAGCACTAGTCAAATTCTCAAACTTCATCATGTTGGTAGGACCCTGTAACTCAAAACAAAACTTAGCAAGACTAAAATAAATAAGCAAAAACTAAAAGACCTACAACTCTTAGCTCCTCGGCAACGGCGCCAGAAATTAGCTTGATGACTGCAAGTGCACGGATCATTTGTAGCTAGTTTTGAAATAAAGATATTGATCCCACAGGGAGCGGGAGTTCTGAAGTCTAATAACTCTTGAATTAAATTCTAAAATAGTAATGCTAAATAATGTTCTAAGTAACAAGATAAAATGCGAGTTTTGTGTAAATAGGTATTTTGGGTTTTTGTATAAGAGAACAATAAGTAAAGTAAAAAAACGACTACAGAAATTACGTATCTCGTATGTAAAAGAGATATGAAACTGCAATGGGAAAAAGTGTTCTCAAGGAGTAGCGAATACACCTCTAGCATTATAAAGGGTTTAAGGTAACGATTATTATCATGAACATTCTCAACTATGTATGTGTGGGAGGAACTCCATAATTGGACGAATAGGCAGCAATCACTGCTCACATTATCCTCATAACCATAGTAGATAAGTAATCGATATCAATCGAATTACTGCGCTATTAAGGGATTTTATCCCATAGGATGTATTCCGTGGCATGGACAATGTTCCGTGAGTTTCCTCGGTTCCCAAATTGATACATAATGGGTGCTAACAGCTTTATAGTCACTGTACATGCTAGCACACCTCCGTCTACCAACAAGTAGTTCCCTCCATCAAGTCCCCACAAGAGGCAAATATTGAGAGGTCGACTTCTCTCAACATCAAGATGAAGACAATCTAACACATGGTCACAATGATGAATATCATAATAAACTTTATCTTATTTCAATCTCATGCTAGGGTTTCTCCATCTCCCCAAGAACTAATGATCTACTCAGACATGGAGGCAATCAACATCATGGCAAAAACAATGGAATCTATCTTTGATGAATAGTACTTGTATAAATCCACAACGAGTATGGAAATTACAACAAGATCTAGACAAGATGTAGATGAGATGGATGGAGATGGTGGTGATCCAACGGTTGATGATGAGGATCGATGCCTTAGCCTCTTGGATCTGCGTAGGGTGAATATGGATCCCGGTGGATGAGTTCCCCCACCAGATCCCTTTCGAAGGTGAGGTTTCTGCGATTTCTGGTCATTATATATGTCGTCTCCCTGATCTGATTACACGGGGTGAAAATATTTGAAGAGGTGGTGGCGGCGGCAACTATACGGCGGGAACTATATGGCTAGAAAAATATTCCCGCCGTATAGTTGGTCGTTAAAGCCCCAGCTTCCTGCGATCGCCTCGATTTTTCTTCTAGTGTTGTTGATATTTCCCAAATTAGCGATTTACGCTGTTTTTGACTCCTTTTTTGCTCCAATACAACTTGTCCAAGAATTGTGTCCATCATATCCATCATCTGTCCTGATCCTGGTGAGAATAGATGTTGGGAATATGCCCTAGAGGCAATCATGTCTGATGATATTTCCCATTGTATTCATAAAGTTATTAAGTTGTCCTTGTATAAGCATATGATGTGTATCATTGAATATGTGATTCGGTTGTGGAACTATACATTTATGTTGTTTGTACTAAATATCCTTGGTCATCGAGGTTGTGCTGGACACACAACTTAGACCAATGTGAAAGTCGACTTGATGACTCGGTTCCACTTGTCATGGGCATGGAGATGCTATTCCGACTTACATAGATTCAGCTAAAGAGTTTAGCGAATCAGATTGACCCATATTGAGGTACAACGAACAAGTTGTCATTTGTATATCTCAATCAATGTAATCCTTAGACCTGAGGATATTGCATAGTCCGAGTTGTGGATCACCGACTTAGGTTCTGTCAAACATTGATCCGTAACTGGGCAATTATAAAGGCAGAGTTCGGGTCGACTAAGAATCAAGCTACGTGATGTGCATAACTAAGATGGGATTTTGCCTCTCCACTTGGAGAGATATTCTCTAGGCCCTCTCGGATAATATGATTTGGAAAGCATGGCCATGCACGACTCGGTTAAGTGTTAACCGAGGCGATCGACTAAGAGTTAGTCGGATGAATCACTTATCTCAGATTGAGAAGAGAGTCGGACTATTTAAGGGATGACAAATATTCTCCTATAGTCTGACAAGGTATATCGTGAGGAAAAAGTGACTCGGACGCAAGTCGCATTGGAAAGGCAAGTCTTCATGACTCATTGGTACTTCGGAGTCGGAAAGTTCTACGAGGAGCCGCCACCAACTGATCGATTGAGAGTCGGACTCCAATCGTGTCCAAGTAGCCATTAGCTTGTGGGGTCACACACTTAAGAGCAGGAGCAAATTAGGATTAGATCTGAATCGGAAATCTGGTTCGGTTGGATCCGAGCCGGATTTGGACTGAGTCAGTGAGTCAGACTCACATGGACTAATATTATATGGGCTTTAGTGAATGGGCCACGTGAGTGGATCCCACATTCACTCCCTATATATAGTGGAGCACAGTAACCCAGAAGGGTTAATCGTTGATCGGTTAGGTCATTCCATGTGTTGGAAACCCTAGCTCCATAGCAGTCCTGCTGTCGTAAAGGACCTAGCAATTCGTTGTTGGTGCTCCTCCTTATACGTGTGGATACCAGCAGAGGTGCTGTACGATCAACACCTGGATGATCATGATCGGATCGGATCATGAGGACTGCACTGCATCAACAGACGTGCTTCATCAGTAAACCTCAACTTCACGTCTAGTGGTAAATCTCGTGGCTTTCTACCTCAGCTAGATCTTGGGATCACCACGTTAGAGGGAAAAAGTTCTGTTTTATCTCTACATGGCCCAACAGTGCTATCAGAGCGATATCTTCTGGTTTTAGGCTCGAGATCTCACATATGTGATATGCGGTTGGCTGTAGATGAGATCTATATGCTGTTTTGGTGGTCGATCTATGAGATAGATCGGTTTTGTAAGGGGTTGATTGGATCAAATGTACTTAGGGAATGGTAGATCTGATTTCCGTGATCATGCTGCTGAGGTCGTGGAACGACATACCCCTACCGGTCGGCTGCCGCCATCGGGGTAGACTTTGACACGTAAATCCAGATGCAATGATCGAAGATCAAAGAGTTTGATCGAGTCGGAACAATGGTTGTAATCCATGTCGTAGCGCGTTAGACATCGTTGCGAGTTTCACAACACCGCTAGATATCATATCTATGCATAACTTGTTTCTACGGGAAGTTGTGAATGGTATGGTTCATGTGCATGTGATGTATGTGTGTAATCCATACGTGATCTGTGAATCAGCCGGCTGGAGCCTAGGTGCTTTCATATTATTGTATAACGACCTACGTGTCGGATTCTCCCTGTAATTTACTTTACTAAGTTAGTGTAGCTGTTTGGAGAACCCAGATGGCATGCAAGGCGATGTACATGTCGGTGACATGGAGTAAGATAGCAAGTGACAAGAGTTGGCACGAGTCGGATTACGGGCTTTGTGGATATGGAGATCGCCTTGGAGAGAGCCATATCATTTCACATTATAATTGCTTTATTTTGTGTTATTGTTATGTCTCTGTTTTACCTCTATTATATAGTCAGTAAAATTTAATCCCTCAAAGAAGGTCTAGTCGGTTTTTCCAGCCAGTGTTTGCACCATCACAAGTCAGACATTTTTGGTAGTGGGCTCATAAAATTGAGGTGCTGCCAATTCTTTTCGACTAGGTGGGTTCGAGTCAGACTCTTACAGCGGAAACACTCGGTAAGCTAACGGGTCTATGAAAATGGTTGTGGGGCTCGGGAAAAAGTTAGACGGGAGCCGGGGCATGTGATGCCACCCGTCCAACAGGAGTCGTATGAGATACGATTGACAAGGAGTTGTCTACCTAGATCACTTGGCGGCTAGCGGTGTTGATAAAGCTCACTAGCCGACTTGCTTATTTAGGATCCTGAATCACTAAGTAACCATCGGAGGGATGTTGGTGATACGTCGGAAACGTATCTATACTTTTTGATGCTCCATGCTTGTTTAGTATCTACTTTGCTTTGCTTTGTCTACACTTTGAGGTATTTTTATATCTTTTCTGTGACTAACCTATTAACAAGTTGCCACAGTGCCATTTGCCTATTATCTTCTCGGAATTGAAAGGGAGAAAAGCCAAAGTCAACATTTTACCGTGAGGGACACGAATCTAGAAGACGAGACGGAGAAGCGAACCAGGGCAGCCAGACCCCCTAGGCGCGGATGGGCCCTGCCTGCCTCCCAGCCTCGCCTCTTCGCCTATAAGAAGCCCCCGATGCAGAAACCCTAAGTACCCGATCAATATTCCATGAAACCTTCTGTAGCCGCCGCCACCATCGTCCCTAGATCGGGGGTGGATCTGAAGTTCTTCCCAGCACCCTGCCGGAGGGGAGATCATTCCAGAGGCCTTCTCTCCGATATGATGCGTGAGTAGTTCCACCTTGGACTATGGGTCCATGTAGTAGCTAGATGGTTGTATCTCCTCCTTTGTTCTTTCATGTATAGATCTTGTGAGATCCGTTCATGATCAAGATCTAATCTATTTGTAATCATGCATGTTGTGTTTGCGGGGATCCGATGGATATTGAGATTACTATGTCAGATTGATTAATGGTTTTGTCTTTATGATTCTATCATGTCTGTGTTTTTTTATCTTGCATGCTCTCCGTTGTTAGTAGCTATCTTGGCCAAGTAGTTGCTAGTGACTCCAAGAGGGGGTATTTATGCTCGATAGTGGGTTCATGCCTCTAGTTTCCAAGGGAAATGATAGCAATCTCTTCGTTTGTAGATGTGTTGTTGCTACTAAGGAGAAAACAACGGTCTCTTGTTCATGGAACAATTTGATTGTTTACCTTACACACTTTGCTTAAAGCAGTTGTCTGTTGCTTACAACTTAATACTGGAGAGGGTTCGGATGATAACCTAAAGGTGGACTTCTAGTCATAGATGCAGTTGGATGGCGGTCTATGTATATTGTTGTATTGCTCAATCGAATCTCATAGGATCTTTTTGTCTGGTATTGCATTGTTATGCCTTGCTCAGTTCATGTAAATTGCCCTGCTATAATTTGTTTACCCTTCATGCCATGTTGTTTATCTAAGGAGAGCACCTCTAGTGAAGTGTGGACCCCAGTCCAATATTTACCATTGATACATCTTCCATAGTTACTTGTTTACTTGCTGCAAACCATTACCTTCCACACCATACGTTTAATCCGTTGTTACAGCAAACCGGTGAGCTTGACAACCTCACTGATTCGTTGGGGCAAAGTCTTGAGTTTGTGTTGTGTAGGTCTCCGCATTGCTTGCAACACCTATGTGACATTTCCTTCCTCCAACTGGTTCGATAACCTCGGTTTCTTACTGAGGGAAAACTTGCTGATGTGCTGCCTCACACCTTTCTCTTGGGGTTCCCAACAGGCTTCACATTAGCCATCAAGCTCTTTCTGGCGCTATTGCCGGGGAGGCTAAGGACTTCTTCACTAGGTGGGTCCTTCATTTCCTTTCTCTTTACTTTGTTTTTAGTTTGCTTTGTTTCTTTTGCTTGATTTTGTTTGCCTATTTTCAAAAAACCAAAAAAATAGTTTAGTTTGGTTTTCTTTTTCTTATGAAAAACACAAAAAAATTAGTTCTTACTCTAGTTTCCACCTTGCTCTAGCTCACCATGTTGTTCCCCAAGTTTGCCCTGAAAGATATTGCAATAGGTAGTGGCTCCATAATTGGGAAAGATAATATTGAAGAATTCTTTAATCATGTTAGCAAGCATGAGGATATTGAGGATAGATCTATAGCAGAACTTGCTCCTAATTATGAGATTGCTGCAGCTTCTTTAGTTCATATGTTGGAGGCTAGGTTTGTTAGCCTTAACCCCTTCATACAATTCTTGTTCCTAAAACTAAAAGAAGAAAATAATGCTAAAAAGAGAGAATGTTGGGGATATGCTATATGGGTATCCTCATAGCGTGTCCTCTATCCGGATAACCCAGGTGGCCCACAGTTGGTAGCATGGCCTATGGATTGCTGGGTGGCCCAGTTAGATGGATCCAGAAGGGAGGCCCATGCTGGATAAAGGAAGGCTACGAAGGAGTCACCGACGTACCCGGAGCCTTGGAGTGCAAGACACGCTAGACTAGTAATAGGCAATGTAGGACTCTGTAACTTGTCCGGCTAGGACTTTTCCGTGTAACCCTAGGACCTGGCGACTATATGTCGGGCCTATGGGATCCTTTAGGGCACCAATTAACTCATACCTCGCACAACGAATCGATCCATGTAACTCGCGTATTGCCATTATAGTGATTTATAGCAGGAGTAGGATTCCGCCACCGTCGTGGGATCTGAACCTGGGTAAGCTGTGTTACCTCATACCCTTGAACCGTCCGCCTTCCCCCACATCTCTATACACACACTGTGAGGACCCCTCCATGGCGTACTCGTTGGCAATACCACGACAGTTGGCACCCACCGTGGGGAAAGAGGCGCTTCAGGCTCTTCAGCGGGCGATGGCCAAGATCTTCGCGGGAATCGGCGAAACCGTAGCCATCGGTCGCGTTCTCTTCTCTGACAATGTTCCGATCGTCCCTCCCGACGAGTTCTGGATCCCGGCGAAGATGAACCGTACGCGGTGTTCGATCGTTCCTATCGGAGACATCCACCTCTTCATTGGCGAAACCGACTCGGGCACTAGTTCCCTGGGAGTCAGAGGAGCATCAAGACCCGCACGGACCTCCTACGGGTAGGATACGTTCGCGGAAGGATCAATGTCGGATCTCTCCTCTAAGTTTGCCGGCAAAGATCGGAAAAATTCAAGGTCCACCCAAACCACCCCTATGCAGGATATAATGGTGGAAGATCACTGCAAGTCCGCCGGCTTCGTCCGTGCGTCTGGACAACAGAGATCCAAGTTCGTTGGCGTGGTTACCATCTTCGATCTGGCGCATTGTGTTCAGAGAGAGGGCGAAAACCCCCGCGATTACTTAGCCAGGTGGCTCCGTATACGAGCCGATCTGCCGCACTACCCCAATGATTATGCTACGTATCACTTTGTGGAAGGACTAGACTAGGGAACGCTTCTCCGGCATTCTCTAAGGCGGCAACAAGCTTCAGGACGTCTCACCTTCGAAATCATGGTGAACACCGTCAACAGCTACGCGGAGGCCGAGGGGATAGCTCAGGCGGATCTTGCGCTCATTGGCGGAGCGCCGCCGCCTCAGCAACCGCCACCACCGCCTTCGACCGCCATTGCCGCAGTTGCGCCACCACCTCCAGTCATCGTCGCTGCTATTGCACCTCCATCCCCTGTCATCGAGGAAGCCCTGGCACCCTCCGACTCTGTGATTGACGCGCTATACGCCGACTTCAGTGCAGATTCAGAGGAGATAGATTTCACTCCAGAGGAGCTAGACTCTACCATGCAGGAGATGGAGGAGGAGTACACGCGCGACGAGCAGGCCAATAATGCCATCACGTCTCGAGAGGTGTTCGTCACCATTGGGACGGCGATGGATGAAGATCAACCCGTATGAGCTCCGCCTACAGCTCTGGACAAAGGGAAGGGACCACCTGTTGCTATCGACAATGATCGCGCAAAGGTCATGCCCCCTCCGCCTAACCTAGTGCAACAGCCGCAGGAACTCGGCACTGGCCCGAGCAACAACAACACTGCAAACTTGCCGCATCCAGCATCTACTTCTGATGCTGCCCAAGTTACTCCAGCTGATAGAGTGATGTACGACAATCTCCTCGTCGAGCCACTGACCATAGCACATATCCGGAATAGGACCCAGCTTGATGAGAAGCGCCTGCAGCTGCTAGAGGAAGCACATGCCATTGTGGAGCAACACGCAAAGCTAGATCGAGATCTCGTGAACACGCAGAAATCCATAGAGAAAGCTAGAGCAATGGAGGCCGAGTACAAGACTCTGCTGCAGCAGTAGAAGGCCAAGAAAGCTCCAGCTCACGTCATCAACAATCCTGGTGTGCGGCGAAACCTAGGATGGGCTCCCCCGAGGCTGGCACAAGCTAAGCCATACATTGACAGTTAAGGCAGGTAGGTGATGCCCACTCCTCTCCTCAACCTCACCGCCGCCAAGACCCTTCTCGAGCAGGATAGATCGCCTGGGGCGGTGGACCAGGTCTATGACCTAGTGGCCAAGGCAGTAAAACAGTAGGAAAATGCCACCTCTCAGAGGCTTGAGTCTGACCCAGCGTTTTGCTAGTCTAGCCAGCATAAGCCGCCAAGGGACAGATCTCCTCTTGATGTCGGGTCTCAGACGGGTCCATCAGAACGAAGACAGAGGGATGCGTGCAATAGGAAGGATGCTATCCCCATATCCTCCAACCACGGAGGTAAGGACCAACCTCGTCGCCCATCGCCACCGCCCCGCTCACCCCGACATCACGAAGACACCAAGGCTCACCGTCGTACGGATATGCCCCCGCCAAGGCAGAGCGGCATCATCATCCGTGATAACGTAGAGCAGACCCGTCATGACGGAGAGCGCAACCAGGGACACAAGAGTAGGTCGCACCATGACCCTCCGCGTCCGACAAGCAACTGCGACAAGCGTGAGGCATCGCAGGAGGGTAACATCAAGAAGGCTAACACACCGCCACCTCCGACTTCCTCGCCACCCAGCAGCCACCATGGAGGAGGGGCCCGCGTCATTCACGCAGCCCATCCCCTATGGACAAGAAGAAAAGAAGCCCGGAGCCATACGACGCACATTCGCGGATAGACAAGATCCACGAGGCCTGGGAAGGACCATACCTAAACATAAACCGTCTGACATGCCTAAAAGGCATACAACAGCTAACAGGTTGCATTGCAGCAGTTAGTCGGTTTGTGAGCCGACTTGGAGAGAAGGCTTTGTCGCTGTACAAATTCATGTGGACGGACGAAGCAGATGCAGCATTGAAGCAGCTCAAGGAGATTCTTTCCTCAACGCCTATCCTTGCAGCACCCGAGCCTAGAGATCCCATGTTAATTTACATGCCGGCCACCAACTGGGTAATCAGCATCGTTGTCGTGGTGGAGCGGAAGGAACCAGGCTATGAGCACGGAGTTCAACGACCAGTTTACTATGTGTGCGAGGTCTTGATGGAGTCCAAGCAGCGTTACCCGCACTACCAAAAGATAGCTTATGGAGTATTCCTTGCTTCTCGGAAGCTGAGGCACTATTTCCAGGAGAACCCCATCACAGTGGTGAGCAAAACTCCACGGTCCGACATTATCAACAACAGCAATGCTACAGGAAGGGTCGTGAAGTGGGGCATTGAACTTGCCGCCTTTGAGATCACCTATAAGAGACGCGATGCTATCAAGTCAAAAGACTTGGAAGATTATATCGCAGATTGGACAGAGATGCCAGATGCTACCCCATTGCCGGATCCAGAATACTAGGTGATGTACTTTGACGGATCAAAGCTACTCAACGGATCGGGGGCTGGTGTATTGCTACAGTCACCAATTGGAGACAAGCTACACTACGTTCTGCAAATCCACTTCGAGGCTACGAACAACATGACGGAGTATGAAGCACTCATTCACGGATTACGCATAACCAAGGATATTGGCATCAAGCGCATAGTTTGCTGTGGAGATTCCGACTTGGTTGCCCAGCAGGTGGCTGGCACCTGGAAGGCGCGGAACCCTATGATGGCGGCATATCGAGACGAAGTGGACGAGATAGCCAAGAGCTTCTTGGGCTACGAGGTGAAGTATGTACCTAGGGAGCAAAACGAGGTGGCTGATCTGTTGTCTAAGCCTGGATCAGGGCGCAAATGAATTCCGCCTGGAGTTTTCCTGGAGCAGCTACAGACACCATCCGTGAAGGGAGCAGACATCGATAACCCGGATAGAGTAGACTCTTTCGTCCACATGGTGGCAAAGGTCCCTCTGGCTTGGACAAAACCGTTCATGGAGTATCTCGAACACGGAACTTTGCCCATGGCGAAGTCGAAAGACGGCAAATAGTACGTCGAGCAAAGGGCTATACCATAATCAATGGACAGCTCTAAAAAAGAAGCACTACTGGTGTATACCTTAAGTGTGTTTCCCAGCAAGAAGGTATTGAAATCATACGAAAAATTCATCTCGGAGATTGCGGGCATGACGCCGCTCCTCGATCTTTGGTTGCGAAAGACTTCTGGCAAGGATTCTACTGGCTGGCCGCGAAGGTGGACGTCGACAAGATGGTTGATACATGCATGGGGTGCTAGTATTATGCCCGACAACCACATGTTCCTGCTGAAGAGTTGCGGACAATACCAATAACTTGGTCATTTGCAGTCTGGGGGCTAGACATGGTTGGTCCGTTGCAGACGACACCATGTGGGTTTATGCATCTGCTAGTAGTAGTTGATAAATTCACCAAATGGATAGAAGCTAAGACCATTAGAAAGCTCGATGGGGCAACTGCCCTTAGGTTTGTCCGGGATCTAGTGGTGAGATTTGGTCTCCCACATAGCATTATCACCGACAACGGTAGCAACTTGTCACTCGGAGAAGTGGAAGCTTATTGTTGGGAGAAGGGCATCCGACTTGACCTTGCATCTGTGGCACACCCACAGTCCAATGGTCAGGTTGAGAGAGCCAATGGATTAATTTTGTACGGAATAAAGCCACGTCTCGAGGCACCGCTACATAGAGCAGCTGGAGCCTGGACGGAAGAATTGCCATCTGTGTTGTGGAGTTTACGAACTACACCCAACAGATCCACCGGCTACACCCCTTACTTCATGGTATATGGAGCAGAAGCCATCCCGCCTTCCGACATCCTTCACGATGCACCAAGAGTTGCCACCTACGACAAAGATGACGCTGAAGAATCCAGATGCCTAGATGTGGACCTTCTCGAGGAGGAGCGCGTTTTGGCATGCCAAAGATCCGCCATCTACTAGCAGAAGCTACGCAGCTACCATAGTCACCGCGTCCGGCATCGCTCGTTTAAAGAGGGGGGTCTGGTGCTTCGACTTAAGTTGAAGAAGTCACACAAATTATCCCCACCATGGGAAGGACCGTTCATCATAAGCAAGGCGCTAGTCAATGGGTCTTACTACCTCGTTGACAATTGTGAACTGAAGGACAGACCCAACAAGGATCATAAGCATAAGCGACGTGATCCGGATGATGACTACCCGGAGCTTGATCGACCATGGAACATAGCACAGCTACGTCCTTTCTACACTTAGCATTTTTTTATCTATTGTGTATCTCTTATATGATCAATGAAATAAAGCTCTCTGGTTCACTCATATTTCTGAGTCTTTTACCTCCTTTAGTGTTCATTTTTGGATCGTATAAAACCTTTATGCACAAGTTTTGCAATTGCACTTTTGAAAATTCCGCCTACGGGAGTTAGCTTAAGTTTTCTGGTCTACACGTTCTTTGTCATTTTTATGTGGATTCTGGAGTAGTGACTTTTGGCACTTATTGTCAGCGATTTTGTGCTTAGTTTATTGACGGTGCCATTGGGCATCATCACCTGAGCGCATGGTTCCGACAACGAGTCTTCCGACTCATGAAAAGTCAAGCATAAAAACCAAAGTAATGGATAAGCCAGCACTTTCTTAAAAAATGTATACATGCTGGAACCAGCTCTTGAGTAGCAGGAAATAACAACCATTGTTTTCCGCCTTAAGTTACACACATAGTTTTTCCGCATACACAGTATAGAGGAAACAAATATTACAAATTATTTTTCATTCCTCTGGCGCAGGCGACTTGGAAGCAGCATCGTCGGCAATAGGAGAGTCACCTTCCTCGAAGTCGGCAGTATTAAGGGACTCGGAGGAGCTTTGGTTGCCGCCATCGATGGTTTTCATGGGCACACAGACATTAATGTCGACCAACTCGGTGAATCTGGTGTCATAACCCGCGAGTGACGCCAAGATAAATTCGTGGTTTATCTTTTGGCCTTCGTCATCTATGTCGGGGATACCAGAGGTCACTGTGTCGATGTCCGCATTTTCTTAATGTTCCTTGACCATGGACAGCTCCATCCTTGCATCGGCTCATGCACATGAAGCTTTCCAGCTTGCGATATGCCTTGATGTTAATTTGGAGGTGTTTGGCTATCTCCTTGGCCTGCTTGATGGCGATGTTGATAAAGTTGCCGGCAAGGAGCATGCATTCTTTTGGCAGAGGAGGCGACCGGGTTAAACCCATAGGAGCTGCGAATTTCCGACAAAGGAGCACATGAGTTCAACAATTCAGAGTATTCAGCTTACAGAAATCTAAGACGGAGAATCACTTCCTGAAGATGCTTATCTCAGCTTGCTGGATAATCTCCACCATGGAGTCCCGTTCTTGTCGGAGGATCTTGTACGCTTCATGATGGCGTTGATTTTGCTCATCAGCAGCTTTCTTCTGATCTTTTAAGATCGTGATTTCCTCCTTCAAGCGGTTCATCTCCTCAATGGCAGAGTCTTGCAGGGCTTTCATTGAGTCTTCGTGCATCTTCATCATGTCCTTCCTCTCATGTTTAAGCATCTTGTTTTCGTTATCCAGCTGCTGAATATGCTTGGATTTCTCAACAATGTCCTTAGTCTTGGAAATGGTTTGTGCAAGTCGGAGAAATAATAGTACATAGTGAGTACTCGGAGAATGGTGGCACAAGACCAAGTCGGAATACGATAATGAAAGGAAAAACAGACACTTGCTCTTGATGATCTGTTCCTTCAAGAAGGCAGTTTTACCCTTTTCAGCTTCCAAGTCCGCGCGCATCTTTTGGTACTTGTCGTTGGCGACACCTCACCGAGCATTCTCATTCTATGGAAAGAAGAAAATTTAAACGTTGTTTGATCTACTTGGAGCATCTAGCCGGAAAATTTCCACCTAGAAGCTCGGGGGCTACATCGAGAGTTTTTAACTTAACAATATGCTTGGTATTTCTTTAAGCATCCAGTCGGAACTAATTCAGTTTTCAACTAGAAGCTTGGGGGCTATAGTATAAAGTTTTTTAACTCAGTCATATGCTTAGCTTCTCTTTAAACATCTAGTCGGAACTAATTCAGTTACAACTAGAGGCTTGGGAGCTACAGTATTGAAGTTTATAAACACTGCGTATGCTACTCTGAAAGCATCTAGTTGGAATGTTTCATTCAAACTATATGCTTGGGGGATACAGTGAGGAGTTTTCTAGCTTAGTCACTCTTAGAGCATTTAGATGCAAAGACCTATGGTTTTCCGTCTAAATCCTAGGGGGCTACTGTGGGATACTCATATGAAAAGCAAAAGGCAAATAAAACTTACAA
Source organism: Avena longiglumis (assembly GCA_030063025.1). Classification (NCBI taxonomy): domain Eukaryota; kingdom Viridiplantae; phylum Streptophyta; class Magnoliopsida; order Poales; family Poaceae; genus Avena; species Avena longiglumis. Next base: position 139,046,109 of record CP125978.1, on the reverse strand, counting down.
GTGCGATGATCTTGAGGTTTGTAGAACTCTCAGCAAGCAACTTGCCAAAGGACAAACTATTTCCTTGCAAGATTTCTGCTTGCCGGAGAAGCTCCTCAAGGCCACACATTGGAGATGTCGGCGCCGCACCTGGAACCAGAGCAGTGCTACCCGGCGTAAGCACCAGATAGACTATCTTCGGGAACTCTATGGTATTCTTGGGTGCGGAGGCGCTGCCTTCGGTAGATATACCACCTTCCACCACCTCCTTAGCACTACTGATGGCATCCTTAGACGGAGCTTCAGCCATTTGGTGTGCGGCACTCTCCTGCGTCGCATGTTCGCCGACAACAGCAAGCTCTGTGGAGGCACCTGAGTCCACGTCCATGGCGGAAGGGACAGATACTTCTTTGGCTTGAGAGCTTGTCGGAGCGGATGCAGGTTTGACGATGGGAGTGATAGGGGCGATGGCGGGAGATGCGTGGGGATAAACGTCACGATGCAACATATCCTTAATGTTTTTAGAAGCCCCCAAAGTCTTGGAGGTCTTCTTCAAACTGGTTGTGGCTTTCTTACTGAAATGTACAAAAAGTATAAGTACAGAAATAAGACAAACAATGGACAATGTTGGAGACAATGTTGGAGAGAAATAAGACAAGAGGGGGTGCTTTGGCAAAGGCGATCCTGTAACCTTTCTTTTCTCCGCCTCCAGGGCGGCGGTAGTCTTCTTGGAGGCTCCACCCTCCGTCTTCTTCTTCTTTCCTCCGTCGGCAGCATCAGAGGTGGAGCTCTTCCTCTTTCGCGCCAACGGGGCATCATCGTCGGACACGATAGTGACTTCCTTCATCTTTTGATCATAGATTTGAGGAGCCATTCTATCCTCATCTATGTCGCTGAGCTGTTAAGTGAAGAACCACCATGTTAGATGAGATGGTAATGGCTAGACGGAAGAGCTGGAGTATATGTCATACACGGAAAATAAACATGTACCTTTTGGCACTTGCTCTCTACGAACATGTCATAGGTGATAGTGAAGCCACGCTTCCTATCCTTCACCTTGATGATGTCCTTGAGGCGGAGCTTGACGGAGTCGCTCGAGAAGTTGTCCTCAGAGATGCGTAGGCTATCCTTCCTCTCGTTGGTATACTCATGCATAAACTTCAAGCGGTGCTGCAGAGGCTGGATCCGCCTGATGAACCAGCACATGGCTAGGTCCAATCTGGTCAGACCCGTATTAACGAACCACTCTATCCGCCTTATAGCGCGGGAAGCGTCGATGTCGGAGGGAAGGGAGGCTTGGGATGTCCATGTCGAGTCTTTGGCAGCGGCTCCATCGACGAAGTCTGGGTACGTTACTTCTCGGCCGGCCAGAGGGATATCTGGGCCGTAGAAGTACGTCCACTACTAGTTTTTACAAGACTCGTGGCCGACGATGTCGGGGAAGCGCCGGCCAGGCTGGATCTTAAAACTAATGGTGCCACAATTCCTGAGCTCGTCCTTGCCGGCTCCGCCTTCGCGCTTGACGGTGAAAAAATAGATGAAGAGATCTATCCTAGGCCTAATCCCTAAATAACCCTCGCAAAGCGCCGCATAGTTGCTAAGCGCTAAGATGCTATTGGGGGAGATGTTCTGAGGCTGTACTCGGTAATGCTTGAGGATAGCAAGGAAAAAGTTGCAGATGGGCAGGGAGACGCTGCGTACTAGTTGTGCTTTGAGGTACACCTTTTCTCCGGCTTGGGGAGCAGATGTGACCTCGCCGGCCAGCACCGCCCGCCAGGCGAGCCCGTCCGTCGCAGGGAGGTAGCCCTCGACGATCAATTCTTTGATATCGCGGTCTGTAATATCCGAACCGCGCCAGTCGCCCTTGTGGGAGTCGTACTCCTCCTCGAGCAGCTCTATCGCCGCTGAGTTATGGTCACCGCCGGTGGCTTCGACCATCGCGGATTTGGGAACAACCAGACCCTCTGGGGGCATGATGACGGAGCTCGCCGGCTTCGCCGCGGCATCGCCTGACGCCGCCATGGAGGGGGAGTAGCTGCTGCTGGCCATTGGTAGTTATTGGCGGTGACTGGGAGAGATTAAGGAGCTAGGGTTTTTTGCACAGGTGCGCGAAGAGCTCGAGGAGGCGCTCGCTGGAGGAAGAAGATGATGCAGAGGAGAATGAGGTGAAAAGGAAAATGTCCACCGCAGTTACTATTTATGATCTCCGGCATCAAGATTCATGCGAAATGATCGAACGGTTGACGCGTGGACGACGTGTACGGGCGCATGCGTGGAAATTTTGCCACGTTGCCAACCGTCGCCGCCAACGGTTCGTATCACTCGCGCGGGAAAATCGGGCATGATTACGTTCTATGCATGTGTGAGTTACGAGGCGTTGCTAACCTATGTCTACGTCACCCTAGCTGTCACTGGCAGATGAACCATCACATCAGAATATTACGGCATGGCCGGATCCAATCCGGCCACGGAAGAGTATGATAGAAGATTTAGCAATTCTCCGACTTACAAGTTGAAGACGGAGAAAACCTTGCAGGGTTCTTTGGGAGGACTACAAGATGTTGCCTGACGATTTGCCGACATCCATCTAGACGGAGCATTCAACCTGAAGAGGCAAGACGGCGCAAGATCTCGGAGTTCTCCGGGGGCTACTGTTGGGGATATGCTATATGGGTATCCTCATAGCATGTCCTCTATCAGGATAACCCATGTGGCCCACAGTTGGTAGCATGGCCTATGCCCTGCTGGGCGGCCCAGTTAGATGGATCCAGAAGGGAGGCCCATGCTGGATAAAGGAAGGCTACGAAGGAGTCACCGACGTACCCGGAGCCTTGGAGTGCAAGACACGCTAGACTAGTAATAGGCAGTGTAGGACTCCATAACCTGTCCGGCTAGGACTTTTCCCTGTAACCCTAGGACCTGGCGACTATATAAGTCGGGCCTATGGGAGCCTTTAGGGCACCAATTAACTCATACCTCGCACAGCGAATCGATCCTTGTAACTCGGCGTATTGCCATTATAGTGATTTATAGCAGGAGTAGGATTCTGCCACCATCGTGGGATCTGAACCTGGGTAAGTTGTGTTACCTCGTACCCGTCAACCATCCGCCTTCCCTCACGTCTCTAAACACGCACTGTGAGGGCCCTTCCATGGCGTACTCGTCGGCAATACCACGACAGAGAATTCATCCTTGAAACTATATTAAAAGAATTCCATGATGTTGCTAGGGAAGCCAAAAAGGTCTTTGAGCGTTTCAATATGATAGGCTCAAGTGTAGATGTTGTGGGTATTTATGATAAAACTAAGCCTAGAGAAGAATTTAAGATACGCATACCCTTTAAGCTTGTTGGAATGCATGAAGCCTTTGAAAATAATTTTGATTGGATTGCTCCTGAAAATCTTTTTGATGAAAGTAGTAAACCAAGAGAGATGAGAAGGGATGCTCCAAAACCCATTAGGATGAGATACCTTTCATAGTTGAAGACTTTGCAAGTATTGATGTTAATGCTTCCTCATTTGAAAATACTTGATTCTTCTTGCTTCTTGTGCCTAACTTAAAGGCGTTAAAGAAAAGTACTTGTTGGGAGATAACCCAAGAGTTTCCTTAAGTCTTGGAAGTTATTACTTTAGTAACAACATCTCTTTATCCTTTTTGTTTTCTTTTTGTGCCAAGAATGAATTCTAATGAGAGGGAAGTAAGATTTGGGGAGTTGTTGTCCCGAAACAGATTTCTGTCCTCCATCAAAAATAATCGCGAGGAGTCTCTGTAACTCGGATTGAGCTGAAAATTTACGAATAAATATCCCAGTATGTTATCTTACTTTCTTTAGTTCAACACTTTTTGATTTGAGCAACATAAGTCGTTCGAAAAAATAGGTTTTTACATGCTGGTCTGTTTTGACAGATTTCTGCCATTATTTGTATTTGCTTCTTATTGAATCCTTTTTGAGTTCTCTTTAGGTGAATTGAGCTTTTTGAAGGAGTTGCTGCAGTATCTTGTGTTTTTAGAGAAAAGTCTTGTTGTTCCAAAGCTTTGCCAGAGGTCTAATATCTTTTGAATACACTAATGTTGCTAATGAAGATTGTGTGAGGTTTTGTATGAAGGAAAAATTTCAGGTGTAGAGAGAGAATGATGTAATGAGATGAAGAATGGACAAAATCTCAAGCTTGGGGATGCCACCCCGGTGTCACCCCAAGAAATATCCAAGAGGTACAAGTGTCAAAGCTTGGGGATGCCCAAGGCATCCCCTTCTTCATCAATAAAAAGCTCAGGTCTTTCTAGACACTTTGTTTTTATTGTTTCATGCACTGTTGTGTTGTTCTTATCTTAAGTTTCGTTTACTTTGCTTAGGTTGTTTAGTTTTCTTGAATAAAGTAGTTTGGAACCCCGTTCTCGTTTTGTTGTTTTGCAAATAAGTTGCTTGGTATTGGAAAGGAGTAGTAAGTTCTTGCTTGAAGGTGCAAGAGGAGCTTGCATTGACTGTGACTTAGACTTTAGCATGACATGCTAGGTGTTGTTTTGACCTTATGCTTAGTGATTATTGTTGTAGCATGTCTTTTTTCAAACAATTGGGATTGCTTAGTGTGCCTTGAATAAATTATGCGTTGTTTTAGCATGCAAAAGCATAGTATTGTGGTTTTCTCCTTTGATGCTTCGTTTGGGTTGACTTGGCACATGCTCACACCATGTTATGACTATGACAAGTCACCATAGCCTCTATGATCATTTAGTCCTTGACTTGTAGTACCACTCTAAGCTTTGATTAGTAATGCTTTGTTGCACTGCATGATTATGGCCATTATGCTCTCTTAGTTGGTTGCTTCCAGTCTTTTGCTAGCCTCCACTTGTATGATTAAGCTCTACTCATGCTTCCAACTCCCAAGAAACCCAATTTTTTCAAAGTGTCCAATATAAACTCATATGAATGGTGTGTTACACCATTCCAAGTATATTCTTGTTTTCAGCTATCTTCCAATTAAAAACTATTTTGTTATGTGAAAACTTAGTGATTAAAGCCCTCACAAACTTGATGGAACACTTTATATTCTTTGCCCCTAATAAACTTGAACCATTGTGTCATTTATGTTGTATATGCTTGCACTTATATGTTGGAATTAGAAGAACCATGCTGTCACGGGGAATGTTTTCAACATTTCACTTGTACTTTGTACTCAGTTGATATCATGCTCTTTTGTCTATGAAATAAAGATGGAACTTGTAAGTCCACGGAGTTTGTATTTTGTGTTAGAGAAACGTCTGGGCCGCTAGCCTAAGCCATGCCTAATCATGGTGGAAACTTGCAGCATCACCATAGTGAGCTATCTATGAAGTATCCTCAATAAAAAGCTATGCACATGGTAAATAATAAGATCGTTGAGATGCTCATTGTCTGCTTGCCTTGTCATTTTGGTTATGGGATAGCTCATGTACCATGTTCAAGGGGTACCCCGTTGGCGGTTCTCTATGATATGCATGTACTAACAATGACAAGAACTTACAGGTGACTGAAGTTGAGTAGCATGAGGTGTGGCCCTCGTATTCAAGGGACTTGAGATTGCGAACTTATACTTCGTCAAGCATATACTCCATCTTTGTTCACTTTAACCTTAATCACTTCAAGATTCTTATGATAGGGGCAATGAGGGCTGAAGGCTAACAAGTACCATAATTTTTGGAAGCTCTTTTTGAAACTTGAAATCCCTGCTTCCCTTTGTGAAGGGCCTTTCTTCCACCATTATTGATTCCCCACCTTCTACCTTTAGGCACCATTAAGAGAGCATAGTTGTCATTTTGTGTGTACTATCCCAAAGCTTAATGATTGATGCATATTGTGATATTACATGTTCTTGTGCTACCTGTTTCTAGTCACCCTTGTGAACTTTGAAAGTGGCCTATGCATCTATTTTCTACTCTATAAGGGACAAGATGATTGCCACTATGCCATGTTTTCTGTATGTGAAACAAACAAACGTTTTTCAATGCATGTTATTCATTAACTTTGTTTGTAGCCTGTCATGTTGCATCCATATTTACTTTGTCCTATTGTTAGAACTCCATCTTTCATGCACATGTTTAGAGTTCTTTGATCCCAGCTTTCAGTGCTTGCAAATGGTTTGATCTTGGTTTTGATGGTGCATGTCACCTCAAAAATTATTCTTTTATCACTTACCTACTCGAGGACGAGCAGGAGTTAAGCTTGGGGATGCTTGATACGTCAGAAACATATCTATAATTTTTGATGTTTCATGCTTGTTTAGTATCTAATTTGCTTTGCTTTGTCTACACTTTGAGGTATTTTTATATCTTTTCTGGAACTAACCTATTAACAAGATGCCACAGTGCCATTTGACTGTTTTCTTCTGTTTTTGGTTCCAGAAAAGGCAGAAAATCAATATTCTTGGAATTGGACGGGACAAAAGCCAAAGTCAATATTTTACCGTGAGGGACACGAATCCAGAAGACGAGACGGAGAAGCGAACCAGGGCGCCCTGCCTCGCTCCTGGGTAGGGTGTGGGGCCCCTGGACACCTACCGGCCTCGCCTCTTCGCCTATAAGAAGCCCCCAATGCAGAAACCCTAAGTACCCGATCAATATTCCACAAAACCTTCTATAGCCTCCTCCACCGTCGTCCCTAGATCGGGGGGATCTGAAGTTCTTCCCGACACCCTGCCGGAGGGGAGATCATCCCAGAGGCCTTCTCTTCATCATGATGCGTGAGTAGTTCCACCTTGGACTATGGGTCCATGCAGTAGCTAGATGGTTGTATCACCTCCTTTGTGCTTTCATGTATAGATCTTGTGAGCTCCGTTCATGATCAAGATATAATCTATTTGTAATCATGCATGTTGTGTTTGCGGGGATCCAATGGATATTGAGATTACTATGTCGGATTGATTAATGGTTTTGTCTTTATGATTCTATCATGTCTGTGTTGTTTGTGATATTGCATGCTCTCTGTTGTTAGTATCTATCTTGGCCAAGTAGTTGCTAGTGACTCCAAGAGGGGGTATTTATGATCGATAGTGGGTTCATGCCTCTAGTTTCCAAGGGAAGTGACATAAATCTCTACGGTTGTAGATGTGTTGTTGCTACTAGGGAGAAAACAACGGTCTCTTGTTCATGGAACAAGTTGATTGTTTACCTGACACACTTTGCTTAAAGCAGTTCTCTGTTGCTTGCAACTTAATACTGGAGGGGGTTCGGATGATAACCTGAAGGTGGACTTCTAGTCATAGATACAGTTGGATGGTGGTCTATGTATATTGTTGCACTGCCCAATCGAATCTCATAGGATATTTTTGTCTGGTATTGCATTGTTATGCCTTGCTCAATTCCTATCAATTGCCATGTTGTAATTTGTTTACCCTTCATGCCATGTTGTTTATCTAAGGAGATCACCTCTAGTTAACTATGGACCCCGGTCCAATCTTTACCATTGATACCTCTTCCACTTTTACTTGTTTACTTGCTACAAACCATTACCTTACACACCATATGTTTAATCCTTTGTTATGGCAAACCGGTGAGATTGACAACCGCACTGATTCGTTGGGGCAAAGTCTTGAGTTTGTGTTGTGCAGGTCTCCGCGTTGCTTGCAACACTTGTGTGATGTTTCCTTCCTCCTACAGGTTCGATAACCTCGGTTTCTTACTGAGGGAAAATTTGCTGTTGTGCTGCCTCACACCTTGATCTTGGGGTTCCCAACAGGCTTCACGTTATCCATCAGTTGGTTCTAGTGGGAGCATAAAATATTAAAGTGTTTAATATGCTTGCTCTTTTATGAATACATGTCTTAAGTGTTTTGCATATTTTCTGTTGTAGATCATGGCACCAAGTAGCAATCACTCTCAGATATCCGGTTTTGCGTTGAGCACCATTCTTGAGAAAGATAAACTTAACGACCCTAATTTTACCAACTGGTATCGAAATCTGAGAATTGTTCTCAAACAAGAAAAGAAGGAACATGTCCTAGACAACCCACTTCTAGATGAGCCGAATGAATGCGACTGTTGCTGCCACCAATGCCTACAGTCGGGCTAAGGATGATTCCACGGATATAAGTTGTATTATGCTTGCTCACATGGAACCGAACTTGCAAAAGCAGTTCGAGAATGTTGAGGCCTACGATATGATCGAAAGCCTCAAAAATATGTTCTAGGCTCAGACAAAGACTGAGAGGTATCAAGTCTCTCAGGCTTTGCTGAGTTGCAAGCTTAAGGATGGCGATCCACTGAGTCTGCATGTGATCAAAATGGTTGGTTACGTGCAGTCTTTGGAGAGGCTTGGCTACCCCATTAGCGAAGAGTTTGCTACGGATATAATTCTGAACTCACTTCCTAGTGCATATGGGCAGTTCATTTCGAACTACCACATGCATGGTATGGATAAGAAGCTCACTGAATTGCATGGGATGCTCAAGAAGGCAGAGGCGGATCTCAAGAAGGGCGCCAGTCAAGTGTTGATGGTGCAGAATAAGGCTAAGTTCAAGAAGAGTTCTTGGACTAAGAAGAAGGCTAAGTCGGGAGGAAAGCAGGCTCAGGACCAGGTCCTAAGCGCTTCCTCAGGGACTAAGCCATCTCCTTCAGCCGGATCCACTTGCTTCTACTACAAGGCAGATGGCCACTGGTAGAGGAACTGCAACAAGTATTTGGCTGATAAATCCAAGAGTGGAGGTATGACTTCCGACTTAGGTACACTTGTTTGCAATGTTATAGACATCTATCTTGCTGATGCACCAAATAGTTCTTGGGAATATGATACCAGATCAGTTATTCACATCTGCAACTTGTTGCAAGGACTGGTAAGAACTAGGAGCGTAGCAAGAGGCGAGGTTGATACTCGAGTCGACAATAAAGCAAGAGTTGCTGCGTTGAAAGTCGGCACGATGCACCTTCATTTACCTTACAGATTCATTATGGAACTGAATAATTGTTATTATGTTCCAGTGCTCAGTCGAAACATTATTTATGCTTCATGTTTGATGAGGCAAGGCTATGAGTCGAATATCAAGAATAATGGTTGTTCTTTGTATTTGAATGATATGTTTCACGGCTTTGCACCCGTCTAGGACGGGTTATTTATTTTGAATCTTGATGGTGAGTCAATTTATAACATAAATGCTAAAAGGTTGAAACCAAATGATCTGAATATGACTTACTTTTGGCACTATCGGCTTGGTCATATAAGTTGGAAATGCATGCAGAAGCTCCATGATGATGGACTCCTAACTTCGTTCGACTTGGAGTCGTTCGAAACATGCGAATCTTGCCTACTCGGCAAAATAACCAAGACACCTTTTGCAAAGAGTTGCGAGAGGGCGTCTGACTTGTTGGGACTAGTACATAGTGATGTATGTGGACCAATGAGCACGACAGCCAGGGGTGGTTATGAGTACTTCATTACCCTCACTGGTCATTTGAGTAGGTATGGATATGTCTACTTGATGAAACATAAGTCAGAAGTCTTTGAAAAGTTCAAAGAATTCCAGAATGAAGTATAGAATCAACTCGGGAAGAAAATAAAGTTTCTCCGGTCGGACCGAGGAGCCGAGTACATGAGCCATGATTTTGATGACCATATGAAAAGTTGTGGAATAGTTCCCCAACTTACTCCGCCAGGAACGCCGCAAAGGAATGGCGTTTTGGAAAGGTGGAATCGGACCTTGTTGGATATGGTACGATCAATGATGAGTCAGCCAGATCTGCCTTTATCATTTTGGGGTTATTGTCTAGAAACAACGGCGTTCACATTAAACATAGTACCATCAAAGTTGGTAGAGAAGACACCGCATGAGATGTGGACAGGCAAAAATCCGAGTTTGTCTTTTCTTAAGATTTGGGGTTGTGAAGCATTTGTCAAGCGACTTCAGTCGGACAAGCTTACGGCCAAGTCGGATAAATGTATTTTCGTGGGGTATTCGATGGAAACCTTGGGTTACTACTTCTACAACCGAGAAGAGGGCAAAGTGTTTGTCGCTCGGAACAGTGTCTTCCTTGAGAAAGAGTTTCTCAGTCGGGGAGTCAGTGGGAGCACGGCGTAGCTCGAAGAAATTCGAGAGGAACCGGCTAGTAGCGAGTCGGTAAAAACCTTGGAGGTTGAGCCGGTCGTGGTAGCTGAGCTGGCAGTAGCACCTGTACTATGAAGATCGGCAAGATTGCGAAATGTTTGTGATGTATTACTATTAGACAGTGATGAGCCAGCAAATTATTCAGAAGCGATGGTGGGATCTGATTCTGAGTCATGGCTTGGAGCCATGAGATCCGAGTTAAAGTCCATGGATGAAAATCATGTTTTGAACTTGGTTGATCTGCCAGATGGTGCAAGACCCGTCGAGTGTAAATGGGTCTTTAAGAAGAAAACTAATATGGATGGAAATGTTTTTGTCTATAAAGCATGCCTTATCGCGAAGGGGTTCCAACAAGTTCAAGGAGTTGATTACGACGAGACTTTCTCGCCCGTAGAGATGCATAAATCAGTTCGGATCATGTTAGCTATAGCAGCCTATTTCGACTATGAAATATGGCAGATGGATGTCAAAACGGCTTTCCTTAACGGAAGTTTAACCGAGGACGTGTATATGATACAACCTGAGGGTTTTGTCGATCCAGATAATGCTGACAAAGTGTGCAAACTTTAGAAATCCATTTATGGGTTGAAGCAAGCATCTCGGAGTTGGAATATTCGCTTTGATGAGGTAGTCAAATCGTTTGGCTTCATCAAGAGTGATCATGATTCTTGTTTATATAAGAAGTTCAGTGGGAGAAAAGTAAAGTTTCTAATCTTATATGTGGATGACATATTATTGATTGGAAATGATGTCCAGATGTTCCAAGATACCAAGGAATCATTGGAAAGGAGTTTCATAATGAAAGACTTGGGTGAGGCAGCATGCATCCTCGGAATCCGGATCTATAGAGATAGATCAAGATGGATCATTGGATTGAGTCAGAGTACTTATTTGGACAAAGTGTTGAAGAAGTTCAACATGGAATCGTCTAAGAATGGGTTCTTACCGATGTCCCATGGTGTAAATCTTAGCAAGACTCAGTATCCTTCGACAACTGATGAGCGAAGTCGGATGAATGCGATTCCATATGCTTCTACAGTCGGATCCATCATGTATGCCATGATTTGTACTAGGCCAGATGTTTCATATGATCTAAGTGTGGTGAGCAGATACCAGACTGATCCTAGAGAAATCCACTGGACAGCGGCTAAAAATATCCTAAATTACTTGAGAAGGACTAAGGATATGTTTTTGGTTTATGGTGGTGAATATGAACTCTGTGTAAAGGGTTACACGGATGCGAGTTATCTTACCGACTCTAATTATTCTCGTTTGCAATCTGGATACGTGTTTATTATAAATGGAGGTGCTGTGAGCTGGAAGAGTTCCAAGCAAGAGACTGTGTCTGCATCTACAACAGAGGCTGAGTATATTGCCGCCTCGGAGGCAGCAAAGGAAGTTGTTTGGATGAGGAATTTTGCGGTGACCGAGCATACCACTGCATGTGTAGTACACTATAGTCGTTGACATGACATCCACAGAACACCGTTCCGTAAATATCACATGCCTCAGAGTAGGACGACAGAAACATTGTGGGTCCATATTACAAATATACACATTATTATTCTTACAATACCAGAAGTTCAAGACTTCCCAAAGATTCAACTTACAAACGAAAATATAAAGTGTTTCAGCGGAATTTAAAAGTTACAACTCCGACTAGGAGTTGAGCTCAGCAGCTTATTCTATAGAGTTCATGCTGCTCGGCTCCGTTTGTTACTACTAACTAGAGATACTTAGTTGGACTCGTTATCATCGACACCGTAGCAGATTTTGTAATCCACTCCTTCAACACCTCCGGACAGATCAGGTTCCTCGTAGAACACATCTTCTTGACATTCGGCTGCATACATTGGCACTTCTTCGGGATCCTCAGAGTCTAAGCAAGGGATCAAAGGAAATAATGAGTAACAGCGTTACCCAACAAGTTCATTATATGCAAGGTGGGAAGTTTTATGCTATAACTACCACCTCGGATTATAAATCCTTGGCACTATGCAATTTTTGTAAATCTTTCTTCAAAGATTGATTTTATTATGAAAATCTATGACAATCAGCCTTCACAGGTTGACCAGAACTTTCATGGAGTTCCTTTCCTGCCGCGTTCGCAGCTCATTCCCGGAACATGGAGTAAAAAGTTACAATTCATACACTCTACAGAGGTGCGTTACTTTACCCATGAGAGATCAACTCCTTGTTGCACAACCGGGCGTACTTTCCCGTCCACAATTCCATGATGTGGGCCCCAGTAGTTGGTCCAAGCCAATCACTGCCCCCTTCGCGACCTTGCATGCCTCCTTGGTGTACACCATGCCCACATAATGAATTACGGAAATGGTTTGTACAAACCGTTAGATGCCAAAACTATCGCGGGACGATGAGGGTTTCCACTCATATGCTGCATATCCTCTATGAATTACCAATTAATATGCATGCTACAAGGATAACAACCACGACCTGCACATCCGGCTTCATGCGAGAGGAAGAATATACAGCTGACTTCTCTGTCCCATTCCAAATCTCATGGCTAACACGTAATATACGGCGCTAGAATCACTGATGTCAGGGGTTATTAAGTCCCTACTTGATCATCATTGTTGCAAATAGAACCCTAAGTTCTGTTGCTCCATTATATCATCACTTAGGATGATATCTATGATTTCTTCATTTGTGAAAATAATATTTTCTTTCTTTTATAGTATAGATGATAACACACAATTTGCAAATACTTTGATAAATACTCTTCAAAGGACATGAGCAAGTGATGAACTTGCCTTGTGATGGCAAGGTAGTGAAGTCTGATGCTTGTACTGGACCTTGAGCTTCTATGTCTACAAAAACATCATTATTGCCCGGTAAGGACAATATTTAAAGAAGCAAAATGATTATGCAATAATGTAATGCATCATTTAACTTGATATGCATTCACCCCATTATTATAAAAAGTCTTTTTAATAATAAAGGATTTATAAATATTACTTTTCAATATTTATAACATATATTGAAATATTTTATTTTATTTCCCTTTTATTTAACTTTTATGGATTTAATAATTCTTTTAGGAATTATCACTTAAATATCCAAAAATTGTTATTGAATATTTATTTAGTATTTTTCAAAAATACTACAATATTAATATATAATGAAAGTGATTTTTATTTATTTTTATCATCTTTCAATAATTTTGTAAAATTCCATAAGGAATATATAAATTACAAAATTCTTAATAAAATTTAAATGTCTAAAATTTTATATCTTATTTTATTTGGATAGTGTGGATTATTGTGAATCCAAAAATATTTTATTTATAATTTTTGGACTGTAATTTTATTTGCTAGAATTTAATTAAATTCAGGGGTATTTTAGTCTTTTCCTATTTATTAAAACAGGCCTTAAAGGTTTTTGGGCTGGCTTAATCTTATTGGGCCCTGGTGGCCCATTAGACATAGTTAAAATCGCCACCCCGAAGGGTCTGGCCTAACTCAGCCCACTCCCTCGCTGCCTCTCACCCTCGAGCTCACTCCTCTCCTCTTCTGTCCCCGACCCTATGGTTGGTGATATCGCCACCGACGATTCCCGCCGTCGTGGGCCATTCTGGTCGCCGCCGTGGTGCGGTAAGAGGTTTTCGACTACGCCCATCCTTTCTATCCAACTGGATTTGAGCATGGGGCTCTCCTGCGATGGATCGACGTCATCCCGAACCCTATGGTTTGGGGGTTGGCGTGGATCTTGGTGTTGCCACTGCCGTTGTGCATCGTGATGATGCTCCCCGCCTTAAGGAGTGGTCATGGTCGCCGTCATGGCGATGTATGGGTTGCAGCGCCCGTCCTGGGGTGTTCCCCGTGCCGCCATGGTCGTCGGCCACCTCTGCTTCCTCTTCTAGTCTTCAGTGAGGACCTTTAGTGAGTTATGTTCCTCTCCCCTTGTGCTCTCTGTGCTCACTGATCCTATGCTAGATGTTGGCAGTGACCTCTCTGGTTACTGTCTTTGTCCTGATTAAGATGATTCATTCTATTTAGGGTTCTTATCCTGTGGTTGATCATATACTGGATGAATTAGATCATGTGTGGATGGTCTGTAAGCATGCTAAATGGTTATTAGCCTGAGGCTTGTTGCTTGAGATGAACTATAATGGTTCGAGTGGCTTATTAGATGATTTTATGCTTGGATTGCATATGATTTAGATGGTATAGTTGCTTTGGAACCAATGCTTGGTAAAGTCGGTGGCTTGATAACTTTCCACTGTCATTTCTTGGTTTATTATCATGGTTATGGTGTGATGAAATCACTGTCTTAGTGATGTTGGCCTGAGAATTAATGTGTGGTTTGAGATCACAATGATCTCAAACAGTGAAGATTAACATAGGAATGTCCTAATTATGATTCTTGTATTGACAGGAAAATGATTGGTAGATTGATTGTTTGAATCTGTGATGATTGAATGTTTATCCTGATTCATGTAGAATTGTTCTTGTGACACCATCTTGGTATGGCACACAAGGTTGATTCTCATCCATTGATTGGGTTGGTTTAAGCTTAAGACAAGCTTGGCTTTAAAAGATAAATAGAAATATTCTTTTATGAAATCCCTAAGACCAATGATGTTGGTCTGAGGCTTAGGGGTTTAGGCCTTACCTAGTTGATTCATATAGATAGTCCTGGTAGTGGTACCAACTATTGTTTCTTGAATCAAATCTTGGAAAAAATGATAGTAGGCTTGATCACTATATGGATCCAAAATATTAACCTCTAAGGTGCTACCCTTAACTTAGGGATGTGCCTAGAAGTTAGATCTTAGCTATAATTGTGTTTGAATTGAAATATATATCTTGACAACCAAATCAATGATGTTGTTCTGAGTTTTGGTTGGATCCTTGTACTTTGTTGTTTGCTTTTAGAGTTTAAAATCTTAATGATGGATTCACCCCACTTGGGCTGAGAGTTTGTTTCATAAAACAACATATGCTTCTGTCTAGATAATATGATTAGATCATGTGAAGGTTTTATGATACTCACCACAAAAACTAATGATTATGGAGTTGGGTGATGATGTTGATCTTGTTTTGCTCAGCTCCTGTGCTTGACCTAGAGCTAGCCTCCTCCTCCTAGCTCCTGGACTTGGTCTTGTTGTCCACCTGATCCTTCCCCCTCCTTATGTCACCATCCTGGTGATGCAATCTTGGGCTTTGGTTGGTTTGGTTGCTGGCTGTTGTGCTTGGTTTAGCTGCTGGCTGTTCTTGTGTGTGTGAGTAGTGAAGAGATGCACTAGTGCCTCTCCACAGCTGTGCTGATGGTTTTGTGTGTTTGAGCTGTGCTGTGAAGCTGACAGCACACCACATGCATTTAGGTGTGTGTACTGCTTGTGTGCTTGATGTGCACTTGTGGATATGCTTTGGACTTGAGAGTTACTTTGATCTGATTACTTTTACCTGGCTGGTGAAACTTGCCCCTCCTTGCTGTCAATTTGACTCTTTGTCTTAAAATTTATGAAAGATAGATTCTTTCATATTGGTGAAACTTGCCCCTTTTATAAATTTCTCAATGATGAAACTTGTTTAGTGCACCTCACTGACACGTATGAGAGTAAAACAATTCTAACCCTAACCATTATTATTGTTTTATTAGTGTTTGTCTTGCAGGTACAGATTTGAAGATGAAGATTTTAGTTTAGATTTTCATTATAGGATAGTTAATGTAATCTTCTTTATTCTTATGTAATTTTCATTTTATTATTTTGTAATCTTCATTTTATTCTTCTGTAATAAAGATTATATGATTATCAATGAAGAAATATTCTTATTCGTTATTCATTTGCTATTGTGAAGTTTGTGGATAATTTCAATAAGTTACATTTTTGTAACTTATTTATGGAATGACAATATGAAATAAGTTTTCATATTATTAATTGTTTTCTTTGGATAAAGTTTGAATTATAATAATTAACTCTTAATTAAATCAAGATTCAAACCTTATTCCTAATTCATTTGAATTATAATTCAAACACTCAAGTTTAAAATTCAAATTCACTTTCCAAAACACATAATTCCTCAAAGATCATAACAAAGTCTATAGCAATCATTCTTTAAGACTAAACCTAATCTCAAAGTATGAAAGAAACCTTGATCACTTTAGGTTTTTATTTGGCAAAAATTTTACCCACATTTTCACAAATGAATGCATGTAACATTCCAAATTTCTAAATCTACCCTTTGTTAGTTCCTAAATGCTGGGATGTTACAAATTTCCTCATGGATCTTGGTGTGGTTCAGGGCTCATCCCATCCGTTAGACGTGTATTGTGACAACAATGGTGCTATTGCACAAGCCAAGGAACCTATACAACACCAAAATAACAAGCACATACTCATGCAGTACCACTTGATTCGCCAGTTCGTGGATCAGGGTGATATCAAATTATGCAAGGTGCACACGGATGCAAATGTTGCGGATCCGTTGACAAAGCCGTTACCACAACCAAAGCATGAGGCGCACCTGAGAGCCATGGGCATTAGATGCTTAGACATGTGATGTCGGAAGATTGACTCTAGTGCAAGTGGGAGACTGTTGGGAATATGCCCTAGAGGCAATCATGTATGATGATATTTCCCATTGTATTCATAAATTTATTAAGTTGTCCTTGTATAAGCATCTGATCTATATCATTGAATATGTGATTCGGTTGTGGAACTATACATTCATGTTGTTTGTACTAAATATCCTTGGTCATCGAGGTTGTGCTGGACACACAACTTAGACCAATGTGAAAGTCGTCTTGATGACTCGGTTCCACTTTTCATGGGCATGGAGATGCTATTCCGACTTACACAGATTCGGCTAAAGAGTTTAGCGAATCGGATTGACCCATATTGAGGTATAACGAACAAGTTGTCATTTGTATATCTCAATCAATGTAATCCTTAGACCTGAGGTTATTGCATAGTCCGAGTTGATGATCGCCGACTTAGGTTCTATCAAACGCTGATCCGTAATTGGGCAGTTATAAAGGCAGAGTTCGGGTCGACTGAGAATCAAGCTGCATGATGTGAATAACTAAGATGGGATTTTGCCCCTCCACTTGGAGAGATATTCTCTAGGCCCTCTCGAATGATATGATTCGGAAAGCATGGCCATGCACGACTCGGTTAAGTGTTAACCGAGGCGATCGACTAAGAGTTAGTCGGATGAATCACTTATCGCGGATTGAGAAGAGAGTCAGACTATTTAAGGGATGCCAAATATTCGCCTATAGTCTATATATCGTGAGGCAAAAGGTACTCGGATGCAAGTCGCATTGGAAAGGCAAGTCGTCATGACTCATTGGTACTTGGGAGTCGGCAAGTTCTGCTAGGAGCCGCTACCGACTGATCGATTGAGAGTCGGACTCCAATCGTGTCCAAGTAGCATGAGCCTGCGGGGTCACACACTTACGAGCAGGAGCAAATTCGGATTAGATCTGAATCTGAAATCTAGTTGGGTTGGACCCGAGCCGGATTTGGACTGAGTCAGTGAGTCACTCACACGTACTAATATTATATGGGCTTTAGTGAATGGGCCACGTGAGTGGAGCCCATGTTCACTCCCTATATATAGTGGAGCACAATAACCTAGAAGGATTAATTGTTGATCGGTTAGGTCATTCCATGTGTTGGAAACCCTAGCTCGACAGCAGTCCTGCCGTCGTAATGAACCTAGCAGTTCGCCGTCGATGCTCCTCCTTATACGTGTGGATACCAGCAGAGGTGTTGTACAATCAGCACTAGGACGATCGTGATCGGATCGGATTGTGAGGACTGCACTGCATCAACAGACGTGCTTCATCAGTAATCCACAACTGCGCGTCTAGTGGTAAACCTCGTGGCCTTCTACCTCAGCTAGATCTTGGGATCACCATGTTAGAGGGAAAAAGTTTTGTTTTATCTCTACGTGGCACAATAATAGACATAAAATATGCGTGCGAACGCCATAAAATACCAAGATCCTACCACTATAGTGCAAAATAATAATATAAAACATGATGGAAATATGCACTCATCACATACCGATGTGTGTGGTCCAATGAGTGTGACATCACGCAGTGGATATCGTTATGTTCTTACTTTCATGGATTACTTCAGTAGATATGGGTATATCTACTTTATGAAACATAAGTCCGAAACTTTCGAGAAGTTTAAGGAATTCCAAAGTAAAGAAGAATATCAATGTAACAAGAAGATCAAGTTTCTGCTATCTGATCGTGGATGTGAGTATCTAAGTTATGAGTTTGGCATGCATTTGAAGAAATGCGGAATACTTTCACAATTGACACCGCCGGGAACACCACAGCGTAATGGTGTGTCTGAACGTCGTAATCGAACTCTCTTAGATATGGTTCATTCTATGATGTCTCTTAGAGATTTACCGTTATCATTTTGGGGTTATGCATTAGAAACATCTGCATTCACTTTAAATAGGGCTCCATCTAAATCCGTTGAAACGACACCGTATGAATTGTGGTTTGGGAAGAAACCTAAGTTGTCGTTTCTTATAATTTGGGGTTGTGAAGCTTATGTAAAGAAGTTACAGCCTGACAAGCTTGAACCCAAAGCAGAAAAATGCGTCTTCATAGGATAACCTAAAGAAACAATTGGGTTTAACTTCTATCATAGATCTAAAGATAGTTTTTGTTGCCAAGAATGGATCCTTTCTTGAGAAGGAGTTTCTCTCGAAAGAAGTGACTAGAAGGAAAGTAGAACTCGACGAGGTTGTTGAACCTTCTCTCGATTTTGGAAGTAGCGCAACACCGTAAGATGTTCCTATGCCACCTGCACCAATAATATAGGAAGCTAACGATAATGATCGTAAAACTTCGAACGAAGTTACTACGGAACCTCGCAGGTCGACGAGAGTTCGTACTACTCCAGATTGGTATGATCCTGTTATGTCATGTTGGTGGACAACACCGAGGACCCTGTGACATATGAGGAAGCAATGATGAGCCCAGATTCCAAGAAATGGCATGAAGCCAGGAAATCCGAGATTGGATCCATGTACGAAAACCAAGTGTGGACTTTGGTGGACTTACCGGATGGCCGCAAGGCTGTCGAGAACAAATGGATTTTCAAGAAGAAAATAGATGTTGATGGTAATGTAACCATATATAAAGGTTGAATTTTCACAAAAGGGTTCCGAAAAATTCAAGGAGTTGACTACGATGTGACCTTCTCACCGGTAGTGAAGCTAAAGTCTGTGAGGATTTTGTTAGCAATCACTACATATTACGATTATGAGATATGTCAAATGGATGTCGAAATGGCGTTCCTCAATGGTGACATTGAAGAAGAGTTTTATATGGTACAAACCAAAGGTTTTGTCGATCCTAAAGTGTAACATCCCAAAAATACTAAACTTGGATCATCAAACTCTAATCATCAAAATTAGGGTTAACAAAAACTTTTCCAATTAAAAATATGAAAGCATTCATATGTGTGTGCATTAAAATTTGGATTCTTTTGAATTGCCATGGTTCTGTGTTTCTTTGCTTGTAAAATGATTCTTAGGTGAAATAAACATCATCTAAACAATCCCCAAACTTTTCCCAAAGATAAACAAGTCAAAACAAACAAATTTAGTGAAGGTCACTTTGGCCAAATTAACTATCATGCCTACTTTGGCTATTTCTAACTTTCAGAACTTAACAGAAACATGTATGGATATTTGCACCCCTTGATAGTAATCATAACAAGGTACCAAGGCCCACTTTGTGATCATCCAAAACCATTTAAATGATTAGTTTAAATGACAGTTTAAAATTGAATCTATTTCATATGGGAAGATCCCACTATTGCAAAAACCACTCAAACAAGCGCAATTTTCAAAACCCAAGCATCCACAGAACCCTCAACACATGCCTAGGACACCCACCAAAAATATTTTCAAAATTCAAAACTTAAGTTCATGCGGCCATTTCATCAAACAGGTTGCAGATTCAAATCAACAAAATCAAAAACACTATGTTGAGCAGTGTTTTGGCCAACCTTGTCTCCTCTCTGGTAAAAAATAGCCTTAGTAGATCATCTAGCAACCTTAACTAACCACTGGCACCACTGTGAGCTTGCCAATGCCATCAATGGTGAGCAGGCCGAGAGCACCCATGTCACCCCAGTGTGGACATCACGCTAGAAGAAGAACTAGCTGAGCCAACCTTCTCTAGCATGCAGCCCATGCCTCACCGCCCCCTCTCGACCAGCCCTAGCTCAAAGACAACAACCAGAACTGCCAGGAATGCCGCGCCCGCGTCGCTGTCTACCATGCCGACGCGCACCGCAGAGCACGCACCGTTCCCACGCCACCCGACCACCTCGAGCCCTGGCCGCCCGCCAGCATGCACCCCACCGTCCCAGGAGACCACCAGACATGCCCGTTTCACCGCATGTACCCCGTAGCCACCGCTCGCCGCAGAGTTCGCCGCCTCTGCCTCGCAGAGCATCGCGCATTCCCGACCATTTGCCACCGCGCCTACACGCAAATTTAAACCTTAGAGCATCACCAGGAGACCGCCCGTTGATCGCCAACCTCGGCCATGCCTCTAGCCGCCCGTAGCCGTGTCGCCACCGTTGTCTGCCCATCCCTCTCGGTCTCTCCGTCGAGCCTATAAAAGGAGACGACCCCCACTTCTTCACACCATCACACTCCCCTCACCTCACTGATCCTTCCACCCTTAGCCGGAGCACGAGGAGCAGCAGCTCGCCGGAATTGCGCCGGAGCAGGTCGCCTCTGGAGAAGAAGGGATCCGTTGATTTCGTCCACCCCTGAGTTCGCCGTCGTCGACTTTGTCGTTTGCCCGCCTCGCCGTCGTCACTAGAGCCCCGGTATGACCCCTATGCACCCCCACTGAGCCTCTAGGATTCGAGCTCGTCGGTGACCTATTCATCGTCGATAACAACCCTCAGTCGTCGATCTTCATTCTAATCCAACGCACCACATCGCCCCGTACCGCTTCGCGTTTAATGAGACACTGACCAGTAGACCCCCCTGTCAGCTACGCCCCGCGCTGTGGAGTGACACTGGGACGGCCTAATAACCCTTCCCGCGTGGCCCACACGTTTGAATTTAGCTTTTCCTATTTTCATTCAAACTCAGTTATGTACCTAGTTTCAAAAATCAACCCAGCTTGAATCAGTGAACCAAATTGAATGAAAGGAATTTTGTTAGAAAGGTATTGAAATGCTGAATCCAAGCCCATTGGATTCAAATCAATTGGATCCATAGATCAACCCTGGTAAAAATAACAAGGCAGAAGCTTTTCTGCATTCAAACATTTTTTAAATTTAAACCATAATATCTTTTGAGTTGATTCAAATTCTCAAAAATCACATTTGATCATGCCTTTCAGAATATATAAAAACATATGGGTTTACTTACAGAAATAATGTTCAAGTAATAAAAGAATGCAACATAGGCATTTCTAGTCACTTTAATTATTTAAAATAAAAAGGTTAAACCTTATTAAATTGTGACACCACTTTAAATCACATTCTCATGTACTGAAATATGTGGTGATGACATGTGTCAACATGATCCCATGTTTGAGTTGGAGAATATTAAATCTTAAGTAGTTTTTCAATGAGTAGAAATTACTTTTCTAAAAAAAAATAAGACAAATGCTTTAATCTGGTAATGTTAGTGATGATGCTAGATCATCTATAGAACCCCTTTGTGTGATGATTGAAAGTAGTTAAGTTTTGTTTGCTGATTGTGTACCTCGTATTTATTTATAGACGCTAGTACCGATCAAGGATACGAGGAGGAAGGAGGATACTACAAAGAAGAAGCCAAGGAGAACTTCAACCACTGCTCTACACTAGGCAAGCTGATACTGATACTGATGCAAGCCTTACTAATCAAGTTGATCTATGCAAGCTAACACTTGCAATTATGAAAGTTAGATAACCTATGCAATGCACTAAGCATGCTGGGTTAGACACATTTGATGATACCCCATCCTAGTTTTACTTGCAAGTTTTATACTTTATTTCTTTATCAAAGCTTTATCTTAGAGTTTACTTAAGTACATTGTAGATACTAAAAAGATAATTGAAGGTTGCATAAAGAGCATTAAACTTGGCCTAAGCTAGATAATCTTGATGTCATCCTAAGGCATGAGATTGTACTTAGTTAAACTCCACTTGTTTACCACCCCTCATTAGGACTCACCCACACTTGTAGATGCTAGTGCTAAGCATAAAACTCGATCAACTTTAGATGGGAATACTTGGTGGAAAATGGTTATGAAAACCTTAGAATGATGAGTCATTCTACTGAGATTTTTTGACATGTGTTTCCGAACACCAGATGATTTGGATGATAAAAATGTTAAGGCATGAGCCTTAGCCCTTTATAAAATTGATGGTTGTCTGGATGCGATACCATTCCAATTTTACCATACAACAACAATACCCGAAAATTGGGTAGGGCTTAACTAGAAACTTATATAGCTTAGTATGGGTTACCTCAATTCCAAGGTCTGAGCTGAGGCTACCTTGTGAAGATTGTCCACCTGTGCAGTACCCAAGATGACAGTTGGTCATGGTTGGGAGGCCAAACTCACAGGAGAGGTGCTTATACTAGGGCGTGTAATTGAAAGGTTAGGATTGATTATCCGCATACTGAGTACGGTGAATTCAGGATTTGTTCCTGACGGATGTATCGAATTTTGTGGTGAAAGTGTACAATCTCTGCAGAGTGTCAAACTATTCGAATAGCCGTGTCCGCGGTTATGCATAGTTGGAGTGGCCATACTATTCCCCCGTCAGATGATTTCAAAATGACTTATGAAATGAATTGAGATTTTCACTGGACCACAACAGAGTTGTGATATGAAATTACAAGATCCCACCTAGGTGTTATAAAATTTCAACTAGCTTTTCTTGCTTATGAACTAAGTAGAGATAAATCTGGCTTTTTGCAAAACAACCCTAAAGCTTAGTGTCCTAATACAAAAACCCCCCTTTTACTTGTTAGTATTAGTTTGCGAGTACTTAAATAGTACTCATGGCTTTGTCCCTGGCTATTCCCATGGCCAGACTATGAAGAGGAGTACCAGGACGAAGGACCCCAGGAAGGTTACAACAACTAGGATCATCTCCCATCGTCAGCATTGCCTGTGACCCCGAAGATGGAACTTCGCCTACGCTACCTTTATTATTGCGTATTTCCGCTGCTTGAGTTGTATTAAGAACTGGATCATGAGATCCTTATTTGTGTAAGACCTTATGTATGGTTTGTAGTGGATGATGTATTGTGGTATCCAATTCTGTTATGTCTCGCAAAAATGGTAATCCTGGGATTGCGATGTATGGCATAACAGGCATCTGGGATTAAAAATCCGGGTGTTGACAAGTTGGTACCAGAGCCATCCTGACCATAGGAGACCCTAGTTAGACTGGACGTTTGAATCAAAAACTTAGTTTCAAAACCAAAGAAAGCAAATATTTACAAAAACTTATTCCCATTCTTATCACCTTGTTTCTTTCATAAAAATTCATGTTCCTCAAAAACTCTTGCAAAATACCTAAAATTTGACACACTTGATCACTCTACTAACTTACTCATCCTATATTCTTATAGATGTACGTGAAGTACAGCAAGTTTTTTCAGTTGGGGAATGGAGGAGACCTTATATTTGAGCGGGATTTGGACCAGCTTTCGGAACTTCTGGAGCGTCCGCACCCTGAGTTCTTCGGAGCTCAGCTCAATGATCAAGGAGGAGAAGATCTGCAGTGGCTAATTGTTGCAAGTCTCTGAGGAAAGATCGAACCTCCCACTACCGAGGGAATTCAGTTCACCTTAAGAGAAAACAACTGGCTCGATGGACTTGCCAGGGCCATGCAGGAAGCTCTTGCCCGTCTGTGTGGGCAGAATATCAACCAGATCAATGGTACCCGCTTTGAGTTTTGTCCAAGGCATGATGCTATGGGACAGCCACTGGAAGCCCCATACCACCACGAGCTGAAGACTCAGTTGGACCACCTTAGCTTCATGATGTACGATCGTCAGCAGGAATTGGACAATTGCCGTGACTACTCCAACCACAAGTCCGCCATCATCAAGTCGAAGGATCAAACCATAGCCATGCTAGTGAAGGATCGCAAGTCTCGCCGCCATCAGCTGGACAAGAATGAGCGCATCATTCCTGTCTTCGCCACCGTATCTCGGATTTGGAGGAGACCATCCATGAGAGAGACATGCAGTTGGAGGAAAGGGAGAATGCCAGAGAAGATATTCGTGGAGACCCCTACTCCTATCTCAGCGATGATGACGATTTTCTGGAGGATCAGGCTATGGACTTCTTCACCGATGAGGATGATTTCGCCTTCATCAATGATGATGAGGATGATGAGGATGGCGACTACATCGACTCCGAGGAGTAGTAGCACTTGAGCACGAGCGTAGTGAGTTGTATTCGGTCCCACTATATCGTAGTTTCCAGAATGGTTCTTAAAACCATCCGTTTTTCTTGTTTTGTGGTGTGTGTTTATATCGTGTGCTATGAATGAATGAAAAGCAAGTTGCTAGGAAATTTGAGTCAAACTTTAAAAACTTTCCAAATTCCCTGAACCTTAGAAATTTCCCTCTTTTCTCATGACCTATCTCAAATCTTCAGATGCCACGCAGAGGAAGTGGTTCATCCCCGGACCGGATGTTGCAGATCCTGCAAATGTTGGTTTCTGACCGTGAAGCTGAAAGAGCTGAACGTCAAGCCAACCTAGCCACCCTTCAGCAGATAGCTCAGCTGGCCCACAACAATCAAGGCCAAGGAAATTAGGACAACCATGGATCTAAGCTCAAGAATTTCTAGAACACCAACCCACCTATTTTCACTAAATCCGAAGAACCCCTGGACGCTGATGATTGGCTGCAAACCATGGAAAACAACCTAGAAGTCGCCAGAGTGAAAGCCAACGAGAAAGTTCTGTTCGCCACCCACTATCTAGCCGGAGATGCAAGAGCATGGTGGAACAGCGTTCATGCAATGACCGGAGGACAAATAATGACATGGGAGGAATTCAAGGTCAAGTTCAGTAGAACCCATGTGCTACCGGGTTTGATCAAGAGAATGAGAGATGAGTTCAGAGAACTGAAGCAAGTAAGGATGACCGTAGTGGAATACCGTGACAAATTCTTGTCATTAGCTAGGTATGCCCCGGATGAGATCGACACCGAAGCCAAGAAGAAAGAAAGATTCCTGAATGGTCTGCACGATGAGATGCAGACTGTGTTGGTCAATATCCCATTTGCTGATATTGAAGACCTTGTCGACTCTGCCATACAGATGGAAGGAAAGATTAAACAAGCCAATGAGAACCGCAAGCGTCGCATGATGCATCAGCCAGGAACCCATCAGACCCCAAAGTATCGCCCTAACCCATCTCCAGGATTTGCCCCGAGAACCAACAGACCCCCGATGAACCGTCCGACCTATCCCAACCGTGGAAACCCGAGGCCCGGAGGAAATCACAGCACCCCGGCAAGTCTAACAATTTCAACCGTGCCCCACCAAAGTTCAACAATAATGCTCCGGCCAACACCAACACTGCCCCGAGGACTGGAAGCAATGATGTGCCTGTTGCAGCAAAGGACAAGTCGCAAGTGACTTGTTATGACTGTGGAAATAAGGGCCACTACTCCAATGAATGCCCCAAGAAGAATGTCCCAGCCCCCAATGCAAATGCCCCAGCTCAGCAGGAGCGTCGTGTTCAGCCAGGAAGAAGGTTTGCCCCAGGGAACTCGCTCAACCGCAATGGCTGTCTTTTTCTCATGCATGCTGAAGAAGCCCAGGAAGCGCCCGATGTCGTGCTGGGTATGTTTTC
The DNA here is from genome assembly GCA_030063025.1 of Avena longiglumis. Taxonomy (NCBI): domain Eukaryota; kingdom Viridiplantae; phylum Streptophyta; class Magnoliopsida; order Poales; family Poaceae; genus Avena; species Avena longiglumis. The sequence continues at coordinate 139,020,213 of CP125978.1, read as the reverse complement.
TGTTAATTCAGTACTTGCAAGAGTGTTGTTTGAATCTGGTGCATCGCACTCATTTGTCACCGAAGAATTTGCATGCACTAGTAAGATTCAACCAACCAAACTGAAGCATGTTATGATTGTTCAAATCCCCTGTTCAACCACAAAAGCTAGGCAAATTTGCAAAGCCGTCCCTATAGGAATCCATGGCATAGATTTTTATGCTAATCTGATAGTACTCGGAACTAAAGGTTCGGAAGTAGTACTAGGAATGGATTGGATGTCCAAACATAAAGGACTAATTGACTGTGCCAAGAAAGCCATAACCATGACCAGTACATCCGAAATATCAGTCGAGCATGTATCTGAAACCTTACCTCGTCAATTCAAGTGCAACAATAGTATAGCCCAACCTACCATTGACCAAGTCCGGATAGTCTGTGAATACCCCGATGTATTTCTAGATGTTTTGCCCGGTATGCCCCCAGATCGGGATATCGAGTTTATCATTGAACTAATCCCCGGAACAGGACCCATAGCCCAGAGACCATATAGTATGAACCCGTCTGAACTAGCAGAACTGAAGAAGCAACTGGATACCATGCTGGAAATTGGATTGATTCAACCAAGTGCGTCACCATGGAGATCACCTGTCTTATTTGTGGACAAGAAGGATGGAGGAAACCGTTTGTGTACGGATTATCGGAAGGTCAATGATGTCACTATCAATAACAAATACCCATTGCCCAAGACAGATGATTTGTTTGATCAGTTGACCAGTGACAAAGTGTTTTCTAAGATTGATCTTAGAACAGGCTATCATCAACTCAAGATTCCTGTAGAGGATATTCCAAAAACTGCCTTTACCACCAGATATGGATTATAAGAGTATACCGTCATGTCTTTTGGATTAACCAATGCCCCCGCTTATTTCATGAATCTCATGAATATGATTTTTATGGACTTCCTGGATAAGTTTGTCATTGTTTTCATCGATGACATTCTGATTTATTCCAAATCAGAAGAAGAACATGAGCTACACCTAAGGACCATTCTTGGAACCCTTAGAGAGCATCAGTTGTATGCTAAGTTTAGCAAATGTGAATTCTGGTTATAGGAGGTAGGATTCCTCGGCCATATTGTATCAGCCGGAGGAATTGCCGTTGACCCTGTAAAAGTGAAAGATGTCGAAGATTGGCAATCCCCAACCACTCAAACCCAAGTTTGTGCATTTCTCGGATTGGCGGGATACTACAACAAGTTCGTAGAAGGATTCTCGAGTATCGTCAGACCCATGACCCAATTGCTAAAGAAGGACAAGAAGTTTGAATGGACGGACAAATGTGAAGAGAGTTTTCAAGAACTCAAGAGGAGATTGATTTCAGCCCCAATCTTAATCATGGCAGATATCACGAAGCCCTTCGACGTGTATTGTGACGCATCCAAGATCGGTCTCGGATGTGTGCTAATGCAAGAAGGCAAAGTTATATCTTATCTATCTCGACAACTGAAACAACATGAGAAAAATTACCCAACCCATGACCTCGAACTCGCAGCCGTAGTTCTAGCCCTGAAGACATGGAGGCATTACCTAATGGGAAATCATTGTGAGATCTATTCGTATCACAAGAGTCTGAAGTATATATTCACTCAGAAGGAGCTGAATATGAGACATAGAAGATGGATTGAGTTAATCAAGGATTACGATCAGGACATTCACTATCACCCCGGTAAAGCCAACGTGGTAGTAGATGCCCTCAGCAGATTGTCGTGCCGCCTCCATGATTTTGAAGGAGCAACCAAGCTTGCAGAAAGAGATGGAAGATTTCTGAATGGAATTAGTGAGTGAAGGATTTTTGGCTAGCATAGAACTTCAACCCACTTTGATCAGCCAGATCAAAGAGGCGCAGAAAGGAAATGCTAGTATCGACGAAATCAAGCGTCGTGTCAGACAGTGCAAAGTACCGGATTCATCAAGACGAAGGAGTTCTGTGGTACAAAGGACGCCTTTATGTACCAGCAGATTCTGAGTTGAAAGAAGTTATTCTGAAGGAAGCTCATGATACTCTTTATTCTATCCACCCCGGAGGAACGCAGATGTATCAAGATTTGAAGGAGCAATTCTGGTGGCATAAGATGAAGAGAGAAATCGAAAGCTATAACGCCAAGTGTGATATATGTCAGAGAGTCAAGGTGGGACATCAAAGACCCGCAGGATTGTTGCAACCATTGAAGATTCCGGAATGGAAATGGGATTCCATTGCAATGGACTTCATCACCGGATTGCCTACTTCTAGTAGGGGAAATGACTCTATCTGGGCCATAGTGGACAGATTGTCCAAAGTCGCCCATTTCTTACCCGTCAAGACCACATACCAGAGTTCGAAGCTAGCGGAGTTATACATCGCTAGAATCGTCAGTTTGCATGGAGTCCCCAAGAACATCGTATCGGATTGAGGAACTCAGTTTACCTCGAGATTCTAGAAGAAATTCCAAGAAGGTTTAGGAACCCGACTAGATTTCAGCACCTCTTATCACCCTCAGACCGATGGACAAACGGAGCGAGTAAATAAAATACTGGAAGATATGCTGAGAGCATGTGTGTTAGAGTATGGATCTAAATGGGAAGACTGTCTGCCATGTGCAGAATTTTCATACAACAACAGTTATCAAGCTAGTTTGCAAATGGCCCCATTTGAATTCATGTATGGAAGGAAGTGTCACACCCCTTTGAATTGGTCGGAAGTAGGAGAGAGTAGGATTTTCGGACCCGACATCCTACGAGAAGCAGAAAAGAAGGTTCACAATATTCGTGAGCACCTCAAGACCGCCCAGTCCAGACAAAAGAGTTACACCAACAAGAGACGTCGAGACCTCGCCTTCAACATAGGAGATTTTGTGTATGTGAAAGTGTCACCATTGAAGGGAATGCAGCGTTTCCAGCTGAAAGGAAAGTTAGCCCCCAGATATATCGGCCCCTTCAAGATTCTGAACCATCGAGGAGAAGTGTCGTATCAATTGGAACTACCCGAAGAGATGTCAGCCGTGCACAATGTGTTCCATATCTCATTACTTCACAAGTGCCTCGAAGTTCCAGAGAAGACTGAAGTGTTCAAGAATATCGATCACCGGACCATAGAAATCAACGATGACCTAACCTATCCCGAAGTACCCATCCGTATTTTGGAAGAAGCCTTCAGAACTACCAGAACCCGAAGCAACAAGTTTCTCAAGATTCAGTGGAGCAACCACACAGAAGAAGAAGCTACCTGGGAGCACGAAGATCACATCAGGACGGAGTTTCCCGATCTCTTCAAATCCTAGGTAATCTTTTCGTCCTTTTTTCAAATCTCGGGTCAAGATTTTGTTTAAGGGGGGAAGGTTTGTAACATCCCAAAAATACTAAACTTGGATCATCAAACTCTAATCATCAAAATTAGGGTTAACAAAAACTTTTCCAATTAAAAATATGAAAGCATTCATATGTGTGTGCATTAAAATTTGGATTCTTTTGAATTGCCATGGTTCTGTGTTTCTTTGCTTGTAAAATGATTCTTTGGTGAAATAAACATCATCCAAACAATCCCCAAACATTTCCCAAAGACAAACAAGTCAAAACAAACAAATTAAGTGAATGGTCACTTTGGCCAAATTAACTCCCATGCCTACTTTGGCTATCTCTAACTTTCAGAACTTAACATAAACATGTATGGATCTTTGCACCCCTTGATAGTACTCATAACAAGGTACCAAGGCCCAATTTGTGATCATCCAAAAACATTTAAATTCTTAGTTTAAATGATAGTTTAAAATTGAATCTATTTCATATGGGAAGATCGCACTATTTCAAAAACCACTCAAACAAGATCAATTTTCAAAACCCAAGCATCCACAGAACCCTCAACACATGCCTAGCAAACCCACCAAAAATATTTTCAAAATTCAAAACTTAAGTTCATGCGGCCATTTCATCAAACAGGTTGCAGATTCAAATCAACAAAATCAAAAACACTATGTTGAGCAGTGTTTTGGCCAACCTTGTCCCCTCTCTGGTTACAACTAGCCTTAGTAGATCATCTAGCAACCTTAACTAACCACTAGAACCACTGTGAGCTTGCAAATGCCATCAATGGTGAGCAGGCCGAGAGCACCCATGTCACCCCAGTGTGGACAGCACGCTAGGAGAAGAACAAGCCGTGCCAAACTTGTCTAGCATGTAGCCCATGCCTCACCGCCCACTCTCGACCAGCCCTAGATCGAAGACAACAACCAGAACCACCAGGAACACCTCGCCCGCGCCGCTGTCGACCATGCCGACGCGCACCGTAGAGCATGCGCCGTTCCCACGCCACCCAACCACCTCGAGCCCTCGCCGCCCGCCAGCATGCACCCCATCCTCCCAGGGGACCACCAGACATGCTCGTTTCACCGCACGTACCCCGTAGCCACCGCTCGCTGCAGAATTCGCCTCCTCTGCCTCGCAGAGCATCGCGCATTCCCAACCATTTGCCACCGCCCCTACACGCGCATTTAAACCTTAGAGCATCGCCAGGAGACCGCCTGATCGCCAACCTCGGCCATGCCTCTAGCCGCCCGTAGCCGTGTCGCCACCATTGTCTGCCCATCCCTCTCCGTCTCGCCGTCGAGCCTATAAAAGGAGACGACCCCCGCTCGATTTCTTCACACCATCTCACTCCCCTCACTTCACTGATCCTTCCACCCCTTAGCCGGAGCACGAGGAGCAGCAGCTCACCGGAATTGCGCCGGAGCAGGCCGCCTCTAGAGAAGAAGGGAGTCGTTGATTTCGTCCACCCCCGAAGCTTCCGCGGCCACCCCTGAGTTCGCCGTCATCGACTTCATCGTTTCCCGCCTCGCCGTCATCACTGGAGCCCCGGTATGCCCCCTATGCATCCCCATTGAGTCGCTAGGGTTCGAGCTCGCCGGTGACCTGTTCATCGTCGGCGACGAACCTCAGCCGTCGATCTTCATTCTAATCCAACGCACCACATCGCCCCGTACCGCTTCGCATTTAATGAGCCACTAACCAGTAGACCCCCCTGTCAGCTGCGCCCCGTGCTGCAGAGTGACACTGGGTCGGCCCAATAACCATTCCTGCGCAGCCCACTCGTTTGAATTTAGCTTTTCCTATTTTCATTCAAACTTAGTTCTGTACCTAGTTTCAAAAATCAACCCAGCTCGATTCAGTGAACCAAATTGAATGAAACCAATTTTGTTAGAAAGGTATTGAAATGTTGAATCCAAGCCCGTTGGATTCAAATCAATTGGATATATAGATCAACCCTGGTAAAAATAACAAGGCAGAAACTATTTGAATAGCCGCGTCCACGGTTATGGACAGTTGGAGTGTCCATACTGTTCTCCCGTCAGATGTTTTCAAAATGACTTTTGAAATGAATTATGACTTTGACTTGACCACAACAGAGTTGTGATATGAAATTCAAATTCCCACTTAGGTGTTATAAAACTTTCATCTAGTTTTTCTTTGCTTATGAACTGAGTAGAGGTAAATCTGGCTTTTTGCAAAACAACCTTAGAGCCTAGTGTCCTACTACAAAAACCCGCTTAACTTGTTAGTATTAGTTTGCGAGTACTTAAAGAGTACTCATGGCTTTGTCCCTGGCTATTCCCGTGGCCAGACTATGAAGAGGAGTATCTGGATGACGGACCGCAGGAAGGTTACGACAACTAGGATCATCTCCCATCGTCAGCATTGCCTGTGACCCTAAAGATGGAGCTTCACCTACGCTATCGTTACTATTACGTTATTCCGTTGCTTGAGTTGTATTAAGAACTGGATCATGAGATCCTTATTTGTGTCAGACCTTATGTATGGTTTGTAATGGATTATGTACTGGGGTATCCAATTCTGTTATGTCTCGCAAAAATGGTAATCATGGGATTGCGATGTATGGCATAACAGGCATCTGGGATTAAAAATCCGGGTGTTGACATAAAGATGCTAACAAGGTATGCAAACTTCAATGGACCATTTATGGATTAAAGCAAGCATCCCGGAGTTGGAATCAACTTTTTGATAAGGTGATCAAAAGCTTTGGATTTATACACACTTATGGAGAATCTTGTATTTAGAAGAAAGTGAGTGGGAGCTCTGTAGCATTCCTAGTACTATATGTAGATGAAATATTGTTGATTGTGAATGATATAGAACTTCTTAAAAGTGTCAAAGACTATTTGAATAGTTTTTCAATGAAGGATCTTGGTGAAGCTGCATACATTTTAGGCATCAAGATTTATAGAGATAGATCAAGACGCTTAATAGCGCTTTCACAAAGTACATATTTGGACAAGGTTCTAAAGAAGTTTGGAATGGAAGAAAGCAAGAAAGGGTTATTTCCCATGTTGCCCACTACGACCTTGAGTAAAACTCAAAGTCCAGCTTTGGTAGAAGATAGAGAGAGCATGAGAAAAACTCCCTATGCCTCAGCCATAGGTTCTATCATGTATGACATGCTATGTACAAGACCCGATATTGCATGTTGTTAGTTTGACTAGAAGACATCAAAGTGATCCAGGAGTAGATCACTGGATAGTGGTCAAAAATATCCTAAAGTACTTGAGAAGGACTAAGGATATGGTTCTTTATTATGGAGGTAACGAAGAGCTCGTTGTAAATGGTTACACCGATGCTAGTTGGAACACCGATCCGGATGACTCAAAGTCGCAATCTGGATACGTATTTACATTGAATGGTGCAGCAATGAGCTGGAGGAGTGCTAAGCAAAGCGTTGTGGTGACATCTTCAACTGAATCGGAATACATAGCTGCTTCGGAGGCTTCACAAGAGGCGATATGGAAGAAGGAGTTCATTACGGAGCTTGGTGTGGTTCCTAGTGCGTTGGACCCGATGGCCATCTACCGTGACAACATGGGTGCCATAGCCAATGCATAGGAGCCAAGGTCACACAAGAAGCTGAAGCGTATCAAGCTATGTTTTCAGGCTATTCGCGAGCATGTCCAAGATGGTGACATAAGGATTTGCAAAGTACACACATATCTGAATGTGGCGGATCCATTGACTAAACCTCTCCCTAGGGCAAAACATGACTAACACCAGAACACCATGGGTGTTAGGTACATCACAATGTAATATAGATTATTGACTCTAGTGCAACTGGGAGACTATTGGAGATATGCCCAAGAGGCAATAATAAAATGGTTATTATTATATCTTTGTGTTTATGATAAATGTTTACATCCCATGCTATAATTATATTAACGGGAAACATTAATACTTGTGTGTTTTGTAAACATAAAAGAGGTCCTTGTAAGCCTCTTGTTGAACTAGCTTGTTGATTAATAGATGATCATGGTTTCCTGATCATGGACATTAGATGTTATTAATAACAAGATCATGTCATTAGGAGAATGATATGATGGACACACTCCTATAGTTAGTGTAGCATAAGATCAAATCATTTAGAGTTTATTTGCTACAAACTTTCAAATACATAGTAACCTAATCCTTCGACCATGATATCATGTTAATCACCATCACCGAATGGATGTTTTGATGACATCAAACACCACTTTTTAATTGGGTGGTTATAAAGGTGGCATTAGGTATTCTGAAAGTATGTGTTGAGGCATATGGATCAAGAGTGGGATTTGTCCCTCCATATGACGGATAGATATACTCTGGGCCCTCTCGGTGGAATGTCATTGAATTGGATTGCAAACATGTGACTAGGTCACAAGGGATGTAATATCACGGAATGAGTAAAGAGTATTTATCGGTAACAAGCTTGAACTAGGTATAGAGATACCGACAATCAAACCTCGGAAAAGTAAAGTACCGCGATACAAAGGGAATCGATATCGTATGTAAATGGTTCATTCGATCACGAAGTCATCATAGAAATGTGTGGGAGGCATTATGGATTTCCAGATCCCACTAATGGTTATTAATCGGAGAGGTGTCTCGATCATGTCTGCATAGTTCACGAACAGTAGGGAGACACACTTAAGGATTCGATGTTGTTTAGTAGATATAGAATATGAGTTGGAGACCGAATGTTGTTCAGAGTCTCGGATTGGATCCAGGACATCACGAGGAAATCTGGAATGGTTCGAAGAATAAGATTCATATAAGGAAAATCAAATTTCGGGGTTCAGAAATGTTTTTGTTGTTTTGACCGGAAGCTTCTAGAAGGTTCTGGAAGGTCCACCACCCCGGAGGGGGGAACTTGGGATGCGCCATGTCCTAGTGGGGCTGGCGGCATCAAGCCCTAGGTCAAGTCAGCCAAGATTAGGAAGAGAGATACAAACTCTAGTTTGTATAGTCAAAACCTAGTTTGACTAGTCAAATCCTTGTGGAGGAAGGAAAGAAAACCTTGAGGGAAAAGGTTTCCCTTTCCCTCTCCTTGCCGCCGACCATGATGAGTTGGGGGTGGACTCGGCCAGGGCTGGGAACCCTGGCCGCCGCCCCTCCACCCATATAAGGAGGGGTGGGGGTGCCCCTACTCTCTCACCCCAAACCCTAGCCACTGGCGCCTCCCCTCTCTACTCCATACACTGCTCCGGCTTAGGCGAAGCCCTGCAATAATCCCTTCTCCTCCACCACCACCACATCTTCGTACTCTTGGGATTCCGAGGAGATCTACAACCTCCGCTGCCCTGCTGGAACAAGGGAGGGGAAGGTCTTCATCGACTATGGTACGTGTGACCAACTACGGAAGCGCTGCCAGAACATGGCATCGGAAGGATCGTCTACGCGATCTTGAGATCGGCAAGTGATCGACTACATCAATAAGGAGATCCGAATCTCGTTAAATGCTTTGGATCTTCGAGGTTTAGTTCTCTACAATCTCGTTGCACCGATCTCGTAGAATAGATCTTGGTTTTGCGTGTTCCCGTGATAGATTTTTTTGTTTTTCATGTTGTGAACCCTACAACAATATAGCACTACATTAGCCCGCATATGGCCTCCACCACTAGTGGAAAAACACCTATCAGTGGCGCACAAATAAGAGGTCAGTGGCACACCGGCCGTGTGGCACAGATATTACGCCACTGATAATATTTATTTGTGGCGCACGCCCAGGTGTGCCACGAATACGCCTGGTGTCAATGGCGCGCCGTTTGTCCATACGCCACAGATAAGATCAGTGGGGCAGCCTTTGGGGGTGCGCCACTGACAAGGTGCGCCACTCGACAAAAATAAGGTGCGCCACTAATTATTATACAGCAGCTATAATACAATAGTTATACAACATTTATACACCATAAACCATACATGATACAACAATACACCATACAACATACAACAATACACCATACATCAATATGAATTCAAGTGTTGGATTATTACACAAAGTGGTAGTCCAAATTCGATCATCACATTACAAATAGATCGAGCTATATCACCCTAGACTATGGTCATCACATTACAAATAGAGCTATCAAGATCGTCATCCGGTTCTTCTTTAAACATGGAACCCGACCCCTGTGTATACCACGTACCACTTCGCCATCTCTGTAGACAAGGCATACTACAAACAATTGCATGATCAAAACAATAAGCAAAGATTCAGAAAAAAAGCAGCAACAGACCCTATATTCATAACCAGCGGCGGACCTACGGGGTATGCCAAGGCATACCCTGCGGCCGGACAACTTTAGCGTATATTATACCGTATATCAGATCGAAAAAAACAGCTCATCGATTTGTTGCCTAACTGGTTAGCTGAAACAGACGTGCGGCCGATTACGTTTTGTGTGGCCGATCGAAAGGAACCAAAACTGGTCAGCTGAAACTTTTCGTCTACTGATCTACCATTCCAATCTCATGTCCGATCTACAATTCCAATCTCACGTCCTATGTACGTGGAGCCGTGGACGCCGCTGCCTTGCCGATTGCTGTGCTTCTGACTACGTCGCTACTCCGCAACGGGCTCACACAGGCAGACTAGAACCCGATCGGAATCAGATTGGCCGTCGATCTGGATGCCGGCCACCGGCAGCCCCACACGCCGTGAGGTTTCTGAAGACCAGGACGCCGCTCGTCACGCCGTGACGTTTCCGAAGACCGGCACGCCGCTTGCCGCAAGCGAGGTATGACATCAGTCCGTGGCTTGGTATTTTCTACTTCGAAGATTGCCTTGAGCCTAGGAAATTAGGATATTTGAAGACGCATCCGATCAAAGTTAATGATCGGTAGCTTATAGATTCACGTGTACATTGTCCGTAATGGAAAAGTTCGTGGCTTATAGATTAAATTTCATCAATGATCTATTTAATTTAAAAGGCACATCCGAGCAAAGCTAATGATCTATAATTGTCTTTTTGTTTAATTATTTAGCTATGAAGAAGAGAGGTGGAGATATTGCATCCCTTTTTCAAAAACACGCGGCAAAGAAGGCCGCTGTTGCTTCAAAAGCTTCTCAGGATAAAATTGTGGCAGAAGAGAAAACTCAAGAGCAAGAGAATGTAGTTGAAGAAGTTGTGAATGATATGACACCATCACTGCCACCGCCATAGTTGGTTTATGACATCAACAACCTTCCACGTGATCCAGGTGAAACGAAACCCATTCAAAGTTATTCTGATAATTATCAAGATTCAATTCGGAGGGCATATGTTATGAACGGGCCATTCAAATCTTATATACATTTTTTCTCCAAAACGAAAGATTTCTGGAAAAGAGCGTAAATTCAATTTTGCATCGATGCATAATCATGAATGGCTTGAATATAGTATCAAGAAGTATTCTGTGTTTTGCTTTATATGTTACTTGTTCAAGAAGGGTACTGGCTCAGATACATTTACAGTTGATGGCTAGAGAAACTGGAATATAGGAGAGAAAGCACTTTTCAAACAAATGGGTTCTAAGGCACATAATGTGGCTCAAGAGAGATACATTGGCTTTAGGAATCCCAAGGTAGCAATTGATTATCACATTGAGAAGTGGACTGATGAGGATCTTGGTCTATATAAGATAAGATTGACTCATTCACTTAGATGTATCAAGTTTCTTTTGCACCAAGGATTGGCATTCCGTGGACATGTTGAAAGTAAAGAGTCTAGCAACAGAGGGAACTTTCTTGAGCTTTTGGAGTTTTTTGCAGAAAATAGTGAATAAGTGCATAAGTATGTTTTGAACAATGCTCCGGGTAATTGCATATTAACTATCCCAAATATACAAAAGTATATTATTGAATGTTGTGTTATAGAAACTAGAAAGAAAATTATTGAAGAACTTGATGATGAGCCCTATGCAATTTTGGCTCATGAGTCTAGTCCTATATCACATAAAGAACAACTTGCTCTTTGTTTGCACTATGTCAATCAATTAGGAAGACCATGTGAGTACTTCATTGGAGTTGTTCATGTAGGCGACACTACCTCTTTATCACTTAAGAATGCAATTGAAGCTTTACTTGCTAGTCATGGCTTGACTATGGCTCAAATTCCTGGTCAAGGTTATGATGGGGCTACCAACAAGAAAGGAGATATTAAAGGACTAAAAACATTGATCATGAAAGAGTCACCTTCTTCTTATTATATACATGTAAGGGGTCCCAACCTGATAAGGTAGAGTCCTCCTGTGTTTTACAATGCTAGTCCCTGGATCAATAGCTAGCATCCACAGTAACGATGTAATATCAAGATACAAAGGTCATAATATAAATTTATAACCAGGAATAACATAGTTTTATTACATCATACATAGCTCATTTGGCTATTACATTACATTGCAGCGGAATAAATATAGTTATGGGTCCTTCATCTTCATAGTGCCACAAGCAGATGTTGGTTGTAGGTTTTGTAGTCCTAGTCAATCAAACAATCTTCATTAAAAAAAATCATCCTGCAACATTACAAGTTACAGCCACAAGGGTCAATACATTTTGAATTGTATTGGCAAGTTTCACTTTGTATATTATGAGTGGATCCTATCATTATATGCATATTTGGCTAAGTAGAGTTTAAGGCTCATTTGCATAAAGCAATATAGTTTTATCCTATCTTTTCAAAATAGTTTTTGATCTTTGTCAAATCTCTTTTCCAAGTTCCTTGAACTCCTTGGTAGAAACTCAAGTGTTCAAGTCTTTGTCAAAATCTCTTGAGCTACTTGGTAACCCCAAGTGCAACAAGTTTTATCAAAACCTCATGAGTTCCTTGGTAACCCCAAGTACATCATGCTCTTGTGTACCTTGGTAATCCCAAGTACGACAAGCTTTATCAAATCTCTTTGAATTCCTTGGTACCCCCAAGTGCATCAAGTTTTATATTAGAAGTTGGAATGTCGAGATCTCCCATAGTTCAAACTTTAGTTGCTCAAGATTGTCCATAACCGGGGACACGGCTAAGTACTTAGATTTTGTTAACTGCAGAAGGAGTACACTTTACCCACATGACACAATCCCATCTTGTTGCCGGATTAGTGCTCACCAAGATGGAGAGAATGTGACGAAGTCTTTCCAAGAGGTCCTCCCATACATCATTGCTAGCTTGTCTTCAGCCCCATGAAGCATTCCAGATCCCCATGTCCGTAACTAAAGACAATGTATGGGTCTTCCTAATGTAGTTGACTAAGCAGAGCCATAATAGCATGTGGTTGGCCACAATTGGAGAAACATGTTCAATCTCTAAGTTTCCTAGGTGGTTTTCATTTGGAGCACAACACAAAGTGATTGCCATAGACATGGTTCCCTTTTGTTGCCACCTTCTCCAAAACATAAAGTGTCCACCACCTAGCTGGTTCATTGAGTCCTTGTTTTATTATGTAAAACACAAGTCCTTTTCTCATCCTTTGTAAAATCTCAACATGTACCTCTTTTCAAAACATAGCATGGCTAAGCATGTACAACTTCAATATTTTTACTAAGGAGTGTATAGGGAATCCTACTAGGATTAGCATAGCATAAGTATAAAACATTTTCATGCATGTTTACAAAATCCACTAAGTATAATGAAAATAGTAGGTCTTTTGGTATGATAGTGTAACTTGCCTTTTTGTTAGGGAATGATAGTCACTCCTTGATCTTGCTAGTCTCACACTTTGCTAATTTCACTACAATCAAACAAGCATAGTATCAAGTAGCATTCCAAACCAACATTCAATCAATATTTCACATACACAAAGCAATGGATCCTAAGTCTTGCAAGAAGAGGGTTCTATTACAAGGTTGGTCTCTACGAGGTTTATAGACTTTGTAAGGTCCACATTGGTCATTTACCAAAATGGCAAAGTTATTAGTTAGAGGGTTTTGTTCAAGTTCCATTTTAAAATCCATTCAACATTTTATGTGGTGAAAATTATTCTTTTCAAAGCAAAACTTTAAGTTTTTAGGTTGCCTTTGGCAAGGCTTGGTGTTTTTGGGTCAGTAAGTTTGGTCCATAACATTTTCCCAAAGTTTTCCTTGCAAAAAAAAAACTTTTCCATAATAAAATTTAATGAGTTTATTTGGCTAGAAAATGACTAAGTTAATTAATTCAACTTAAATTTCACAAAAATCATTTTTAACACTATGGGCTGGTTCCGGTCGTAAGGTCACACAAATCCATGTTGCAAAATATTTAATCCTAAAACAATTTTAAACAATTTTATACTCTAAACAAGTACACAAATGTTTCTGTAATATCAAACAAGCTAACAGATACTATTTTCAAAACTAAGGCCATGGGCTTGTTCTCCTGATTTCATTGATATAAAATTTGTCAAATTTGGACGTGGATCAAAAGTTATAAGGATTTGAAAATCTTTACACGACGCGTGTGTTTCTGGGGGTCGACACCGTTCGGCGGATCGCCATCGGGAAAATGCGAGATCGGGACGATACCCCTTGATAAGTGGTTCTATTATATCCATCCGATCGACATCCCGCCCGCGCGCCAAGGATCAGCGGCTAGGTCGACGGCGAGCGGCGGAACGGCTAGTTGGAGGCGGTGCTAGCGAAACAGGACGCGAAACAGAGGGGGAGTGTGCTCACTGGGTTCGTGGAGCGATGCTGACGCTCAACGTGGGACTGGTCCGTCGAGGGGTGCACGGGGACGGGCAGAATTCCTCGCCGGAGTTGGTTCTGGCGACGGACGCGCTCGGTCGAAGTCGAAGATGGCTCTGTGGTCCACGAGAAGACAAACGGAGGGCTGGGTTAGCTGCGTAGGACCATGGCAAGGATGTGTGCGTGATTCAGAGGGCACGGGGTGGTCGAGGCTTACTGGGGATCGTCGCCGGAGAAGAAGCAGACACGGCGGTGCTCTGTGCTTGACGAAGGCGAAGATTAGGGGCGCCCTAAGACCAACGGAAAATGCTGTTAGGTTCGTCTGATCTTGGAGATCATCTCCATGTTCTAAGAGAGGAGAGGGGTGACCGGAATCTACCTGTGGGGCTCGTCGGAGAAGGAGGCAGGCGGTGGTGTCGATGGTCGAGGTGGTTGTCGACGCTCTGGGTCGTTCGGGGGCAAGCTGGTGCTACGGGGATGATCGTCAGGAGGTGTGGATCAAGAGAGCATGGTCGAGGAGGCAAGGGGCGGCGGGTTTTGGCCAGAATTGGCGAGGAAGGTCGTCGGAGTAGCAGCGGTGCAGAGAGAAATTGGGGCGGCCTGGAGGCAGAGGGGAGGCAGTGTCTGGGGGAAAACGGAGGAGAGAGTGAGGCGATTAAAAGGGCGTGGTCATGGCGAGGTTTAATGCACGGATTAACGCAGATTGATTGAGCTATCAACGGGAAGAAACGGCAGCGAGGTGAGGGGAGAAGGGGTCGCGCGGGGAAGAAGAAGGAGCTGGCTGCGTTGGGTCTACCTGGGAGTGGAAGAAAAGAAGAAGAGAGGGGTCCACCTGTCAGCCTCAGGGCGGGTTTCTATTGCGATGCAGAAAACGGTTCGGGAGAGGAGGTGGGCTAGATGGGCTGGAGCTGGGCCTGTCGACTAGGCTGCTTTGTTTCATTTTTTTTATACTGAATGCTTTTTCTTTTTCTATTTTGAATTTCTGTTTTGAATTTCAATCAACCAAACACATTCAAAATGATTCAAACAATCATCAAGCTTTTCAAATATGAATTTGGTTCTGTTTATCAATAGAAACCAAATTCCAAAAAATAAAATAATTTTTTATTCTTTTTAAGACCATTCATTAATTAAATAAAAGTGGTTCACTAGGTATTTAATAAAATAGAGTTTGATTTAATTAATAGAGTCTCCATTTGAAATCCAAATATTTTCAAAACAAATCAGTGGGTTTTATTTGGAAATAAAGAATATTTGGAAAACTTGTTTAAAACAGAAATAGCATTTTATTTTAGAGTCCATTATTAATTAAATATAATAGACTTTCATTATTAAATCAAATAGGATTTATTTTATTGAGATATTTATTTTGAAATCTAATATAAAGTCAAAACACTTTAGTAGGTTTTATTTGTGAATATCAATTATTTGGAAAACTTATTTTAAATAATTTAACAAGTTTTGATGTTTCAATTAAATTGGTAAAACCTTTTATTTGTATAAAATTTGGTTATTAGGTCCTTATTAATTTATTTAAATAATCCTTTGTTTATTTTTATTCAAAACAAAATGTGCTAATTCCAAAGCTTGGCCAAGATTTTAATTTGGCTTTATAAAACATTCTTCATTTATAAACTTCCACTTCATTTGAAAACAAATCTTTTCATTTAATTGTTTCAAAATAGTATTTCTAAATGTTTTTATTTTTCCTTTTATTAAATTCTTATCTTTTTAAATCCCTTTAGGTTTATTTTAATTCAAATGGGTCTGAAGTTCCAATTGAATTCAAAAAGTTTCTTCTGGCTCTGAAAATTAAACAAATTTTTATTTTATTCATTTATTTTCACATTACCAGATTTGGAAAATCTTGGGATGTGACAGGCTACCACCCTTAAAATAAATCTCGTCCCGAGATTTGGGAAGGCTGGGGTTACAATCAAATTCAAAACAACTAGGGTACTACCACCCTTAAAAAATTTCAAACAAAAATTACACATTGGCCTTCTTGGGTCCTGGAATTTCTCTATGTTAAACCTTTGCTTTATTCCTATGTTTGACTCATGGGCCAAGGTTGAGTTTCTCCATAGGCTTGTTCAACTTGTTCTTCATCCTTTCTGGACAGTTGCTTGCATAGTGTCCTGGGTTCTTGCAGTTGAAGCAATGAATGTTATTGAGTTCTTTATGTGGCTCTTGCGGGCAAGTTGCTACATAATGACCTGGTTCGTTACAGTTGTTGCACCACACTTGGTCAATCCCTTTATTCTTCTTGTTCTCTGGGCATCCACTGGAGTAGTGTCCCATTTCTTTACATTTACGACATTGTGCAAGGCTCATGTCTTGCTTGGGCTTCTTGATTTTCCTTGATCCTTTGAATTGGGTTGTCTTGTTTGGCGGTAGGAGTGGTCCTTTTCCTTTGGTAGACTTGGATCCTTCTTGTTTCCTTTGTTCTACCATGGCATAGATGGGACATAGGCCAGGAGTATGATCACTTCCTTCACAAAGGTAGCAAGTAGCTTGAGAGGTAGGGCATTCTCCAACAGGATGGTCTTCATCACAATTGGGGCATTGTCCTTCATGCTCCTTGGGAGTATGATCCTTGTCTCCACAAATAATGCAAGCTGGGGCTCCATCAAGAACAACATTTCTGTCATCCTTGCTATCATACTCTCTTCTAGGATAGCTTTCTTCCATGCTAATCATTTGATTAGTCACCTTAAGAATTAGTTGGGATTGTTCCTCCAAAAACTTTTGCAGTGCTGGATCTTTATCACTATTGTTGGCTAGGAACTGAGCTGTCAGTTGGTTCAACTGATGTTGGGTTGCTATGAGCTCTCCCAGGCTGTCAGCTTGGTTGGTGTTGGTGTCATCAACCTTGGAGTCCTTTGGAGTATCCATCTGTTTGGGTTGAAGGAAGATTAGAATGGGCAAGATATTTCTAAGGAAATAGTTCTAATCACACACATCACAATTCACACAAGCAATGTACATGCAATCACAAACCAACATTCACAAACAACTTTGCACTCAAACCACAAAGTTCAAGCACATACTTAGGTAACAAAATATTTTTGTTACATCACATAAGTTGGTGGTTTTGACTTAATTATATTATGGTGGTCCATCTATATGGTTCACTTGTGATCTTTCCTTCCTTCATGCTTCTCCTTGTATGAGATCATGGTTTCCTTGAGAAGAACTCTTGGTCACAATTCTTCAAAGTTGTTGATGGTTTCTTCTTATTTTGCATTCTCTCAGTCTCTAAATCTTGGGTAAGACTTTCCTTGTTTCACTTGTGGTCCTTAGTGATATCCAAGTTGGAAGTCCTTGGTGAAGAAGCTGAAGATGTTGAAGTCATTAGAGTTGAAGTTGTTGAAGAAGTCCTTTGCACATGGTGTAGTCTTTGGTCATGGTTAGGTTTTTCCATCAAGTTGAAGTAGAAAAGAAGTATAGTGGAAACCAAAATGGTTGAGGAAAGAGTTACAAGTGTTTTTGTAAATAAGTTTTGGATCAAATTATAACTCCTATTTTCTAAGGGTTTTGTCCAATCCTATGGTTTACAATCCTACAGGCAACACAATGCTCTGATACCATCTGTAAGGGGTCCCAACCTGATAAGGTAGAGTCCTCCTGTCTTTTACAATGCTAGTCCCTGGATCAATAGCTAGCATCCACAGTAACGATGTAATATCAAGATACAAAGGTCATAATATAAATTTATAACCAGGAATAACATAGTTTTATTACATCATACATAGCTCATTTGGCTATTACATTACATTGCAGCGGAATAAATATAGTTATGGGTCCTTCATCTTCATAGTGCCACAAGCAGATGTTGGTTGTAGGTTTTGTAGTCCTAGTCAATCAAACAATGTTCATTAAAAAAACAATCATCCTGCAACATTACAAGTTACAGCCACAAGGGTCAATACATTTTGAATTGTATTGGCAAGTTTCACAACTTTGTATATTATGAGTGGATCCTATCATTATATGCATATTTGGCTATGTAGAGTTTAAGGCTTATTTGCAAAAAGCAATATTTTATCCTATCTTTTCAAAAATGGTTTTGGTCCTTTGTCAAATCTCTTTTTCCAAGTTCCTTGAACTCCTTGGTAGAAACTCAAGTGTTCAAGTCCTTGTCAAAATCTCTTGAGCCACTTGGTAACCCCAAGTGCAACAAGTTTTATCAAAACCTCATGAGTTCCTTGGTAACCCCAAGTACATCATGCTCTTGTGTACCTTGGTAACCCCAAGTACGACAAGCTTTATCAAATCTCTTTGAATTCCTTGGTACCCCCAAGTGCATCAAGTTTTTATATTAGAAGTTGGAATGTCGAGATCTCCCATAGTTCAAACTTTAGTTGCTCAATATTGTCCATAACCAGGGACACGGCTAAGTACTTAGATTTTGTTAACTTCAGTATGAGTACACTTTACCCACATGACACAATCCCATCTTGTTGCCACCAGTGGCCTACTGGATTAGTGCTCACCAAGATGGAGTACTGGCAGACTGAGAATGTGACGAAGTCTTTCCAAGAGGTCCTCCCATACATCATTGCTAGCTTGTCTTCAGCCCCCATGAAGCATTCCATCCCCATGTCCGTAACTAAAGACAATGTATGGGTCTTCCTAATGTAGTTGACTAAGCCAGAGCCATAATAGCATGTGGTTGTACACGAAAGCCACAATTGGAGAAACATGTTCAATCTCTAAGTTTCCTAGGTGGTTTTCATTTGGAGCACAACACAAAGTGATTGCCATAGACATGGTTCCCTTTTGTTGCCACCTTCTCCAAAACATAAAGTGTCCACCACCTAGGTGGTTCATTGAGTCCTTGTTTTATTATGTAAAACACAAGTCCTTTTCTCATCCTTTGTAAAATCTCAATATGTACCTCTTTTCAAAACATAGCATGGCTAAGCATGTACAACTTCAATATTTTTACTAAGGAGTGTATAGGGAATCCTACTAGGATTAGCATAGCATAAGTATAAAACATTTTCATGCATGTTTACAAAATCCACTAAGTATAATGAAAATAGTAGGTCTTTTGGTATGATAGTGTAACTTGCCTTTTTGTTAGGGAATGATAGTCACTCCTTGATATTGCTAGTCTCACACTTTGCTAATTTCACTACAATCAAACAAGCATAGTATCAAGTAGCATTCCAAACCAACATTCAATCAATATTTCACATACACAAAGCAATGGATCCTAAGTCTTGCAAGAAGAGGGTTCTATTACAAGGTTGGTCTCTACGAGGTTTATAGACTTTGTAAGGTCCACATTGGTCATTTACCAAAATGGCAAAGTTATTAGTTAGAGGGTTTTGTTCAAGTTCCATTTTAAAATCCATTCAACATTTTATGTGGTGAAAATTATTCTTTTCAAAGCAAAACTTTAAGTTTTTCACCAAGTAGGTTGCCTTTGGCAAGGCTTGGTGTTTTTGGGTCAGTAAGTTTGGTCCATAACATTTTCCCAAAGTTTTCCTTGCAAAAAAAAACTTTTCCATAATAAAATTTAATGAGTTTATTTGGCTAGAAAATGACTAAGTTAATTAATTCAACTTAAATTTCACAAAAATCATTTTTAACACTATGGGCTGGTTCCTAGGGTCAGTAAGGTCACACAAATCCATGTTGCAAAATATTTAATCCTAAAAACAATTTTAAACAATTTTTATACTCTAAACAAGTACACAAATGTTTCTGTAATATCAAACAAGCTAACAGATACTATTTTCAAAACTAAGGCCATGGTTGGCTAGGGCTTGTTCTCCTGATTTCATTGATATAAAATTTGTCAAATTTGGACGTGTGGATCAAAAGTTATAAGGATTTGAAAATCCTATCTAAATCAGATTTCAAATCTGTTTTTAAATCGAACAGGTGACACGCGGCGTGTTCTTACTGGTCGATACCGGTTCGGCCGGATCGGCTACTGGGATGCGTTGGATCTAACTGAAAATGTGCGGCGCAGATCGACGCATACCCCTTCGGTAAGTGGTTCTATTATATCCATCCGATCGACATCGGACGGCTCCTGCTACCTGGTCAAGGATTGAACGGCGTTAGTCGGCGGGCAAAGTAGCGAAACAGACGCGAAACAGAGGGGAGTGCTCACCGGGTTCGGAGCGATGCCGACGCTCAACGTGGACTGGTCCGTCGAGGTGTGCACGGGCAGAATTCCTCGCCGGAGTTGGTTCTGGCGACGGACGCGCTCGGTCGAAGTCGAAGATGGCTCTGTGGTCCACGAGAAGACAAACGGAGGGCTGGGTTAGCTGCGTAGGACCATGGCAAGGATGTGTGCGTGATTCAGAGGGCACGGGGTGGTCGAGGCTTACTGGGGATCGTCGCCGGAGAAGAAGCAGACACGGCATTGCTCTGTGCTTGACGAAGGCGAAGATTAGGGGCGCCCTAAGACCAACGGAAAATGCTGTTAGGTTCATCTGATCTTGGAGATCATCTCCATGTTCTCAGAGAGGAGAGGGGTGACCGGAATCTACCTGTGGGGCTCGTCGGAGAAGGAGGCAGGCGGTGGTGTCGATGGTCGAGGTGGTTGTCGACGCTCTGGGTCGTTCGGGGGCAAGCTGGTGCTACGGGGATGATCGTCAGGAGATGTGGATCAAGAGAGCATGGTCGAGGAGGCAAGGGGCGGCGGGTTTTGGCCGGAATTGGCGAGGAAGGTCGTCGGAGTAGCAGCGGTGCAGAGAGAAATTGGGGCGGCCTGGAGGCAGAGGGGAGGCGGTGTCTGGGGGAAAACGGAGGAGAGAGTGAGGCGATTAAAAGGGCATGGTCGCGGCAAGGTTTAATGCACGGATTAACGCAGATTGATTGAGCTATCAACGGGAAGAAACGGCAGCGAGGTGAGGGGAGAAGGTCGCTGGGAAGAAGAAGGAGCTGCATGTGGGGTCTACCCGGCAAAGGAAGAAAAGAAGAAGAGAGGGTCCACCGTCAGCCTCAGTATGGGTTTCTATTGCGATGCGTAAAACGGTTCAAGAGGAGGTGGGCTAGATGGGAGCTGGAGTCTGTCGACTAGGCTGCTTTGTTTCATTTTTTTTATACTGAATGCTTTTTCTTTTTCTATTTTGAATTTCTGTTTTGAATTTCAATCAACCAAACACATTCAAAATGATTCAAACAATCATCAAGATTTTCAAATATGAATTTGGTTCTGTTTATCAATAGAAACCAAATTCCAAAAAATAAAATAATTTTTTATTCTTTTTAAGACCATTCATTAATTAAATAAAAGTGGTTCATTAGGTATTTAATAAAATAGAGTTTGATTTAATTAATAGAGTCTCCATTTGAAATCCAAATATTTTCAAAAACAAATCAGTGGGTTTTATTTGGAAATAAAGAATATTTGTAAAACTTGTTTAAAACAGAAATAGCATTTTATTTTAGAGTCCATTATTAATTAAATATAATAGACTTTCATTATTAAATCAAATAGGATTTATTTTATTGAGATATTTATTTTGAAATCTAATATAAAGTCAAAACACTTTAGTAGGTTTTATTTGTGAATATCAATTATTTGGAAAACTTATTTTAAATAATTTAACAAGTTTTGATGTTTCAATTAAATTGGTAAAACCTTTTATTTGTATAAAATTTGGTTATTAGGTCCTTATTAATTTATTTAAATAATCCTTTGTTTATTTTTATTCACAACAAAATGTGATAATTCCAAAGCTTGGCCAAGATTTTAATTTGGCTTTATAAAACATTCTTCATTTATAAACTTCCACTTCATTTGAAAACAAATCTTTTCATTTAATTGTTTCAAAATAGTATTTCTAAATGTTTTTATTTTTACTTTTATTAAATGCTTATCTTTTTAAATCCCTTTAGGTTTATTTTAATTCAAATGGGTCTGAAGTTCCAATTGAATTCAAAAAGTTTCTTCTGGCTCTGAAAATTAAACAAAGTTTTATTTTATTCATTTATTTTCACATTACCAGATTTGGAAAATCTTGGGATGTGACAATACATTGTTTTGCACATCAACTCCAGCTAGTTCTTATTGCTGTTGCTAAGGAAAATGCTGATTGTGTGAGATTTTTTGATCAAGTGTCTCTCTTGCTGAATATTGTTGGTGTTTCTTGTAAGCATCATGACATGCTTCGAAATGCTAGGCTTGAGAGTATCAAGAAAGCACTTGATTGTGGTGAACTTGAAACTGGGAGTGGATTAAATCAAGAGATGTGTTTTCCTAGGCCAGGTGACACTCGTTGGGGATCTCATTTCAGAACTATATACAACATCATTGTTATGTTTTCCACGATTCATGACATGCTCACTGATCTTGGAGATGATACCTCATTTAAGGATGATTGGACAATAATACATTATGTACTTGGAGCATTTGAGTCCTTTGAGTTTGTTTTCTTTGCACACTTGATGTTTGTTATTCTTGGATATATAAATGAATTATCTCAGTGTTTGCAAAGAAGGGAACAAGATATTCTTATTGCAATATCACTTGTTAATGGGGCAAAGGACAAAATACAACAAATGAGGTCTAATGATTGGGTTCAGTTTCTTGAGAGGGTCACTTTGTTTTGTGTTGAACATGGTGTTGATGTTCCTTATATGGATGGTAATTATGTGCCTTATGGAAAATCAACAAGGTATGCTCGTGCTCGAAATCGAACAAATGATGACCACTTTAGAAGAGAAGTATATATTGGTGTCATAGATCAAATTAGTCAAGAGCTTGATAATTAGTTTGATGAGGTAAATATGGAGTTACTCTCTTGTATGTCGGATTAAATCCTTCAAATTCATTTGCTTCTTTTTATGCACAGAAGATACGCGGACTAGCTCAATTCTATCCTAATGATATTCCGGAAAATTATTTTCTAAATCTTGAAATGCAGCTTGATAATTATATTGCTGACATGAGACGAGATGATAGCTTTCAAGGCATAGAGAGTCTTGTTGACCTCTCCGTTAAGATCGTTGGGAAAAAGAGACATAGAGTGTATGATATGGTTTACTTGCTTCTGAAATTAGTATTGGTTCTACCGGTGGCGACGGCAAGTGTTGAAAGGGTTTTTTCTGCAATAACTTTAGTTAAAACAAAGTTAAGAAATAAGATGGGTGATAGTCTCTTGGATGATTGTCTCGTCTCATACATAGAGCGGGATATTTTCTTTGAAGTGGATGAGGATGATATAATCAAGAGTTTCATGACCTTAAGAAACCGTAGGCCAGTCAAATCGAAGAAATAGTATTATAAGTTTCTTTATGCATATTTCAGACTATTAGTTGTCTTTGAAGTATTTATGGGGTAATTTGTGCAACATTCTAAGTTAATCTCTCAATTAGCTATTATTTTTTATTTCTTTTCTGGTTTACAATGCAAATTGTTCAGTTATTTAGTAATAAATTTTTTATCAAAATTGCCATTAAATTTTTATGGGCATACCCATCGGTAAAATCCTAGGTTCGCCATTGTTCCTAACACGCAGAATATTCTTAAAGGAGCAACATTATTACTAAAGCAGCAGTAGGAGTCTCTATATTCCAAATCACATGCATGGTGAAGTGATCTATGACTGACAGATGCCTCAAAATGGAATAAAGGCACAATTGCCATTTTGTTTGCATTATCTAGTGAGCATCTTTGAACTGTGCCCTTTTCTACTTGTGTGTGCATGCTCTTGTCTATAGGTGCTCTTGTATGTCAATAAAATCCAACACACTCTGCATCGACATTTCATTCCCAGCTATGGAGACCAAGTTTTACTGAAGGAGGAGAAGAAATGTAGAGAAGGAGGAGAGGAAGGCTGCAAAGTCACTTGAGAAGTTGGGTGACATAGGGCTAGATGATCCAACAATAGTGGAGCATGAAGCCATTTGCCAAGGTTTTTTCAAAAGAGGAACTCCTTTGCCTGAAGTAGTTCCATCAAGGTTGCTTCTGGAGCTTAAATCAGCTACTGCATTGTTATTGATTAACAAAGGCATTGAGTATTGCAAAGATAGGATCGTGGTGCTAAAGAAGAAGAAGAAGAAGAAGGTGAAGTTTGGAGAAGCAGGCATCAGCTGATAGAAGAAGATAGAAGGGAAGTTTGTTCTATGAATAAAATACAGCTACTAGAGCTGTTGTAGTAATTGTATGTGCTTGTAGAAGGATCAATGGTAAGGAAATCAGTAATCGTTAACTTCTCAGTTGTCTTGAGAGTAGCGACTAATCGGAATTCGGATGATTAATTGGTTTAACCGGTTGACTATTAATTGGTGCAACCTACAAAAATTAGCACCTAAAACACATATGACTCCTCTTGCACCTCAACCACCTACCCTATTAAAGGCAGCCTCGAGCTCCCGGATGAGCTCCTCAAGGCGCTCGACCTCTTGTATGTGAGGTCTGATCAGCAACTACGAGGAACTGGTTAACAACGATAAGGAACTAGCTGGTGATGGTAGAAATCGATCTCCCGGAGGCAGGGATCGAGCGGGAGCTTTGAAAAATCTACTTCATTAGGGCAGGCTAGTGGATGGATGGGCGATATGTGTTGATAATTTGCAACTTTTTTGACCAAGTGGAGTAGTTAATCGGGAAAATACCTAGTAATGGAGTGTCAGCGCTATTAATCGGGCTAAAAGATTAACACACTTAGTGGTAATCGACACGGTCAGGTTCCAAGTAGCGATTAATCGGCCTATTAATCGTTGATTCGGCCTATTTTTTGTAACATCCCAAAAATATTAAACTAGAATCATCAAACTCTAATCACCAAATTTAGGGTTAACAAAAACTTTTCAAATTAAAAATATGAAAGCATTCATATGAGTGTGCATTAAAATTTGGATTCTTTTGAATTGCCATGATTCTGTGTTTCTTTGATTGTAGAATGATTCTTAGGTGAAATAAACATCATCTAAACAATCCCCAAACTTTTCCCAAAGACAAACAAATCAAAACAAACAAATTAAGTGAATGGTCACTTTGGCCAAATTAACTCCCATGCCTACTTTGGCTATCTCTAACTTTCAGAACTTAAAAGAAACTTGTATTGATCTTTGCACCCCTTGATATTACTCATAACAAGGTATCAAGGCCCACTTTGTGATCATCCAAAAACATTTGAATGCATAACTTAAAAGACAGTTTAAAATTGAATCTATTTCATATGGGAAGATCCCACTTTTTCAAAAACCACTCAAACAAGCTCAATTTTCAAAACCCAAGCATCCACAGTATAACCAGCACATGCCTAGCACACCTACCAAAAATAAATTCAAAACATGAATTCATGCGGCCATTTCATCAAACAGCTTGCAGATACAAATCAAACAAAATCAAAACACTATGTTGAGCAATGTTTTGGGCCTAACTTGTTCCCTCTCTAGACACCACTAGCCTTAGTAGATCATCTAACAACCTTAACTAATCACTAGCCCCACTGTAAGCTTCCCAATATCATCAATGGTGAACATGCTGAGAGCACCCATGTCACCCCAGTGTGGACAGCAGGCTAGAGGAAGAACTAGCCGTGCCAACCTTGTCTGGGAGGTAGCCCATGCCTCACCACCCCCTCTCGACCAGCCCTGCCTCGCAGACAGCAACCAGAACCGCCAGGAACGCCGCGCCCGCGCCGCTGTCGACCATGCCGACGCGCACTGCAGAACACGCTCCGTTCCCACGCAACCCGACCACCTCGAGCCTTCGCCGCCCTCCAGCATGCACCCCACCGTCCCAGGAGACCGTCAGACATGCCCATTTCACCGCCTGTACCCCGTAGCCACCACTCGCCGTAGAGTTCGCCGCCTCGGCCTCGCAGAGCATCGAGCGTTCCCGACCGTTATCCACCGCCCCTACACGCGCATTAAAGCCCAGAGCATCGCCAGGAGACCACCGATCAATCTCCAACCTCGTCCATGCCTCTAGCTGCCCGTAGCCATGTCGCCACAGTCTCCTGCCCATCCCGTTCGGTATCGCCGTCGAGCCTATAAAAGGAGGACACCCCCAGCCGATTGAAGCACACCATTTCACTCCACTCACCTCACTGATCGTTCCACCCCTTAGCCGGAGCAAGGCGAGCAGCGCATCGCCGGAATTGCGCCGGAGCTCGCCGCTGCAGAGGAGAAGAGGATCCGTCGATTTCGTCCATCCCAGGAGCTGCCGCGACCACCCCTAAGTTCGCCGTCGTCGACTTCGTCGTTCGCTCGCATCGCCGACCTTCACCTGAGCCCCGGTGAGCCCCCGACGACCCCCACTGAGCCGCTAGGGTTCGAACTCGCCGGTGACTAGTTCATCGTCGACGACGTCCGCCAGCCGTCGATCTTCATTCTAATCCAACGCACAATATCGCCCGTGCTGCATCGTGTTAAGAGTCGTGACCAAGATATACTGTCACAATTTCGCATCACGGAGTGATACTAGGCCGGCCCGTTAACCTTTCCCGCGCAGCCCACTCGTTTGAATTTAGATTTTTCTATTTAGATTCAAACTCAGTTCTGTACCTAGTTTCAAAAATCAACCCAGCTCGATTCAGAGAACCAAATTGAATGAAACCAATTTTGTTAGAAATATATTGAAATGCTTAATCCAAGCACGTTGGATTCAAATCATTTGAATCTATAGATCAACCTTGGTAAAAATAACAAGGCAGAAGCTTTTCTGCATTCAAACATTTTTCAAATTTAAACCACAATAGCTTTTGAGTTGATTCCAACTCTCAAAAATCACATTTTATCATACCTTTCAGAATATATAAAAACATATGGGTTTACTTACAGGAATATTGTTCAAGTAATAAAAGGATGCCACATAGGCATTTCGAGTCAATTTATTTAATTAAAATAAAAGGTTAAACCTTATTAAATTGTGACATCACTTTGTACTGAAATATGTGGTGATGACATGTATCAATATGATCCCATGTTTGGTTTGGAGAATATTAAATCTTAAGTAGTTTTTCAATGAGTAGAAATTACTTTTCTAAAAATAAATAAATAATGCAAGTTCTTTAATCTTGAATGTTAGTGATGATGCTAGATCATCTATAGAACCCTTGTGTGTGATGATTGAAAGTAGTTAAGTATTGTTTGGTGATTGTGTACCTCGTATTTATACATAGACGCTAGTACCGACCAAGGATACGAGGAGGAAGGAGGATACTACAAAGAAGAAGCCGAGGAGAACTTCAACCACTGCTCTGCACAAGGCAAGATTATACTGATACGGATGCAAGCCTTACTAATCAAGTTGACCTATGCAAGCAAATACTTGCTTGCTACCATTCCAACTATATGCCTTAAGCATCTTTGATCATACCCACTTGATAACCCAATCCTAGTTTTGCTTGCAAGCTTTATACTTTATTTATTTATCAAAGCTTTCTCTTAGAATTTACTTGAGTAAATTGTAGATATTAGAAAGATAATTGAAGGTTGCATAAAGAGCATAAAATTTGGCCTGAACTAGATAATCTTGATGTCATCCTAAGGCATGAGATTGAACTTAGTTAAACTACACTAGTTTACCACCCCTCATTAGTATTCACTCCCATTTGTAGATGCTAGTGCTAAGCATAAAAATTGATCAACTATAGATGGGAATACTTGGTGAAAATGGTTATGAAAACCTTGGAATGATGGATCATTCTAATGATATGTTTTGACATGTGTTTCCGAACACCGGATGATTTTGGTGATGAAAATGTTGAGGCATGATCCTTAGCCCTTTATAAAACTGATGGTTGTCTGGATGCGATACCATTCCAATTTTACCGTACAACCACAATACCCGAGAATTGGGTAGGGCTTGACTGGAAACTTATATACCTTAGTATTGGTTCCCTCACAGCCAAGTCTGAGCTGAGGCTACCTTGTGAAGATTGTCCACATGTGCAGTACCCAAGATGACAGTTGGTCATGGTTGGGAGGCCAAACTCATAGGAGAGGTGCCTATACTAGGGCGTGTAATCGAAAGGTTAGGATTGATTATCCGCATACAGAGTATGGTGAATTCTGGATTTGTTCCAAACGGATGTATCGAATGTTGTGGTGAAAGTGTACAATCTCTGCAGAGTGTCAAACTATTCAAATAGCGCGTCATCATGTTATGGACGATTGAGTGGCCATACTGTTCCCCCGTCAGATGTTTTCAAAATGACTTGTGAAACGGATTGAGATTTTGACTTGACCACCACAGAGTTGTGATATGAAATACAAGTTCCCACATAGCTGTTATAAAATTTCAACTAGCTTTTCTTGCTTCTGAACTTAGTAGAGGTAAATCTGGCTTTTTGCAAAACAACCATAGAGCTTACTGTCCTACTACAAAAAACCCCTTCACTTGTTGGTATTAGTTTGCGAGTACTTAAAGAGTACTCATGGCTTTGTTGGAGATATGCCCAAGAGGCAATAATAAAGTGGTTATTATCATATCTTCACACTTATGATAAATGTTTACATACCATGCTAAAATTGTATTAACCGGAAACATTAATACTTGTGTGATTTGTAAACTAAAATAAGAGTCCCTAGTATAGCCTCTTGTTAAACTAGCTTGTTGGTTAATATATGATCATGGTTTCCTGATCATGAACATAGAGATGTTATTAACAACAGGATCATATCATTAGGAGAATGATGTGATGGACATACTCCTATAGATAAGCGTAGCATAAAGATCAAGTCATTTCAATAGTTCAATTGCTATATGCTTTCTCGATACATAGTAACCTAATTCCTTCGACCATGAGATCATGCATATCACGCTTATCGGATGGATGCTTTGATGACATCAAACACCACACCGTGAATCGGGTGGCTATAAAGGTGGCATTAAGTGTTCGGAAAGTATTGGTTGAAACACATGGATCAAGAGTGGGATTTGTCCATCCATATGACGGATAGATATACTGGGCCCTCTCGGTGGAATGTCATCCAATTAGCTTGCAAGCATGTGACTTGGTCACAAGGGATCATATCATATCGGAACGAGAAAAGAGTACTTATCAAGAACGAGGTTGAACTAGGTATGCAGAGATACCGATCATAACCTCGGATAAGTAAACTATCGTGAGACAAAGGGAAATTGGTATCGTATGTAAGTGGTTCATTCGATCGCAAAGTAATCGAGAAATATGTGGGAGCCATATGAATTTCAGATTCCTCTATTGGTTATTGTTCGAGAAGTGTCTCGATCATGTCCGCATAATTCACGAACCGTAGGGAGACACACTTAAGGATTCGACGTTGTTTGAGTAGTTATGGTATTATGAGAAAGAGACCGAATGTTGTTCGAGTCTCGGATGGGATCCGGATATCACGAGGTGATCCGGAATGGTCCGGAGAATAAGATTCATATAAGGAAAGTCCTGCCGGAGTTCGGGAATGATTCGGTGTTTTCCTGAATGTTCTAGAAGGTTCCTGATTGTCCCAAGACCGGGGAAGGGTACATGAATGTGTCATTGCTCATTGAATGATTGCATCATGTACTAAGTGTTATTGCTGTCCCAAATAAAGGATTAAATTGAATCCTAAACAGAAAGTCAAATGTCCATTGAAAGTCAAACCAAAACAAGAAACGTGGGAAACAAGCAAGAGGAGTTGGAACCAACTGAGGAGGAGTTGGACTCCTCTAGGGCGCCCAAGCCCTAGGCCGAGTTGGGAGGGACTCCTCCTCCTGGCCAAGGACCCCCTCCCATATAAGGAGGGCAGGGCCTCCCATAGACACATAACTTTCTACTCTAGATCTCCGGTTTAGAGCCGCTTTGGTTTAGAGCTTCTAATTGCTTTAGCCAGCGGTTTAGAGCCTTCTAATTGGTTTAGAGCCTTCTAATTGGTGTGTCTAATTACTAGACCACTAATAGCCTCTCTCATAAGCTCCACCATACCAAGACCGCTTGGCGGGCGAAGCTCATGGATCTCCTCTACTTCCTACCACGCCATTGCCGCCGGAATCGCGAGGAGAGTGCTACAACCTCCGCTGCTGCTGGAACAAGGAGAGGAAGGTCTTCGCGAAAATCAACGTGTGACCGATCATGGAGCGCTTCGAACGTGCCGGAAGGATCGTCACGATCTTGAGATCGGAAGTGTACGACTACATCACCCACGAGAATCGCCTCATTAACCGCTTTGGAATCTTCGAGGGTGAGTTCCTCTATCGACTCGTTGCTACAATCTAGTAGATAGATCTTGGCTTGTTTGTTTGTATGCGATAGAAATTTTTTGTTTTCCATGCTACGAACCCCTACATCGGTATCAGAGCCGTGTCTATATGTAGATCTCACAGACGAGTAGAACACAATGGTCATTGTGGGCGTTGATGCTTTTATTGTAGATTGCTTTTGTGTACTTTGCATCTTGCGGTATGTTGGGATGAAGCGGCCGGCTAACCTTACATGACATCGTTCATGAGACTTGCTCCACGCTTGACATGTAACTTGTATTGCATAAGTGGCTTTATGGTGCATGTTTCTCCTAGCATAGTTAAGATCCAATTTACAACGGTGATCAACAATGCTAGTATCAATGTTGTGGTTCTTGTTCGTAAGTTAGAACGACACTTATTGAAAGCCCCAAACCACGTAAAATATGCAAAGAAAGTAGAAGCGTCTAACTTTGTTTTGCAGGTGTGCGATGATGTGATATGGCCATGATTGTGATTATATTTGATGTATGCAATGTTCCTTATTGTAAGTCGACAACGGCAGGAGCCATATGGTTGTCTTTAATTTATGTTAAGACCCGCGTGTCTATTCAAAGTAGTTGTAATAGTTGAAGCCGTGGGCGACAACCATGGAGAAGCGCCATTGACCTTGATGCAATGCCGGTGATGATGGAGATCATGTTCGTCTTTGGAAGATGGAGATCGGAAGCACAAAGAAGAAAGGCCATATCATATCACATATTATGAATTGCATGTGATGTTAATCCTTTATGCATCTTGTATTGCTTAGTAGATTTACGGTAGCATTATAAGATGATCCTCATGCACATGAATTTCAAATCATAAAGTGTTCACCCTTAGTTAGCACCGCTAAAGCTTGTTGTTTCAAACACCACGTGATGATCGTGTGCTAGATTCGCAAGTGTATACAACGTGAGCAAGCCAGATTTGCTCATGCGTAAACTAAGGTTTGATCTTGACGAGCCTAGCATGTACGTACATGGCCTCGTGAACACGGATTACCGAAGGTAGAGCATGAGTCATATAGTAGATATGATGAACATGTTGATTGTTCGCCATTGAAGCTATATCAACTCTCGTGATGATCGGTTTTGATGTGGTGGATTTGGTTCGTGTGATCACTAAAACAATGTGAGGGATATTGTTTTGAGTGGGAGTTCACCTAGATTAATTTAATTATTAATTAGAACTCAATTTATCATAAACTAAATCAAAGTGAATTTGCATAGTTGTTGTAGTCATTGGCATCCGTTTACCACCTTGCGCTTAGTTTTAATTGAGATGATAGAACTATAGAATTCTGTTAGTTACTTTACGAACTGGTATCGTATTGTTTTAAGTGTTAATCTAAAGTTTAAAAGTCCTATTGCAAACTTTCAGTAAGTTCCAGTTACTCCATGAAGTTTAATAATTAGTATTAAATCAAGAGTAACAATTCCAAGTGTTAGTATATAAGTATCATGTTTGTCTCCATGATTCTTGATATTCAAAGGATTCTATTAATATCAAGGTTATCTCGGATCTGAAAGATTTGTTTCGAAACCATGATATGTGGAAGATATTGTGATATCTCAAACAAAGTATTGGTTACAACATGATAGAGTATAATATGGCAAAAGTCATGTTCTCATATTTGATGAGAATTTGCAAAAGGTTGGAGACACTAGTTGTCCTAATCCTCCAAGAGGTTTTGAGAGCAACATTATACTTGCGATTCAAAGTTACAAGCTAAAAGTAGATTGATCATGGATAAATCCATAATAAGGGTGAATATTTGATGTAGGTAAAATGTTTACTACACCAAGAAGATTACTAAATAAAGGAATTTGAAAGAACACCAAACATTTGATGATGGTGATCTACTTCAAAGTGCAAGTCCAAAGACATTGGTATTTAACTATACACGCTTTGGACTATATGTCATATGTATGACTCCACTATTGATGTTGATAGATTCTTTCAAACAGAATAGGAAATACTGAAAGAGAATCTCATAAATATATGGCAGAAAAGAAAAGATTAGAATTGTTCAATTTAAGTATATAGATGATATACATGTTATGGCTATATTCTTTGCTTATTAAACAATGTGGTTCTTAAGTATTTGATACTGAATTTGTTGGTATGAATCGTCATACAAAACAATGTAATTCATGAACTACAGTGGCCTAAGTAACTAGCAAAAGAATATGTGATGATGTTCATCGAGAACAAAATAAAGGGTTATTGTGTTGCTCGTTAAACATCAAATCTTGCCTTCAAGATTTGTTTTATCAGGTATTATGAGAACAAAAGGGTTGTTCAAATAATTACCGTAATCCATAAAAGATGGATTCGCAAATCTCGTTGGAAAAATCACATCCATAAAGCTAATGCTAAAGATGTCGAAAGACAAATTGATTGAAAGATCACTTAGGAAGTGACATCGCCGTTTAAATTATAATGGAAAGAAAACATGAAGAAACTCCATATGGATGGAATTTTGGAGTATATTTGATTTTGATCAAATGACGCTTGTGAAACTTTCCTAGAGATAATTAAAACTTCGTTCATAGGCCAAAAGGAACGAATGACTAGCTTATTGGAACTTGTACATATTGTTGTACAAGTCCATCATGTGTAGTCAAAAAGCGATGGATTTCAACTTCATATGCTTTCTCGAGAATTTGAGTGAATATATGAATATTTACTTAATAAGGAGTAAGTAAGAAACATGTGAAAAGTTCAAAAACTTTCAAGATGAAGTGCAAAATCATTGTAACAAGAATATAAATAGTTTATGATAAGATCATAAAGGAAGATATTTGAGTTACAAGTTTAGCATAATACCTAAGATTTAAAGGAATCGTTAGTGGATTTGCATTTTCCAAACACCATAAGAGTATGGAGTTTTCGATATATGTAATTAAACCTTGTTTGACATGGTAAGATCGAAGGTGTAATTCATAAAACTGCCATTATATTTTAAAGATTAAAAGCTTTAGAGATTACCGTTTTCCAATCGAAAAGAGCTTCATCATAATCCGTTGAAATGACACCATATAAGGTTATGGTTTGGGATAAAACCCAAGCAGTCCTTTCTTAAACATTGGTATGCTATACATAAGAAAGATGTTTGCAACCAAAGTCGATGAATCTGTCTTTGTTAAGTATTTCTCCATAACACGGAGACAAAAGTGTTTGTCGCTTAGAACGCCAAGTTTCTTTAAGAAGGATTTTTTCGTGAAAAGTTAAGTGGGAGGACAATAGAACTTTGATAAGGTTGAAAGAACCTTAGCTATATGTGCAGAGTTGCAGACCGAAAAGTGTTAGGAGGTAGCAACAAAGCTCATGGATCACGTACCTCAAAGGTTGTGGTCACGGAGATCTAAGTTCCTATTGAAACAAGTAGATCGGTAAACAATCAAATACCAAGATTTGAGGGTTGAATCATTATTTGAGAATAATGAACCGACTACATGCAAAGAAGCGATGATGAGCCCGATTCGGTAAAATGGCATGAAGCCATAAAAATCCGTGATAGTTCCATACGAGAAAATCAAGTTTTGAACTTGAAGGACCCTCGAGAAAGGTGTAAGACCTTATAGTTGTGTCGGATCTATAAAGAAATAGCCATGGATGTTTCACATCTATGAAATAGTCGACATGTTGGGAAAGAGTTCACAACAATGTTCAAATGTTGACTATGATAAGATTTGATCTTTCATAGTGATATTTAGTCTAGACGGATTAATGT
The DNA here is from genome assembly GCA_030063025.1 of Avena longiglumis. Lineage (NCBI taxonomy): Eukaryota > Viridiplantae > Streptophyta > Magnoliopsida > Poales > Poaceae > Avena > Avena longiglumis. Next base: position 138,986,351 of record CP125978.1, on the reverse strand, counting down.
AGCAACCACTACATATAATTTGTTATATGGTAGTTGAATAAACAAAACAAGTTCTTCTAATAGAATGTTACCTAGGACATGTGCATAACACGGTCCATAGGGTTTTGTTAATTCAAAGGATGCTAAAAGCATATGCAAACTTCAATGGTTAAAGTGAGCATCATGAGTTGGAATCTTCACTATGATGAAACTGTTAAAGGAGTTTAAAAGTTCATTAGAGACAATGAAGATGCTTGCATTTGCAAGAAATTAAGTGGGAGCGCTTAAGACATGTTTCTAATACATTATGTGGAAGACATATTGTTGATTGGAAATAATGTATCTTTTATTAACACATATTAAGAATTTCATCTCGATGAAAGACTTAGGCAAAACCCAAATATTTAGCATCAATAGACGCTAATATGGTTATGCAGTATACATAGACAAGATATTGAATGAGTTCAATATAGAAACTACAAGAGAGGTTCTTGTCGCACAGAAAGGATTGAATAAGTTCAATGTTGATGATATATTCAAGTGTATTGACATTTGGTAAAGTGAAACAAATAATCAAGTATAGATTGATACTTGATGTATGAAATCACAAAGAGTATTTATATCAATTATACTGTAATATGTACAAATCCAGATATGTCCTATGCTCTAAATGTTGTGAGCATTTACCAGAATGATTCATAAGATGATCATTGGACAATAGTAAGGATATTCTTATGATCTTTTGGAAGAACTAAGAGTATAATATTTGTAGAAGTGACAAATAGATGGTTAGTTCATTGTAAAAGTACTGCATTGATACTAGTTTTGTCACAAAGTACAAATTAAGTTTATCTCAATCTAAACTAAGGGTGGCACAATATAATGGAAAGTGAGTTCCATAATGGATTTGGATGAGTTCCAAAGTTAATACATTGTGACAGATACTACAACAAAAGGCTAAGTATATGACTGCTATTATAGCAGCAAAAGAGGGCATTTGTGTCAAGTAGTTTGTTATCAAACTAGGTGTAGTTCTGAGGATAATACTATGAAGATATATTGTGTGACAATATTATCAACATGTTTTAACCCCAAAGAACTAAAGGTCACACCGAATGACCAAATTCATACAAAGCCATCTCATTAGAGAATGAGTGATGCGTAGAGACGCAAAGACATGCAATTACACACGGACTGAAGTGTCGATCCGAGATCTGACCACTAGCAATCGTGGTACATACAACACCGAAAGCCATAGGTGTTATATACACAAAGGTTTAAAACTAGATTATTGACTCTAGTGCAAGTGGGAGACTGGAGATATGCCCAAGATGCAATAATAAAGAGGTTATTAACATATCTTCACACTTATGATAAATGTTTACATACCATGCTAAAATTGTATTAACCGGAAACATTAATACTTGTGTGATTTTTAAACTAAAATAAGAGTCCCTAGTATAGCCTCTTGTTAAACTAGCTTGTTGGTTAATATATGATCATGGTTTCGATCATGAACATAGAGATGTTATTAAACAGGATCATATCATTAGGAGAATGATGTGATGGACATACTCCTATAGATAAGCGTAGCATAAAGATCAAGTCATTTCAATAGTTCAATTGCTATATGCTTTCCGATACATAGTAACCTAATTCCTTGACCATGAGATCATGCATATCACGTTTACGGATGGATGCTTTGATGACATCAAACACCACACCGAATCGGGTGGCTATAAAGGTGGCATTAAGTGTTCGGAAAGTATTGGTTGAAACACATGGATCAAGAGTGGGATTTGTCCATCCATATGACGGATAGATATACTGGGCCCTCTCGGTGGAATGTCATCCAATTAGCTTGCAAGCATGTGACTTGGTCACAAGGGATCACATATCACGAACGAGAAAAGAGTACTTATCAAGAACGGTTGAACTAGGTATGCAGAGATACCGACGATCATAACCTCGGATAAGTAAACTATCGTGAGACAAAGGGAAATTGGTATCGTATGTAAGTGGTTCATTCGATCGCAAAGTAATCGAGAAATATGTGGAGCCATATGAATTTCCAGATTCCTCTATTGGTTATTGTTCGAGAAGTGTCTCGATCATGTCCGCATAATTCACGAACCGTAGGGAGACACACTTAAGGATTGACGTTGTTTGAGTAGTTATGGTATTATGAGAAAGAGACCGAATGTTGTTCGAGTCTCGGATGGGATCCGGATATCACGAGGTGATCCGGAATGGTCCGGAGAATAAGATTCATATAAGGAAAGTCCCGTTTGAGTTCGGGAATGATTCCGTGTTTTCATCGGGAATGTTCTAGAAGGTTCGGATTGTCCCAAGACCGGGGAAGGGTACATGAATGTGTCATTGCTCATTGAATGATTGCATCATGTACTAAGTGTTCTTGCTGTCCCAAATAAAGGATTAAATTGAATCCTAAAACGGAAAAGTCAAATGTCCAGTTTGAAAGTCAAACTGCCAAAACAAGAAACTGTGGGAAACAAGCAAGAGGAGTTGGAACCAACCTGGAGGAGGAGTTGGACTCCTCCAGGCCGGCGCCAGCCCTAGGCCGAGTTGGGGAGGGACTCCCTCCCTCCCCTGGCGCGCCAAGGACCCCCTCCCATATAAGGAGGGGCAGGGCTCCTCCCATAGACACATAACTTTCTACTCTAGATCTCCGGTTTAGAGCCGTTTTTGGTTTAGAGCTTCTAATTGCTTTAGCCAGCGGTTTAGAGCCTTCTAATTGGTTTAGAGCCTTCTAATTGGTGTGTCAAATTACTAGACCACTAATAGCCTCTCTCATAAGCTCCACCATACTCGCACCGGCTTAAGGCGAAGCCTCATGATCTCCCTCTACTTAGGTACGCCACAGTTGCCTAGGAATCAGGAGAGTGCTACAACCTCCGCTGCCTTGGAACAAGGAGAGGAAGGTCTTCGAAAATAACGCGATGTGACCGATCATGGAGCGCTGCTTAACGCAGTGGGAAGGATCGTCTACGATCTTGAGATCGGAAGTGTACGAATACATCACCCACGAGAATCTGCTCTCGTTAACCGCTTTGGAATCTTCGAGGGTGAGTTCCTCTATCGACTCGTTGCTACAATCTAGTAGATAGATCTTGGCTTGTTTGTTTGTATGCGATAGAAATTTTTTGTTTTCCATGCTACGAACCCCTACAGGCTTTGTCCCTGGCTATTCCCGTGGCCAGACTATGAAGAGGAGTACGAGGAGGATGGACCCCAGGAAGGTTACGACAACTAGGATCATCTCCCATCGTCAGCATTGCCTGTGACCCCGAAGATGGAGCTTCTCCTACGCTACCGTTATTATTACGTTATTCCGATGCATGAGTTGTATTAAGAACTGGATCATGAGATCCTTGTTTGTGTAAGACCTTATATATGGTTTGTAATGGATGATGTACTGTGGTATCCAAATCTGTTATGTCTCGCAAAAATGGTAATCCTAGGATTGTGATGTATGGCATAACAGGCATCTAGGATTAAAAATCCGGGTGTTGATAAGTTGGTATCAGAGCCATCCTGACCATAGGAGACCCTAGTTAGACTGGACGTTTGAATCATAAACTTAGTTTGAAAACCAAAGGAAGCAAATATTTACAAAAACTTATTCCCATTCTTATCACCTTGATTCTTTCATAAAAAATCATGTTCCTCAAAAACTCTTACAAAAATACATAAAATTTGACAAACTTGATCACTCTACTAACTTACTCATCCTATATTCCTATAGATGGACGTGAAGTACAACAAGTTTTATCAGTTTGGGAATGGAGGAGACCTTATCTTTGAGCGGGATTTGGACCAGCTTTCGGAACTTCTGGAGCCCGCTTTAGAGTTCTTCGGAGCTTAGCTCAATGATCAAGGAGGAGAAGATCTGCAGTGGCTAATTGTTGCAAGTCTCCGAGGAAAGATTGAACCTCCCACTACCGAGGGAATTCAATTTACCTTAAGAGAGAACAACTGGCTCAATGGACTTGCCAGGGCCATGCAGGAAGCTCTTGCCCGTCTGTGTGGGCAGAGTATCAACCAGATCAAGGCTACCCGCTTTGAGTTTTGTCCAAGGCGTGATGCTAATGGACAGCCACTAGAAGCCCCCTATCACCACGATCTGAAGACTCAATTGGACCACCTTAGCTTCATGATGTACGATCATCAGCAGGAATTGGACAATTGTCGTCACTACTCCAACCATAAGTCCGTCATCATCAAAACGAAGGATCAGACCATCGCCATGCTAGCAAAGGATCGCAAGTCTCACCGCCGTCACCTCGACAAGAAGGAGCGCGTCATTGCCCGTCTTCGCCACCGTATCTCGGATTTGGAGGAGACCATCCATGAGAGAGACATGCAGTTGGAGGAAAGGGAGAATGCCGGAGAGGATCTTCGTGGAGACCCCTACTCCTATCTCAACGATGATGATGATTTTCTAAGGACCAGGCTATGGACTTCTTCATCGATGAGGATGATTTTTCCTTCATCGATGATGATGAGGATGACGACTACATTGACTCCGAGGAGTAGTAGCACTTGAGCACTAGCGTAGTGAGTTGTATTCGGTCCCACTATATCGTAGTTTCCAGAATGGTTCTTAAAACCATCTGTTTACATTTGTTGTGGTGTGTGTTTGTATCATGTGCTATGAATGACTGAATGAATGAAAAGCAAGTTGCTAGAAAATCAGAGTCAAACTTTAAAAACTTTTCAAAGTCCCGGAACCTTAGAAATTTCCCTCTTTTCTCATGATCTATCACAATCTTCAGATGCCACGCGGAGGAAGTGGTTCATCCCTGGACCCGATGTTGCAGATCCTGCAAATGTTGGTTTCTGACCGCGCAGCTGAAAGAGCCGAACGTCAAGCCAACCTAGACACCCTTCAACAGATATCACAGCTAGCCCACAACAATCAAGTCCACGGAAATTAGGACAACCATGGATCTAAGCTCAAGAATTTCCAGAACACCAACCCACCCGTTTTCACTAAGTCAGAGGAGCCCTTAGATGCCGATGATTGGTTGCAAAACATGGAAAATAACCTAGAAGTCGCCGGAGTGGAAGCCAACGAGAAAGTTCTGTTCGCCCCCACTATCTAGACGGAGATGCAAGAGCATGGTGGAACAGTGTTCGTGCAATGAACGGAGGATAGATGATGACCTGGGAGGAATTCAAGGTCAAGTTCAGCAGAACCCATGTGCCACCGGGTTTGATCAAGAGAATGAGAGATGAGTTTAGAGAACTGAAGCAAGGAAGGATGACCGTAGTGGAATACCATGACAAATTCTTGTCATTAGCTAGGTATGCCCCGGATGAGATCGACACCGAAGCCAAGAAGAAGGAGAGATTCCTGAATGGTCTCTACGATGAGGTGCAGACTATGTTGGTCAATATCCCCTTTGATGATATTAAAGCCCTTGTCTACTCTGCCATCCAGATGGAAGGAAAGATCAACGAAGCCAATGAGAACCGCAAGCTTCGCATGATGCATCAACCAGGAACCCATCAGACCCCAAAGTATCGCCCTAACCCATCTCCAGGATTTGCCCCGAGAACCAACAGACCCCAGATGAACCGTTCGACCTATTCCAACCGTGGAAACCCGAGGCCCGGAGGAAATCACAAAAACCCCGACAACTCTAGAAATTTCAACCCTGCACCACCCAAGTTCAACAACAACAATGTTGCCGCCAACACTAACACTGCCCCGAGGACTGGAAGCAAGGTTGTGCCTGTTGCAGCAAAGGACAAGTCGCAAGTGACTTGTTATGACTGTGGAAATAAGGGTCACTACTCTAACGAGTGCCCCAACAAGAAGAATGCCGCAGCCCCCAATGCAAATGCCCCAGCTCAGCAGCAGCGTTGTGTTCAGCTCGGAAGAAGATTTGCCCCAGGGAATTCGCTCAACCGCAACGGCCGTATTTTTCTCATGCATGCTGAAGAAGCTCAGGAAGCACCAGACGTCGTGCTGGGTATGTTTTCTGTTAATTCATTACTTGCAAGAGTGTTGTTTGATTCTGGTGCATCGCATTCATTTGTCACCGAAGAATTTTCCTGCACTAGTAAGATTCAACCAACAAAACTGAAGCATGTTATGATTGTTCAAATCCCCGGTTCAACCACCAAAGCTAGGCAAATTTGCAAAGTCGTCCCTATCCGAATCCATGGCATAGATTTTTATGCTAATCTAATAGTACTCGAAACTAAAGGTTTGGAATTAGTACTAGGAATGGATTTGATGTCCGAACATACAGGATTAATTGACTGTGCCAAGAAAGCCATAAGCATGACCAGTACAGCTGGAATATCAGTCGAGCATGTATCTGAAACCTTACCTCGTCAATTCAAGTGCAACAGTAGTATAGCCCAACCTACCATTGACCAAGTCCGGATAGTCTGTGAATACCCCGATGTATTTCCAGATGTTTTGCCCGGTATGCCCCCAGATCGGGATATCGAGTTTATCATTGAACTAGTCCCCGGAACAGGACCCATAGCCCAGAGACCATATAGTTTTAACCCGTCGGAACTAGAAGAACTGAAGAAGCTACTGGATTCCATGTTGGAAATTGGATTGATTCAACCAAGTGTGTCACCATGGAGATCACCTGTCTTGTTGGTGGACAAGAAGGATGGAGGTAACCGTTTGTGTATGGATTATCGGAAGTTGAATGATGTCACTATCAAGAACAAGTACCCATTGCCCAACATAGAAGATTTGTTTGATCAGTTGACCGGTGCCAAAGTGTTTTCTAAGATTGATCTTAGTACAGGCTATCATCAACTCAAGATTCGTGCAGAGGATATCCCCAAGACTGCCTTTACCACCAGATATGGATTATACGAGTATACCGTCATGTCGTTTGGATTAACCAATGCCCCCGCTTATTTCATGAATCTCATGAATAAGATTTTTATGGACTTCCTGGCTAAGTTTGTCGTTGTTTTCATCGATGTCATACTGATTTATTCCAAATCAGAAGAAGAACATGAGCTACACCTAAGGACCATTCTTGGAACCCTTAGAGAGCATCAGTTGTATGACAAGTTTAGCAAATGTGAATTCTTCTTACAGGAGGTAGGATTCCTCGGACACATTGAATCAGCTGGAGGAATTGCCGTTGACCCTGCAAAGGTGAAAGATGTCGAAGATTGGCAAGCCCAACCACTCAAACCCAAGTTCGTGCATTTCTCGGATTGGCGAGATATTACTGCAAGTTCGTAGAAGGATTCTCGAGTATCGCCAGACCCATGACCCAATTGCTGAAGAAGGACAAGAAGTTTGAATGGACCGGCAAATGTGAAGCGAGTTTTCAAGAACTCAAGAGGATATTGATTTCAGCCTAATCTTAATCATGCCAGATATCACGAAGCCCTTTGACGTGTATTGTGACGCATCCAAGATCGGTCTCGGATGTGTGCTAATGCAAGAAGGTAAAGTCATATATTATCTATCCCGACAACTGAAACAACATGAGCAAAATTAACCAACCCATGACCTCGAACTCGCAGCCGTAGTTTTAGCCCCGAAGACATGGAGGCTCTACCTGATGGGAAACCGTTGTGAGATCTATTCAGATCACAAGATCCTGAAGTATATATTCACTCAGAAGGAGTTGAATATGAGGCAGAGAAGATGGATTGAGCTAATCAAGGATTACGATCTGGACATTCACTATCTGTTATCGCCATATTTTGGCCAACGAAGGAGATGGGCCGTGATCAAGATGGGCTTGGAAGATGCGTATATTCAACGTGTTGTTGGATCGGCCTAGTACGTAGAATTGGGCTAAACTGCCCGTGTATCTTGTATCATAATAGGTTTCGTTTCAGTTTAGGTTCCGTTTCAGTTTAGGTAAAGATAGAGTTGTAGAGTTATTCCAAAAGTAGAGAGTCTCCGGACTATAAATATGTACCTAAGGTTATCAAGAAAAGGAGGACAATCACGTTCACGACAACACAATCTCGGTATCGCCACCCCTTGTTTTCGAGGGTTTCTTTCGGTAATATGTCATCTTTGCCTAGATTGCATCTTGCGATCTAGGCGATTTTACTTATCGTTATTTGGTGTTACTCGTCTTTGAAGCCTTGTTGATGGCGAGTAACATTATTATCATAGATCTGTTGAGGTTAGCATCGGTGTTCTTCGTTATAATCGATGCGATTTTGCTACCTCTAGTTGTCTCGCTACCTTTGCACCTTTTTCCCAAGTGCAAGGGTAGCACCTTGCTTGGTCTTTATTTAGGCGATTCGATCTGTTATGGTTGTGCCTTGCTCGCCAAGGTTTAGTTTGATATCTACGTAGTCAGGGGCCTTACAAACGGGTTGAACGATCCAATGTACGTAGGGACGTGGCTTATTCGTTCTAGAGAAGTTGTTCCGTAATTGACTTTACGTTGGTTATTAGGCCTCCTCTAGGGCTAATATTCTTCATCTTTGTACATACCAGGCTCAATTACGTAGGACGCCCGATTACGTGGTGAAAACATTAAACGGTCGTAGATCGATTTAACTTGTAGTGATCAAGCAAAACCCCATGTTATCGTAAATCTAATGCAGAACCATGGGGCAATCGGCTCTAGGAGCCGATTCACAGGGAAACCTGGGAGCCGGTCACGGCTCGAATTTTACGTATACTTGTTTACCATGCAGGAAATCAATCGAGCAATCCTTCACCTTCGACCAGTATAGGTCGTGGCATCCTCGAACCAAGCCGGGACGTGTGCGGAGTTTTGCGGGCCGTTGCCGAGGGACCAGGGCCCACCAGATTACGGGAGCCTCCGGCTCTTGGTGTTGCTCGTCGCTGCTCGCCGTGAGTTTTGGCAGCAACACATTCTCGCACGGGTGGGACTTTCAACAACGTCTACATCAACATCCGATGCTGCGATGGAGAGCGGACCACACGCATCTGACGATCACGAAGAGCACAAAGTATGATGAGATCAGAATCTCTTGAAGCCGATCTCATCGGCTCTTTGAGAGGACCCGTAAGCATGGCATCAAGTGGAGGGGTTCTCCGAGGGTGCTCTTGATGAGGTAGATCTGTCTTCCTTCGGAGGAGCGCACTGGGCTCTGACAGGAAGTCAACTACATGGTGGCTCATTCTCCGCACCGCCATTACGAGAGCACGTGAACGCTGAGCGGGTCGCGGTTCGCGTAGTTCAGAGATCATGAAACATCGATTCTCCGTGGGGCCTACTTTAGGGACTCACCAGGAGAAAGACCGCTCCACCGGCCACAGTGCCATTCACACTTGCGGCTCCAGCCGCCAGAGCAGCTTCACGCCGTCTACAAGGCTGGAGGCGACCCAGCGATTGCAAATTCCTGTTTGAGCCACCTAAGGAAATCCCGACGGATATATATGCACCCACGTGCGGACTGCAATAACGACACGCACAACCAGATTGCAACCGCGGGAGTTTACGGCAGGGGTTCTGGGCAGGATCTTTAGGAGCAGGTGTTTCTGGAGCAGCGATGTCTGGGATAGACGCTGACAAACAGGCGTGGCTAGCCAAGTATGCCACTGGAACAAGTCATGAGAATCTAGCCCCTGTAGCTCAAACAATGGAGCAAATCCGTACCATCCTGAGAGACCAGTTGACTGCGTCAAGAGAAGGACAATCGGCTATTCAAAGCCGTACCCAACGAAGTTTGATCTGATTCCGCTGCCACCCAAGCATCGGCTCCCTGAGTTCTCAAGGTTTAGCGGGTCAGAAGGGTCAAGCTCGATCGAGCACATAAGCCGATACCTGGCACAACTAGGCATAATTTCGGCATCGGATCAGATGCGCGTAAGGTTTTTTGCGCAATCGATGACAGACCAGCTTTTGGGTGGTACACCTCGCCACTGATTCGATTCATACCGGAAGCAACCGGAAGAGCGGTTCCACATCCAAGACCATCTGTGAGGCTCTTGAGGCTGGCATTGCGCACTGGCGCAGGTGGCGAAGCGGAGAAATCAGCCGAGTACATCCAGCCCAGACCGTCAAGAACCGATGTTACTCAGCTCGTTAAGCGAGAAGGAAGCAATGCTGGCAGTGTTGGGTCTCAGACCCATCAAGGATCCGGCTTTCAAGTGGAGTACAACTCATTGGCGCACATGGCTAAATCGGCGATGTATGAACAGCGCCACCGAGTTGTACCAAGACAAATTCAAGCGTCCGATAGGCCTGGTCGATGCGTAAGAAGATGATCCTACAGGACCGGAAGTGGCCGAGCTGAATGGGCTCGGGGCAGATCCTGTAGCCTGCAAATGGGTGAAACAAAGAAGGGCCTGCAAAAGGGTTCGACTGATGTGAGCAAAGCCGAGCAGATATTCGATTCTTCTTTGAAGGAGAAGTACCGAGGTTACCCAAGGCCACAAAATCCCTACGGCTCAGAAATGAACGGAGACCATACGCAAGTGGCATCACTCGTTCACCCACACCACCAATGAGTGCAAAGAGCTTAGCGCCAAATCCAAATGGCGATAGAACAAGGCCGTCTGATCCTTGGGCAGTTCGCCATGAAAGTGGACACGAACCCATTTCCCGGCGTCAACATGGTAGAACTCAGTCGCTCCGCGAGGCGTCAACTGGATTTTTCGTTCGGTGTTAATATGGCAGGGTCTGGGTACCACCATGACACGTACAAGGAGGGAGGTGTCCGCTCTCGGGGCAAAGAAATAAAGGAGGCTGGTCCATGCGACCGGCCCAGCCACAATGACAGGCGGTACTTAACAGAGGAACAGGTGAGGAGAGTGCGGTATCAGAGGCCACATTCCGCCCATCTCCTTAACAAATATGAGCGTCAGTATGACCAACGTCGCCGGCGCGATGGAGACGATGAAGGATATGAGCACCTCACTAAAGGACCGTCTAAAGAAAAGGAAGGCGCAGACAAGCATTGGGATTGTCCTTTCTTCAAGTATTCTTGGGCAGACGGAATGAGCCGATTGCCTACGATCGACAAGCTGCCGGAATGCGGTCAGCGAAGGAGGACACGAGGCGATGTCGGTGTTCAAACGTCTAGGGCCTCTTCCACCCCGAGCCACATAGGAGTCCGCTCGGCGAAGACCTCGAGAAGCCAAAGATTGACAAAGACGAAGAGATATCACCGTCCAAGGTGGTGTCGATGGACTGACACACCCAAAAGCGAGTGCAGCAGCTGCGTAACTTGGAGGAAGTCAAGCGCAGATTCCACGCTTTAAACAAAGCACGCCCGATCGGCCGTCAAAATTAAGGGCAGACAGGAAGCGGAAGACCGCCCGACAAGGAAAGAATGGCGCCTAAAGGTAAAAGCCGATGCACAGACATCGGCCGGCACAAACATGGTGTTCGATTGCCGTAATTACGCGCCAAGAACCAATGAGCTACGGTGGCACGGGGCTGATTTGGTCCACGGCCGATTATCTTTGAGAAGCCACGTGAGAAGGGTTACAAACATCTGAAAGCCCTGTACCTACGAGTGGACACCGGAGCGGCCGTCAATATCATGCCGTACTCCATGCTACGACGTTTGGGACGCTCCACTGCAGATCTGATCAAAACCAACGTCACGTTAAGCGACTTCAACGGTCAGTCTTCGGAAACGCGAGGCGTACTGAACGTGGATCTGACAGTGGGCAGGAAAACCATACCCACGTCATTTTTCGTGGTGGACAGCAAAACTACCTACGCTGTCTTGCTAGGTAGAGACTGGATTCACGCTAATTGCTGCATTCCATCCATGATGCACCAATGCCTAATACAGTGGGACGGAGATGAAGTGGAGGTCATCCATGCAGATGATTCTATCGAGATTTTCATAGCTGGCATGAACGTCTGGGAAGCAGAAGACCAAGAGTCGATCTCTGGAATCAGTCTAGACGGCTGTGAGCGCATTGAAGCTACAAAAAACGGGGTGAGGCTGGTCTTATCCTTCGGCACGACAGAGTAGCGAGGTCCACGAGGCGTGGTGCGGCCGATCCTCGCGATCGGCCACTAAAAATAGGAAGCACCAATCATCGACAAGCGGATCACATAGTCGTAGCAGGAGATGCCTGCCATTGTAACACAATAAGGTGTAAACCATCCTTAACTAATTCAATCAAAAGGGGCGATTGATCTGCAATCGCCCAAATCATTTGTGTTACCCTCACCTACTTTTGCCTGTGTTTAGCGTCGATTTGACGGTGACGGAAAGCTAGGGTATGGGTTTACATCCGCCGATGAGCTAGAAGAGATCGACATTGGTCACGGGATAAGCCACCAACATTTATCGCCAGAAGTTAGATCCGAATCTGCGGGGCCGATGATAGCCTGTTGAAACAATATCCAGATCGCTTTGGGACTACAGAGATGCACGGTTAGACAGAGCATCATTGAGCATCGACTCCCGCTCAAAAAGGATTTCGCCATTTCAGCCGAAAGCACGACAAATGAAGGCGAAATTCGAAGAAGTCAAGAAAGAGGTCGAGAAAATGTTGATGCCAAGTTAATCAGCCATGCGGTATGAGTGGATTTCTAGTATCGCACTGTAGAGAAAAAGGATGGCGGTGGCGTGTTGCCATAGATTTTCGGATCTCAACAGCTACCCCAAAGGATGAGTATCCGATGCCGGTAAGTAACGTTGATCAACGCAGCGGCTGGTCATAAGATCTTGAGCTTCATGGATGGCAATGCGGTTACAACCAAATTTTTATGGCTCCGGAAGATATACACAAGGCGCTTCGAGTCGTGTTCGGTGGGTTCGAGTATGTAGTCATGACGTTGGACTGAAGAATGCCGTACGTACCAAAGAGCCATGAATTATATTTTTCATGATCTGATCGGCAAGCCGGTGGAAATCTACATCGATGGCGTGGTGGTCAAGTGCGCTTCAGCGCAAGGACACTTAGGCGATCTACGACGTCTGGACGAACAAGAAAATTGCCTCTGGATGAATCAAAGAAGTGTGCCTTGGGGTGGCCGGTCGGTTCTTGGGTTTTTGGTCCATGAACGGAATTGAGATCGGCTGAAAAGTCGGGAGGCGGTCGAACAATGAAGCCACCCACTACAAAGAAAGAATTGCGATCTCTCATCGGCAAGATCAACCCGTCGGAAGATTCATCTCAATCTGTCGGGAAGAATAGAGCCATTCATGGGATGGTGAAAATTAAATCGACGAGGAATTCCGGCAAAGCGAGATCAACAACGAGCCTTTGACGAAATCAAAGAATATCCGAAGCCAGCGGTGTTGGTTCCACCCGGCCAGACGGACCGTTCTACATTTACTTGTCGATGGCGACACATCCATCGCCTCGGTGGTGGTGCAAGTTTATGATGGGCTGGGCGAGTCGTATTTTACATAAGCGAAGGATCTTTGGGCCTTGGAGACAAGGTATCCCGATATCGATAAGTTGTGCCTCTGCCTGTTTTCACCCGCACCAAGCGCCACATTTTGCTATCGTGAGATCATCATCATATGCAAATCGGGCGTCATAAAGCACATCTTTGGCTCCTATGTTAAAAGGCCATTGGGCAAATGGATGTTTGCATTATCGAGTTTGACATCCGGTATCAACCCATGGCGATTAAGGGACAGGCGGCGATCTTATCGCTGAAAGGATCAACACTAACATAGCACCATCCATAGGCGTGGGCTATGTTTTTCGACGGATCAGTTTGTGACGATGGCTGCGGCATCGGCATTTTACTCGTGTCGCCCCGGGGGGCAACATTTTCCTTCTCCATCAGATTGTCTACCTCTCGCACCAACAATGTAGCCGAGTACGAGGCAATATGCAAGGGAATGGAGTTACTCCTCGAAGCCGGAGCAGAAGCAGTGGAAATTTTTGGAGACTCCAAGTTGGTGATTTCCCAACTCACGGAGGAGTACAAGTGTGAGAGCGAGTCCCTCTTCCCATTATGGTTGCACTGCCGTGGTGATGGCGCGATTCGGTACATAAACTTCACTGGATCCCACGGTCGCGAATCTGAGGCAAATGATCTTGCACAAATGGCTTGGGCTACAAGATGTAGCGAAGGAGCCGATGTTCAGTCAGTTCACAGGCGGATCGAGGCCGATATCTTCAATTACTTGAAGGATTCGCCTGGGCACCTAAGCGGATAAGGTACAAAGCCATGAAGTATGTGATTATTGGGGATGACATGTTTCTGAGGACTCTGGAAGGATTATTGCTCAAATGTGCTGGGGACCGGCGCTAATCGGCTCCTACACGAGGTACACGAAGGCGCCTGTGGAACTCACCAATCAGCTCACAGGGTGAAGTGGTTGATCAGGCGATCAGGGGTGTAGTGGGCCACCATGCTTGGGGACTGTTGCAAGTACTACAAAGGGTGCCAAGCATGTCGGAAGTTTGGGAAAATTCAGATGGTACCCGCGTCGGCAATGAACCCCATCATCAAGCCTTGGCCATTCCGAGGTTGGGGCATGGATATGATCGGCAAAATCAATCCCCCATCAAGCAAAGGCCACATGTGGATTTTGGCCATTCTTGATTATTTCACTAAATGGGTGGAGGCTGTCCGATGAAATCGGTAAACTCAAAGGATGTTATCAACTTTGTGAAAGAACATGTCATCCATAGATTGGGATTCCCCAAACTATCACGACCGATGGAGGTTCGGTCTTTATTTCTCGAGTTTAGAAAGTTTTGCGAGGACACGAGGATTAAGTGATCAGGTCATCTCCATACTATGCTCAGCGAATGGGCAAGCTGGCGTCAACGAGCCTCATCAAGGCGATCAAGAGAAAATCGATGAGCACCCTAGGCGCTGGCATGAGGTTTTGTCGAGGCATTGTGGGCTTATCGCATGTCATGCCATGGGGCGATTAAAACCTCGCCATACCATCTAGTATATGGACAAGAAGCCGTATTGCCTTGGGAAATTACTGGGTCGAGACGGTCACTTTTCAGACGATCTAACGATGAAGAATACGCAACCACGATGAGTGGCGGTGTGGAGGATTTAACGAGCTCATTTGTGGTCCTGGAGAAAATCAAAGAGAACAAGGCCAAAGTAGCTCGTGCATACAACAAGAAAGTGAAGCCAAAGGAGTTCCACGTTGGTGATACGGTATGGGAAGCGGTGTTGCCCTTGGGGACTAAGGATGCAACATATGGTAAATGGTCTCCAAATTGGCACGGGCCGTCTGAGGTCGACCAAGTTTTAAGAGGAAGCAGCGTACATGCTTGAGGAGCTGGGCGGCGTGAAATTACGATGGCGGTCAACATCTCAAGAAATATTTCCCAAGCATGTGGGATGTTGGGCGATAAAACTTGAGGCGATACATGAAATCGGCTAAGTAAAAGCACGTGAGGCGATGGGCGGTAAAAATGTAGGGCGATGCTGAAAATCGGCGAATAAACAAAATGTATAGCCGATGCACGGTCGCCGACTTTAGAGGTTCACACATGTTACAAGCGGTGCGATTACATACAAGCTCTTGAAGAAATGCTTGAAGGCGTGGAGGCGTCGGACGGACACGATCCACCTCGGCGATCTCGGCCGTCATCTTCATCCTTACCCGACACTAGCTGCTTGTTGAGCACGTATGTACGCGGATCGGTCTTGATTGAGCCTTGAGGCCTTCCGCCTCGTCTTGGGAGCAGGCGATGGATTCTTCCTTGTCGCGGATGAGCTGTTTAGTCACCGGACCTTCTCCTCAAGATCTTCCGGCTCCTTTTCGAGGATGCGAGCTCGGCGATCTTGGCGGAGGTGTCGGTTTTAGCATCCAGAGACGCCTTTTCTCGTTGAGTTCTCGACATCATGCGCAATATCGCTTTCAATGGAAGTTGGGCGTGAGCGGTTGATCCTTTCACGAGCTAACTTCACCCGGCCCAAAAAGGACAGATTTAATGACCAAAGCTTCACTGCAATACTCTTGGAAGATGGTCACGATTTCGGCAAGAACGCTCTTCACTTCCTCGAACCCTCGATCAACTCCTCGATTGGGGAGGACGCAGGTTTTAAGACGCTGGAAATGAGGAAGAGCAACCGCTTGTGGTTGGTGGGCACAGAGGAGTTGGTTCGATGGATTCAGGATCGAACGGCAAAACCTGAAAGATCACAACTGGCAGCCGAAAAGCGTCGATGCGTATAAGCGTGCAAGGATGGACCAAAAGAACTTAAACGTACCTCTCCTATCGAGGGATAGCGATGAGGAGACCATCGGTTTGTGTGTGGCTGGAGGCTTGGCGGATTGGTAGCCGTTTCATCTACACCTTGGGGATCCCGGATCCGGCGTCGGCGTGCCCATTTGTCGGCGGGGCGTCGATCGTCTGCATGAAGGGTGTTCTTAGCGGTGTAAATAACGATAAATCGGCGGACAAAAGGAAACAAGTAGTAAGAGTATGAAGGGTGGTGATTTTTGAAACCTCTGGCTCGTGAAGAAGCTTGTTGTCCTTTGCGAGCTCTCTTAGGACCCATGATTGGCCCGCCTCGGTGCTCGGGCAGCGGGGTTCGAGCCGACCTTTTCGGAAGCCGATGGTGGTGAATCGCTGGTTCGGTGTGATGGTCCTCTCGAGAATCCGTTGGGCCTAGTTCTCCTCGATTAGTCCGGGTATCCTCCTTTGGAGGTGTCTTCGATGGAAGCCTATAAAAGAGGAGAACCAGTAAGCGCGAGTATATTTGCAAGAGTGGAGGAATGACGAGGATCGACCAAGGCCTGAATTAGCTTACATGCGAGCTGTTGGGGGAAGGGCTCCGGCGCCTCAAGGTCTTCCTAGCTACCTTCCTCACCATCGTTCTGGTTTTAGTCGGAACTCGAGGGGCAGCTGACTTAGGAGTTGCTGGTTTCTTGGAAGCCGATTGTGGTGTTATCGGCTGTTTCTGCATTATGACCTTTTTCAGAGGTGGCGAGTCTTTGCAGAAAAGAACCACAGGAGCTGGCGGGAAGAACTCGAAGGGGGAGCCATCACTGTGTGTAGGCTCAGGGCCATCTTGTTGCTGCAAAGAGAAAGAATGGATTAATAAAGGATCAATTGCAAGCTGCATCAAGAAAATTTGCAAGTGGTGGTACCTGTTCCACGGGGATGTCATAGTCAGCGTCGAGCTGTTTCAGCAACGGTCCCAGAGCTCTCCTGAAGGCGTGAGTCTTCCACATCGACCACCAGTCTCCGAAGCCATCGGTTGATGAGGCAAAGGTGAGGTCGTTGGGAATTGGGATGGTCAGAGCATCAAAGAAGGAGTAACACCTTTGGCTGGTGAGAGGATCAGGCAGGTCGGCTCTGCTCTCCGTAAGATGATGGAGAAAGAAGTGGGGAGCTACTTGTCCAAGGCCGAATTGGCGAGCCACTAAGACTGGTGGTAGAATTCATACCGGGTTTGATTATTACATTGGACGTACTCATGCCAAGCTGGAAGGAAGCAGGCGAATCACGGAGGAAAAGAGCTGCCGAGTGCTAGTGTCATCGGCAAAATTGTCCAGCCTGAAGGAGAGTGGATTTTCAAAGTATTCCGATTCCTCCATATAAGGGAAGAAGGTAGGGTTGTCCAGGCCCTGAAAGAAAGTGCTGAACCACTTGGATTCTTCCTGAGGGGATAGTTTGCTGCCCGGCAGCCTATACAAAGCTTGGCCATAACTAGTGCATCGGATCTGTTTCCCTTTTACATCTGGAAAGGTGCAACTCGCCAGAAGGGGGAAGTTTGGGATGTGATTTTGGAAATACAGCTGAGCCCATAGCTGAATAAACCACCAAGGACCACCTGTTTTGTTGCTATGCGGAAAACAGTTTGACAGACATTAATTGGAGGTATCGATAGACTTCTCCCAGAAACAGTTTGCCGAGGCCAAGTTGAGTACCTTTGGCCAGTTCATGGGCTAAGGAGAGATAGTTTTTGGTTGGAGCAAGGGAAGGGCCACAGAATATGAAATGCTCCAGCTAGAAGTTGAGAAAGGCTGTGTGTTCTTTCTCTGAAACAGGACCCTTTGTTTTCATGAGGCGTGGGAGGACAGGCCAGAGGAAGCAGAGGAGGCCATGGCGGAGGAAGATGGTTTTTTGGCTACTGGAGGAAGATGGGGACTGCGAACTGCTCAGACGAATTTAAATAAGGGGAATAGTGGAGAGACGGTTCAATGCCATAGCGGTTTCCCAGATTGCGCTGCCAAAATCTTCAAATCATGCACTGCGGAGGAGTTGAGAAGACAGGGCATCATGATGAAGGGGTAGCGTGACGATTCTGTTACGCATTACATTCTTGACGCGCCCGATACAAAAAAAAGGAGAGGAGAAGAAAAAAAAAACATAGAGTGGTTTTGGAATTATCATTGCCAAAACCAGGGGGCATGTTATCGCCATATTTTGCCATGAAGGAGATGGGCCGTGATCAAGATGGGCTTGGAAGATGCGTATATTCAACGTGTTGTTGGATCGGCCTAGTACGTAGAATTGGGCTAAATGCCCATGTATCTTGTATCATAATAGGTTTCGTTTCAGTTTAGGTTCCGTTTGGTTTAGGTAAAGATAGAGTTGTAGAGTTATTCCAAAAGTAGAGAGTCTAGGACTATAAATATGTACCTAAGGTTATCAAGAAAAGGAGGACAATCACGTTCACAAACACAATCTCGGCATCGCCACCTTGTTTTCGAGGGTTTCTTCGGGTAAGTGTCATCTTGCCTAGATTGCATCTTGCGATCTAGGCGTTACTTATCGTTATTTGGTGTTACTCGTCTTTGAAGCCTTGTTGATGGCGGTAATATTATTATCATAGATCTGTTGAGGTTAGCATCGGTGTTCTTCGTTATAATCGTCGATTTTGCTACCTCTAGTTGTCTCGCTACCTTTGCACCTTTTCCCAAGTGCAAGGGTAGCACCTTATGGTCTTTATTTAGCTGATTCGATCTATTATGGTTGTGCCTTGCTGCCAAGGTTTAGTTTGATATCTCGTGGTCAGGCCTTACAAGCGGGTTGAGCGATCCGATGAAATGCGTAGGGACGTGACTTATTCATTCTAGAGAAGTTGTTAGGTAATTGACTTTACGTTGGTTATTAGGCCTCCTCTAGGGTTAATATTCTTCATCTTTTGTACATACCAGGCTCAATTACGTGTAGGGCGTTCGATTCGTGGTGAAAACATTAAGCGTCGTAGATCGATTTAACTTGTAGTGATCAAGCAAAACCCCATGTTATCGTAAATCTAATGCAGAACCATGGGGCAATCGGCTCTAGGCGATTCTGACGAAAACACAGGAGCAGTCACGGCTCGAATTTACGTATACTTGTTTACCATGCAGAAATCAATCGGAGCAATCCTTCACCTTCGACCAGGTATAGGTCAGGTGGCATCTCGAACCAAGCCGGGGCGTGCGGAGTTTTGCGGGCCGTTGCCCGAGGGACCAGGGCCCACCAGCAGTTCTGGGAGCCTCCCGGCTCTTCGTGTTGCTCGTCGCTGCTCGCCGGTGAGTTTTGGCAGGCAACACTATCACCCTGGAAAAGCCAATGTGGTAGCAGATGCCCTTAGCAGATTGTCGTGCCGCTTGAACTCCATGATTTCGAAGGAGCAACCGAGCTTGAACTCCATGAGTGAAGGATTTTGTCTAGCATAGAACTTCAACCCACTTTGATCAGCCAGATCAAAGAGGCACATAAAGGAAATGCTAGTATCGACAGCATCAAGCATCGCATTGGTACAGGCAAAGTATCCGGATTCACCATAGACGGAGAAGGAGTTCTGTGGTACAAAGGACGCCTTTGTGTACCAGCAGATTCTGAGTTGAAAGAAGTTATTTTGAAGGAAGCTCATGATACTCTTTATTCTCTCCACCCCGGAGGAACAAAGATGTATCAAGATTTGAAAGAGCAATTTTGGTGGCATAAGATGAAGAGAGAAATCGGAAGCTATATCGCCAAGTGTGATATATTTCAGCGAGTCAAGGCAGGACATCAAAGACCCGCTGGATTGTTGCAACCATTGCAGATTCCGGAATAGAAATGGGATTCCGTTGGAATGGACTTTATCACTGGATTGCCTACTTTTCGTAGGGGAAATGACTCTATCTGGGTCATAGTATACAGATTCTCCAAAGTCGCCCATTTCTTACCCGTCAAGACCACATATCAGAGTTCGAAGCTAGCAGAGTTATACATCTCTAGAATCGTCAGTTTGCATGGAGTCCCCAAGAACATCGTATCAGATCGAGGAACTCAGTTTACCTCGAGATTCTGGAAGAAAGTCCAAGAAGGTTTAGGAACCCGCCTAGATTTCAGCACCACTTATCACCCTCAGACCGATGGACAAACGGAGCGAGTAAATAAAATACTCGAAGATATGTTGAGAGCATGTGTGTTAGAGTATGGATCTAAGTGGGAAGACTGTCTGCCGTTTGCAGAATTTTCATACAACAATAGTTATCAAGCTAGTTTGCAAATGTCCCCATTTGAATTCTTGTACGGAAGAAAGTGTCGCACCCCTTTGAACGGGTCGGAAGTAGGAGAGAGTCAGATTTTCGGACCCGACATCCTACGAGAAGCAGAAGAGAAGGTTCACAAGATTCGTGAGCACCTCAAGACAGCCCAGTCAAGACAGAAGAGTTACGCCGACAAGAGACGTCGAGACCTCGCCTTCAACATAGGATATTTTGTGTATCTGAAAGTGTCGCCATAGGAGGGAATGCAGCGTTTCCAGCTGAAAGGAAAGTTAGCCGCCAGATATATCGGACCCTTCAAGATTCTGAACCGTCGAGGAGAAGTGTCGTATCAATTGGAACTACCCGAAGAGATGTCAGCCGTGCATAATGTGTTCCATATCTCATTACTTCGCAAATGCCTCGAAGTTCCGAAAAAGACGGAAGTGTTCAAGAATATTTATCAGCGGACCACAAAAATCAACGATGACCTGACCTATCCTGAAGTACCCATCCGTATTTTGGAAGAAGCTTTCAGAACTACCAGAACCAGAAGCATCAAGTTTCTCAAAAATCAGTGGAGCAACCACACAGAAGAGGAAGCTACCTGGGAGCGCGAAGATCACATCAGGACAGAGTTTCGCGATCTCTTCAAATCCTATGTAATCTTTTCATCCTTTTTCAAATCTCAGGACGAGATTTTGTTTAAGGGGGGAAGGTTTGTAACATCCCAAAAATATTAAACTATAATCATCAAACTCTAATCACCAAATTTAGGGTTAACAAAAACTTTTCAAATTAAAAATATGAAAGCATTCATATGAGTGTGCATTAAAATTTGGATTCTTTTGAATTGCCATGATTCTGTGTTTCTTTTCTTGTAAAATGATTCTTAGGTGAAATAAACATCATATAAACAATCCCCAAACTTTTCCCAAAGACAAACAAATCAAAACAAACAAATTAATTGAATGGTCACTTTGGCCAAATTAACTCCCATGCCTACTTTGAATATCTCTAACTTTCAGAACTTAACAGAAACTTGTATGGATCTTTGCACCCCTTGATAGTACTCATAACAAGGTATCAAGGCCCACTTTGTGATCATCCAAAGACATTTAAATGCATAGTTTAAAAGACAGTTTAAGATTGAATCTATTTCATATGGGAAGATCCCACTTATTCAAAAACCACTCAAACAAGCTCAACTTTCAAAACCCAAGCATCCACAGTATCAACAGAACATGCCTAGCACACCCACCAAAAATAAATTCAAAACTTGAATTCATGCGGCCATTTCATCAAACAACTTGCAGATACAAATCAAACAAAATCAAAACACTACGTTGAGCAGTGTTTTGGGCCTAACTTGTTCCCTCTCTGGACACCACTAGCCTTAGTAGATCATCTAACAACCTTAACTAATCACTAGCCCCACTGTAAGCTTACCAATATCATCAATGGTGAACAGGCCGAGAGCACCCATGTCACCCCAGTGTGGACAGCAGGCTAGAGGAAGAACAAGCCGTGCCAACCTTGTCTAGGAGGTAGCCCATGCCTCACCGCCCCCTCTCGACCAGCCCTGCCTCACAGACAGCAACCAGAACCGCCAGGAACGCCGCTCCTGCGCCGTTGTCGACCATGCCGACGCGAACCGCAGAGCACGCTCCGTTCCCACGCAACCTGACCACCTCGAGCCTTTGCCGCCCGCTAGCTTGCACCCCACCATCCCAGGAGACCGCCAGACATGCCCATTTCACCGCCCGTACCCCGTAGCCACCACTCACCGCAGAGTTTGCCGCCTCGGCCTCGCAAAGCATCGAGCGTTCCTGACAGTTTGCCACCGCCCCTACACGCCCATTAAATCCCTAGAGCATCACCAGGAGACCACCGATCGATCGCCAACCTCGGCCATGCCTCTAGCTGCCCGTAGCCGTGTCTCCACCATCGCCTGCCCAACTCGTTCGGTCTCGTCGTCGTGCCTATAAAAGGAGGCCACCCCCAGCTGATTGAAGCACACCATTTCACTCCCATCACCTCACTGATCGTTCCACCCCTTAGCCGAAGCAAGGCGAGCAACGCATCGCCGGAATTGTGCCGGAGCTCTCCGCTGCAGAGGAGAAGAGGAGCCATCGATTTCGTCCACCCCAGGAGCTGCCGCGACCACCCCTGAGTTCGCCGTCGTCGACTTTGTCGTTCGCCCGCATCGCCGACCTTCGCCTGAGCCCCGGTGAGCCCCCGACGACCCCCACTGAGCCGCTAGGGTTCGAACTCGCCAGTGACTAGTTCATTGTCGACGATGACCCTCAGCCGTCGATCTTCATTCTAATCCAACGCACCATATCACCCCGTACCGCTTCGCGTGTTAAGAGTCGCTAACCAGTATACCCGCCCTGTCAGTTGCGCCCCGCGTCACGAAGTGACACTGGGCCGGCCCGTTAACCTTTCCCGCGCAGCCCACTCGTTTGAATTTAGATTTTTCTATTTAGATTCAAACTCAGTTCTATACCTAGTTTAAAAAATCAACCCAGCTCAATTCAGAGAACCAAATTGAATGAAACCAATTTTCTTAGAAAGAATATTGAAATGCTTAATCCAAGCCCGTTGGATTCAAATCATTTGAATCTATAGATCAACCTTGGTAAAAATAACAAGGCATAAGCTTTTCTGCATTCAAACATTTTTTAAATTTAAACCACAATAGCTTCTGAGTTGATTCCAACTCTCAAAAATCACATTTTATCATACCTTTTAGAATATATAAAATTATATGGTTTTACTTACAGGAATAATGTTCAAGTAATAGAAGGATTCCACATAGGCATTTCTAGTCACTTTATTTAATTAAAATAAAAGGTTAAACCTTATTAAACTGTGACATCACTTTAAATCACATTCCCATGTACTGAAATATGTGGTGATGACATGTGCAATATGATCCCATGTTTGGTTTGGAGAATATTAAATCTTAAGTAGTTTTTCAATGAGTAGAAATTACTTTTCTAAAAATAAATAAATAATGCAAGTGCTTTAATCTTGAATGTTAGTGATGATGCTAGATCATCTATAGAACCCTTGTGTGTGATTATTGAAAGTAGTTAAGTATTGTTTGGTGATTGTGTACCTTGTATTTATTCATAGACGCTAGTATAGACCAAGGATACGAGGAGGAAGGAGGATACTACGAAGAAGAAGCCGAGGAGAACTTCAACCACTGCTGTGCACAAGGCAAGCTTATAATGATACTGATGCAAGCCTTACTAATCAAGTTGACCTATGCAAGCAAATACTTGCTTGCTACCATGCCAACTATATGACTTAAGCATCTGTGATCATACCCACTTGATAACCTAATCCTAGTTTTGCTTGCAAGCTTTATACTTTATTTATTTATCAAAGTTTTCTCTTAGAATTTACTTGAGTAAATTGTAGATATTAGAAAGATAATTGAAGGTTGCATAAAGAACATAAAATTTGGCCTAAACTAGATAATCTTGATGTCATCCTAAGGCATGAGATTGAACTTAGTTAAACTACACTAGTTTACCACCCCTCATTAGTATTCACTCCCATTTGTAGATGCTAGTGCTAAGCATAAAACTTGATCAACTTTAGATAGGAATACTTGTTCAAAATGGTTATGAAAACCTTGGAATGATGGATCATTCTAGTGAGATGTTTTGACATGTGTTTCCGAACACCGGATGATTTTGGTGATGAAAATGTTGAGGCATGAGCCTTATCCCTTTATAAAACTGATGGTTGTCTGGATGCGATACCATTCCAATTTTACCGTACAACCACAATACCCGAGAATTGGGTAGGGCTTGACTAGAAACTTATATACCTTAGTATTGGTTCCCTCACGGCCAAGGTCTGAGCTGAGGCTACCTTGTGAAGATTGTCCACCTGTGCAGTACCCAAGATGACAGTTGGTCATGGTTGGGAGGCCAAACTCATAGGAGAGGTGCCTATACTAGGGCGTGTAATCGAAAGGTTAGGATTTATTATCCGCATACTGAGTATGGTGAATTCAGGATTTGTTCCTAACGGATGTATCGAATGTTGTGGTGAAAGTGTACAATCTCTGCAGAGTATCAAACTATTCAAATAGCGCGTCCATGATTATGGACGATTAGGTGGCCATATTGTTCCCCCGTCAGATGTTTTCAAAATGACTTGTGAAACGGATTGAGATTTTGACTTGACCACCACAGAGTTGTGATATGAAATACAAGTTCCCACTTAGCTGTTATAAAATTTCAACTAGATTTTCTTTCTTCTGAACTTAGTAGAGGTAAATCTGGATTTTTGCATAACAACCATAGAGGTTAGTGTCCTACTACAAAAACCCCCTTCACTTGTTAGTATTAGTTTGCGAGTACTTAAAGATTACTCATGGCTTTGTCCCTGGCTATTCCCGTGGCCAGTCTATGAAGAGGAGTACCAGGAGGATGGAACCCAGGAAGGTTACGACAACTAGGATTATCTCCCATCGTCAGCATTGCCTGTGATCCCGAAGATGGAGCTTCGCCTACGCTACCGTTATTATTACGTTATTCCGCTGCATGAGTTGTATTAAGAACTGGATCATGAGATCCTTGTTTGTGTAAGACCTTATATATGGTTTGTAATGGATGATGTACTGTGGTATCCAAATATGTTATGTCTCGCAAAAATGGTAATCTTGGGATTGCGATGTATGGCATAACAGGCATCTGGGATTAAAGATCCGGGTGTTGTCATTTTTTGAACAATGAGCAGGATGATGTGTATGTGTTTGGTTCAAAATAATCTCTGATTGTGTTTCAGAATATGTATGTGGCCATTTTACTTTGACTTGGCATTTTATTCATGTCACCCATTTTACTTTTGAAAAGCTACCAAACAGGGCACATGGCTTAGAAAGGTGGTTTAGGTTAGCAAGAGAGGGGTGGAGGTTGGTGGTGGTGTGGCTTTGGCTTTAGATAAATTTCTTGCAAAGTTTAGTTTTGGCAAGACCATACTTTTCTATCATGAATTCTTAGTATGTAATGACTACCATACTAGAAGAGACAATTAAACAAGAAAATATACTTAGAATAAATCATAATTCAGTTCAAATGAGTGCGACCAAGTAACAGAATTCAGAGCTGCTACATAGACTAACCACACGTCTTATCTAAACTACACAAAAAAGATGATTGCGATCAGCCACTAGAAATGGTTACACCTGTTGTATTCTATTTAGATCTAATATATGGAGCTAACAATTATACGCCATGAAAAAGAAAATGAATAGTACAAGTACTAAAGGGTAGAAGCTGACTTTTAGGTGAAGTAATTATGTGCTTTATGTATGATGTACAAGTATCATCACTCGTGAATAGGACACCTTATCTAGCTAAGAACATGCTGCGTCTAGCAGATCTCAGACTACAAATATTCGCATCTAAGCATATCTAATACAACAAATAGAACATGACATCTGGCAGATCTGACTGAAAATGGGAATAATGAACAAGTTCTATAGTAGTATATATACCTTGCTCTTGGTGAAGGAGTCATTGATGTTGATGGCTAGAAAGAGGAGTGCGTCGAACTCCTGCATCTGGTAGAGCCTCTTGATGCCGGTGGTCGTCGACGATGAGTTCAGGCCCGCCGCCCTCGCCCCAGTCGATGCAGCGCTCGGTGCACCACTAGTACTCCTCGAGCATGTCTCCCTTGCAGGCGAAGACGGCGGCCGAGTCACGCAAAATGGCGGCAGCAGCATTGTCATGCGTGGAGAAGATGTTGCAGGAGCACCCGCGGACCTCGGCGCCATGGCTGGCTAGGGGAGGAGGGGTTAGTGGGATGGATCTGGGGGAGGGAGATGGGAGGAAGGAGGAGGCAGCGACATTCTAGAGTAAGGGGAAGAGAGGAAAGGGAGGAGAACAAGAGAGAGGAAGCAAGAGGGGAGGGCGCGCGTTATTTCGGCTAAGTGCCCAAACTTAGTGGCGCACACATATTTCGTGCGCTACAGACATACATGCAATGGATGTGGTCCAACACCATGCTATGGGGCCCAATTATGCGTGGCTAATACGTCCAATTTGCATCACCATTCTATATCATAATTTTCCTCTATTCATTGATATATGTGTTATTATGAGGTATTACTTATGTCTTTTACATAGTTTTTGCATGTTGGATGGACTGCCGGAGTCAGGATTCTGATGGAAAAGGAGGTGTTTTGATAAAATTTCGCGAAGATCAGAAAAATACCAGAAAAATATTAGAAAATTATATTTTCCCAGAAGACGGAGGAAGCCAGAAGGGGAGGCATAGCTGGGCCACAGGGGGCCCACACCCCCTAGGCGCGGGTCCCCCCTAGGCCGCGCCTAAGGCAGGTGTGGCCCACCTAGCCGTCTTCCGACTCTGCCCTCTCGCCTATATCTTCCTCACGGAACCCTAATACCAGGGGAGCGACCACAAAAAGATTTCCGGCGCCTCTACGGGGCGGAAAACACCAAGAGAGAAAGATCTCTCCGGCAGACAGATTTCTGTCAGGGAAATTCCTTCCCAGAGAGGGGAGATTGTTGCCATTAACACCATCGTCAAGATATGCTTCATCGGGATCACCATCATCATCATCCACACCATCATCTCCACCAGCACCATCATCATCACTCCATCCCGCTGTAAAAATTGTGTTGGATATTCCTTTAGTTCTTAGGGGAAACTTTTCCGGTGTTGATTACTATTGTAGTTGATGCTTGTGAGTGGAACCATTGGATTATTGTTTATGTTCAGATTGTTATCCATCACCATATCATCTTTGATCTTGATCCATATGATGTCTTGTGAGTAGTTTGTCTAGTTCTTGAGGACATGGGAGAAGTCATGTTATTAGTAGTGGATTTTTGTTGAGTTGTTATTCAATGGTTTAGTATTTAAGTTGTGGTGCTATTCTTCTAGTGGTGTCATGTGAACGTCGACTACATGATACTTCACCATTTATGGGCCTAGGGGAATGCATTGTGTATTTGGCTACTAATTGTGGGGTTGCCGGAGTGACAGAAACCTGAACCCCCATTAGGACAACTTTGCATAAGGGAGTGTAGGATCTCAGAGTTTAAGGTTGTGGTTAGGTTTATATCTTAATTACTTTCCTATAGTTGCGGATGCTTGCAGGGGGTTTAATCACTGCGGTGACCCAGCATACCACTTCATGTGTAGTACACTATAGTCGTTGACATTACATCCACAGAACACCGTTCCATAAATATCACATCCCTTAGAGTGGTACAACAGAAACATCGCGGGTCCATATTACAAAAGTACACACTTTATTATTATTACGATACCGAAAGTTCAAGACTTCCAAAAGATTCAACTTACAAACCAAGATATAAAGTGTTTCAGCGGAATTTAAAAGTAACAACTTTGTCTAGGAGTTGAGCTCAACAGCTTATTCTATAGAGTTCATGCTGCTCGGCTCCGTTGGTTACTATTAACTAGAAATACTTAGTTGGACTCGTTATCATCAACACCATAGCGGATTTCATAATCAACCCCTTCAACACCTCCGGATAGATCAGGTTCCTCGTAGAACACATCTTCTTGGCATTCGGCTGCATACATTGGCACGTCTTCGGGATCCTCAGAGTCTAAGCAAGGGATCAAAGGAAAGAATGAGTAACAGCGTTACCCAACAAGTTCATTATATGCAAGGTGGTAAGTTTGATGTTCTAACTACCACCTCGGATTATAAATCCTTGGCACTATGGAATTTTTGTAAATCTTTCTTCAAAGATTGATTTTATTATGAAAATCTATGACCATCAGCCTTCACAGGTTGACCAGAACTTTCATGGATTTCCTTTCCTGCCGCGTTCGTAGCTCCTTCCCGGAATAGGGAGTAACAAGTTACAATTCTTACACTCTGCAGAGGTGCGTTACTTTACCAATGAGATATCAACTCCTTGTTGCACAACCGGGCGTACTTTCCCGTCCACAATTCCATGATGTGGGGCCTAGTAGTTGGTCCAAGACAATCACTGCCCCCTTCGCGACCCCGCATGCCTCCTTGGTGTACACCATGCCCACATAATGAATTACGGCAATGGTTTGTACAAACCGTTAGATGCCAGAACTATCGTGGGACGATGAGGGTTCCCACCCATATGCTGCATATCCTCTGCGAATTACCAATTAATATGCACGCTACGAGGATAACAGCAACGACCTGCACATCCGGCTTCATGCGAGAGGAAGAAGATACATCTGACTTCTCTGTCCCATTAAAAATCTCATGGCTATCGCGTAATATACGGCGCTAGAATCACTGATGTCAGGAGTTATTAAGTCCCTACTTGATCATAATTGTTTGCAACTAGAACCCTAAGTTCTATTGCTCCATTATATCATCACTTAGGATGATACGTATGATTTCTTTATTTGTGAAAATAATATTT
This sequence comes from Avena longiglumis, assembly GCA_030063025.1. Classification (NCBI taxonomy): domain Eukaryota; kingdom Viridiplantae; phylum Streptophyta; class Magnoliopsida; order Poales; family Poaceae; genus Avena; species Avena longiglumis. The sequence continues at coordinate 138,957,603 of CP125978.1, read as the reverse complement.
TCTTTCTTTTATAGCATATATGATAACACACAATTTGCAAATACTTTGATAAAGACTCTTCAAAGGACATGAGCAAGTGATGAACTTGCCTTGTGATGGCAAGGTAGTGAAGTCTGATGCTTGCACTGTACCTGAGCTTCTATGTCTACAAAAACATCATTATTGCCCGGTAAGGACAATATTTAAAGAAGCAAAATGATTATGCAAGTAATGTAATGCTGGTGCTCTCTGTGCTTGCTGATACGATGCTTGCTGATACGATGCTAGATGCTGGTAGTGTCCTCTCTGGCTACTTTCTAATTCTGATTAGGATGACATATCCATTTAGGGTTCTTATCCTAGGGTTGATCATATAATGGATGAATTAGTTCATGTCTGGATGGTCTGTACACATGATAAATTATTATTGGCCCGAGGCTTGTTGCTTAAGATGATCTATGATGTTTCTGGTGGCTTATTAGATGATTTTAAGATTGGATTGCATCTGATTCAGATGGTATAGTTGCTTGCGAACCATGCTTGATTAAGTCAGTGACTTAATAAGTTTTCACTGTCATCTCTGGGTTTATGATCATGGTTATGATATGATGAAATCACTGTCCTAGTGCTGTTGGCTTAGAACAAGTGTGTGGTTTGTGATCTCAAAAGTGAAGTTTAATATAGGAATATCCTAGTTATGATTCCTGTGTTAACAGGAAAATGATTAGTAAGTTGATTGTTTGAATTTATGATGATCAAATGTCTATTCTGATTCATATAAAATTGTTCTTGTGACACCATCATGGTATGGCACACAAGTTTGATTCTAATCCATTGATTGGGTTGGTTTATGCTTCAAACAAACTTGGCTTTGAAAGATAAATGGAAATGTTCTTTTCTGAATTCCCTAAGACCAATGATGTTGGTCTGAGGCTTAGGGGTTCAGATCTTATCTAGTTGATTCATATAGATAGTCCTGGTAGTGGTACCAGCTATTGTTTTTGAATCAAATATTAGAAAAATGATAGTAAGCTTGATCATTCTATGGATCCCAAAGATTTGTTTCTAAGGTGCTACCCTTCCTTTAGGGATGTGCCTAGAAATAGATCATAAATATATTTAGGCTTGAATTGTAATATATAGCCTAATCCAGAGCAATGATGTTGCTCTGAGCTCTGGATGGATCCAGGTACTTTGTTGTTTGCTTTTAGAGTTTAAAAATCCCTATGATGGATTCACCCCACTTGGGTGCTTTCTGAGGGTTTGTTTTATAAAACAACACATGCTTCTCTCTAAATAAGATGATTAGATCATGTGAAGGTTTTATGAAACTCACCACAAAATATGATGACTGTGGAGTAAGCTGGTGATGATCTTGATCTGGTTTTGCTAGACTCTTGTGCTTGATCTTGAGCTAGACTGCTCCTCCAAGATCCTGGATTTGTCCTTGAGTTAGCCTGCTCCTCCTAGCTCCTGGACTTGGCCTTGTTGTTCACCTGATCCTTCCCCCTCCTTATGTCACCATCCTGGTGATGTTTGGTTGATCCTTGGTGGTTTGGTTTGGCAGATGTGCTTGGTAAGCTGTTGTCTAGGCTGGCTATTCTTGTGTGCAAACAGTGGAGTGATGCACTAGTGCCTCTCCACGGTTGTGCTTGTGGTTTTGTGAGTTTGGGGCTGTGCTATGAGGTTGACAACACACCACATGCATGTTGGTGTGTGTCATGCCTGTGTGCTTGCTGTGCACTTGTGGATATGTTTAGAATTTTGAAACTTACTATTACCTGGTTACTTTCACTTGGCTGGTGAATTTGCCCCTCTTGGCTGTCATTTGACTTCTGGCTTTAAATTTATGAAAGATGGATTCTTCATATTGGTGAAACTTGCCCCTTTTTATAAATTTCTCAATGATGAATTTGTCTAGTGCACTTCACTGACATGTCTGAGAGAAAATAATACTAACTCTAACCTTTTATTTCTATATATATTGTATGTTTGTTTTGCAGGTACCGATATAAAGATGAAGATTTTAGATTAGGTTTTCTTTTATAGAATAGTTAGTAAATAGTCCAATGTAATCTTCTTCATATTTTTGTAATTTTCTTTTTATTATTTTCTAATCTTCATTTTATTCTTCTGTAATAAAGATTACATTATTATTAATAAAGAATATTCTTATTCCTTATATATTTGATTTTGTGAATTGTGTGGATGATTTCAATAAGTTATAATTTTGTAACTTCATTATATATTGATGATATGAAATAAGTTTCATATTCATTATTGTTTTTTTCTTTGGATAGAATTTAAGTTGTAATATTTATTTCTTAATTAAATTAAGATTCAAAACTTATCCCTAATTTATTTGAATTATAATTCAAACACTCAAGTTTAAAATTCAAATTCATTTTAAAACACATAATTCCTTAAAGATCATATCAAAGTCTATAGCAATCACCCTTTAAGACTAAACCTAATCTCAAAGTATGAAAGAAACATTGATCACTTAAGGTTTTTATTTGGAAAAAAATTTACGCACATTTTCACAAATGGATCCATGCAACATTCCATATTCCTAAATCTACCCTTCGTTAGTTCCTAAATGCTGGGATGTTACAGACTTCCCCCCTTAACTTAAACTTCGTCTTGATGTTTGTGGAGATGTACCTGAATAGTTCTGGATAGGCTTTTCTTAAATCCTCTTATTTCTCCCAGGTGGCTTCCCTTTCAGGGTGATGTTCCCATTGTACCTTGCAATATTTGATTGCTCTGTTCCTTAATGTTTTACAGTTATCTTCCAAAATCTTACAAGGCTTTTCAATATAGGTCAGGTCTGCTTGTAGTTCTATCTCTTGGTGTGTGATTGCATCGTCTGGAACTTTCAAACATTTGCGAAGTTGTGACACATGGAAAACATTATGCACTTGAGCCAATCTTGATGGTAACTCTAAAGCATAAGCTATAGTTCTGTTTTGACTTAGTATCTTGAATGGTTTGATGTATCTTGGACTCAATTTCCCTTTAACTCCGAATCTTTTCACCCCTTTCATTGGACTTACTTTCAAATAGACCATATCTCCCACTTCTGGATGCCATGATCTTCGACTTTGATCCGCATAACTTTTCTGCCTACTCTGGGCTATTTTCAGTCTATCCCTGATCTTATCAATGACTAGCACAAATACCCATGCGTTGCTACGGGTTGACATTTGTCAAATAATAATTTGAACCTTACCTCTTTACATGCCTTGTGCTCTCAGAAATTGCTCTTGTTCTCCCATCTATTAGTCGATAACAAACTATAGAAGCAAATGATGATTGTCCACAGTTCCGTTCAGCAAATGTTATTTTGGCAGACATAACATAAATACCAATCGGCTTCTTTTGCTTGTTTGATCTTCACTGTGTTTACTTCCCATGCAATCTAGTAGTTGCTACATATTTTCCATCCCTAGAACTGAACAGCATGTACGAGTGCAGCCAACTACCTCGGTAGCCTCTGTCAGTTGAAGGATAAAAAATGCACACATTAAGTTCAGACTGAATTTACTGAAACCCTCAGGAGCTAGCAAGAAGAGGCATCCACCTCGTTCCCGTGCCCTGCGCAACCTGACTGGGTGCAAGCTAGCAGCTCGCCGCCGCCCACATAGCTCGACCAACACGAAAACAGAGCACCAACTTTGACCTGCATTGCTGCGTTGGTGCAGGTCATGGCGACGAAGCCACGCCTTTCTAGAAGGGACATACTCTAGAGGACCGGAACTGCGGGGCACCACAAGCTCGGGCGGATTTGGCGGAGCATCGCCGTGGAGGTGGAACTCGGGCCATGGACCGCTACTCTGCCAACGAACTCTCCCTCTAGTGCGTTCGCCTAAGTCTGCGCTCCCATCCCTACTGACGTCAGGCGACGCTCCTATCGTGTCCAGAGGCAGCGACAGTTGTTTGAAAAAAAATCAATACTGGAATTTGGTCATTATTGGATTGGATGGATGAGACTTGGGGCACCAGTTTCCTTCACCACGTGTAGAACGGAGGGATCTACGGTTCAGGAGGTAGGGGATTAGAGAGCAACGCCCGTGGCGGGGATTGGAAGGCGCTGGCGGGCTTGAGGCAGGGGGTAGGAGAGAGCAGATCGGCAAACTCGAGGAAGAGGATGGGACGGGACGACCCCTAAGCTCTAGGAAGGGATGGGGAGGTGGGAGGGTGGAGGCGATGCATATCCGGGCTGCACGGCCGTCCTTTAATTCGATCTGGCGGGTAGCTCCGGAATGGCGCCCATGCGTGCCGCCTCTAGCTTCTCCCTTGTGGCCGTCGGCCCGGCAGTGATAGCGCACCTCCCATCCTGCCTCCCGTCCCTCCCATCATCTATTTCCGGCACCGTATCTTGTGTCTCCTCAGCCGTAGAAGGGATGCACGAGTGTTTTTTCCCTTCTTGATTGGAGGTAGGGAGGAAGAGTAACGAGACGTGGCGGGGGCGATGTGTGTCGCTTGGTTGGGCGAATAGGGCAGTTGACTAAGCGGTGGCATTAAATGTAATTGCTCTGAACTGGCAAGGGTAAAATGGTCTTTTCCGTATGGACGGACGGTGGACAGAAACAGTCCGTTCTTTATTATTAGGTATATATGTCTTGTCTTTCCTTGATATAATCTGGCGCAAATTCTTTGCTGCTTCTAGGTTCATACCAACATATTGGTGATCTACACTTCCTTCCATATAGAACCTGTCGTGGGAATTGTCACGGCAGATGCTGCAATCGGCAGCGAGTATTAGAACAAGGGGTAAGGGCGGCCAGCCATCTACGGTGTGAGATGAGGGCAAAGACACAGGGTTTTACCCAGGTTCGGCCCCCCGGAGGGTAAAGACCTACTCCTGCTAGATTGTATTATGGAGGTGTTACAATGGGCGAGCTCGGCGGCTAGGCGGCGAGTCGCTTGGGTGTATGAGGGAACGTGTCTCTACTCACCCTATAGGGAGGTTTATATAGGCTCACCTCCCCTAGGGTTTACATATCTCAACCGATTGATTCTGACTTGAGTCGTTTAATCCTTACCCGACTAGGCCTATCTACTACTTTGGGCCTTCAACTTCGATCGCTCGGCTCGGCTGGGCTTGATCCACTGCCGTTCTGGGCCCACTCGCGGGTCTTGGGCGGTCGGAAGCGTCCTGGGTATACCTCGGTAGGCATATCCCCATCAGTATTCCCGAGGCCGTCGTCGATTAGGCGTGGGTGGCTCTGGCGATCGAGTATCTGACTTGAGTAGGCATCGGTCGAATCGTCGGCGGGCTCTGTATAAAGGAAACAACCAATGATCCAGTCGCTTTGGCGAGTCGGTCGTGAAAACACCATCCTAGTGATTGGGTCGGCGAGTAGTGGCGTGGTTGGACCGTCAGCGTGGTCAACCTAGCCGTTGGGGTAATCCAGCGGTAACTTCGGCGTAATCACCGGCGTGGTAACGGCTCCACGATTTGGCGGGTAACTCCGCTATATAAGGAATGGCGAGCAACCGTGAGCCAACTCCTCACCACTTCTTCCGAGTCGCGCATTTTCCTTCCTTCGCTCGTGATCCAGCCGACCGAAATTCTCCGATCTCAACCAATCTCGGCCATGGCCCTTTCCACCGAGCCGTGGGGTAGGTCCAAGTGCACAAGGGCACGGTGGCCTCCTTCGAGGCGGGATCTCTGAGCCGGCTGTTGGCATATCCTTGCCGAGACTTGACCCCAAACCCGAGAGAGGGTCGTCTGTTCACCGGTCATCTCGGCGGGGCTAGGGTTTCCTCGTCCCTATTCTTCCGGCGCCTACTTCTACGAGATCCAGCCTTGGATCTGGGTCCCCATAGCATCAGCAGCTCGCCATCTTTGTGGCGTTCTGCGAATGCTACTGAGCCGGCCCTACTTCCCTTGTGGCAAGATCATTCCACGGACGGATCAGCCCTTGAGGCAGCGACCCAATGCTTTGGCGGCTTGACATTTCAGCTCAAGTCCAAAGATTCTTTCTTTGATCGATGCTACCCGCCAAGCGGCGGTTGGAAGAAGTCGTGGTTCTACGTGGCCGAGGCGACCCGGGCGAGGTGGCGATCCGGTACTCGCTAGTCGCTCAAAGCCGCAATCTCAAGTCGGCAAGCTCGGCGACCAGCGGATGGTCGTCGACGAGATGCTCCAGACCAGCCGTGGTCTGAAAAAGAAGGGCCTTCAAACGATAAACTTGTACAATTGCTGGATCGGGCGGCGGCTCGTTCCACTCGCCCACCGCAACCACTACATGTACCAGTACACGGGCCGGGGAGACTCGACGAAGGCCTGTCTCGACAGTGGAAGCTGGAGGATTATCTCGGTGTTGAAGAAGATTACCCAGCGGTGTACACGGATGCGCGGCTGGGGTCGCGCCCTATACCATGGCGTCCGGCTCAACGGTAATTTCTTTACCTTGCTCGATCGCGATAAATGCGATCGCGGTAATTCTGATTCCGTTTGTATTTGTTGCAGCTATTCCAAGTGGTGGAAGGTGGCTCCCATCCTCGGATGATGAGAGCTCGGGCCCATCCGCCCGGACATAAGCGAATCGCCGCCTACCAAGAACAACGAGGGCGATGAGGACGAGTCAGAAGAGGTCGCCCATGGTCGAAAGACCCGGGGAGCAACGGTAGCGAGATCGAGGCAAGCAAAAGCCTCGAGCGTCATGGCGATGACGAGCTCCCGAGACCACCTCGCGCGTCAAGCCACCCGTCAAAGAAGAAGAGGAAGGAAAGGCAAGGGCCCCGAAAAATAAGGCGAGGACATCGAAGTGCCTCGCCCGTCGCCTTTCGGCCGCCTTCGACGCTCCTAGCCCAGCCCGGCGGCAGCGCCACCAACCGTCTTTGGGCAGCGGCGACCGTGGAAGTGTCGCTGGCTTCAATGCCTCCACCATTCGCCCCAGTCTCTGGGCTGGGGGAGGCTCCGGCTGCGGCGGCTTCGCCTCGCAAGGAGGCTCCGGCGGAGGATGTTCCAGAGGCGCCGGCTGCAGCCTCAACAACGAAGAAGACGTCCGTGTCTTGGGCACGCGACGTCCTGGAGTTGGGGCTTACTCGCCGTCTGGGCCACTAGAGAAACCGGGCCTCCGTCAGGATTGCGTTTCATCGATCGCCAAGTGAGTTCGCTCACCTTTCCTTATTTTCATAACTATTTCGATTGTTTTTGTTGATTCGATTGATCGCGGGACTGGGGTGAAGAGGATGGGCCACCCGACCGTGGCCAAGGTGCCCTCCGCTAGCGAGGAAGATCCTTCCCGCAAGAGGAAGGCGGACGAGGTCGTCGCCTCGGCGGATGGCGATAAGAAGGCCAAGGCGGCGACACCATCACTATCTCGGCGATACGGCGTCGCACCGGGCCCGTGATGGAAGCAGCGCGTCTCTGAAGGAGGTGCTTCATTGCACAGAGCGAGGCGACCTCTCTCGGGCAGGTACCTCTATCGCTACCTTCCCGCTTCGTGACCAAGGCGGCCGCGAGTGGGCTGCACCCTCGAGCCACGCTCACAGGGACCGGCGCTGAAGTCGACCAACGCTGCGACACGCCGGCGCTTCGCGCATCCGTGGGCGGTACAACTTCCGACATGCTTGGCGGCCATCCGGTACATCCGGTCCCGAGGATCAGGTCGGTGCATTGCGGCCTGATTCTTAATTTCACATCTTTTGTTTGTCGCATCCGGTCCCGAAAGTGCGCTAAATTTTAGCGGGTGGGCACTTAGGAATTTTGATCGCGATCCCAGTACCTTTTCGCTGAATTTCAGCGGGTGGGCACTTAGGAAAATTTTTGATCGCCGGTCCCGAGTGCGCACTTTTCGCTGAATTTCAGCGGTGGGCACTTAGGAATTTTTGATCGCCGGTCCCGAGTGCGCTGAATTTCAGCGGGTGGGCACTAATTTTGATTTGACTAACCCTTTTTGGTGATGTGCGGTGCAGCTTGAGTCAGCGGACGATTGGCGCGAAACAGCCTGGAGAAGGCTGGCCATCGTCCGGGAGGCAAACAAAGGACTTCAAGCTGTTGCGGCGAGAGGAAGCTTCGCCGAGGCTTGTCCCATTGGTGAGTTGGTGGCGGCGCGATCTGCTCTGGATGCCGCTGAACAGCGGATCGCCGACCTCGAGCGCGAACTGCGAGAGGCGAGAGAAGAAGCGAGATCGGCGGACGAGTGAGCTAAGGCCGCCATTGCTGCCGCTGAAGAGGATCGCAAGGTGTCGGAAGTCCTTATTCTGGGCCGGGCGACCACATTAACAGTGCTTCATCAGGACTTCGCCGCCGTTGCTTGGTGAGTGCATCTTCCCTTTCTAATAGTTGTAGTTTTGTGGTGTCCGTCATACTTATCATTGTCTTCTACTGCAGGTCGCATCATTGATAGCGAAGAAGGCGAGCTCGCTCGGCGGCGAGGCGTAAGCATGCTCGTCGATTCGGCGTTGTCGGCGACATGCATCCGTGCCTACCTCCAAGAAATATCGCCCACGGAGGTGATTCCCAGCGACCTCGTTGAGGTGTGGAGGTACTTGGAGAAGGCGCCCATGGTCGTTGAGTTCATGGCGCGGTCGGCGTTTGGCGTGGGCGTCGGCGGCGAGCCTTGGACTGCCCACTTCCCGAAGATTTCGACATTGACGATGTGACGGTGGGTATCCATCGTCGATGGCGTGATGGAGCTGTCCGAGGTCCTCAAGTTACAAACGTGCCTCCGTACTCGAAGCGTGCGGGCAATGGCGACCTCCGCCATACCGAGAGGCGATTGTCGCACCAAGCGACCCGAGCCGCGCATCGTGAATTCAAGGTCGAGCAGCCTTTTCGCGCGGCGATGGCGGGTGAACAGCGACATATCCATCCAACCCGTACAGCGTTCATCGCGATCGGGATCTTTGGCGAAGTCGTCGAAGCCTGCGAGTAGGGTAGTTTGCCTTGTGGCGTTAGCGAAGTTACGCCGCGGGCATATTTTGTAACATGAAACAATGCAACATGTGATTGAATGAGACGTCGTGTCTATTTTGATATTTGTTTGTGTGCTTTTGATTGATTTTGGGCGAGTCCCCAAGCGTCCGCCCTTTTGTGGGGTTTACCGTATATGATGTTTGTGTTGTTATCATGTGTTTTGTTGATTTGGTCGACTACGAGCTCGGAGAGAGTCTCAAAGCGACTCCTTGAGTGCTCTATACTTTACCGTTTTCCTTCTTGAACGAGGTCGGGTGGCCGAGTCCCCGAGCGTGGTACTTGGTTGTTCTAGTCGCGACTCGAGGGTGGTTGAGGATTTAGCGCGTTGGTGTGAGCGCGTCGCACCTGCCTGGCCCGTTGGGTCAGTCGCGTGGAGAGTCCTGGGCATGCTCTCTTACTTGGCGTTTTCCCTGGCCGCTCACGACGAACTGGTCTTCAGTCCCCGAGCGTTGTACTTAGCCGTTCGAGTCGCTATGCCGAGGATGCGGAGGACCAAGGTCGGTGTGAGAAGCGAGGGCAGTTATCTTGGCTCGTAGAACCAGTCGAGCTAGGCGACTCCAGTGGGGCTCCGGGTTGGCGTTTTTCGTGGACGATGCAAGACCTGAAGTGATTCAGTGCTCTTACACCGCACTACTTAGCCGTGCCGATCGCTGTACCAGAGGTGGACTTCTGTATTTAGCATAACGCTGTTTTTACGAGTGCGAGTGGCACAAGTCATGGAGAGTAGGCGCAATTTGCGGTAACCATTTCTTTTTATTTCATAGCGACTGGAGAGTACATGTGTGGGGTTCTAGGAGTAGAACTTCCGGGGGAGGTTTACATTCCATGTTAAACGTCGAGTTCGCCGTCCCAGACGTCGATGAGGTAGTAGGCGTCGTTGCCGCTGCGCTACCGATAGCGAATGGGCCTTCCATGGAGGAAAGCTTGTGCATGCCCTTCTTGTCTGGATGAGGCGTAACACGGTCACCTTCACGGAAGGTGCGAGCGTTCACCCGGCTGTGGTAGCGGCGGAGTCCTTGCTAGTAGATGGCGGTGCGTGACCGCGAGGTCGCGTGCTTCGTCGAGCTGGTCAACCCCATCTTGGCGGGCCAGCTCGTTTGCAGCCTCCGTATAGTGGACGACTCGCGGCGAGTCGTGTTCGAGTCGGTGGGCATGACCGGCACCGTAGACCATGAAGAAGGGGTGAATCCCGTCGATCTGACGGAGGTGCGGATCCCCGGATGATGAGGTAACTCCTCGACCCAGCACGGCGGTGCGCTCGAGTGGTACTTGAGTCGTGGCCAGGCGTGTAGGATGCTTTGGTTGGCCGTTCCGCTGGCCGTTGGATTCGGGTGGGCGACGCGAGGTCGAGCGGATATGGTGCTCTTCGCAGATTCGCCATGGCTCCTTGGCGAATTTGGTGCCGTTGTCCGTGATGATGCTGTTGGGGAACCCGTGGCGATATATGAGCTCGCGTAAGAATTTAGTGCGGTCTTCCGTCGCATTTCCGGACTGGCTTGGCCTCCACCCATTCGTGAATTTGTCGTGGCGACTAGCGGTGGGTGTAGCGGAGGGGCCTTCTTGAAGGGCCTACCATGTCCATGCCCCACACCGGCGAATGGCGGTGATGGGGATTGTTTTGGCGCGCCGAGCTCGATGCGTGCGTCGATTGGCATACCGGCACCGGCGCACGCTGGGCGATGTCGACAGCGTCGGCGTGTCGCGGTGGGCGAAGAGAAGCCGTGTCGCATAGCCTTGGCGACCAGAGGCGGCGGCGGCGTGGTGGCGCGATCACTGAGTGAATGTCGTGGAGGATTTTGCGTCCTTGACGGTTGGACGCAGCGTTGAACACGCCGGTGACGCTGCGCTTGTGGAGCTCGCCGTCAATGATGGTGTAGGACTTGCATCGACGGCGATCATTCGGCGTCTGTCTCGTCTTTGGCGGTGCGGCTTCGGGTAGGCAATGTAGGGCTTGGTCCAGTCGTCTGGCTCGATGACGAGTGCGACCAAGGCTGCCTCTGGTTGGAGTGGGACTCCGATGTCGATCTCCCTCAGGGGAGAGACTGATGGCTTGGAGATTGTGTCGGGGAACACGCCAGCGGGTGGTGCGAGTCGAGCCGATCCGATGCGAGAGAGGGCGTCGGCCTCCTAATTTTTCCGCCTGTCGATCCACTAGACAGAGCAGCCGGTGAAGTGGCCGCCCAAATTGTCCACCGCTTGGCGGTACGCCGCCATGGTAGGGGAGACGTTGTCGCAGGTGCCGGCGACTTGCCCCGCGACAAGGTCGGAATCTCCGTAGCAGCGGAGGCGATTGGCGTTCATCTCCTTGGCGGCTCGCATGCCATGGAGTAGGGCCTCGTATTCAGCCATGTTGTTGGTGCAGGGCGTGAAGTCGAGGCAGAGGATGTAGCGGAGCTTGTCGCCCTTTGGAGAAGTCAACACTATCCCTGCGCCTGCGCCGTCCGCGTTCTTGGAGCCGTCGAAGTGCAGGCTCCAGTAGTGGAGGTACGGCAGCTTCTCTGGCTGCTGGGCCTCCTCCCAATCGGCGATGAAATCTGCCAGTGCCTGCGACTTGATCGCCTTTCGTGGCTCATATTTGATGTTGTGGACGCCGATCTCGACGGTCCACTTGGCGACTCGCCCGGTCGCCTCGCGATTGCGGATGATGTCTTGCAGTGGTGCTGAGGAGACGACCGTGATCGGGTGCTCCTGGAAGTAGTGCGGCAGGCGCCGCTGAGCTCTGAAGACCGCGTATACTAACTTTTGGTACTGTGGGTATCGTTGGCGCGAATCAGTGAGGACCTCGCTGATGTAGTACACCGGCCGCTGAACCGGGCACTCCTTTCCTTCCTCTGGTCGCTCGACGACCATCACGGCGCTGACGACGCGCTCGGACGCCGCGACGTAAACTAGCATGGGTTCTTTGTCGACGGGGGCGGCGAGTAGTGGTGCGGCGAGTAGAACCTTTTTGAGGTCGCGGAGCGCTTCATCCGCCTCCTTGTCCCACTGGAAGGTGGGGTTCTTGCTTGTCGGTATAGGGGCATCGCCTTTTCGCGAGGATGAAGCGATCGAGCCGCTACCGCCGCCAGCTTCACGGGCGTCGCAGCACTCGGGTTTGCCGAAGGCGATCGTGTCGATCTTTGTGGGGTTCGCCTCGATCCCTCGTTTGGAGCAGCGTACCCCGATGGTTGTCCGGGGTACGAAGGTGCACTTGCCTGAGTTGAGCTTTATCTTGTATCTTCGCAGGTTGGCGAAAGTTTCCACCAGGTCGGCGAGTAGGTCGCCTTGGCGAGCGGACTTCACGACCACGTCGTCGATGTAGACGTGGATGTTGCGGCCAATTTGGCTCGCGAGGCATTCTTGCATGCACCGCTGGTAGGTCGCCCCGGCGTTCTTGAGGCCGAAGGTCATGGCGGTGTAGCAGAAGGCTCTGAATGGCGTGATGAACGCCGTCTTCGATAGCCATTTTGATCTGGTTGTACCTAGAGTAGGCGTCGAGGAAACATAGCGACTCCGAGCCCGCGGTTGAATCGATTATCTGGTCGATCCGTGGGAGGACGAACTGCTCCTTTGGGCAGGCGCTGTTCAGTTTTGTGTAGTCGATACACATTCTCCAGGTCCCGTTTTTCTTCTCAACCAGGACTGGGTTTGCCAGCCACTTGGAGTACTTGATTGGCCGGATGAAGCCGGCAGCGAGTAGACGTTGCACTTCCTCGGCGATTGCTCGACGGCGTTCTTCATTGAAGGGCCGCAGCGACTGCTTGACAGGTCGCACTCTGGGGTCGGCATTTAGCTTGTGCTCAGCGAGCTCTCTAGGGACACCGGGCATGTCAGAGGGTTTCCATGCGAAGATGTCCCTGTTCTCACGGAGGAACTCGATGAGCGCGCCTTCCTACGCTGGGCTCATGCCCGTCCCGATCGTCACCATCTGGCTGGAGTCGCCTGGTACCAGCTCGACGGTGCGCGTGTGCGTCGTGGCCTCAAAGGTTGAGGTGCCTGCGCCCTCTGAGTTGGGCTTCTTGAGTATGGTGGAGTCGTCGTTGTTGACCCCGCTCGCGTACTTGGCGAGCTCGTCGGCGTGGTTGGTCTCCGCCGCGATGACGGTGTCGGCGAGCTCGGCTCCTTTGGCCTCGCACTCGGTGGCCATGTCGGGGTCGCCGTTGATGGTGATGACGCCAGGCCCCGGCGGCGCCATGAATTTAGCGAATGCTGGCGCCCAGGGCGCAATGGTAGGGCTGTCGAAGGCACCAGCTCGAGACGATCTGCTCGGTGCGGAAGTTTGCCGGTGTGCAAGGTGACGGTCGGCGTGACCTTGCCGATCGGGTACGCCTTCCGACCGGGGGCGATGCCGTGGAATGTGGTGTGGGTCGTCTCGATCATCGACTACGGAGCCGCAGCGCTGAAGGTGTCGAGGTAGAGGATGTTGATGGAGCTGCCGCCATCGGTGTCTTGGGGAGCGATGGTCGCCAACCTTGGGCTTGACCACCAAGGCGACTCGCCCGGTACTCGATGCGGCGAGTGGTCTTGTCGGCTCGGTGATGGGCTGCTCCGACCAGTTCAGAACGGGGGCGTCTATTTGGGCCACCGCATTGACGGGGGGCGGGCGATGACCTTCTTTTCGCGCTTCGTGTTGAAGCCTGTGAAGATGTGGAGCGAGCCGGCTACTTTGCCGAATTTTCCGCCGTTTGGCGGGTCGTTGTCGGGGTCCTCCCGCGCTTGTCGTGCCTTCTCGATTTCCCTGAGGGTGTGGCAGTCGGCGGTGGTGTGCGTTGCGGGCTTTCCTTCCCTGCTATGGAACGCACATGGTTGGTTAAGGAGGGCCGCGGGATCGAACCTTGGCTTGTTCTTGTAGTTGCCGCCGTCGCGGCGTTGCCCTCCGTCGCGGCGGTAGCTCTTGGGCTCGCGCTGCGCGTGCCCGGCGTTGGCGACGAAGTCGACTCGCCCGTCACTGCGGCGCTTGCCAGTGAGGCGAGTGCCGCTGTAGCGTAGGTCGGTTCGGCGTCCGCCGTCGTTGCCGCCCGTGCGGCGTTGACCTCCTGACTCGTCGTCAGTTTCCTGGTTTGGATCTTCCTCGGCGTACCGTTTGGCGATCTCGAGGAGGTCGGGGATGTTGTCGAGTGTGCGGGAGTGTCGCTTGAGCTTGGCGACTAGAGGCTCGTAGCGGCACGAGGTCTTGAAGCAATGGATCGTGGTGTCCGGGTGGATGCCAACCGCGTTATACCAAAGCTCTTGCCACCGTTGGACCCAGTTGCGGGTCGACTCGCGGGATCCCTGGACGCACCGTTCCAGGTCCTCAATAGTGGTGGCGCGGGTATAGGAGCACTCGAAGTGCCTGACGAAGGCGTCGCGCATTTCCTCCCGAGTCGTCATCACGGGAGAGTGTTGATCCATGCTGCGTCCCCTCCATCATCGGGGGAGGTAACGGCGGCTAGTAGGTCGATGTGACCCGCGATCCCCATCGCCATGAGGTATGTGTCGAGCGACGGACGGGGCGTCTGAGTCGTGCTTTCTATCTATTTTGGCGCCTTGAAGTTTGGCGGTACTTCTCGCCTCGGATCATTGGTCCGGCACTTGGGTCGTCGAGCGACCCCATAGGCTCGCCGTCGCGGCGATTAGTTAGGTGTGCCGCAGTGTCGTCTGGCGCGGCGCCAGCTTTGGTTGTTGATGATCTGGGTGCGGGCGTCGATGGGTTGCCCGTTGGCGGCGACAAGGTTGGTTGCTGGCCTGGGGTCATTGGTGGAGAGTGCTGCGTTCGCGGGTTGGTGTTGGAGCTGCAGCGGCTCTGGTGGCGGGCAGTTGAGGGTGTTTGCCGCCGCTGGAGGCCGCTCTGCTTCCCGAGGAACGTGATTATACTCGACCTGCCGAGTCGGCGCCCGCTCTTTGCTCGCCGGCGCCTTCGCAGGCCCTGACGTATTAGATCTGGGCGCCGTCGCCGGTGGTCGTGATGGTGTCGGCTGCTCGGCCTGCCACGAGGTTGTCCATTGGGGTGGAGAACAGGAGGCCGTTGCGTCTCTCCGTGAGGACACTACTATCCTGGCTGGTCCACAGGAGGTGCGGTTGGGTGGAGGTGGGGCGCCCCTCGCCGTTGATCCTGGCGGGGGCCGAGCGCTTCCTCCTGGTGGCGCGTTCTCGCAGATCGCGCGCTCGGCCACGCGGGCCGGGTCGTTTTCATCGTCGAAGTTTAGGGCGCGCCCCTAAACGGTGGGGTTCAGGCGTGACCTGATCCGCTGCTGGTGGTAGCGCGACAGCTCCTGCGCCGTCACCTGCTCGAGGCGAAATTTTTCGCGCTCGGCTTGCTCTTTGCGTACCTCCTCCGCTAGTTTCAGGCGGAGTTCCTCGACCTCCGTTGCCGTGGAGTTAGGAGGGATTGGGGTGGAGAACGGGTCCTCCGGCGGATCGGTGCCGGTCGCCATGTAGGTCGTGGTGTGGCGACCGGTTCCATCGCGAGGGTCGCCGGAGTTCTCCGATCCGGAGTTGAACTCGAAGATCCCGAGGATGGAGGGATCCTCGAAGTCTCCCGCGTTGGAGACCTGGGCGATGGAGCCCGCGGACGAAGCCGCGGTGATGGATCTGGCGAGTGACGCCGGGGTCGCCGAGTCGGCGTCGTCGGTGAGGGCCGCATCCTCTGCGTTCGCTGAATTCCCGGCCACGTTGCTGTGGGCCGAGTTGTACTCGGAGGCGAGGCGATGGATCGTGCGGATCTGGCTCTCGGAGAGCCGATCGTGCGGCGGCGACTCGCGGATGCGAGCCGAATCCTCCGAGATGATGACGTCGGTGAGACCGACGAAGAGGCTGATCGTGCTGTCGGCGGGATCACCTTTGGCGTGTGGTCGCGCCGCGGGAGCTGCTCGGCAAGATTTGGAGCATCTCGCCGATCGCTATCATGCGGCCGGTGGCGACCGTCTCGTTGATGGGCAAATTGGATCTCGCCCGAACACCGGCCAGGCCCCAGTGGGCGCCATCGTGGTAATTGTCACGGCGAATCTGCAATCGGCGAGTAGTAGAAACGAGGGCAAGGCGGCCAGCCATCTGCGGTGCGAGATGAGGGCAAAGACACGAGGTTTTACCAGGTTCGGCCCGAGGGTAAAGACCTACTCCGCTAGATTGTATTATGGAGGTGTTACAATGGGCGAGCTCGGCTGGGCGAGTCGCTTGGGTGTATGAGGGAACGTGTCTACTCACCCTATAGGGAGGTTTATATAGGCTCACCTCCCTAGGGTTTACATATCTCAACCGATTCGATTCTGACTTGATGGTCGTTTAATCCTTACCCGACTGGGCCTATCTACTCGCCTGGGCCTTCAACTTCCAGTCGCTCAGCTCCTGGCTGGGCTTCGATCCACTCGCCGTTCTGCAGGCCCACTCGCCGGGTCTTGGGCCAGTCGGAAACGTCCTGCTGGGTATACCCCGGTAGGCATATCCCCATCAGAACCTGATATGGAGCTGCCTTCAGACTACTCTGATAGCTATTATTATAAGAAAATTCTGCCAATGGTAGATGATCTTCCCATGTTCCTCCAAAATCTAATGCACAAGCCCTTAACATGTCTTCTAGTATTTGATTGGTTCTTTCAGTTTGACCTCCCGTCTCAGGATGATATGCCATGCTGAAATCTAACTTTGAACCAAGTGCTTCATGCAATTGCTTCCAAAATGCTGAAGTAAACACCGATCCCCTATCAGTTACGATCTTTTTGGGTACTCCATGCTTACTTACTATCTCTTTGACGTATACTTCAACTAACTTCTCGGCATTATCCTTTTGATTCACCGGAATAAAATGTGCACTCTTAGTGAGTCTGTCCACAATTACCCATATCATATCCTTCCTTTTTGGTGTCATAGGCAATCCTGTAATGAAGTCCATACCTATTTCCTCCCATTTCCATTCAGGAATTTCTAAGGGTTGTAATGGTCCTGCTGGACTTCGATGTTCAGATTTCACCCTTTGACAAGTATGGCATTCAGATACATATTTAGCAATATCTCTTTTCATGTTATTCCACCAGAATAGTTCTTTCAAATCCATATACATCTTAATACTCCCTGGATGTATAGAATATGGTGTATCATGTGCTTCTTTGAGTATGACATTTCTAATCTTGGTCACATCTGGAACACAAAGACGGTCTTGAAACCATAAAGACCCATAATATCCAAGGCGAAAAAATGATTTTTGCCCTTGAGATATCCTCCGAATTTCCTCAGTAATAAAAGGATCTTCTTCTTGATGTCTACAAATTTCTTGCTTAAGATCACTGTCCTTCTCTACAACTACCTGCATAGTAGCTAATCCTCCAAGAACCTCTGTTCTGATAAATTGAAGCTCTAATCTTTCCAAGTCCATCTGTAACTGTTTTGGTAACTCCCTATTGCTTGGTTGAATATCTGCACTCTTTCTGCTTAAAGCATCTGCTACGACATTTGCTTTCCCTGGGGTGTAGTTGATTGTTAAATCATAATCCTTGATTAGTTCCAACCAACCCTTATGTCTCATATTCAATTCCTTTTGAGTGAAGAAGTATTTGAGACTTTTATGGTCAATGTATAACTCACATCTGGCTCCATAAAGAAAATTCCTCCATCCTTTCAGTGCAAAAACTACTGCTAACTCTAAATCATGAGTTGGATAGTTGACTTCATGTGGTTTCAGTTGTCTTGAACCATAAGCAATCACTTTCCGATCTTGCATTAATACACAACCCAAACCTTCTTTAGACGCCTCATAGAAAACTTTCAAGTCCTTCCCTATTTCAGGAACTGCTAAGATTGGAGCTGTGGTTAATCTAGTCTTCAACTCTTGGAAACTTGCTTCACATTTCTCATCCCACTTGAATGGTGTATTCTTCCTTAATAATTTGGTCATTGGTCCGGCTATTTTGGAGAAACCTCGAATAACCAGCCATTCCTAAGAAACCTCGAATTTGCTTCACATTGGTCGGTGTAGTCCACTCTTGTACTGACTGAACTTTAGATGGATTCACAGCAATTCCATGCTTACTGATCACATGACCAAGAAATTATACCTCATCAAGCCAAAATTCACATTTACTGAACTTAGAATAAAGTTTGTGTTCTCTTAAAGTCTGCAATGCTATTCTCAAATGATTAGCATGCTCTTCCTTATCCTTGAAATATATCAGAATATCATTAATAAAGACTATGACAAACTTGTCCAAATATGGCATGAAGATCTTGTTCATCAGATTCATGAATATTGCCGGTGCATTGGTCAAACCAAATGGTACTACCAGATACTCATGGTGTCCATATCTTGAGACAAATGCTGTTTTTGGAACATCTTTCGGTTTGATTTTTATTTGATGGTATCCAGACCTTAAATTTATCTTTGAAAATACTCCAGCTCCTTTCACTTGATCAAACAAATCTTGAATTCTTGGTAAAGGATACTTATTCTTGATAGTCACGTTGTTCAGATTTCTATAATCACCACACATCCGTATTCAACCATCTCTCTTATCCACAAAGATTACTGGTGTTCCCCATGGAGATACACTTCCTGTATAAATCCTTTTCTAGCTAACTCATCAATTTTCTCCTTGAGTTCTTTCAACTCTTTGGGTCCCATTTTATATGGTGCTTGAGCTATTGGTGTTGTACCCGGAATTAGGTCAATAGTGAATTTTATCTCTCGGTCTGGTGGCATACCCGGTAGCTCTGTTGGAAAAACATCTTGGAATTCATTAACTATAGGAATCTCTTCCAATTTAACTTCTTTCACTGAATTCCACTGCAGATCCACCATGATATGACTATGCTTATCTGCTTGGTAAACTATCCTTGCTCCACTTGGAGTTTTGATTGAGACAGTTTTCTCCTCACAATTTATTTGAGCTCCATTTTCCATCATCCAATCCATCCCCAGCACTACTGTAATTCCCTTCAAAGGAATCACATAAAGGTCTGCGAAATATGTATAACCATAGATCGAAATAACCTGATCTTGTTTTATGTGGCGTACAATCACATTCCCTCCTCCCGTAACTACGGTCATAGGGCTTTCTAACGTTGCCCTTCTAATCCCGAACTTATCACAAAATTCTTCAGAAATGAATGAAGTAGTTGCACTAGTATCAAATAGAACTTTGCCGGGATTGGTAAGGATATTGAGTGTACCTATCACTGCATGCTCCGAATTATCCACCTCCTCGAGGGTTGCACAATTCAGTTTCCCAGTATGTCGGTTCCTCTTGCCATTGTTGTTCTTGCCATTATTTCCTCCTTTATTGGGCTGTCCATTTCCTCCACTGGGTTGTCCTCCTCCCTTGGTAGGCCGTCCTCCAGGTGGTTTGCTCGGACAATCTGGCTTGATATGCCCCTTCTGACCACAACCATAACAGATCACTACAGGCTTTTTGCATTCCCTCTGGAAATGCCCTGGAATTCCACAATTGTTACAAATAACATTCCTTCTCGGATTGGGTTGATTTCCACCACTGCCCTTGTTATTGTTATTATTATTGTTATTGTTATTGTTATTGTTATTGTTGCTGTTGCCATAATTCCTATTCCGAGGTTTGAACTCCGGGTTAGGTTTAGGTTTGCTTGCCTGAATTCTCTTGGTTTCCTTTTTGGCTCTCTTCCTCCGATCCTCTTGGACATTCTTGTAGTCATCTTCAAAATTAATGGCTGCATCCAACAACTGCTGATAAGTTTGCTTATTGGCTAACCTTAGCTGCATCGTCACAAATGGATTTAATCCACGCAGGAAACGCTTCTTTCGCTTCACTTCAGTGTTGACATCCTCCTCAGCATAGCGAGATAGTTGACTAAACTCCCGGATGTACTTCATGACACTAGTATATCCTTGCTGAAGCTCCTCAAATTCTCTCCGCTTCAACTCCATAACACTTTCCGGAACATGATATTCACGGAATCTCTGTTTGAACTCTTCCCAGGTAAACTCCCTTCATGGTTGTTGCATGGCTAACTGATTCTCCCACCATGATGCTACAGGTCCAGTCAGAAGATGAGTTGCATACCTCAATTTCTCCTCATCATTGCAACCTACAGTTTTTAGCTTCCTTTCAGTATCTGCTAGACAATCCTCTGCATCCATTGCTTCAGGAGCTGATGCAAAAGGTAACGGTTTTGCATTCTAGAAATCAGATAGACTCACTCCTCCACCTTCAGGTGCCCTCTGATTTGCTTGCCCCAGCAACTCTTCCATGAACTTGTTCTGGGTCTCTTGCATCATTTTCATGCATTGCATAAAATTCTGCTCTATTAACGACCTCATTGGTGGTGGTGGTAATGCTTCTTGGTTTGCTGCATCTGCATCGTCCTTTTCCTTGGCCTCTCGCTCCATCCGCTGCTTCTCAGTTTCCATTCCTACACTCGTATCCATGACCCTCTAGTCTTGCAACATAAAGCGAATACTCATAATTACATCATGCACATGTGTTATGAGCTCGACTTTACGCACAGAACTAGTCACACAATGAAGATCCAAAGAAAATCCAAATATTCATTTCACATATTTTACATAATATCATAATGATACAAAGTCATTACAACATATACCATATAGATATAATCACAAAACTACCGTATTACTTGGGTACAATACACGGTACTTGATACTACTAACTAATTGTTCCTTCTAGTAGTAACTACGCTCATCGTACATGCCTGATGTCCAACCGTGATGATGTGTTGTTCGTCGCACATTTTGTGGAACATATGGCCTTCCAGAAGGAATATACTTTGTATCTGAAGTGTCAGGACTTGAGTCATTACTCAACCTGAGCGCATTGACTCCCTCTAGATCAGCTGAAAAGTCTTCAGAAACATATTCGACATTATCTCCAGCCTGCATCTCCTGAGCTTCATTTCTTGAGTTGTCAACAGGATATGCAGATCCTGCTGCTTCCCAGGTGTTCTCGTGTGCAAGATAATTAAACACTGGATAATGTATATTCCCTGGGTTTTGAGAAGATGTTGATGATTCAAACACTCTCTCCTCAAGGTCTTCTTCTTCATCCTGATTATCTATTGACATGGTATTTCTACTACTATTATTAGGGTTCATCCTTGCACCCATCCAACTAGAATTTCCAACATTTCTGTCAGAACCATCTGTGGACATCTGGTGTTCATGAGATACATCATATGATCCCATTCTCCAACCATCTGAATTCTCAATAGGAAGTTCTGATTCAGAAACATGCTCTAAGCCCTGTGGTACTGCATAGCGGATATCCATAGTAGGATCATGTATAGGTTCAGGTCTTGGTGAATAAGGATATGGTATAAAAGATTCAGGATCTATAGGTATATCCTTAAAGATAGGTGTTCCACTACTACTTGCTTCTTTCTCTAGCTGGAATGCTAACTGCTTCCCCCTTTCCGGATCGGTTAAATCCTCTAACATGTCATTTTTGTCTTCAACAATCACTTGATGGGTCTTATAAAAAGATGCAACGAGTGTTCGGTATCTATCCGTAAACTTGGAAGCTAACTTAGGATGCTTCTTAACCAAAGTAAGATCATCTGGTATAGGCTCAGAGTCTATAGAATCATGAGGTATCATAGAGAATGTGCTACCCTCTAACTCCTTGGTTTTCTGCTCCCGGATATTAGCTATCGCCTCCACAACAGCAACATGATATGCTGCTAAATGACTCCTACCTTCTCCTATAGGTAGATCGTGATATAATCCAAGCTTCTCTGGAAGTTGGATACTCACACGATACTTGGATAACATCCGGCCATCAAGGTAAGTTATAGTGTTCACTGGAATTCTAGTTGGACAACTAAAGAGCTTTAAAAGTTGACGAAGTTGGTCTGTGAATGATCCTTGATAATCATCAAGATTCTCCTCTTTCCTTACCAAAGTCTGTTTTGGAAACTTTGGTGCCATAACTCTGTATCTCAGAAAAATAATTTTGATTAGTACCAAATGATATATTGCATCATAACAAATAATTATCGCACTAAAATATATAAAGGAATATTCGCATTTGAATACCCATTATATTACTTTTAGAGAATTCTTTATCGTTGCTAAATTTTCCTACAGGTAATACCCTTTACTAGGTTTCCAACTTAAGGTCAAAGCAATTTGCTCTGATACCAACTGCTGACAAAGACATACTTTGCATGTGTAGTACACTATAGTCGTTGACATGACATCCACAGAACATCGTTCCGTAAATATCACATCCCTTAGAGTGGTACAACAGAAACATTGCGGGTCCATATTACAAAAGTACACACATTATTATTATTAAAATACCAGAAGTTCAAGACTTCCAAAAGATTCAACTTACAAACCAAAATATAAAGTGTTTCAGCGGAATTTAAAAGTAACAACTCCGTCTAGGAGTTGAGGTCAACAGCTTATTCTATAGAGTTCATGCTACTCGGCTCCGTTGGTTACTATTAACTAGAAATACTTAGTTGGACTCGTTATCATCGACACCATAGCGGATTTCGTAATCCACTCCTTCAACACCTCCGGATAGATCAGGTTCCTCGTAGAACACATCTTCTTGGTATTCGGCTGCATACATTGGCACGTCTTCGGGATCCTCGGAGTCTAAGCAAGGGATCAAAGGAAAGAATGAGTAACAGCGTTACCCAACAAGTTCATTATATGCAAGGTGGGAAGTTTGATGCTCTAACTACCACCTCGGATTTTAAATACTTAGCACTATGCATTTTTTGTAAATCTTTCTTCAAAGATTGATTTTATTATGAAAATCTATGACCATCATCCTTCACAGGTTGACCAGAACTTTCATGGAGTTCCTTTCCTGCCGTGTTCGTAGCTCCTTTCCGAAACAGGGAGTAACAAGTTACAATTCTTACACTCTACAGAGGTGTGTTACTTTACCCATGAGATATCAACTCCTTGTTGCACAACCGGGCGTACTTTCCCGTCCACAATTCCATGATGTGGGGCCCAGTAGTTGGTCCAAGCCAATCACCACCCCCTTAGCGACCCCGCATGCCTCCTTGGTGTACACCATGCCCACATAATGAATTACGGTAATGGTTTGTACAAACCGTTAGATGCTGGAACTATCGTGGGACGATGAGGGTTCCCACCCATATGCTGCATATCCTCTATGAAATACCAATTAATATGCATGCTACAAGGATAACAGCCACGACCTTGTAACATCCGAAAAATATTAAACTTGGATCATCAAACTCTAATCATCAAAATTAGGGTTAACAAAAACTTTTCCAACTAAAATTATGAAAGCATTCATATGTGTGTGTATTCAAAATTTGGATTCTTTTGAATTGCCATGGTTCTATTATTCTTTGCTTGTAAAAGGATTCTTTGGTGAAATAAACATCATCTAAACAATCCCCAAACTTTTCCCAAAGACAAACAACTCAAATTAAACAAATGAAGTGAATGATCATTTTTGCCAAATTAATTCTCATGCCTACTTTGGCTATCTCTAGTTTTCAAAACTCAACAGAAAAATTTGTGGATCTTTGCAACCCTTGTTAGTACTCATAATAAGGTACCAAGGCCCACTTTGTGATCTTCTAAAAACATTCAAATGCTCAGTTTAAATGATAGTTTAAAATTGAATCTATCTCATATGGGAAGATCCCACTATTTCAAAAACCACTCAAACAAGTTCAATTTTCAAAACCCAAGCACCCACAGAATCCTCAACACATGCCTAGAACACCCACCAAAAA
The DNA here is from genome assembly GCA_030063025.1 of Avena longiglumis. Taxonomy (NCBI): domain Eukaryota; kingdom Viridiplantae; phylum Streptophyta; class Magnoliopsida; order Poales; family Poaceae; genus Avena; species Avena longiglumis. Next base: position 138,934,022 of record CP125978.1, on the reverse strand, counting down.
TCTTTTAAAAATTCAAAAGTAAGTTTCTTGTGGCCATTTCATCAAACAGCTTGTAGATTCAAATCAAACAAATCACAAACACTATGGTGTGCACTAAATTTGGCCTAACTTGTTCCCTCTCTGGTTGCAACTAGTCTTTAGTAGATCATCTAGCTCATTTGTAAACATCTAGAACCACTGTGAGATTGCCTTGCCATCAATGGTGAGCAGGCCGAGCCTCACCATGTCACCCCATTATCGCCGGCCAGCTAGCAGCAACCCTAGCCTTACCAACCTTGTCTGGGAGGTAGCCAGCACCTCACCGCCTCTCACTGTCCCCTCCCCAGTCTAGTGCAAGCCATGGACCACCAGGAATGCCGCGCGCCCAGTGCCACTGCGACATGCCGAGCCTTCCCTAGAGGACTGCACCCGGCACGCGTGCACACGCCGCCCTTGTGCGATGATTGAAAATAGTTAAGTATTGTTTGGTGATTATGTACCTCGTATTTATTTATAGACGGTAGTGGTGATGCTAGATCATCTATAGTACACCCTTATGCGATGATTGAAAATATTTAAGTATTGTTTGGTGATTGTGTACCTCGTATTTATTTATAGACGCTAGTACCGACCAAAGATACGTGGAGGAAGGAGGATACTACGAGGAAGAAGCCAAGGAAAACTTCAACCACTGCTCTGCTCAAGGCAAGCTTATACTGATACTTATGCAAGCCAATACTTAAAACCTTGCAAGCTAACACTTGCAATTATGAAAGTTAGATAACCTATGCAATGCACTAAGCATGCTTGGTTGGACACATTTGATGATACCCAATCCTAGTTTTACTTGCAAGATTTATACTTTATTTCTTTATCAAAGCTTTCTCTTAAAGTTTACTTAAGTGACTTGTAGATTCTAGGAAGATAATTGAAGGTTGCATAAAGAGCATTAAATTTGGCCTAAGCTAGATAATCTTGATGTCATCCTAAGGCATGAGATTGAACTTAATTAATCTCCACTTGTTTACCACCCCTCATTTGTACTTACCCCACTTGTAGATGCTAGTGCTAAGCATAAAACTTGATCAAATCTAGATTGGAATACTTGGTGAAAATGGTTATGAAAACCTTGGAATGATGAGCCATTCCACTGAAATGTTTTGACATGTGTTTCCGTACACCAGATGATTTTGATGATGAAAATGTTGAGGCATGAGCCTTAGCCCTTTATAAAACTGATGGTTGTCTGCATGCGATACCATTCCAATTTTACCGTACAACCACAGTACCTGAAAGTTGGGTAGGGCTTGACTGGAAACTTATATACCTTAGTATGGGTTCCCTCACGGCCAAGGTCTGATCTGAGGCTACCTTGTGAAGATTGTCCACCTGTGCAGTACCCAAGATGACAGTTGGTCATGGTTGGGAGGCCAAACTCATAGGAGAGGTGCCTATACTGGGGCGTGTAATTGAAAGGTTAGGATTGATTATCCGCATACTGAGTATGGTGAATTCAGGATTTGTTCCTGACGGATGTATCGAATGTTGTGGTGAAAGTGTATAATCTCTGTAGAGCGTCAAACTATTCGAATAGCGTCGCATGTTATGGACAGATTAGATGGCCATACTGTTCCCCCGTCAGATGTTTTCAAAATGACTTGTGAAATGAATTGAGACTTTGACTTGACCACAACAGGGTTGTGATATGAAATTCAAGTTCCCACTTAGGTGTTATAAAATTTCAACTAGCTTTCTTTGCTTCTGAACTTAGTAGAGGTAAATCTGGCTTTTTGCAAAACAACCCTAGAGCTTAGTGTCCTAATACAAAAACCACCTTAACTTGTTAGTTTTAGTTTGCGAGTACTTAAAGAGTACTCATGGCTTTGTCTCTGTCTATTCCCGTGGCCAGACTATGAAGAGGAGTACCAGTATGATGGACCGCAGGAAGGTTACGACAACTAGGATCATCTCCCATCGTCAGCATTGCCTGTGACCCTGAAGATGGAGCTTCGCCTACGCTACCTTTATTATTACATTATTCCGCTGCTTGAGTTGTATTAAGAACTGGATCATGAGATCCTTATTTGTGTAAAACCTTATGTATGATTTATAATGGATGATTTACTGTGATATCCAAATCTGTTATGTCTCGTAAAAATGGTAATCCTGGGATTGCGATGTATGGCATAACAGGCATCTAGGATTAAAAATCCGGGTGTTGACAAGTTGGTATCAGAGCCATCCTGACCATAGGAGACCCTAGTTAGACTGGACGTTTGAATCAAAAACTTAGTTTCAAAACCAATGGAAGCAAATATTTACAAAAACTTATTCCCATTCTTATCACTTTGTTTCTTTCATAAAAATTCATGTTCCTCAAAAACTCTTGCAAAATACATAAAACTTGACACACTTGATCACTCTACTAACTTACGCATCCTATATTCTTATAGATGGACGTGACGTACAGCAAGTTTTATCAGCTGGGAAATGGAGGAGACCTCATCTTTGAGCGGGATTTGGACCAGCTTTCGGAACTTCTGGAGCGTCCGCACCCCGAGTTCTTCGGAGCTCAGCTCAATGATCAGGAAGGAGAAGATCGGTAGTGGCTAGTTGTTGAAAGTCTCCGAGGAAAGATTGAACCTCCCACTGCAGAAGGAATTCAGTTCACCTTAAGAGAGAACAACTGGCTCGATGGACTTTCCAGGGCTATGCAGGAAGCTCTTGCCCGTCTATGTGGGCAAAGTATCAACCTGATCAAGGGTACCCGCTTTGAGTTTTGTCCAAGGCGTGATGTTATGGAAAAGCCACTGGAATCCCCATATCACCACGAGCTGAAGACTCAGTTGGACCACCTTAGCTTCATGATGTATGATAGTCAACAAGAAATGTACTATGCCCGTGACTACTCCAACCACAAGTCCGCCATCATCAGGACGAAGGATCAGACCATCGCCATGCTAGCGAAGGACCACAAGTCTCGCTGCCGTCAGCTTGACAAGAAGGAGCACATCATTGCCCGTATTCGCCACCTTATCTCGGATTTGGAGGATACCATCCACGAGAGAGACATGCAGTTGTAGGAAAGGGAAAATGCCGGAGAAGACCTTCGTGGAGACCCCTACTCCTGTCTCAACGATGATGATGATTTTCTAGTGGATCAGGCCATGGACATCTTCACCGATGAGGAGGATTTCGCCTTCATCGATGACGATGAGGATGATGAGGATTACGATTACACCGACTCCAAGGAGTAGTAGCACTTGAGCACTAGCATAGTGAGTTGTATTCGGTCCCACTGTATCGTAGTTTCCATAATGGTTCTTAAAACCATCTGTTTTTTTCTTTGTTGTGGTGTGTGTTGTATCGTGTGTTATGAATGAATGAATGAAAAGCATGTTTCTAGAAAATCTAAGACAAAATTTAAAAACTTTTCCAAGTCCTTGAACCTTAGAAATTTCCCTCTTTTCTCATGATCTATCTCAATCTTCAGATGCCTCGCGGAGGAAGTGGTTCATCCCCGGACCCGATGTTGTAGATCCTGCAAATGTTGGTTTCTGACCACGAAGCTAAAAGAGTCGAACGTCAAGCCAACCTAGACACCCTTAAACAGATAGCCCAGATGGCCAACAACAATTAAGGCCATGGAAATCAGGACAACCATGGATATAAGCTCAAGAATTTCCAGAACACCAACCCACCTGTTTTCACTAAGTCGGAAGAGCCCTTGGACGCAGATGATTGGCTGCAAACCATGGAAAACAACCTAGAAGTCGCAAGAGTGGAAGCTAACGAGAAAGTTCTGTTCGCCACCCACTATCTAGCCGGAGATGCAAGAGCATGGTGGAACAACGTTCGTGCAATGACCAGAGGACAGATGATGACCTGGGAGGAATTCAAGGACAAGTTCAGTAGAACCCATGTGCCACCGGGTTTGATCAAGAGAATGAGAGATGAATTCAGAGAACTGAAGCAAGGAAGGATGACCGTACTGGAGTACCGTGACAAATTCTTGTCATTATCTAGGTGTGCCCCGGATGAGATCGACACTAAAGCCAAGAAGAAAGAAAGATTCTTGAATGGTCTGCACGATGAGATGCAGACGGTGTTGGTCAATATCCCCTTTGCTGATATTGAAGCCCTTGTCGACTCTGCCATTCAGATGGAAGGAAAGATCAACCAAGGCAATGAGAACCGCAAGCGCCGCATGATGAATCAGCGAGGAACCCATCATACCCTAAAGTATCGCCCCAACCCATCTCCAGGATTTGCCCCAAGAAACAACAGACCCCCTATGAACCGTCCGACCTATCCCAACCGTGGAAACCCAAGTCCCGCAGGAAATCACAACAACCCCGGCAACTCTGGCAATTTCAACTGTGCACCACCCAAGTTCAACAACAATAATGCTGCCGCCAACACCAACACTGACCCTAGGACTGGAAGCAATGATGTGCCTGTTGCAGCAAAGGACAAGTCGCAAGTGACTTGTTATGACTGTGGAAATAAGGGTCACTACTCCAATGAGTGCCCCAAGAAGAATGCCGCAGCCCCCAATGCAAATGCCCCAGCTCAGCAACAACGTCGTGTTCAGCCCGGAAGAAGGTTTGCCCCAGGTAATTCGCTCAACCGCAACGGCCGTCTTTTTCTCATGCATGCTGAAGAATCCCAGGAAGCGCCAGATGTCGTTCTGGGTATGTTTTCTGTTAATTCAGTACTTGCTAGAGTGTTGTTTGATTCCGATGCATCGCACTCATTTGTCACCAAAGAATTTGCATGCACTAGTAAGATTCAACCAACCAAACTGAAGCATGTTATGATTGTTCAAATCCCCGGTTCAACCACCAAAGCTAGGCAAATTTGCAAAGCAGTCCCTATCTGAATCCATGGCATAGATTTTTATGCTAATCTGATTGTACTCGGAACTAAAGGTTTGGAAGTAGTACTAGGAATGGATTGGATGTCCAAACATAAAGGATTAATTGGCAGTGCCAAGAAAGCCATAACCATGACCAGTACAGCTGGAGTATCAGTCGAGCATGTATCCAAAACCTTACCTCGTCAATTCAAGTGCAACAAGATTATAGCCCAACCTACCATTGACCAAGTCCGGATAGTCTATTAATACCCCGATGTATTACCAGATGTTTTGCCCGGTATGCCCCCAGATCGGGATATCGAGTTTATCATTGAACTAATCCCCGGAACAGGACCCATAGCCCAGAGACCATATAGTATGAACCCGTCTGAACTAGCAGAACTGAAGAAGCAACTGGATGCCATGTTGGAAATTGGATTGATTCAACCAAGTGCGTCACCATGGAGATCACCTGTCTTGTTTGTGGACAAGAAAGATGGAGGTAACCGTTTGTGTATAGATTATCGGAAGTTGAATGATGTCACTATCAAAAACAAGTACCCGTTGCCGAAGATCGAAGATTTATTTGATCAGTTGACCGGTGCCAAAGTGTTTTCTAAGATTGATCTTAGAACTGGCTATCATCAACTCAAGATTCGCGTAGAGGATATTCCCAAGACTGCCGTTACCACCAGACATGGATTATACGAGTATACTGTCATGTCTTTTGGTTTAACCAATGCCCCCGCTTATTTCATGAATCTCATGAATAAGATATTTATGGACTTCCTGGATAAGTTTGTCGTTGTTTTCATCGATGACATTCTGATTTATTCCAAATCAGAAGAAGAGCATGAGATACACCTAAGCACCATTCTTGGAACCCTTAGAGAGCATCAGTTGTATGCCAAGTTTAGCAAATGTGAATTCTGGGTACAGGAGGTAGGATTCCTCGGTCACATTGTATCAGCCGGAGGAATTGCCGTTGACCCTGCAAAGGTGAAAGATGTCGAAGATTGGCAAGCCCCAACCACTCAAACCCAAGTTCGTGCATTTCTCGGATTGGCGGGATACTACCGCAAGTTCGTAGAAGGAATCTCGAGTATCGCCAGACCCATGACCCAATTGCTGAAGAAGGACAAGAAGTTTTAATGGACGGACAAATGTGAAGCGAGTTTTCAAGAACTCAAGAGAAGATTGATTTCAGCCCCACTCTTAATCATGTCGGATATCACGAAGCCCTTTGACGTGTATTGTAATGCATCCAAGATCGGTCTCGAATGTGTGCTCATGAAAGAAGGCAAAGTTATATCTTATCTATCTCGACAACTGAAACAACATAAGCAGAACTACCCAACCCATGACCTCGAGCTCGCAGCCGTAGTTTTAGCCCTGAAGACATGGAGGCATTACCTGATGGGAAACCGTTGTGAGATTTATTCGGATCACAAGAGCCTGAAGTATATATTCACTTAGAAGGAGCTGAATATGGGACAGAGAAGATGGATTGACCTAATCAAGGATTACGACATGGACATTCACTATCACCCCGATAAAGCCAATGTGGTAGCAGATGCCCTTAGCAGATTGCCGTGCCGCTTGAACTCCATGATGTTGAAGGAGCAACCAAGCTTGCACAAGGAGATGGAAGATTTCCTAATGGAATTAGTGAGTGAAGGATTTTTGGCTAGCATAGAACTTCAACTCACTTTGATTAGCCAGGTCAAGGAGGCGCAGAAAGGAAATGCTAGTATCAAAGGAATCAAGCGTCATATCTGTACAAGCAAAGTACCCGGATTCACCGAAGACGAAGAAGGAGTTCTGTGGTACAAAGGACGCCTTTGTGTACCAGCAGATTCTGAGTTGACAGAAGTTATTCTGAAGGAAGCCCATGATACTCTTTATTCTATCCACCCCGGAGGAACGAAAATGTATCAAGATTTGAAAGAGCAATTTTGGTGGCATAAGATGAACAGAGAAATCAGAAGCTATATTTCCAAGTGTGATATATGTCAGCGAGTCAAGGCGGAACATCAAAGACCCGTTGGATTGTTGCAACCATTACATTTTCGGAATGGAAATGGGATTTCGTTGGAATGGACTTTATCACCGGATTGCCTACTTCTAGTAGGGGAAATGACTCTATCTGGGTCATAGTGGACAAATTGTCCAAAGACACCCATTTCTTACCAGTCAAGACGACATATCAGAGTTCGAAGCTAACGGAGTTATACATCGCTAGAATCTTCAGTTTGCACGGAGTCCCCAAGAACATCGTATCTGATCGAGGAACTCAGTTTACCTCGAGATTCTGGAAGAAAGTCCAAGAAGGTTTAGGAACCCGACTAGATTTCAGCACAGCTTATTACCCTCAGACCGATGGACAAACAGAGCGAGTAAATCAAATACTCGAAGACATGTTGAGAGCATGTGTGTTAGAGTATGGATATAAATGGGAAGACTGTCTGCCGTTCGCAGAATTTTCATACAACAACAGTTATCAAGCTAGTTTGCAAATGGCCCCATTTGAATTCATGTATGGAAGGAAGTGTCGCACCCCTTTGAACTGGTCGAAAGTAGGAGAGAGTCAGATTTTCGGACCCGACATCCTACGAGAAGCAGAAGAGAAAGTTCACAAGGTTTGTGAGCACCTCAAGACAGCCAAGTCAAGACAGAAGAGTTACGCTAACAAGAGACGTCGAGACCTCGCTTTCAATATCGGGGATTTTGTGTATCTGAAAGTGTCACCGTTAAAGGGAATGCAACGTTTCCAACTGGAAGGAAAGTTAGCCCCCAGATATATCGGCCCCTTCAAGATTCTGAACCATTGAGGAGAAGTGTCGTATCAATTGGAACTGCCAGAAGAAATGTCAGCCATGCACAATGTGTTCCATATCTCATTACTTCGCAAGTGCCTCGAAGTTCCGGAGAATACTGAAGTGTTCAAGAATATTGATCACCGGACCATAGAAATCAACGATGACCTGACCTATCCTGAAGTACCCATCCGTATTTTGGAAGAAGCTTTCAGAATTACCAGAACCCGCAGCATCAAGTTTCTCAAGTTTCAATGGAGCAACCACACAGAAGAATAAGCTACCTGGGAGCGCGAAGATCACATCAGGACGGAGTTTCCCGATCTCTTCAAATCCTAGGTAATCTTTTTCGTCCTTTTTCAAATCTCGGGACAAGATTTTGTTTAAGGGGGGAAAGTTTGTAACATCCAAAAAATATTAAACTTGGATCATCAAACTCTAATCATCAAAATTAGGGTTAACAAAAACTTTTCCAACTAAAATTATGAAAGCCTTCATATGTGTGTGTATTCAAAATTTGGATTCTTTTGAATTGCCATGGTTCTGTGTTTCTTTTCTTGTAAAAGGATTCTTAGGTGAAATAAAAATCATCTAAACGATCCCCAAACTTTTCCCAAAGACAAACAACTCAAATTAAACAAATGAAGTGAATGGTCATTTTTGCCAAATTAACTCTCATGCCTACTTTGGCTATCTCTAGTTTTCAAAACTCAACAGAAACATTTGTGGATCTTTGCACCCCTTGTTAGTACTCATAATAAGGTACCAAGGCCCACTTTGTAATCTTCCAAAAACATTCAAATGCTTAGTTTAAATGACAATTTAAAATTGAATCTATCTCATATGGGAAGATCCCACTATTTCAAAAACCACTCAAACAAGTTCAATTTTCAAAACCCAAGCACCCACAGAATCCTCAACACATCCCTAGCACACCCACCAAAAATCTTTTCAAAATTCAAAAGTAAGTTTCCTGCGGCCATTTCATCAAACAGCTTGTAGATTCAAATCAAACAAATCACAAACACTATAGTGTGTAGTAAATTTGGCCTAACTTGTTCCCTCTCTGGTTGCAACTAGTCTTTAGTAGATCATCTAGCTCATTTGTAAACATCTAGCACCACTGTGAGCTTGCCTTGCCATCAATGGTGAGAAGGCCAAGCCTCACCATGCAACCCCATTGTCGCCGGCCAGCTAGCAGCAATCCTAGCCTTGCCAACCTTGTCTGGGAGGTAGCCAGCACCTCACCGCCGCTCACTGTCCCCTCCCCAGTCCAGTGCAAGCCGTGGACCACCAGGAATGCCGCGCGCCCAGTGCCACTGCGACATGCCGATCCCGCCGTAGAGCACTGCACCCGGCATGCGTGCACACGCCGCCCCTGGACCGCATCCCGTGCGTACCGCTTCGCCATGATCCCAGGAACACGCCAGACACCCCCGTTCGCCGCCCCGTGCCTCACAGCCACCGCTCGCCGTCGAAGACGCCGCCTCTGCCGCGTAGAGCACCGCATGTTCCTGACCGATTTCCACCGCCCCTAAGCGTGTATTTAAGCTCTAGAGAATCTCCAGGAGACCGCCCGTCGACCGCCAACCTCAGCCATGCCGCTAGCCGCCCGTAGCCATGTCGCCACCATCGCCTGCCCATCCCTCTCGGTCTCGCCGTCGAGCCTATAAATGGAGGAGACCCCCCGCCGATTGAAGCATACCATTCCACTCCCCTCACCTCACTGATCATTCCACCCTCTAGCCGGAGCACGAGGAGCAGCAGCTCGCCAGAATTGCGCCGGAGCAGGCCGCCTCTGGAGAAGAAGGGAGCCATTGATTTCGACCACCCCCGAAGCTTCCTCGACCATCCCTGAGCTCGCTATCGACCACTCGTTCGTTTGCCCGCCTCGCCGTCAGCGCTGGAGCCCTGGTATGCCCCCTATGCACCCCTACTGATCCGCTAGGGTTCATGCTCGCCGGTGACATGTTCATCGTTGACGACGATCCCCAGCCGTCAATCTTCCTTCTAATCCAACGAACCACACGCCCGTTGCAACCAGACGTTATGAGCCAGACTGGTGGAACCCCTATCACCTGAGCCCAGGCTGAGTGACACTGGGCCGGCCCATTAACCTTTCCCGCGCAGCCCAACCGTTTGAATTTAGATTTTTCTATTTTAATTCAAACACAGTTCTATACCTATATTCAAAAATCAACCCAGCTCGATTCAATGAACCAAATTGCATCAAACCAATTTTGTTAGAAAGGTACTAAAATGGTTAATCCAAGACTGTTGGATTCAAACCATTTGGATCTGTAGATCAACCTTGGTAAAAATATCAATTCAAAAGCTTTTCAGAATTCAAATTTTTTTCAAAATTCATCCATAATAGCTTTTGAGTTGATTCCAACTCTCAAAAATCACATTTGATCATACCTTTCAGAATATATAAAAAAAATATGGGTTTACTTATAGAAATAATGTTCAAGTAATAAAAGACTTCCACATAGGCATTTCTAGTCACTTTAATTATTTAAAATAAAAAGGTTAAACCTTATTAAATTGTGACACCACTTTAAATCACATTCACATGTACCGAAATATGTGGTGATGACATGTGTCAACATGATCCCATGTTTGAGTTGGAGAATATTAAATCTTAAGTAGTTTTTCAATGAGTAGAAATTACTTTTCTAAAAATAAAATAAATAAGACAAAAGCTTTAATCTTGTAAGTTTACTGATGATGCTAGATCATCTATAGTGCACCCTTGTCTGATGTTTGAAAATAGTTAAGTATTGTTTGGTGATTGTGTACCTCGTATTTATTTATAGACGCTAGTATCGACCAAGGATACGAGGAGGAAGGAGGATACTACGAGGAAGAAGCTGAGGAAAACTTCAACCACTGTTCTGCTCAAGGCAATCTTATACTGATACTTATGCAAGCCAATACTTAAAACCTTGCAAGCTAACACTTGCAATTATGAAAGTTAGATAACCTATGCAATGCACTAAGCATTCTTGGTTGGACACATTTGATGATACCCAATCCTAGTTTTACTTGCAATCTTTATACTTTATTTCTTTTATCAAAGCTTTCTCTTAAAGTTTACCTAGGTGACTTGTAGATTCTAGGAAGATAATTAAAGGTTGCATAAAGAGCATTAAATTTGGCCTAAGTTAGAAAATCTTGATGTCATCCTAAGGCATGAGATTGAACTTAATTAATCTCCACTTGTTTACCACCCCTCACTTGTACTTGCCCCACTTGTAGATGCTAGTGCTAAGCATAAAACTTGATCAACTTTAGATGGGAATACTTGGTGAAAATGGTTATGAAAACCTTGGAATGATGAGTCATTCCACTGAAATGTTTTGACATGTGTTTCCGAACACCAGATGATTTTGATGATGAAAATGTTGAGGCATGAGCCTTAGCCCTTTATAAAACTGATGGTCGTCTGGATGCGATACCATTCCAATTTTACCGTGTAACACCACGGTTCTGAAAAGACCGAGGCTTCTATGTGACATGTCAATCCCTGGATCGGTTCATTGGCCCACAATAGAATAAGATGAATAACATAGCAAAATATCCGTGTATCATGAATATCGAAGATCCAGAGTACCATTATTACAATAGAAGCTTAGCTCAAGGCTAGCTCAAATTATTCAGGTAGCAACATAAATAAAGTAAATCCTCCATTCTTCAAATTGCCCACAAGTGAACAAGTGCCTAGTGGAGTACCGTGGCCTATATCGATTACTCAGAATCGGAATATCCTGCAACATGAAAGGTAACAGCCCCGAAGGGTCAATACATGGAATGTATGGCAAGTAGAGCTAGTAAAGGAGACAATAGTACTAACATCTACATGCATATTTGGCAAGTGGAGCTGTGTCTGGCTTGCATTTGCAAATACCTTTGTCCTACTTTCATAAACAGTTTTTGATTTTCTTTGAAAAGATCCCAATTAAGTTAACCCAACAATATTAAAACAATTATGAAATTGGAGTGAGCGAGAAACATGTCATGGAATCAATATCAAGCAACTCAGTTGTCCATAACCGGGGACACGGCTAATCGATTAGATTACACACCCTGCAGGGGTTAGTACACTTTACCCATGTGACTTGGCCAGCCCAGCTCGTACCATCACTCTCATTTTGGGTGATGATAGGGAGAAGTCCAAGAAGAGACTGTTCGGGAAGTAGCTCCCCAATCCCGACGCGGATACGCGGGTTCGGGTTACCACAACCTACTAAGTCCAACCAACTGCCCATTTCATTATTGGCACATGGTTGTACACGTAAGCTACCAAATAAAAAAGCCAATCAATTTCTCTCGATACCTGGGTGCCTTTCTGCAATGAAACCACCAAAAATTATCAATACCATCACACCCAGGAGATTCATTGATTAAGTTGTTTTAGTTTTCACAAACCAATACCTTTAGAAACAAGTCTCAGTGATGTAACCCAGCCCTCGTTCAACATAGCATGGCTAAGCACATCTACCAACGGTGGTTCATCTACAAGGAACACCCTACCACATAATAGGACATAGCATAGCGATAGTATCATCCTACACATGCATCCACAAAATACACGACAATGCATTGAAAATAGTAGGACGATATCATGAACAAAGTATCATCTACTTGCCTTGGTTGTAGCGGTCGGAAGAACAATCCACACACGAGCAAGCGTTGCACTCGTCACAATCTACACGATACAATTGCAATCATAAACAAACAATCCACAAGCATATGCAACAAAGATGATGCATGAATGCATGCATGACAAGTGGGGTGACGCTACAACAACACCACATAATAGAAATCAGTAGAGGTACTGATTACATGCATGGAAAATAGTTTTAGCGCAAGGAAATCTAATATGCAAAATATAATACTCACAACTAGAACTAGAACCCAATTAATTCACTACCGGTTGTATGCTGTTTGTAAAATCTTGGGAAAATTCTACTGTATAGGCATTGCTATTTAGAAACAGTACCAATTGGAATTACTCAAAAAGGAATTATAAAACTCCCTGAGTAATTAAAACACTGCAGGAAGCCACTAGTCAGTTTCCGCAGAAGTTTTTACTGTAAGCCTATCCTTTTAATTCACGAGGAGATTCCCCTCATTCTACTCCCAGGGACATAATATACGCAATTTTTGGAGTTACAGATCTTATTCTACGAATTAAATACTCCAAAAAGGCCATTAACTCATTTGATTAAACTGTACTAAATCTTGTTGCAAAAGTGTGAAACAATGGTACAGCAAGATTCTACACGACTTACTGAACTTACACATATTTTATTTGCAATTTTTGGCCCAGCGGATTAATTTCTACGCAATTTACAAGTTTCCACGAAAATCTGCTAATTAAAACGATTAAAGAAATACCCGATCAATCGTTACATTGGATCGCCCACGTTGTTGGCGCTGACTGGGCGTTTGACTAGTCAGCGCCTGGGGCTGACCGTTCAATGGCCGATCTGGACCGTTGATCAGAGATCCAACAACCACGAGAGATGGCGGCTGCGGACTCACCGGAGACGGCGGCGGCGAGCTCGGAACGGTGGCGGCGATCGGCTCCGGCGACGGTTCTGCTGGAAGGAAGAGCGGTCAGCGCGGGTGGCGGTCAACAGCGGCGCGCTGGCGGCAGCCGATGGCGGGCTGTGCAGCAGCGCGGTGGCAGAGGCGGCGTGTGAGCGGCGCGCAGCTGCGCGTCAGTCTGCAGCGGCAATGGCGGCGGCAGCGCAGCGGCGGGCGGCGTTGGCGGTGGCGGTGCGGCTCCGAGGCGGCGGCGGGGTCGAGGCGGCGGCTGCGTGGGAAGAGAGAGGGCGCGGGTGGGGTCCGCGTCCTTTTGTGGGGAGGGGGGCCCCACACGGGGTCCTACCCGGACTCGGCCCCACATGTCGGTGGGCCGGGGCGCGAGGCGGCGGCGGGCTATCCGCCAGCTGGCGCAGTGCTGGCTGGCTGGGCAGTGACCCGGCAGTGGCGCTTTTTTATCCTTTCTTTTTTTTTCTTTTGCATTTTAGTAAAAACTCCGTAGCTCCCTCATACGAACTCCGAATCGGGCGATTCTTGTTCCTAAATTTTTGTAAAATCGAGGGGAACAATCTAGGGTCAAGGAATGAGTGACACCACTAGGCTACAAGGGTGGACAACACAAGTCCTACTAAAGCCTCCTGCAGGAGCCTTGTAGTAAAATAGAGTAGGGTTTAGAAAATAGTGTTTTGCCAAATCTTTTCAATCAATGGTTTTGCATGGAAGAGTATGATGCAGTGGCATGCATGATATGCAGAACCAAATCTAAAATTTTGGATGTGACAAGACTAACCCCCTTAAGATGAATCTCGTCCCCGAGATTCGGTGCGGCTAGCAAATAGGTGTGGGTAGTCCTCTCGGATGTCATCCTCACGCTCCCAAGTGGCTTCCTCTTCGGTGTGGTGGCTCCACTGTACCTTGCAAAACTTGATTGTCTTGGTACGGGTAATTCTCTCCGCTGTCTCCAGAATCTTGACCGGTTTCTCTTCATAGGTCAAGTCGTTCTCAAGCTGAACCTCCTCTAGCGGTACAGTGTCTCTCAATGGTGTATCTACCATCTCCGGATGGCACTTCTTTAGCTGTGACACGTGGAACACATTGTGAACAATGAAGAGCCTCTGAACTCAAGCGATAAGCAACTTCTCCTTTGCGTGCTAATACCCGATACGGTCCAATAAATCGAGGTGCCAGCTTACCCTTAATTCCAAATCTCTTGATTCCACGAAGTGGCGACACTCTAAGGTATGCTCTATCGCCTATCTCATACACCACTTCCTTGCGCTTGGCTTCAGCGTAGCTCTTCTGCCTTGATTGTGCTACCTTCAGCCTGTCCCTAATCAAGGCGACCTTCTCCTCAGCATCCTTGATCAAATAAGGCCCAAACAACTGACGTTCTCCTACTCCATCCCATATCAATGGTGTCTGGCACCGTTCCCATACAGTACATCAAACGATGACGTCTTGATGCTGGTTTGATAGCTGTTGTTGTAGGAAAACTCAGCATACGGCAAATTCTCATCCCAACTAAAGCCATGAGCCAAAGCGCAAGCTCTCAGCATGTCCTCCAAAATCTGATTCACCCTCTCGTTCTGTTCATCAGTCTGCGGGTGAAACGTTGTGCTAAACTCCAATCTAGTACCGAGTGACTCGTGCAGCTGGCGCCAGAAGTGCGAGGTAAATTGGGTGCCTCTATCAGATACGATACTCTTGGGAACTCCATGTAGGCACACAATTCTGTCCATGTAAATCTTAGCCAACCTTGCACTCGTATAGGTTGTCTTTACCGGAATAAAGTGGCCTACCTTGGTCAAATGGTCGACCACTACCCAAATGGAGTCATATCCTGACCTGGTCCTGGTCAATCCTGTGATAAAGTCCATTCCCACTCTATCCCACTTCCAATCCGGCACGGGCAATGGTTGTAGCAGTCCTGCTGGCTTCTGGTGTTCCGCCTTTACTCGGCTACATACATCACATAGGGCAATATGCTCTGCGATGTCTCCCTTCATGTTGTTCCACCAGAATTTGTCCTTTAGGTCCATATACATCTCCGTATTGCCTGGATGTATGGAATACGGCGAGTCATGAGCTTCCTGCAGAATCAACTTCCTTATCTCCGGATCGTTGGGAACGCACAAACGATCTCCATACCACAAGGTTCCTTGCTCATCCTCGCGGAATTCCCTTGCTCGACCCTCCTTCATCTTTTCCTTAACTTCATCTATCTCTTTGTCTCCCACTTGAGCCTTCCTGATTTTGTCCTGTAGCGTTGGTTGGACTTCCATTGTTGTCAAGTACCCTTCAGATACTACCTCCAGTCTAAGGTCCTTGAACTACTTGCACAAATCCTTAGGAAATTCCCCAATTGTCAATCCATTGGCATAAACCTTCCGGCTGAGAGCGTCTGCTACTACATTGGCCTTTCCTGGGCGGTATTGCAGATTCATATCATAGTCCTTGATAAGCTCCAACCATATCCTTTGCCTCATGTTCAGTTCCTTCTGCGTGAATATGTACTTCAAGCTCTTGTGGTCGGTGTATACATCACAGTGTTTTCCCATTAAGTAATGCCTCCATACCTTGAGCGCATGAACCACTGACGCTAACTCCAAGTCGTGTGTGGGGTAATTCCGCTCATGGTGCTTGAGTTGCCGCGAGGCATATGACACTACTATCCCATCTTGCATTAGCACACTCCCAAGTCCCTATCGAGAAGCATCACAGTACACTTGGAAATCCTTCTGAAGGTCAGGTAAACACAGAACAGGTGCAGTCACTAATCGATGCTTTAGTTCCTAAAAGCTGGCTTCACATACGTCTGACCATTCAAACTTCCTCTCCTTCTTCAGAAGTTCGGTCATCGGCTTAGCAATCTTGGAGAAGTTTTCAATGAACCTCCTGTAATATCCAGCAAGTCCCAAAAAGCATCGTATCTCTCCTGCATTCTTGGATGCTTCCAATTCTATCTCTGCAGTAACTTTGCTTGGATCAACAACGACTCCTTCTCCTGACACCACGTGTCCAAGAAGTCCAACAGTGTTAAGCCAGAACTCACACCTGCTGAATTTGGCATACAACTTGTGTTCCCTCAGCTTCTCCATAATCAGTCGCAGATGCTTCTCATGCTCAGCATCATCCTTGGAATATATCAGTATGTCATCAATAAACACCACCACGAACTTGTCCAAGTACTCCATAAATACCTTGTTCATCATGGTCATGAAGTATGCCGGGGCATTCGTTAGTCCAAAAGACATAACTGTATACTCATATAAACCATACCTAGTTGTGAAGGCGGTTTTTGGTATGTCCTCCTCCCGGATCTTCAATTGGAAATAGCCTGATTGCAGATCAATTTTGCTGAACACCTTTGCTCCTTCCAGTTGATCAAACAAATCATTTATGTTCGAAAGGGGGTATTTGTTCTTGATAGTCACTTCATTCAGCGAGCGATAGTCCACCACTAATCTCTTGCTGTTGTCTTTCTTCTCCACAAACAGAACAGGTGCTCCCCATGACGACGAACTAGGCTGAATGAATCCCTTGTACAACTACTCTTTCAGCTGCTTCTTCAATTCCTTCAGCTCATCCACATCCATCTTATATGGTCTCTTTGCTATAGGTCCTGTTCCCGGCATCAGGTCGATGAGAAACTCCACGTCCCTGTCAGGTGGCATTCCTGGCAGCTCTTCCGGAAACACGTCGGGGTAATCCCTAATAACAGGCACAGTATCCATGATAACCCCCTTAAGAGAATTCAACTTACAACTTCGCGGTCGCACAGCTGACTTGAATCTAATCCTCTTACCATCCGGGGTTTTGAGTGAAACAGCTCGATGTGCACAATCTATGTGTCCCCCATGCATAGACATCCAATCCATACCCAGAATAACATCCAACCCTTGTGATTCCAACACTACTAGGTGTGCAATGAAGTTGTGTGTTCCAATCCTCACAGTCAAGCCGCGACATCCCGCGCTAGCTATCATATCTCCTCCAGGTGAACTCACTCTAATAGACCCTTTCATAGACTCAGTAGGTAACTTATACTTATCCACAAATGCCCTTGATATGAATGAATGAGATGCACCAGTATCGAAAAGTATAAGTGCAGGGTGAGTGTTGATTGGAAACTTACCAATCACAAGGTTAGGCTCATCTGGGATCTCCTCCACATTCATGTGGTTCACTGTGGCCTTCTCGTTGTTGGTTGGCTTCAGTCCTTTCCTCTCCGGATAGTTGTCAGCATAGTGTCCCTTCTGTTTACACTTGAAGCATGTCACCTCACTCAGATCCTTCTTCACAAAGCTGCTATCACGGTTGCGGTCATGTCCACCATGTCCTCCAGAGTGGTGAGAGTGTCCTCCCTTGTGGTTGTGGTGGTTGCTCTTGTGGTTGTCATGGCGATGTCCATCGCCCCCATGGTGATGGCGATCATGGTTCCCATGGTCACTCCCTCCATGCTTGGAGTATCCATCATATGAAGTGCGAGACTTGTGATGTGAACCGGAGTGGTGATTGTTGCTCTTCCTTTTGCGGTTCTCCACCTGCTTGTGCTTCCCTTCCAAGATCCTGGCCTTGTCCATAAGCTCCTGGAAAGTGGGGCAATAAACCACCAGTAGCTGCACGGAAAGCTCATCACTAAGGCCATCCAGGAATCTCTCCCTCCTTTTCGCATCAGCGTCAACATCCTCAGGTGCATAACGGGACAGATTGTTGAACTCCTCAATGTACTCAGCCACAGTGCGGTTGGTTTGGCGCAAGTTGCGGAACTCCTTCCTCTTCAGGATCAGAACTCCTAAAGACACGTGGTTGGTCCTAAAACCTTCCCCAAACATTGCCCAAGTCACAGTGTCCAGCGGGTGGGTGATCTGAAAAGTGTCCCACCAAGAAGCGGCTGGTCCCTCCAGTAGGTGAGCAGCAAACCTCACCTTCTCAGCATCAGTGCATCCAACAGTCACCAGATCCTTGTTGACTGAACGCAACCAGTCGAGATCAACCATTGGCTCCGTTGCAGTAGAGAACTTAGCTGGCCTTAGCCTCAGAAATCTGGTGAGAGCATCTCCCTGAGGCTGGTTGTTCCCATTGTTGTTGTTGTTCTGAGCTTCCATGAACTGGGTCATAACTTGGGTCAGCTGTGCCTGAGCTGCCATGCGCTGCTCCAACTCAGTGGGTTGACGGCGGGGAGGCATCTGCGGTTCAGCACAGGTAAGCTTAGAAAGAATCAACTACGATAATAGGATTCTACCCATGCATATGATCAAACAACAACAAACAATAGCAGACAATCTCAAGCAAGCAACACATCAACAAATAAGTGATCCAGCAACATCCCAGGGGTTATCCTAGCAGTATACACCTACTGAAATAGTTTTACAAGAGTTGGCAATGGTTAACTAAACAGTTGATCAACTAAACAGCAAAAACAGCAATCTGCCAGAACAGTCCAGTAGCGTTCACGAATTATTCTACCTGACTTAGACTCGTCAGAAAATTTAGCTGATTTTTGCACATACAGTACAGAAATTTTCTCACCATCCCTATTTTTTCAGATTTTTCCCAGTTACCAGAAAAATATGAAAAATCGTACAGTACTTCTGTATCAGCAGAAAACTGCTGCGAAAATAACACAGATGTTAACCAAACTTGCCATAACTCTTTCATAAAATTCGCACAAATAATTCCTGAAATATTGGAGTACACAAATAAGCAACTAATCACTCTTAAACCAACAGCAACTAAGTTTCACATCGATCGTGACTAATCCTAACGAATTTACCTAACGAGGACTAATTGGAGGACTTCTAACTACTTCTTGAAGAGGTTGCGGTAGGTCCTTGCACTCATGCGTTGGCGCTTCGGTCCACGGTTCAACCATGGCGGCAGAGTATACACCTCTGAGTCATCACTTGAGATCTCAAACTCCACCTCTTCTGGATCCTCCTCTTCTTCTTCACTCTCAGCTGCAACTGCAACAGCTTCATCTCCTCCACCATCATCGTCTCCATAATCATCATCGTTCCCACTGTCATCATCATCACCATTGTTGCCATCTTCTCCATTGTCATCATCAGAGGGTGGATTCAGCTGTGCTTGGAGGGCGGCAATTTGGGCTGTCATAACTTCAATAGTTTGATCCCTTTCCTGGACGGTCCCTTGCAACTGTTGTATGTTCTGGGTGTTCTCCTGCACAGTACCATGAAGATGAGCTATGGTTGCATCTCTGGATATCAGGTCATTCTCCAGAATTCCCACGGCTTCATGCAGGGTGTCAATCTCCTGTCCTTGGACCACCATACCATTGCTGGCAAAATCTGCAATCTCCTTTATCATCATCACTTTCTCAGCTAGAGCTCCATTCTCCCTTTCCATGTCCTCTATGTGCCTCCGACGGGGCGGCATGTTGTTCTGCGCCTGGGTAACCACAATGTGCCCATCTTCATCACGCCTCCCATAGTCACGGTAGGGTGAATCTGCTGGCAGCAGGTGTCGGACATGATGGCACTGGCGAGACAGGGCTTCATGTATGGCCAAGTTGATTCCAAGTCCCTAGTTGCAGTATGTCTTGGTGTAGATTAGGTGCACGGGGTTTGGTAAGGAGGCATCTCTGAATATGAAGGTGGTGATCTCCCATGCATCCTCACCATATCCATAGGTGTACAGCCTTCTTCCCTTGAACATGGGCAGTGGCAATCCCAATGACTGCGAGAGCTGTGCTAACTGCCTTGCAAAGGGCCTTGGTGACTCCATGGTTGCATACTCAGTCCCGACTTCTCCCATCTATAAATTAAAGAGGAAAGTGTGAGAATAGCATATGATAAGAACTTACGAGAGTGAAAGGCATAGGATGAAAGACAGAGTTAATATAGTTTTTAATAAATCTATGGCTTCCTAATCCAATCCTAGGTCACGATCCTACAGTCGACACACGGGCTCTGATACCATCTTGTAACACCACGGTTCTGAAAAGACCGAGGCTTCTATGTGACATGCCAATCCCTAGATCGGTTCATTGGCCCACAATAGAATAAGATGAATAACATAGCAAAATATCCGTGTATCATGAATATCGAAGATCCAGAGTACCATTATTACAATATAAGCTTAGCTCAAGGCTAGCTCAAATTATTCAGGTAGCAACATAAATAAAGCAAATCCTCCATTCTTCAAATTTCCCACAAGTGAACAAGTGCCAAGTGGAGTACCGTGGCCTATATCGATTACTTAGAATCGGAATATCCTGCAACATGAAACGTAACAGCCCCGAAGGGTCAATACATGGAATGTATGGCAAGTAGAGCTAGTAAAGGAGACAATAGTACTAACATCTACATGCATATTTGGCAAGTGGAGCTGTGTCTGGCCTGCATTTGCAAATACCTTTGTCCTACTTTCATAAACAGTTTTTGATTTTCTTTGAAAAGATCCCAATTAAGTTAACCCAACAATATTAAAACAATTATGAAATTGGAGTGAGCGAGAAACATGTCATGGAATCAATATCAAGCAACTCAGTTGTCCATAACCGGGGACACGCTAATCGATTAGATTACACACCCTGCAGGGGTTAGTACACTTTACCCATGTGACTTGGCCAGCCCAGCTCGTACCATCACTCTCATTTTGGGTGATGATAGGGAGAAGTCCAAGAAGAGACTGTTCGGGAAGTAGCTCCCCAATCCCGAAGCGCACCGGTCCAACCTACCAAAATTCTACATCTCTGGATACGCGGGTTCGGGTTACCACAACCTACTAAGTCCAACCAATCGCCCATTTCATTATTGGCACATGGTTGTACACGTAAGCTACCAAATAAAGAAGCCAATCAATTTCTCTCGATACTTGGGTGCCTTTCCGCAATGAAACCACCAAAAATTATCAATACCATCACACCCAGGAGGTTCATTGATTAAGTTGTTTTAGTTTTCACAAACCAATACCTTTAGAAACAAGTCTCAGTGATGTAACCCAGCCCTCGTTCAACATAGCATGGCTAAGCACATCTACCAACGGTGGTTCATCTACAAGGAAAACCCTACCACATA
The DNA here is from genome assembly GCA_030063025.1 of Avena longiglumis. Taxonomy (NCBI): domain Eukaryota; kingdom Viridiplantae; phylum Streptophyta; class Magnoliopsida; order Poales; family Poaceae; genus Avena; species Avena longiglumis. The sequence goes on along the minus strand of CP125978.1, from coordinate 138,912,774 downwards.
ATAGGACATAGCATAGCGATAGTATCATCCTAAACATGCATCTACAAACTACACGACAATGCATTGAAAATAGTAGGACGATATCATGAACAAAGTAGCATCTACTTGCCTTGGTTGTAGCGGTCGGAAGAACAATCCACACACGAGCAAACGTTGCACTCGTCACAATCTACACGATACAATTGCAATCATAAACAAACAATCCACAAGCATATGCAACAAAGATGATGCATGAATGCATGCATGACAAGTGGGTGTTGGAGATATGCCCTAGAGACAATAATAAATGTAGTTATTATTATATCTTTGTGTTTATGATAAATGTTTACATTCATGCTATAATAGTATTAACAAGGAAACATTGATACTTGTGTGATTTGTAAACTTTATTTGAAGTCCCTAGTATAGCCTCTATACATCACTAGCTTGTTGGTTGATAAATGATTGTGGTTTCCCTATCATGAACATTGAGATGTTATCAACAACAAGATCATATCATTAGGAGAATGATATGGTGGACATACTCCTATAGATAAGCGTAGCATAAAGATCAAGTCATTTCAATAGTTCAATTGCTATATGATTTCTGATACATAGTAACCTAATTCCTTCGACCATGATATCATGCATATCACCTTTACCGGATGGATGCTTTGATGACATCAAACACCACACCGTAACTGGGTGGCTATAAAGGTGGCATTGAGTGTTCGGAAAGTATTGGTTGAGACACATGGATCAAGAGTGGGATTTGTCCATCCATATGACGGATAGATATACTCTGGGCCCTCTCGGTGGAATGTCATCCAATTAGCTTACAAGCATGTGACTGGCTCACAAGGGATCACATATCACGGGAACGAGAAAAGAGTACTTATCGGTAACGAGGTTGAACTAGGTATGCAGAGATACCGACGATCATAACCTCGGATAAGTAAACTATCGTGAGACAAAGGGAAATTGGTATCGTATGTAAGTGGTTCATTCGATCGCAAAGTAATCGTAGAAATATGTGGGAGCCATATGAATTTCTAGATTCCTCTATTTGGTTATTGTTCGGAGAAGTGTCTCGATCATGTCCGCATAATTCACGAACCGTAGGGAGACACACTTAAGGATTCAACGTTGTTTGAGTAGTTATGGTATTATGAGAAAGAGACCGAATGTTGTTCGGAGTCTCGGATGGGATCCGGGATATCACGAGGTGATCCGGAATGGTCCGGAGAATAAGATTCATATAAGGAAAGTCCTGTTTCGGAGTTCGGGAATGATTCCGGTGTTTTCATCGGGAATGTTCTAGAAGGTTCCGGAATGTCCGGCACTCCGGAGGGGAAGAGGTACATGAATGTGTCATTGCATATTGGGATGATTGCATCATGTACTAAGTGTTCTCGCTGTTCCAAATAAAGGATTAAATTGAATCCTAAATTGAAAAGTCAAATAGCAAGTTTGAAAAGTCAAACGGCTAAAATTGGAAAGAGGGAAAGAGGAAGGTGTGGAAACCGAGTTGGGGAGGAGTTCCCTCCTCCAACCGGCGGCCCACCTCCAAGCCGAGTTGGGGAGGGACTCCTCTCCCTCCCCATGGCGCGGCCGGCCCCTCCACCTATATAAGGAGGGGCAGGGCTCCCTCCTCTACACACACAAGTTCCTATCCTCTAAATCTAAACCCTAGCCCTAGCCTCCAGTTTAGAGCCGTTTTTGTTTAGTGCTTCTAATTGCCCTAGCCTCCGGATTAGAGCCTTATAATTGGTGTGTCTAAACCCTAGACCGCCGAGGAACTCTCTCATACTCCACCATACTCGCTCCGGCTTAAGGCGAAGCCTCTGGGATCTCCCTCTACTTAGGTACCACGCCACAGGAATCGCGAGGAGAGTGCTACAACCTCCGCCTGCTTTGGAACAAGGGAGAGGAAGGTCTTCGCCGAACCGAACGTGTGACCGATGCGGGAGCGCTGCCGAACGCAGCCGGAAGGATCGTCTCACGCGATCTTGAGATCGGGAAGACTACGACTACATCACCCACGAGAATCCTCTCTCGTTAAACACTTTGGAATCTTCGAGGGTAAGTTATTCCATCGACTCGTTGCTACAATCTAGTAGATAGATCTTGGCTTGTTTGTTTGTATGCGATAGAAAATTTTGTTTTCCATGCTACGAAACCCCTACAAAGGGTATCGAGCCGTCTATATGTAGATCTGTTGCACGAGTAGAACACAATGGTCATTGTGGGCGTTGATGCTTTTATTGTCGATTACTTCTTGTGTACTTTGCATCTTGCGGTATGTTGGGATGAAGCGGCCCGAGCTAACCTTACATGACATCGTTCATGAGACTTGCTCCACGCTTGACATGCAACTTGTATTGCATAAGTGGCTTTGCGGGTGCCTGTTTCTCCTAGCATAGTTAAGATCCAATTTACAACGGGTGATCAACAATACTAGTATCAATGTTGTGGTTCTTGTTCGTAAGTTAGAACGACACTTATTGAAAGCCCCAAACCACGTAAAATATGCAAAGAAAGTAGAGGCGTCTAACTTTGTTTTGCGGGTGTCTGATGATGTGATATGGCCATGATTGTGATTATATTTGATGTATGCAATGTTCCTTATTGTAAGTTGGCAACCGGCAGGAGCCATATGGTTGTCTTTAATTTATGTTAAGACCCGCGTGTCTATTCAAAGTAGTTGTAATAGTTGAAGCCGTGGCGACAACCATGGAGAAGCGTCATTGACCTTGATGCAATGCCGGTGATGATGGAGATCATGTTCGTGCTTGAAGATGGAGATCGGAAGCACAAAGAAGAAAGGCCATATCATATCACATATTATTGAATTGCATGTGATGTTAATCCTTTATGCATCTTGTATTTCTTAGTAGACGACGGTAGCATTATAAGAGGATCCCTCAAGCACATGAATTTCAAGTCATAAAGTGTTCACCCTTAGTTAGCACCGTTGCTAAAGCTTGTTGTTTCGAAGCACCACGTGATGATCGGGTGTGTTAGATTCCTCAAGTGTATACAACGTGAGCAAGCCAGATTTGCTCATGTGGAAACTAAGGTTTGATCTTGACGAGCCTAGCATGTACAGACATGGTCTCGGAACACGGTTCACCGAAAGGTAAAGCATGAATCATATAGTAGATATGATGAACATGACGATTGTTCGCCATTGAAACTATATCAACTCTCGTGATGATCGGTGTTGATGTAGTGGATTTGGTTCGTGTGATCACTAAAACAATGTGAGGGATGTTGTTTTGAGTGGGAGTTCACCTAGTTTAATTTCATTATTAATTTGAACTCAATTTGTCATAAACTTAGTCTAAACTATTGCAAATATGTTGTAGATCAATGGCAGCCCCTACCATCAATTTTAATGCGTTCCTAGAGAAAGAAAAGTTGAAAAACAATGGAAGCAACTTCGCGGATTGGTTCCGAAACTTGAGGATTGTCCTCACAGCTGGTAATTTGACCTATGTGCTGGATGCACATTGGGTGACCCACTGCGGTGATGCTGCCGATGAAGTAAAGAATGTTTACCTCGCTCGGAAGAATCAGTACTCCATAGTTCAGTGTGCTATCTTGTATGGTTTGGAATCGGAGCTTCAGAAAAGGTTTGAAGATTGAGACCCATATGATATTGTCAAGGATCTCAAATTGATTTTTGAGACTCATGCGGCAATTGAAAGCTATGAGGCTTCTGAAAAGTTCTTTAACTGCAAGATGGAAGAAGGCAGCTCCGTCAGTGAGCATGTGCTTAAGATGTCTGGGCATGCAAACAAACTTCAAAGCTTGGGTATAGTGATTCCTAATGCTTTGGGGATTTACCGTGTCCTCCAATCACTACCACCAAGTTACAAGAACTTTGTGATGAACTACAACATGCAGAACATGAACAAGGCGTTGCCAGAACTCTTTGCCATGTTGAAATCTGCAGAAGTGGAGATCAAGAAAGATCACCAAGTGTTGTTGGTCAATAAGACCACCAAATCCAAGAAAGGCAAGTCTAAGCAGAAGGGACGCTTCAAGAAGGGTGGTAAGAAAGTTACCACGCCGACGAAGAAGACCAAGGCTGGACCCAAGCCTGATACTGAGTGCTTTTACTGCAAGGGAGAAGGTCACTAGAAGCGGAATTGCCCAAAGTACTTAGTGGATCTGAAGAGAATCAACATCAAGAAGAAAGGTATATCTGATATACATGTTATTGATGTGTATCTCACTAGTACTCGTAGTGCTCGGGTATTTGATCTCGGTTGTTGCTCATATTTGTAACTCAAATGTGTCGCAGAATAAACGGAAGCTAGCGAAGAACGAGGTGACGATGCGCGTGGGAAACGGATCAAAGGTTGATGTGATCGCGGTCGGCACGCTACCCCTTCATCTACCATCGGGATTAGTTTTATACTTAAATAATTGTTATTTGGTGCCTGCGTTGAACATGAACATTATATCGGGATCTTGTTTATTGCGAGACGGTTACTTGTTTAAGTCCGAGAATAATGGTTGTTCGATTTATATGAGTAATATGTTTTATGCACATGCACCTTTGATAGACGGTCTATTCTTATTGAATCTCGATAGTGGAAATACACATATTAACAACATTGAGGCTAAACGTTTGAAATCAAGCGATAATTCAACCTATATGTGGCACTGTTGTCTTGGTCACATTGGAGTGAAGCGTATGAAGAAACTCCATTCCGATGGACTTCTTGAATCACTTGATTTTGAATCACTTGAAAGATGTGAAGCATGTCTGATGGGAAAAATGACTAAGACTCCATTTTCTGGTATGATGGAGCGAGCTACGGACTTATTGGAAATCATACATACCGATGTGTGGGCCAATGAGTGTAGCATCGCTGATGGTTATCGTTATGTTCTTACCTTCACGGATGACTTGAGTAGATATGGGTATATCTATTTCATGAAACATAAGTCCGAAACTTTCGAGAAGTTTAAGGAGTTTCAAAGTGAGGTAGAGAATCAACGTAACAAGAAGATTAAATTTCTACGTTCTGATCGTGGAGGTGAATATCTAAGTTACGAGTTTGGCGAGCATTTGAAGAAATGCGGAATACTTTCACAGTTGACACTGCCGGGAACACCACAGCATAATGGTGTGTCCGAACGTCGTAATCGAACTCTCTTATATATGGTTCGTTCTATGATGTCACTTACAGATTTACCGCTATCATTTTGGGGTTATGCATTAGAAACAGCCGCATTCACTTTAAATAGGGCACCTTCTAAATCCGTTGAAACGACACCGTATGAATTATGGTTTGGGAAGAAACCTAGATTGTCGTTCCTTAAAGTTTGGGGATGCGAAGCCTATGTAAAGAAGTTACAGCCGGACAAGCTTGAACCAAAACGGAAAAATGCGTCTTCATAGGATACCCAAAGGAAACTATTGGGTATACCTTCTATCATAGATCCGAAGGCAAAATATTCGTTGCCAAGAATGGATCCTTTATAGAGAAGGAATTTCTCTCGAAAGAAGTGACTGGAAGGAAGGTAGAGCTCGACGAGGTTGTCGAACCTTCTCTCGAAATTGCGAGTAGCGCAGCACCGGAAGAAGTTCCTGTGGTGCCTGCACCAAATAGAGAGGAAGCTAATGATGGTGATCATGAAACTTCGGTTGAAGTGCTACAGAGCCTCGGAGGTCAACGAGAACTCGTACCACTCCAGATTGGTATGATCCCGTTATGAGTGTCATGTTGGTGGACAACACCGATGATCCCGAGACATATGAGGAAGCGATGATGAGCCCAGATTCCAATAAATGGCAAGAAGCCATGAAATCCGAGATTGGATCCATGTACGAAAACCAAGTATGGACTTTGGTGGACTTACCGGATAGCCGGAAGGCTGTCGAGAACAAATGGATTTTCAAGAAGAAAACAGATGTTGATGGTAATGTTACTGTCTATAAAGCTCGACTTGTCGCAAAAGGGTTTCGACAAATTCAAGGAGTTAACTACGATGAGACTTTCTCACCAGTAGCGAAGCTAAAGTCTGTGAGGATTATGTTAGCAATCGCTGCATATTATGATTATGAGATATGGCAGATGGATGTCAAAATAGCATTCCTTAATGGAGATATTGATGAAGAGTTGTATATGATGCAACCCAAAGGTTTTGTCGATCCTAAAGATGCTAACAAGGTATGCAAACTTCAACGGTCCATCTATGGATTGAAGCAAGCATCCCGAAGTTGGAATCAACATTTTGATAAGGTAATCAAAAGTTTTGGTTTTAGACAAACTTATGGAGAAGCTTGTATTTGCAAGAAAGTGAGTGGGAGCTCTGTAGCATTCTTAATACTATATGTGGATGACATATTGTTGATTGGGAATGATGTAGACCTTCTTAATAGTGTCAAGGAATATTTGAATAATAGTTTTTCAATGAAGGATCTTGGCGAAGCAGCTTACATATTAGGCATAAAGATTTATAGAGATAGATCGAAACGCCAAATATCATTGTCACAGAGTACATATTTGGACAAAGTTCTAAAGAGGTTTGGAATGGAAGAAAGCAAGAAAGGGTTCTTGCCCATGTTGCCCAATACGACCTTGAGTAAAACTCAAAGTCCGACATTGGCAGAAGATAGAGAAAGGATGAGTAAAACTCCCAATGCCTCAGCCATAGGATCTCTAATGTATGCCATGCTATGTACTAGACCCGACATTGCATATGCTGTTAGTTTAACTAGAAGATATCAAAGTGATCCAGGAGTGGATCATTGGACAGCGGTCAAAAACATCCTTAAGTACTTGAGAAGAACTAAGGATATGGTTCTTTCTTATGGAGGTGATGAACAACTCGTTGTTAATGGTTACACCGATGCTAGTTGGAACACCGATCCGGATGATTCTAAATCACAATCTGGATACGTATTTATTTTGAATGGTGCAGCAGTTAGCTGGAGGAGTGCAAAGCAAAGCGTTGTGGCGAGATCTTCAAGAATCGGAATACATGGCTGCTTCGGAGGCTTCACAAGCGATATGGATGAAAGAGTTCATTACAGAGTGGGTGTGGTTCCTAGTGCTGGACCCAATGTCTATCTCTTGTGATAACATGGAGCCATAGCCAATGCGCAAGAACCAAGGTCACACAAGAAGTGAAGCACATCAAGCTGCGTTTTCACGCTATTCGAGAACATATCCAGGATGGGGATATAAAGATTTGCAAAGTACACACAGATCTGAATGTGGCGGATCCGTTGACTAAACCTCTCCCGAGGACAAAACATGACCAACACCAAACTGCCATGGGTGTTCGGTATATTACCATGTAATCTAGATTAGATGACTCTAGTGCAAGTGGGAGACTGTTGGAGATATGCCCTAGAGGCAATAATAAATGTAGTTATTATTATATCTTTGTGTTTATGATAAATGTTTACATTCATGCTATAATAGTATTAACAAGGAAACATTGATACTTGTGTGATTTGTAAACTTAATTTGAAGTCCCTAGTATAGCCTTTATACATCACTAGCTTGTTGGTTGATAAATGATTGTGGTTTACCTATCATGAACATTGAGATGTTATCAACAACAAGATCATATCGTTAGGAGAATGATATGGTGGACATACTCCTATAGATAAGCGTAGCATAAAGATCAAGTCATTTCAATAGTTCAATTGCTATATGCTTTCTGATACATAGTAACCTAATTCCTTCGACCATGAGATCATGCATATCACCTTTACCGGATGGATGCTTTGATGACATCAAACACCACACCGTAACTGGGTGGCTATAAAGGTGGCATTGAGTGTTCGGAAAGTATTGGTTGAGACACATGGATCAAGAGTGGGATTTGTCCATCCATATGACGGATAGATATACTCTGGGCCCTCTCGGTGGAATGTCATCCAATTAGCTTGCAAGCATGTGACTGGCTCACAAGGGATCACATATCACGGGAACGAGAAAAGAGTACTTATCGGTAACGAGGTTGAACTAGGTATGCAGAGATACCTACGATCATAACCTCGGATAAGTAAACTATCGTGAGACAAAGGGAAATTGGTATCGTGTAAGTGGTTCATTCGATCGCAAAGTAATCATAGAAATATGTGGGAGCCATATGAATTTCCAGATTCCTCTATTTGGTTATTGTTGAGAAGTGTCTCGATCATGTTCGCCGCATAATTCACGAACAGCCTGGCGACACACTTAAGGATTCGACGTTGTTTGAGTAGTTATGGTATTATGAGAGAGAGACCGAATGTTGTTCAGAGTCTCGGATGGGATCCGGGATATCACGAGGTGATCCGGAATGGTCCGGAGAATAAGATTCATATAAGGAAAGTCCCGTTTCGGAGTTCGGGAATGATTCCGGTGTTTTCATCGGGAATGTTCTAGAAGGTTCCGGAATGTCCGGCACTCCGGAGGGGAAGGGGTACATGAATGTGTCATTGCATATTGGGATGATTGCATCATGTACTAAGTGTTCTCGCTGTTCCAAATAAAGGATTAAATTGAATCCTAAATTGAAAAGTCAAATAGCAAGTTTGAAAAGTCAAACGGCTAAAATTGGAAAGAGGGAAAGAGGAAGGTGTGGAAACCGAGTTGGGGAGGAGTTCCCTCCTCCAACCGGCGTCCCACCTCCAAGCCGAGTTGGGGAGGGACTCCTCTCCCTCCCCATGGAGCGGCCGGCCCCTCCACCTATATAAGGAGGGGCAGGGGTCCCTCCTCTATACACACAAGTTCCTATCCTCTAAATCTAAACCCTATCCCTAGCCTCCGGTTTAGAGCCGTTTTTGTTTAGAGCTTCTAATTGCCCTAGCCTCCGGATTAGAGCCTTCTAATTGGTGTGTCTAAACCCTAGACCGCCGAGGAACTCTCTCATACTCCACCATACTCGCTCCGGCTTAAGGCGAAGCCCTGCGGGATCTCCCCTCTACTTCCGGTACCACGCCGTTGTGCTGCCTGAATCGCGAGGAGAGTTCTACAACCTCCGCAGCCTGCTGGAACAAGGGAGAGGAAGGTCTTCGTCGAACGAGCGATGTGACCGGCTGCGCTGCCGCAGCGCCGGAAGGATCGTCTACGCGATCTTGAGATCGGGAAGAGTACGACTACATCACCCACGAGAATCCGCTCTCGTTAAACACTTTAGAATCTTCGAGGGTAAGTTATTCCATCGACTCGTTGCTACAATCTAGTAGATAGATCTTGGCTTGTTTGTTTGTATGCAATAGAAAATTTTGTTTTCCATGCTACGAAACCCCTACAGTGGGGTGACGCTACAGCAACACCACATAATAGAAATCCGTAGAGGTACTGATTGCATGCATGGAAAATAGTTTTAGCGCAAGGAAACCTAATATGCAAAATATAATACTCACAACTAGAACTAGAACCCAATTAATTCACTACCGGTAGTATACTGTTTGTAAAATCTTAGGAAAATTCTACTATATAGGAATTCCTATTTAGAAACAGTACCAATTGGAATTACTCAAAAAGGAATTATAAAATTCCCTTAGTAATTAAAACACTACAGGAAGCCACTAGAAAGTTTCCGCAGAAGTTTTTACTGTAAGCCTATACTTTTAATTCACGAGGAGATTCTCCTCGTTCTATTGAATCCAGGGACATAATATACGCAATTTTTGGAGTTACAGATCTTTTTCTATGAATTAAATACTCCAAAAGGACCATTAACTCATTTGATTAAACTGTACTAAATCTTGCTGCAAAAGTGTGAAAGAATGGTACAGCATGATTCTACACGACTTACTGAACCTACACATATTTTATTTGCAATTTTTGGCCCAGCGGATTAATTTCTACGCAATTTACAAGTTTCCACGAAAATCTGCCAATTAAAACGATTAAAGAAATACCCAGTCAAGCGTATGCATTGGTGACCGCCCACGTGCTTGTTTGGGGGCGTTTGACTAGTCAGCGCCTGGGGCTGACCGGTCAACGGCTGTTAGACCCCTCCTTTATAGAGGATAGGATCCCTGTGATTGCAATGCTAGTCCCTGGATCAATGCTAGCATCCACAGTTTAAGATGAAGTACACAGATACAAAGGTCGTTTATTACATTCATTCCAGAGATAAACATAGTCTTTTACAACTCAGGGCCATAGGCCTAATACAAGAGTTTTTAGGAATAAGTAAATAAACACAAGTCTTCATCTTCATGTGCCACAGGCAAGCATGTTGAGTGTAGACTCATGACTCCTACTCATCATCGGAGTAACTGCAACATCACAAGTTACTGACACGGAGGGTCAATACTTTGGAATAGTATTGGCAAGTGATACCTTAGTATATTTTAAGTGGTCTATAGTTCTATATGCATTTGGCTAGTGTAGCTTGGCTTGCTTTGCTTAAAATTAAGTTTTACTTATTAGTTGAAATTGCTAAGTTTTTCTTTGTCAAAACATTCCCAAGGAAACCATCAATAGACTTTGAGGTCCTTCACCCTTGTTCACCCACAAGTTTTTATTTAGAAGTTGGAGTGATGAGATTCTTGTGGCTTCCATGTCTTGATGCTCAAGTGTCCATTTCCTTGGACAAGGCTAAGTACTTAGGTTTTCCATCTGCAGAGGTTGTGCACTTTCCCCACCAGACTTGGTTTCCCAAGACAGGACCTTTCAGAAGCCTTTCCTTAGTCAAATGGACGCGTTCCATCCTATCATCCCATCTACCACCAACTGTCCATATGACTAAGTTCTAGCATCCTATATGATCATGGCAGAGCCCATTTTGCCAAGTGGTTGCCTGTAAGCTTTCTCCACACTTGGCCTCCAAACCTCTTTGTGCCTGGGTGGCATTCCACAAGTGATACACAACCCAAGTCCATGGCCTTGTGTAACCACTCAACATAACCCATACATTCCATTCCACCAGGAGGTTTATTTAACTTAGTAGTTTTATTAAGAAAACATAAGTCTCTTGACTTAGAATATTTTATCATATAGTATATATATAGATGTTCACCACCCTTGTTTGCTATAAGCTAGGCTAAGCAAGTATGGCAACTTATCTTAGGAATAATTCCCTAACAATGCTAGTAGACTACATAGGATTTCCCACCTTTCCATTAGACAAAATATTATGCAAAAATATAAATAAATATCTAATGCTAGTTCAAAAACATAGGACAAATATATATTCATGCAAATATCACTTGCCTTGGTAGTGTGGGGAGTAGCACTCTTCACAATCACAATCAAAATCAGAATTCAAAACATACAATTACACACCTTTAAATATAACCAAAATAATATGAATGCATGCATGCAAGAATTTACCATGTACTAAATTTTGAAAAATTCTACCAAGTGTGTGTACATGACTACTGAAGCATAACATGTCACAAGTTTGTCCAATAAACCTATTTGTCCAAACAAAATTTTATAAAGATATTTTTATATCTAAAATGGCCCCAAACTTGTTCCACAAATAAAACATTTTTAACTGTTACTATATGCTAAATAAAAGGTATATTCTGTTAGGCCTTGTCTCACTGATCTCAACGATATAAAGTTTGCAAAAATCCAACGTGTAGTTTGAAAGTTATAAACATTTGAAGTTTGAATCTAATTCAGGTTTTGAATTCTGTTTTTAATATAAACTTTGCCACGCGTCAAGGCTGTGATTGGCGCTGCGCTTGGTTGGATCACGCTCGTAGCCGCAGGATTTTAAACAGATCAGACGCACCAGATCGCTGCATCGGGATTAAGTGAGTCTATCCTAGCGCCGGATCAAGATCCAGCGGCGAGCAAGCGACCATGCCTGGCGGCTGGCGGCGTTGGCGGCGGCGGCGTCTCTACGGCGGTGCCGGGCGTTCTAGACCATTCCAGATGCAAGGATGTGTTTACCAGATCCGCTGGCGTCTGGAACTCGACGTGGTACTCGTTCGCGAAGGCGCCGGAGATGGGCTCTGGACCTCGTCGGAGTTTCGTCTGGCGTCAGGCGAGGGTTGTCGGAGTTGCTGCCGATGTTCTGCGTCGCCTGAGCACGAACCAATGGGTTTAGAGGATGCGCAGGACAACTACGAACACGCTCGGGTGAATAAGAAAACAGGGGGCGCTCGAAACTTACTGGGATTGCTCGCCGGAGTTCGCGAAAATGTCAGCCACGGTCAGTTGTTGTCGTTGGCGAGGTTCCTCGGCGTGCTAAGCCAAAATGGGGACACTGTCAGATGCGCACGATGACGAGGATCCTATGCGTATCAACCAGAGGGCAAGGGGTGGTGTTTTACTTACGGAGAGGGGTCGCCGGAGTTCGTGAAGAAGATGGTGGCGGCCAGTCGTCGACGTTGCCAACGCTAGGGGTCATGCGAAGACAAACGGCGAGTGTCAGAAGATGCGTATGAGTTCACTGAATAAGATAGGGTGAATGGGAGACAGAAGGGAACTCGAAGCTCACCGGAATTGATCGCCGGAGGGGGCTCTGTCATGGCGACTCGCGGAGGTTTGAGGGCAGCCTGGGGGCGTAAGTGTGCGATTGACTGGGGGAAAATGACCGTGGGGTGATGGGGATCTTATAGCCTGGGAGTCGACAAGAAACGCCTGCGTTTAATGGCCCAATTAAGCCGCGCCATCACCGCCATCATCACTGCTGTTCGGCGTGGTCGCGGCGGGAGTTTGGGAACGATGCCAGTGCAGATAGGGCCCGCTCGTCAGTGTAACGCGCAAAGTGAATGTGGGGTCCGTCTGTCAGCGGCTCAGTGCGTGCGCTCGCGCGTGAGAGGAGAAAAAGAAGTGCCCGGGTGGGCTTGCTGGGCTGGATTAGTTCTGGGCAGATCCTGGCCGCATGGCCTTTCCATTTCTTTGCCCTTTTCTTTTCTCATTTCCTATTTTCTGAATTGATTTTGATATGAATTCAAATCCTTTTTAATTTCAAACAATTTTGGGGATCTTTGTAGGGTTTTGTGGTTTCAAAAAGCAGTCATTTAACCAAGTGGTTACCCTGTAATGTTTGGTCAAGCTTGGGTTTCAAAAATAAACAGAGATTTTGCTATGGTTTGCATATATTTGGATTTAGGGTTTTGAAATCATTTCTAAACTTTGAATTTTGGTTAAAAGTTTCACATAAACATTCCAACAATGGAATCAAGTAAACAAGTACCTAGTCTTCCAAATTTTCAAAGTGTGATGGTCATTTTGGAATCAACTGTCCACATGAAATCACAGACTCAACTTCTGTTTTCTAAGTGATTTTTGATAAACCCTAAATGAATGAATGATGCAGATGATATGAAGGAGTTTTGAAACTATGATTTTTGGGATGTTACAAATCTAACCCCCTTAAGATGAATCTCGCCCTCGAGATTCGGTTTGGCTAGCAAATAGGTGAGGGTGGTCTTTCCGAAGATCATCTTCTCTTTCCCATGTTGCTTCCTCTTCGGAGTGATGGTTCCATTGCACTTTACAAAATTTGATAGTCTTGGTCCTGGTGACTCTTTCTGCTATCTCTAGAATTTTGACAGGTTTTTCCTCATAAGTGAGATCACTTTCTAGCTGAACTTCCTCCAAAGGTATGGTATCCTTCAAAGAAGACTCTTCCATTTCTGGGTGACACTTCTTAAGTTGACTCACATGAAATACGTTATGAACTGCTGATAGAGATTCTGGCAATTCAACTTCATATGCAACTTCTCCTTTGCGACTTAGAATTTTGAATGGTCCAACATATCTTGGTGCCAACTTTCCTTTGACTCCAAATCTTTTCACTCCACGGAGTGGTGATACCCTGAGATAGGCTCTATCTCCAACTTCGTAGGTGACTTCTCTACGCTTAGAATCCGCGTAGCTTTTCTGTCGGGATTGTGCTATCTTCAACCGGTCCCTAACCAATTTAACTTTCTCTTCGGCGTCCTTGATAAGATCAGGTCCAAATAAACTTCTTTCTCCCACACCATTCCACAACAATGGGGTGGTACACTTCCTTCCGTAGAGTAACTCAAACGGTGCCATTCCAATACTTGATTGATGGTTGTTATTGTAAGAAAACTCTGCGTAGGGTAAACTTTCATCCCAACTTGCTCCATAATCCAAAGCGCATGCCCTCAACATGTCTTCTAGAATTTGATTGGTTCTCTCTGTTTGACCATCTGTTTGAGGATGAAAGGCGCATGAATTCCAACCTCGTTCCTAAGGATTCATGAAGTTGTCTCCAAAAGTGAGATGTGAATTGAGTTCCTCTATCAGACACAATACTCTTTGGCACACCATGAAGGCATACAATCCTGCTCATGTAAATTTTTGCTAGTTTGGCACTTGTATAAGTTGTTTTCACTGGTATAAAATGAGCCACTTTAGTTAGACGATCCACTACTACCCATATGGAATCATATCCCGATCTAGTCCTTGGTAATCCGGTAATGAAATCCATACCAATATTTTCCCACTTCCATTCAGGAATAGGCAATGGTTGAAGCAGACCTGCTGGTTTCTGGTGCTCCGCTTTGACTCTGCTACATACATCACACAAAGCGATATGTTCGGCGATATCCCTTTTGAGATTGTTCCACCAAAATCTCTTTCATATCCATGTACATCTTGGTGTTTCCGTGAATAGAATATGGAGAGTTGTGACTTTCTTGTAAGATCAGTTGCAACTCGGGTCTTGTGGAACACATATCGTTTCCGTGCCATAAAGTACCACTGTCGTCAATATGGAAACTCTTGGCTTTCCCTAGACCAATGTTTACTTTAATCTTTTCAATTTCCTCATCAGTCTTTTGAACTTCTCGGATCTTGTCCAAAAGAGTGGGTTGGACATCCAAAGACATGAGATGCCCTTCTGGTACAATCTCCAATCTGAGTTCTTTGAATTGCCTACACAAGTCTTCTGGCAATTCCCCTTTTGTAAGGCCATTTATAAATGTCTTACGACTTAGAGCATCGGCTACCACATTTGCTTTACCGGGATGGTATTGCAAACTTAAGTCGTAATCCTTGATAAGTTCTAACCATCTTCTTTGTCTCATGTTGATTTCCTTCTGGGTGAAGATATATTTCAAGCTCTTATGATCGGTGAATACTTCACACCGCTTACCTAACAGGTAATGTCTCCATGTTTTGAGTGCATGAACGACAGAGGCTAACTCCAAATCATGAGTAGGGTAGTTTACTTCATGAGTTTTGAGTTGTCTCGAAGCATAAGCTACGACTCTACCATCTTGCATAAGCACGGCACCTAAGCCTTGATGAGAAGCATCACAATACACTTGGAAATCTTTTTCCAAATCAGGCAGACACAAAACTGGTGCTGTTACAAGTCTCTTCTTTAATTCCTGAAAATTGACTTCACAACCTTCAGACCAGGCAAACTTTTTGTCTTTCTTTAGCAATTCTGTCATAGGTTTAGCAACTTTTGAGAAATTTTCAATAAACCTTCTGTAGTAACCTGCTAAGCCAAGGAAACTACGAACTTCTTTCACGTTTTTGGGTGATTCCCAATCATCGCTGAAACTTTAGCCGGATCAATGCACACCATCCTTTGTCATAACATGACCAAGGAATCCAACTTTCTCTAACCAGAACTCACACTTGCTGAATTTGGCATAAAGTTTATGTTCTCTTAATTTTTCAAGTATTAAGCGCAAGTGTCTTTCATGTTCTTCCTTGCTCTTGGAGTAGACTAGGATATCGTCGATAAAAACGACAACGAACTTGTCAAGGAATTCCATGAACACTTTGTTCATCATATTCATGAAATATGCTGGAGCGTTGGTTAAACCAAAAGGCATCACAGTGTACTCATACAATCCATACCTTGTGGTGAATGCTGTCTTAGGTATGTCTTGCTCTCTTATCTTAAGTTGAAAATAGCCTGACCTCAGATCAATCTTCGAGAATACACATGCTCCTTCTAACTGATCAAACAAGTCGTTGATCCTTGGCAAAGGATATTTGTTCTTGATGGTAACCTCGTTGAGAGAACGATAATCAATACATAATCTTTGTGTTCTATCCTTCTTCTCCACAAACAAAACCGGGGCTCCCCAAGATGAAGAACTTGGTTGTATAAACCCTTTCTGTAACTGTTCTCCTAGTTGTTTCTTGAGTTCTTTCAGCTCATCCACTGACATTTTATATGGTCTCTTAGCTATTGGTCCAGAACCTGGTACCAAATCTATTAGAAACTCCACATCTCTGTCTGGTGGCATTCCTGGTAATTCCTCAGGGAATACATCCGGATACTCACACACAATTGGCACATTGTCCATGCTAACCCCCTTAAGAGAATTTAGCTTACTTCCTTTGAATTCAAAGTTTGACTTAAACTTTATTCTTTTTCCTTCGGGGGTTGTGAGTGTAACTGTACGATTGGCACAATCTAATACTCCTTCATACTTAGCCATCCAATCCATTCCCAATATTACATCTAACCCTTGGGAATTCAGGATTATTAGGTTCACCGGAAACTTATGTTTTCCAAACTCTATGACTAAGTCATGACATCCTGAGTTTACAATCATTTCTCCCCCTGGAGAACTTACTCTTATAGGACACCCAATGGTTTCTACTGGTAGTTCATTCTTTTCAACAAATGCTTTTGATATGAATGAATGAGATGCACCAGTATCAAAGAGTACAAACGCTGAAATTGAATTGAGTCTGAACTTACCAGCAACGGCATCAGGCTCCTCATAGACCTCCTCCACATTGAGGTGGTTAACCTGTCCTTTCTGGAAAGGATTTGGCTTGTTAGGTCCTTCAACTTTCTTTTCAGGGCACTCATTAGCATAATGCCCCAGCTTCTTGCATTTGAAGCACTCAACCTGACTGATGTCCTTTTTGACATACTGACCTCCACCTCCACTACCATTTCCACTGTGGTGGCTCTTATGTCCACCCTTGTGGTTCCTGTACTTATCATTGTCATGACTACGATGTTTGTTGTCATGACGGTTGTGGTTGTGGTGCTTGTTGAACTTCCCATGTTTATGGGATCCGGAGCTGCCACTGTTATCATAATGAGATCGTTTGTGAGACGATCCCGAGCTGTGTTTGTCGGAGTGTTTCCTCTTCCTACTCTCGACTTGCTTCATTTTATTCTCCAAAATAGCAGCCTTGTCACACAAGGACTGATAAGTTGGAACATATGCTACAGATAACTGTAGGTTCAGCTCATCATTCAAGCCTTCCAAGAATTTTTCCTTTCTCTTGGCATCAGTATCAACCTCGTCCGGTGCATAGCGCCAGATTGTTGAATTCTTCATTACGCCACACTGCGATGGCGCTGCTTCAAGTTGTGAAACTCCTTCTTTTTCAGACTCATTATCCCTGACGAGATATGAGCGGTGCGAAACCCATCTTCAAATATGTCCCATGTCACTTCATCAATGGGAGTGGTGATTTGGAAGTTATCCCACCATGTGGCGGCTGGTCCTTCCAACAGATGTGCTGCGAATCTGACTTTTTCAGCATCAGTGCAGCCTACTGTCACCAAGTCTTTGTTCACAGAACGCAACCAGTCATTGGCTGCCATGGGATCAGTTGTTCCCGAAAACTTTGCTGGCCTCAGACGCAGGAATCTGGTGAGCATATCGAAACCCGGAGGGTTGTTGTTGTTGTTGTTGTTGTTATTGGGGTCATTGTTGTTGTTGTTGTTGTTGTTGTTGTTATTCTGGTTTTGGATGAACGCCGTCATCATTTGCATAAGTTGTGTTTGCGCATTCATCATTTGTTGCATTTCCGGGGTAATGTTGTTGGGGTTGGGGTTTCTTGTGACGGGGAGGCATCTGTGGTTTATTCAAATAGATAAGAATGAGATACCCATAGATGTTTTATGCACAATACAACTTAAGCAAACACATATTAAGCAACACTTGAGAATAAAGTTCAACATCCTCATAACAAGTTCATGAAGTGATACACAAGTGGCAAGCCATCCACATGTCGGATGGTCCAAAACAAGTTCACAAAACAAGTATGAATAACAAGATAAACGAGTGATCATGTCTACTCATCAACGTCAATCTCCTCCTCGACGAAGGTAAGACCTGCGTTCTCCATCGCGGTCTTGTTCTCCTCAATCGTAGTGGTCAAGGAATCGATCTTGGCCTTGAGAGCCCTCTTCTGGGAGCGAAGCCTCTCAATAACCATCTGCTGCTGCTCAAGCTCGAAGTCCTTAGACTTCAGCTCCTCGGTCATGTCCCGGATTCTCTTGTTCCTATCCTGGACGCGTTTCTCTTGACTCTTGAATTTGCGGTCCTGGGTCTCAAATTTTGTCTCCATCTCCTTGATCATCTCATCCTGCTGCGCAAAAAGCTTGTCCTTCTCGCGAAGCTGCACCTGAAGCTCGTCATTACCAAGCATGACGTTCGTCTCCGTCCGTATCTACGTGTCTGAGAAGAGTCTCCAAGTCCTGAAGATAAAGACGTATCGGCTCCGCGGTGCTCCTCGAGTCGTCCTCGAAGTCGATGGACTCTCCGTCAACATCACGTCTACCGAAGACGTGAAAGTGAGTACCCCTAACCTGTCTGGAGTGACGGCCTAACAGTCGTCCTATCAGGTCCTGCATGACTACCTCCATGCCTCTCTCCCTGTCATCATGCATCAACTTGAAGACGATGGCCTCTGTAGTGGGCTCAGTCTGGCGTCCTGGCTGGGTCACCTTGAAGCCCCAGAGGTCCTTCCTCTCGAACTTGGTGAGTGGGTACACCGTAATGGTGGGAAGAGGGAGGTCAAGCAGAGTAGTAAGCTCAACGATACGGGGACCAAAACGAGTAACTCGAAACTCCTCAACGGTGCTGATGGCAACAGGCATCTATTTATAAGATTAAAAAGTTAGAACAATGCAATTCAAGATAAATCAAGACAACATTCGTACATATCCTTGAAACATAATTGTCACACAAGCCATGCATACATGAATTCATTACATCATTCAAGGTCTATACTTATTTAAAATATCTTTTGAAAATAAGGTGATAAGTGGTGGTCCAACTAACGAAGTGTCCTTACAGTCCAATCTCACGGGACCTATTATTGAACACAATGTTCCTAGAGGCAATCCACCAATCTTGTTCCCTTGATTCTATCACTAAGTCTATAACATCTCCCCTTATTTCTTGGTTGTTGTCTTCCAATTCTTGAGTAAGTTCCTTCTCTTTCTCTAAGTCCTTTTGGAGGTTGAGCATTCTGCACTTGACTCTAGCACTTAGTTCCTTGATAGTCCTCCAAGCTGCATCCCTGGCTGACTCAAAGAATGTGGTGTGCATGATAGTGTTGGTGTACATGCAGAATCCCCTTTCTTTGTGGTTGTCTCCCTTGTTTTTGTACAAGTGTAGTTGCACCCACCAATACTCCACTCCTTCATCCATCACTGGAAAGCCCTTGTACACGGCTTCACCATGTGCATCCATTGCCTCCATGAGGTCCTTGAGAATATTGGGAAACTCAGTTTCACATTCCAAGGTCATGGTCATGAGTGGTCCCTTCTTCACAGCTTCGTTGATGGAGTTCATCTACAAAGGAAGTTGAAAGAGATTAGAAAAGTTTTACGAGAAGAATAGACAAGTGTAGAAGTAGTTGAAAAACTTTTTCCTTAGTGGTTTTTCCAGTCCTAGGGTCATAATCCTACAGGCAACACAGTGCTCTGATACCATCTGTTAGACCCCTCCTTTATAAAGGATAGGATCCCTGTGATTGCAATGCTAGTCCCTGGATCAATGCTAGCATCCACAGTTTAAGATGAAGTACACAGATACAAAGGTCGTTTATTACATTCATTCCAGAGATAAACATAGTCTTTTACAACTCAGGGCCATAGGCCTAATACAAGAGTTTTTAGGAATAAGTAAATAAACACAAGTCTTCATCTTCATGTGCCACAGGCAAGCATGTTGAGTGTAGACTCATGACTCCTACTCATCATCGGAGTAACCTGCAACATCACAAGTTACAGCCACAGAGGGTCAATACTTTGGAATAGTATTGGCAAGTGATACCTTAGTATATTTTAAGTGGTCTATAGTTCTATATGCATTTGGCTAGTGTAGCTTGGCTTGCTTTGCTTAAAATTAAGTTTTACTTATTAGTTGAAATTGCTAAGTTTTTCTTTGTCAAAACATTCCCAAGGAAACCATCAATAGACTTTGAGGTCCTTCACCCTTGTTCACCCACAAGTTTTTATTTAGAAGTTGGAGTGATGAGATTCTTGTGGCTTCCATGTCTTGATGCTCAAGTGTCCATTTCCTTGGACAAGGCTAAGTACTTAGGTTTTCCATCTGCAGAGGTTGTGCACTTTCCCCACCAGACTTGGTTTCCCAAGACAGACCTTTCGGAAGCCTTTCCTTAGTCAAATGGACGCGTTCCATCCTATCATCCCATCTACCACCAACTGTCCATATGACTAAGTTCTAGCATCCTATATGATCATGGCAGAGCCCATTTTGCCAAGTGGTTGCCGTAAGCTTTCTCCACACTTGGCCTCCAAACCTCTTTGTGCCTGGGTGGCATTCCACAAGTGTGATACACAACCCAAGTCCATGGCCTTGTGTAACCACTCAACATAACCCATACATTCCATTCCACCTGGAGGTTTATTTAACTTAGTAGTTTTATTAAGAAAACATAAGTCTCTTGACTTAGAATATTTTATCATATAGTATATATATAGATGTTCACCACCCTTGTTTGCTATAAGCTAGGCTAAGCAAGTATGGCAACTTATCTTAGGAATAATTCCCTAACAATGCTAGTAGACTACATAGGATTTCCCACCTTTCCATTAGACAAAATATTATGCAAAAATATAAATAAATATCTAATGCTAGTTCAAAACATAGGACAAATATATATTCATGCAAATATCACTTGCCTTGGTAGTGTGGGAGTAGCACTCTTCACAATCACAATCAAAATCAGAATCTACACAAGAATTCAAAACATACAATTACACACCTTTAAATATAACCAAAATAATATGAATGCATGCATGCAAGAATTTTCCATGTACTAAATTTTGAAAAATTCTACCAAGTGTGTGTACATGACTCTGAAGCATAACATGTCACAAGTTTGTCCAATAAACCTATTTGTCCAAACAAAATTTTATAAAGATATTTTTATATCTAAAATGGCCCCAAACTTGTTCCACAAATAAAACATTTTTAACTGTTACTATATGCTAAATAAAAGGTATATTCTGTTAGGCCTTGTCTCACGATCTCAACGATATAAAGTTTGCAAAAATCCAACGTGTAGTTTGAAAGTTATAAACATTTGAAGTTTGAATCTAATTCAGGTTTTGAATTCTGTTTTTAATATAAACTTTGCCACGCGTCGCGCTGTGATTGGCGCGTACCGCTTCGGTTGGATCACGCTCTGCAGCCGCAGGATTTTAAACAGATCGTACGCGCAGATCGCGTCGCCGGATTAAGTGAGTCTATCCTAGCGCTCGGATCAAGATCCAACGGCGCGCGAGCAAGCGACCATGCCCTGGCGGCGCTGGCGGCGTTGGCTGGCGGCGGCGCGTCTGTCTACGGCGGTGCCGGCGTTCTAGACCATTCCAGGATGCAAGGATGTGCTTACCAGATCCGCGAAGGCGTGCTGGAACTCGACGTGGTACTCGTTCGCGAAGGGGCGCTCGGAGATGGGCTCTGGACCTCGTCGGAGTTTCGTCTGGCGTCAGGCGAGGGTTGTCGGAGTTGCTGCCGATGTTCTGCGTCGCCTGAGCACGAACCAATGGGTTTAGAGGATGCGCAGGACAACTACGAACACGCTCGGGTGAATAAGAAAACAGGGGGCGCTCGAAACTTACTGGGATTGCTCGCCGGAGTTCGCGAAAATGTCAGCCACGGTCAGTTGTTGTCGTTGGCGAGGTTCCTCGGCGTGCTAAGCCAAAATGGGGACACTGTCAGATGCGCACGATGACGAGGATCCTATGCGTATCAACCAGAGGGCAAGGGGTGGTGTTTTACTTACGGAGAGGGGTCGCCGGAGTTCGTGAAGAAGATGGTGGCGGCCAGTCGGCGTTATAACGCTTAGGGTCATGCGAAGACAAACGGCGAGTGTCAGAAGATGCGTATGAGTTCACTGAATAAGATAGGGTGAATGGGAGACAGAAGGGAACTCGAAGCTCACCGGAATTGATCGCCGGAGGGGGCTCTGTCAGCGGCGACTCGCGGAGGTTTGAGGGCAGCCTGGGGGCGTGAGTGTGCGATTGGGGAAATGACCGTGGGGTGATGGGGATCTTATAGCACAGGAGTCGACAAAACGCCTGCGTTTAATGGCCCAATTAAGCGCGCCATCACGGCCATCATCGCTCTCGCGACGTGGTCGCGGCGGAGTTTGGGGAAAGACGATGCCAGCAGATAGGGCCGCTTCGTCAGAATGCGCTAAGTGAATGTGGGGTCCGTCTGTCGCTCGGTGCGTCAAGGCCCACGCGTGAGGAGGAAAAGAAGTGCCCGGGTGGGCTTTGGGCTGGATTAGTTCTTGGGCGATCCCGGCCGCATGGCCTTTCCATTTCTTTGCCCTTTTTTTTCTCGCTTCCTATTTTCTGAATTGATTTTGATATGAATTCAAATCCTTTTTAATTTCAAACAATTTTGGGGATCTTTGTAGGGTTTTGTGGTTTCAAAAAGCAGTCATTTAACCAAGTGGTTACCCTGTAATGTTTGGTCAAGCTTGGGTTTCAAAAATAAACAGAGATTTTGCTATGGTTTGCATATATTTGGATTTAGGGTTTTGAAATCATTTCTAAACTTTGAATTTTGGTTAAAAGTTTCACATAAACATTCCAACAATGGAATCAAGTAAACAAGTACCTAGTCTTCCAAATTTTCAAAGTGTGATGGTCATTTTGGAATCAACTGTCCACATGAAATCACAGACTCAACTTCTGTTTTCTAAGTGATTTTTGATAAACCCTAAATGAATGAATGATGCACAGATGATATGAAGGAGTTTTGAAACTATGATTTTTGGGATGTTACAACGGCCGATCTGGACCGTTGATCAGATATCCGACGGCCACGAGAGATGGCGGCTGCGGACTCATCGGAGACGGCGGCGGCGAGCTCGGAACGGTGGCGGCGATCGGCTCCGGCGACGGCAGTTCCTGCGCGGAAGGGAAGAGCGGTCAGCGCAGAGCGGTGGCGGTCAACGCGGCTGCGGCGCTTCTGGCAGCGGCAGCTCGCATTGGCGGCTGGCGAACAGCGGCGGCGGCGGTGGTCTTGTGGTGGCGCGGCGTGTGGCAGCGGGCGGCGGCGGTAGTCCAGGTGCTGGCGGCTGCGCTGGGCGGCGGCGGGACGGGGGAACAGTATGGCCACTCCAACTTGTATTTCATATCACAACCCTGTTGTGGTCAATTCAAGGTCTCACTTCATTTCACAAGTCATTTTGAAAAGTCTGACGGGGGAACAGTATGGCCACTCCAACTGTCCATAACCGCGGACGCGGCTATTTGAATAGTTTGACACTCTGTAGAGATTGTACACTTCCACCACAACATTCGATACATCCGTCAGGAACAAATCCTGAATTCACCATACTCAGTATGCGGATAATCAATCCTAACCTTTCAATTACATGCCCTAGTATAAGCACCTCTCCTGTGAGTTTGGCCTCCCAACCATGACCAACTGTCATCTTGGGTACTGCACAGGTGGAAAATCTTCACAAGGTAGCCTCAGCTCAGACCTTGGCCGTGAGGGAACTAATACTAAGGTATATAAGTTTCTAGTCAAGCCCTACCCAATCTTCGGGTATTGTGGTTGTACGATAAAATTGGAATGGTATCGCATCCAGACAACCATCAGTTTTATAAAGGGCTAAGGCTCATGCCTCAACATTTTCATCACCAAAATCATCAAGTTCTCGGAAACACATGTCCAAAACATTTCAATAGAATGATCCATCATTCCAAGGTTTTCATAACCATTTTTCCACCAAGTAGTCCCATCTAAAGTTGATCAAGTTTTATGCTTAGCACTAGCATCTACAGGTGGGGGTAAGCACTGATGAGGGGTGATAAACTAGTGGAGTTTTAACTAAGTTCAATCTCATGCCTTAGGATGACATCAAGATTATCTAGCTTAGGCCAAATTTTATGCTCTTTATGCAACCTTCAAATATCTTTCTAGTATCTACCATTCACTTAGGTAAAATCTATGTAAGAGCTTTGATAAAGAAATAAAGTAAGAAGCTTGCAAGTAAAACTAGGATTGGTTTATCAAGTGGATATGATCACATATACTTAAGGAATATAGTGGTCATGGTAAAAAGCAAGTGTTAGCTTGCATAAGTAGGGTATCTTGCAAGTGTTAGCTTGTATTGGTCCACTTAGTTAGTAAAGCTTGCAAGTATTGTCTTGAATAGGTATAGTATCAGCTTGCCTTGTGCAGAGAAGTGGTTGAAGTTCTCCTCGGCTTCTTCTTCGTAGAATCCTCCTTCCTCCTCGTATCCTTGGTCGGTACTAGCGTCTATAAATAAATACGAGGTACACAATCACCAAAAAATACTTAACTACTTGCAATCATCACACACAAGGGTCCTATAGATGATCTAACATCATCTCTAACATTACAAGATTAAGGCTTGGTTTAATTCCTTTTATTTTTAGAAAAGTAATTTCTACTCATTGAAAAACTACTTAAGATTTAATATTCTCCAAACCAAACATGGGATCATGTTGACACATGTCATCACCACATATTTTAGTCCATGGGAATATGATTTAAAGTGGTGTCACAATTTAATAAGGTTTTACCCTTTTATTTTAATTAAATAAAGTGACTAGAAATGCCTATGTAGCATTCTTTTATTACTTGAACATTATTTCTATAAGTAAACTTATACATTTTTATATATTCTGAAAGGTATGGTTAAATGTGATTTTTGAGAGTTGGAATCAACTCAAAAGCTATTATGGTTTAAATTCGAAAAATGTTTGAATGCAGAAATGCTTCTGCCTTGTTATTTTTACCATGTGTGATCTAAAGATCCAAATGACTTGAATCCAACGGGCTTGGATTCAGCATTCCCAGACCTTTCTAACAAAATTAGTTTCATTCAATTTGGTGCACTGAATCGACCTGGGTTGATTTTTTAAACTGGGTACAGAAGTGTGTTTGAAATTAAATGGAAAAGGTTTAATTCAAATAACTGGGCTGCGCGGGAAAGGTTAACGGGCCGGTCTGCTAAGCGTAGCGCTTCCGCGGGCTGTTTAAGTGGCTGTCCCCACTCGTCAGTGAGACAGGGGGTGCGAAGCGGTATGGGGAGATGTGGGACGTTCGATCTATTTCTAATACAACGGCTGGGATTCATCGTCAACGTTGGGCAACGCCGGCGAGACAGAAACCTAGCGCGCTGGGGGTTGCCGGGGATCACCGGTGAGGGTCCGAGGGCGAACGACGAAGTCAACGACAGCGAATCTCCTGGTACCGGTGGCTCCTCCTGGGGTGGCTCCAATCGCTGGCTCCCTTCTTCTCCAGAGGCGGCGGGCTCCGGTGAAATTCCGATGAGGTGTTGCTCGCCTTGCTCCGTTAACGGTGTGGCATGATAAGTGAGGAGAGGGGAGTAGAATGGTGTGCTCAATTCGGCTGGGGGTGGCCTCTATTTATAGTCGAGCGAGGGGACCGACGGGGCACACGGTGAGCTCGTCGGGGGCGATGGTACAGACGGCTATTGGCATGGGCGAAGGTAGGGGATGGTGCGGTGTTCCCTGGCAATGCTCAACGATACGGTGGCGAGACGTGGGGCGGTGCAGGTTGGTCTGGAACAAGCGACGCTCTACGCGGCAGAGGCAGCGTCTTCGATGGCGAGCGGTGGCTGTGCGGCATGGGGCGGCTAACGGGGATGTCTGGCGGTCTGAGGTCGGTTATCGCAGTATGCACGCGCAGGGCGGCACGCGTCCGTGGGCTTTGCCGAGGGTGGCGCTGGCGCATGCTCGACAGCTGGCGAGGCGGGCGCGGCGTTCTGGGTGCTCGTCGGTGTCTTCGAGGCAGGCTGGTCGAGAGGGCGATGCATGGGTGATCTCCCAGACAAGGTTGGCATGGCTAGTTTCCTTCCTAGCTTGCTGTCTACACTGGGGTGGCAAGGATGCACTCGGATGTTCACCATTGATGATATTGGCAAGCTCACAGTGGTGCTAGTGCTTGGTTAATCTGGCTAGATGATCTACTGAGATGGTTGTGAGCTAGATAGGGAACCAGTTAGGCTCAAAACACAGCACACTATAGTGTTTTGATTTTGTTGGATTTGTGTCTGCCAAGTGTTTGATGAAATGGCCGCATGAATTCAAGTTTTGAATTTTGAAAAGATTTTTGGTGGGTATGCTAGATTGGTGCTGGTGAGTCTGCAGATGCTTGGGTTTTGAAAGTTGAGCTTGTTTGAGTTGTTTTTGAAAAAGATGGATCTTCCCAAATGATAAAGATTCAATTTTGAATTGTCATTTAAACTATGCACTTGAAATTTTCTGGATGATCACTAAGTGGGCCTTGATACTTTGTTATGAGTACAATAAAGGGGTGCAAAGATCCAGAAAAGTTTCTGTTAGTTTCTGAAAGTTTGAGACAGCCAAAGTAGGCATGGGAGTTAAATTGGTCAAAATGACCATTCCTTTATTTTATTTGTTTTGCTTTATTTGTCTTTGGGAAAGGTGTGGGAAATGTTTTAGATGATGTTTATTTCACCTAAGAAACATTTTATAAGCAAGGAAACACAAAAACAAGGTGGTTCATAAGAATTTCAAATTCAATGCATACTCATATGCATGCTTTCATAATTTTATTTAGAAAAGTTTTTGTTAACCCTAATTTTGATGATTAGAGTTTGATGATCCAAGTTCAGTATTTTTGGGATTTTACAAACCTTCCCCCTTAAACAAAATCTTGTCCCGAGATTTGAAAAAGGACGAAAAGATTACCTAGGATTTGAAGAGATCGGGAAACTCTGTCCTGATGTGATCTTCGCGCTCCTAGGTAGCTTCCTCTTCTGTGTGGTTGCTCCACTGAATCTTCAGAAACTTGATGCTTCGGGTTCGGGTAGTTCGAAAAGCTTCTTCCAAAATACGGATGGGTACTTCGGGATAGGTCAGGTCATCGTTGATCTCTATGGTCTGATGGTCGATATTTTTGAACACTTCGGTCTTCTCGAGGACTTCGAGACACTTGCGAAGTAATGAGATATGGAACACATTGTGCACGGCTGACATCTCTTCGGGTAGTTCCAATTGATACGACACTTCTCCTCGACGGTTCAGAATCTTGAAAGGTCCGATATATCTGGGGGCTAACTTTCCTTTGAGTTGGAAACGCTGCATTCCCTTCAATGGCGACACTTTCAGATAAACAAAATCTCCTATGTTGAAGGCGAGGTCTCGACGTCTCTTGTCGGCGTAACTCTTTTGTCTAGATTGGGCTGTCTTGAGGTGCTCACGAATCTTGTGAACCTAATCTTCTGCTTCTCGTAGGATGTCGGGTCCGAAGATCTGACTCTCTCCTACTTCCTACCAGTTCAAAGGGGTGCGACACTTCTGTCCGTACATGAATTCAAATGGGGCCATTTGCAAACTGGCTTGATAACTGTTGTTGTATGAAAATTCTGCAAATGGCAGACAGTCTTCCCACTTGGATCCATATTCTAACACACATGCTCTAAGCATATCTTCGAGTATTTGATTTACTCGCTCCGTTTGTCCATCGGTCTGAGGGTGATATGCGGTGCTAAAATCTAGACGGGATCCTAAACCTTCTTGGACTTTCTTCTAGAATCTCGAGGTAAACTGAGTTCCTCGATCCGATACGATGTTCTTGGGGACTCCATGCAAACTAACGATTCTAGAGATGTACAACTCTGCTAGTTTCGAACTCTGATATGTGGTCTTGACGGGTAAGAAATGGGCGACTTTGGACAATCTGTCCACTATGACCCAGATAGAGTCATTTCCCCTACTAGAAGTAGGCAGTCCAGTGATAAAGTCCATTCCAACGGAATCCCATTTCCATTCCGGAATCTGCAATGGTTGCAACAATCCAGCGGGTCTTTGATGTCCTGCCTTGACTCGCTGACATATATCACACTTGGCGATATAGCTTCCGATTTCTCGCTTCATCTTATGCCACCAAAATTGCTCTCTCAAATCTTGATACATCTTAGTTCCTCCGGGATGGATAGAATAAAGAGTATCACGAGCCTCCGTCAGAATAACTTCTTTCAACTCAGAATCTGCTGGTACACAAAGGCGTCCTTTGTACCACAAAACTCCTTCTTCGTCCTCGGTGAATCTGGGTACTTTTCCTGTACCGATACGATGCTTGATTCCGTCAATACTAGCATTTCCCTTCTGCGCCTCTTTAATCTAACTGATCAAAGTGGGTTGGAGTTCTATGCTAGCCAAGAATGCTTCACTTACTAATTCCATTCGAAAATCTTCCATCTCTTTGTGCAAACTTGGTTGCTCCTTCAAAATCATTGAGTTCAAGCGGCACGGCAATCTGCTAAGGGCATCGGCTACCACATTGGCTTTACCAGGGTGATAGTGAATGTCCAGATCGTAATCCTTGATTAGATCTATCCATCTTCTCTGCCTCATATTCAGCTCCTTCTGAGTGAATATATACTTTAGGCTCTTGTGATCCGTATAGATCTCACAACGGTTTCCCATCAGGTAATGTCTCCATGTTTTCAGGGCTAGAACTACGGCTGCGAGTTCGAGGTCATGGGTTGGGTAGTTTTGCTCATGTTGCTTCAGTTGTCGAGATAGATAAGATATAACTTTGCCTTCTTGCATTAGCACACATCCGAGACCGATCTTGGATGCATCACAATACACATCGAAGGGCTTCGTGATATCTGGCATGATCAAGATTGGGGCGGAAATCAATCTCCTCTTGAGTTCTTGAAAACTTGCTTCACATTTGTCGGTCCATTCAAACTCCTTGTCCTTCTTCTGCAATTGGGTCATGGGTCTGGCGATACTAGAGAATCCTTCTACGAATTTGCGGTAATATCCCGCCAATCCGAGAAATGCACGAACTTGGGTTTGAGTGGTTGGGGCTTGCCAATCTTCTACATCTTTCACTTTGGCAGGGTCAACGGCAATTCCTCCGGTTGATACAATGTGACCGAGGAATCCTACCTCCTGTAACCAGAATTCACATTTGCTAAACTTTGCATACAACTGATTCTCTCTAAGGGTTCCAAGAATGGTCCTTAGGTGTATCTCATGTGCTTCTTCTGATTTGTAATAAATCAGGATGTCATCGATGAAAACAATGACAAACTTATCCAGGAAGTCCATAAAAATCTTATTCATGAGATTCATGAAATAAGCGGGGGCATTGGTTAGTCCGAAAGACATGACTGTATACTCATACAATCCATATATGGTGGTAAAGGCAGTCTATCGAATATCCTCTGCACGAATTTTGAGTTGATGATAGCCAGTTCTTAGATCAATCTTAGAGAACACTTTGGCACCGGTCAACTGATCAAACAAATGTTCTATCTTGGGCAAGGGGTACTTGTTCTTGATGGTGACATCATTCAATTTCCGATAATCCGTACACAAACGGTTACCTCCATCCTTCTTGTCCACAAACAAGACAGGTGATCTCCATGGTGACGCACTTGGTTGAATAAATCCAATTTCCAGCATGGAATCCAGTTGCTTCTTCAATTCTACTAGCTCTTACGGGTTCATACTATATGGTCTCTGGGCTATGGGTCTTGTTCTGGGAATTAGTTCGATGATAAACTCGATATCCCGATCTGGGGGCATACCGGGCAAAACATCTGGAAATACATCGGGGTATTCACAGGCTATCCGGACTTGGTCAATGGTAGGTTGGGCTATACTCTTGTTGCATTTGAATTGGCGAGGTAAGGTTTCAGATATATGCTCGACTGATATTCAGCAAAGATCTTGGTCATGGTTATGGCTTTCTTGGCATAGTCAATCAATCCTTTATGTTTGGACATCCAATCCATTCCTAGTACTACTTCCAAACCTTTAGTTCCGAGTACTATCAGATTTGCATAAAAATCTATGCCATGGATTCGGATAGGGACGGCTTTGCAAATTTTCCTAGCCTTAGTGGTTGATCCGGGAATTTGAACAATCATGACATGCTTCAGTTTGGTTGGTTGAATTTTACTAGTGCATGCAAATTCTTCGGTGACAAATGAATGCGATAGACCAAAATCAAACAACACTCTTGCAAGTACTGAATTAACCGAAAACATACCCAGCACGACTTCTGACGCTTCCTGAGCTTCTTCATCATGCATGAGAAAAAGACGGCCATTGCGGTTGGGTGAATTCCCTGGGGCAAATCTTCTTCCTGGCTGAACACGACGCTGCTGCTGAGCTAGGACATTGGTATTGGGGGCTGTAGCATTCTTCTTGTTGGGGCACTCGTTGGAATAGTGGCCTTTATTTCCACAGTCATAACAAGTCACTTGCCACTTGTACTTTGCTGCTACAGGCACAACATTGCTTCTAGTCCTAGGGGCAGTGTTGGTGATGGCGGTAGCATTGTTGTTGTTGAACTTGGGTGGGGCACGATTGAAATTGCTAGCGTTGCCGGGGTTGTTGTGATTTCCTCCGGGCCTAGGGTTTCCACGGTTGGGATAGGTCGGATGGTTCATCGGGGGTCTGTTGGTTCTTGGGGCAAATCCTGGAGATGGGTTGGGGCAATACTTTGGGGTCTGATGGGTTCCTGGTTGATGCATCATGCGACGCTTGCGGTTCTCATTGGCTTGGTTGATCTTTCCTTCCATCTGGATAGCAGAGTCCACAAGGGCTTCAATATCCGCAAAGGGGATATTGACTAACACTGTCTGCATCTCGTCATGCAGACCATTCAGGAATCTTTCTTTCTTCTTGGCTTCGGTGTCGATCTCATCTGGGGCATACCTAGCTAATGACAAAAATTTGTCACGGTATTCCACTACAGTCATGCTTCCTTACTTAAGCTCTCTGAACTCGTCTCTCATTCTCTTGATCAAACCTGGTGGCACATGGGTTCTGCTAAACTTGACCTTGAATTCTTCCGAGGTCAGCCTCCGGTCATTGCGCGAACATTGTTCTACCATG
Source organism: Avena longiglumis (assembly GCA_030063025.1). Lineage (NCBI taxonomy): Eukaryota > Viridiplantae > Streptophyta > Magnoliopsida > Poales > Poaceae > Avena > Avena longiglumis. The sequence continues at coordinate 138,881,739 of CP125978.1, read as the reverse complement.
CCCTGGCATCTCCGGCTAGATAGTGGGTGGCGAACAGAACTTTCTCGTTGGCTTCCACTCCGGCGACTTCTAGGTTATTTTCCATGGTTTGCAGCCAATCATCAGCGTCTAGGGGTTCTTCTGACTTAGTGAAAACAGGTGGGTTGGTATTCTGGAAATTCTTGAGCTTAGATCCATGGTTGTCCTGATTTCCGTGGCCTTGGTTGTTGTGGGCTAGCTGGGCTATCTGCTGAAGGGTGGCTAGGTTGGCTTGACGTTCCGCTCTTTCATCTTCACGGTCAGAAGTCAACATTTGCAGAATCTGCAACATCGGGTCTGGGGATGAACCACTTCCTCCACGTGGCATCTGAAGATTGAGATATATCATGAGAAAAGAGGGAAATTCTAAAGTTTTTGGGTCTTTAAAAAAAAATTAAAGCTTGACTCAGATTTTCTAGCAACTTGCTTTTTCATTCATTCATTCATAGCACCCGATACAACACACACCACAACAAAGGAAAGCAGATGGTTTTAAGAACCATTCTGAAAACTACGATACAGGGGGACCGAATACTACTCACTACGCTAGTGATCAAGTGCTACTACTCCTCGGAATCTGTGGCCTCATCATCCTCATCATCATCGATGAAGGCGAAATCGTCTTCATCGGTGAAGAAGTCCATAGCCTGATCCTCCAGAAAATCATCATCATCGCTGAAATAGGAGTAGGGGTCTCCACGAAGATCCTCTCTGGCATATTCCCTTTCCTCCAACTTCATGTCTCTCTCGTGGATGGTCTCCTCCAAAGATGATATGCGGTGGCGAAGGCGGGCAATGATGCGCTCCTTCTTATCGAGCTAACGGCGGCGAGACTTGCGATCCTTTGCAAGCATGGCGATGGTTTGGTCCTTCGTCTTGATGATGGCAGACTTGTGGTTGAATTAGTCACGACAGTTATCCAACTCCTGCTGACGATCGTACATCATGAAGCTAAGGTGATCCAATTGAGTCTTCAGCTCGGGGTGGTATGGGGCTTCCAGTGGTTGACCATTTTCATCACGCCTTGGGCAAAACTCAAAGTGGGTACCCTTGATCTGATTGATACTCTGCCCACACAGACGGGAAAGAGCTTCCTGCATCGCCCTGGCAAGTCCATCGAGCCAGTTGTTCTCTCTGAAAGTAAACTGAATTCCTTCCGCAGTGGGAGGTTCAATCTTTCCTCTGAGACTTGCAACAATTAGCCACTGCAAATCTTCCCCTCCTTGATCATTGAGCTGAGCTCCGAAGAACTCAAAAGTGCGGACGCCCGAAGTTCAAAGCTGGTCCAAATCCCTCTCAAAGATAAGGTCTCCTCCATTCCCCAACTGATAAAACTTGTTGTACTTCACGTCCATCTATAAGAATATAGGATGAGTAAGTTAGTAGAGTGATTAAGTGTGTCAAAATTTTATGTATTTTGCAAGAGTTTTTGAGGAACATGAATTTTCATGAAAGAATCAAAGGGATAAGAATGAGAATAGGTTTTTGTAAATATTTGTTTTCTTTGGTTTTGAAACTAAGTTTTTGATTCAAACGTCCAGTCTAACTAGGGTCTCCTATGGTCAGGATGGCTCTGATACCAACTTGTCAACACCCGGGTTTTTAATCCCAGATGCCTGTTATGCCATACATCGCAATCGCATGATTACCATTTTTGTGGGACATAACAGAATTGGATACCATAGTACATCATCCATTACACTCCGTACATAAGTTCTTACACAAATAGGGATCTCATGATCCAGTTGTTAATACAACATCAAGCAGCAGAATACGTAATAATAATGGTAGCGTAGGCGAAGCTCCATCTTCGGGGTCACAGGAAATGCTGACGATGGGAGATGATCCTAGTTGTCGTAAACTTCCTGGGGTCCATCTTCCAGGTACTCCTCTTCATAGTCTGGCCATGGGAATAGCCAGGGACAAAGCCATGAGTACTCTTTAAGTACTCGCAAACTAATGCTAACAAATGAAAGGGGTTTTTGATAATAGGACACTAGGCTCTAGGGTTGTTTTGCAAAAGCCAGATTTATCTCTACTAAGTTTAGGGGCAACGAATGCTAGTTGAAGTTTATAACATCTAAGTGGGAACTTGTATTTCATATCACAACCCTGTTGTGGTCAAGTCAAGGTCTCACTTCATTTCACAAGTCATTTTGAAAAGTCTGACGGGGGAACAGTATGGCCACTCCAACTGTCCATAACCGCGGACGCGGCTATTCAAATAGTTTGACACTTTGCAGAGATTGTACACTTTCACCACAACATTCGAGACATCCGTCAGGAACAAATCCTGAATTCACCATACTCAGTATGCGGATAATCAATTCTAACCTTTCAATTACACGCCCTAGTATAAGCACCTCTCCTGTGAGTTTGGCCTCCCAACCATGACCAACTGTCATCTTGGGTACTGCACAGGTGGACAACCTTCACAAGGTAGCCTCAGCTCAGACCTTGGCCGTGAGGGAACTAATACTAAGGTATATAAGTTTCCAGTCAAGCCCTACCCAATCTTCGGGTATTGTGGTTCTACGATAAAATTGGAATGGTATCGCATCCAGACAGCCATCAGTTTTATAAAGGGCTAAGGCTCATGCCTCAACATTTTCATCACCAAAATCATCAAGTTCTCGGAAACACATGTCCAAAACATTTCAATAGAATGATCCATCATTCCAAGGTTTTCATAACCATTTTTCCACCAAGTAGTCCCATCTAAATTTGATCAAGTTTTATGCTTAGCACTACATCTACAGGTGGGGGTAAGCACTGATGAGGGGTGATAAACTAGTGGAGTTTTAACTAAGTTCAATCTCATGCCTTAGGATGACATCAAGATTATCTAGCTTAGGCCAAATTTTATGCTCTTTATGCAAACTTCAAATATCTTTCTAGTATCTACCATTCACTTAGGTAAAATCTATGTAAGAGCTTTGATAAAGAAATAAAGTAAGAAGCTTGCAAGTAAAACTAGGATTGGTTTATCAAGTGGATATGATCACATATACTTAAGGAATATAGTGGTCATGGTAACAAGCAAGTGTTAGCTTGCATAAGTAGGGTATCTTGCAAGTGTTAGCTTGCATTGGTCCACTTAGTTAGTAAAGCTTGCAATTATTGGCTTGCATAGGTATAGTATTAGCTTGCCTTGTGCAGAGCAGTGGTTGAAGTTCTCCTCGGCTTCTTCTTCGTAGAATCCTCCTTCCTCATCGTATCCTTGGTCGGTACTAGTGTCTATAAATAAATACGAGGTACACAATCACCAAACAATACTTAACTACTTGCAATCATCACACAAAAGGGTCCTATAGATGATCTACCATCATCTCTAACATTACAACATTAAGGCTTGGTTTAATTCCTTTTATTTTTAGAAAAGTAATTTCTACTCGTTGAAAAACTACTTAAGATTTAATATTCTCCAAACCAAACATGGGATCATGTTGACACATGTCATCACCACATATTTTAGTCCATGGGAATATGATTTAAAGTGGTGTCACAATTTAATAAGGTTTTACCCTTTTATTTTAATTAAATAAAGTGACTAGAAATGCCTATGTAGCATTATTTTATTACTTGAACATTATTTCTGTAAGTAAACCTATATATTTTTATATATTCTGAAAGGTATGGTTAAATGTGATTTTTGAGTGTTGGAATCAACTCAAAAGCTATTATGGTTTAAATTCGAAAAATGTTTAAATGCAGAAAAGCTTCTGCTTTGTTATTTTTACCATGGGTGATCTATAGATTCAAATGACTTGAATCCAACGGGCTTGGATTCAGCATTCCCAGACCTTTCTAACAAAATTAGTTTCATTCAATTTGGTGCAATGAATTGACCTGGGTTGATTTTTGAAACTGGGTACAGAAGTGTGTTTGAAATTAAATGGAAAAGGTTTAATTCAAATAAATGGGCTGCGCGGGAAAGGTTAACGGGCCGGCCTGCTAAGCGTAGTGCTTCCGCGGGCTGTTTAAGTGGCTGTCCCCACTTTTCAGTGAGACAGGGGGTGCGAAGCGGTATGGGCGATGTGGGACGTTTAATCTAGTTCTAATCCAACGGCTGGGAGTCATCGTCGACGTTGGACAGCGCCGGCTAGACAGAAACCTAGCACGGCCAGTGGGGGTTGTTGGGGGCTCACCGGGGTGCAGGCGAGGGTCAGCGAGGCGGGCGAACGATGAAGTCGACGACGGCGAATCTCCTGGTACCGGTGGCTCCTCCTTGGGCGGCTCCAATCGCTGTCTCCCTTCTTCTCTAGAGGCGGCGGGCTCCGGTGAAATTCCGACGAGGTGTTGCTCGCCTTGCTCCGGAAACGGTGTGGCACGATCAGTGAGGAGAGGAGAGTGGAATGGTGTGCTCAATTCGGCTGGGGTGGCCTCGATTTATAGTTGAGCGAGGGGACCGACGGGGCGCACGGTGATCTCGTCAGGGGCGATGGTACAGACGGCTATTGGCATGGGCGAAGGTAGGGGACGATGAGGTGTTACCAGGCGATGCTCAACGATACGGTGGCGAGACGTGGGGCGGTGCGGGTTGGTCTGGAACACGCGACGCTCTGCGCGGCAGAGGCGGCGTCTTCGACGGCGAGCGGTGGCTGTGTGGCATGGGGCGGCTAACAGGGATGTCTGGCGGTCTACTGGGTCGATGGTGATCGCGTATGCACGCGGCGAGGGCGGCGCGCGGTCTTTGGGCTTCGGTCGAGGGTGGCGCTCTGGCGCATGCGCGACACGGTTGGTAGAGGCACGGGCTGGTCGGTATCTTCGAGGCAGGGCTGGTCGAGAGGGGGCGGTGAGGCATGGGTTATCTCCCAGACAAGGTTGGCATGGCTAGTTTCCTTCCTAGCTTGCTGTCTACACTGGGGTGACAAGGATGCACTCGGCTGTTCACCATTGATGATATTGGCAAGCTCACAGTGGTGCTAGTGCTTGGTTAATCTGGCTAGATGATCTACTGAGATGGTTGTGATCTAGATAGGGAACCAGTTAGGCTCAAAACACTGCACACTATAGTGTTTTGATTTTTTTGGATTTGTGTCTGCCAAGTGTTTGATGAAATGGACGGATGAATTCAAGTTTTGAATTTTAAAAAGATTTTTGGTGGGTGTGCTAGATTGGTGCTGGTGAGTCTGCAGATGCTTGGGTTTTGAAAGTTGAGCTTTTTTGAGTGGTTTTTGAAAAAGTGGGATCTTCCCATATGATAAAGATTCAATTTTGAATTGTAATTTAAACTATGCACTTGAAAGTTATTGGATGATCACTAAGTGGGCCTTGATACTTTGTTATGAGTACAATCAAGTGGTGCAAAGATCCAGAAAAGTTTCTGTTAGTTTCTAAAAGTTTGAGACAGCCAAAGTAGGCATGGGAGTTAAATTGGTCAAAATGACCATTCCTTTATTTTATTTGTTTTTCTTTGTTTGTCTTGGGGAAAGGTGTGGGAAATGTTACATATGATGTTTATTTCACCTAAGAAACATTTTACAAGCAAGGAAACACATAAACAAGGTGGTTCAAAACAATTTCAAATTCAATGCATACTCATATGCATGCTTTCATAATTTTATTTAGAAAAGTGTTTGTTAACCCTAATTTTGATGATTAGAGTTTGATGATCCAAGTTCAATATTTTTGGGATGTTACAGAAACTACATCAACGCTCGTGATGATCAGTTTTGATGTGGTGGATTTGGTTCGTGTGATCACTAAAACAATGTGAGGGATATTGTTTTGAGTGGGAGTTCACCTAGATTAATTTAACTATTAATTAGAACTCAATTTGTCATAAACTTAGTCTAAACTATTGCAAATATGTTGTAGATCAATGGCGGCCCCTACCATCAATTTTAATGCGTTCCTAGAGAAAGAAAAGTTGAAAAACAATGGAAGCAACTTCGCGGATTGGTTCCGCAATTTGAGGATTGTCCTCAATGCTGGTAATTTGACCTATGTGATGGATGCACCACTGGGTGACCCGCCTGCAGCTACTGCTACCGATGAAGTAAAGAATGTTTACCTCACTCGGAAGAATCAGTACTCCATAGTTCAGTGTGCTATCTTGTATGGTTTGGAATCGGAGCTTCAGAAAAGGTTTGAGAACCATGACCCACATGATATTTTCCGTGAACTCAAAATGATATTTGAGGCTCACACTGAAGTTGAGAGTTATGAGGCTTCTGAAAAGTTCTTTAACTACAAGATGGAAGAGGGTAGCTACGTCAGTGAGCACGTGCTTAAGATATCTAGGCACGCAAACAAACTCCAAAGCTTGGGTATAGTGATTCCTAATTCTTTGGGGATTCACCGTGTCCTCCAATCACTACCACGAAGTTACAAGAACTTTGTGATGAACTACAATATGCAAAACATGGACAAAACATTTCCAGAACTCTTCTCCATGTTGAAATCTGCAGAAGTGGAGATCAAGAAAGAGCACCAAGTGTTGTTGGTCAATAAGACCACCAAATTCAAGAAGCAAGGAAAGTCTAAGCAAAAGGGAAACTTCAAGAAGGGGAGTAAGAAAGTTGTCGTGCCGGCGAAGAAGACCAAGGCTGGGCCTAAGCCTGATACTGTGTGCTTTTACTATAAGGGAGAGGGTCACTGGAAGCGGAACTGCCCAAATTATTTGGCGGATTTGAAGAACGGCAACATCAAGAAGAAAGGTATATCTGATATACATGTTATTGATGTGTATCTCACTAGTACTCGTAGTAGTGCCTGGGTATTTGATAATGGTTCGGTTGCTCATGTTTGTAACTCAAAACAGGTGCTGCAGAATAAACGGAAGCTAGCGAAGAACAAGGTGACGATGCGCGTTGGAAATGGATCAAAGGTTGATGTGATCGCGGTTGTCACGCTACCTCTTCATCTACCATCGGGATTAGTTTTATACTTAAATAATTGTTATTTGGTGCCTGCGTTGAGCATGAACATTATATCTGGATCATGTTTATTGCGAGACGGTTACTTGTTTAAGTCCGAGAATAATGGTTGTTCGATTTATATGAGTAATATGTTTTATGCACATGCACCTTTGATAGATGGTCTATTCTTATTGAATCTCGATTGTGGAAATGCACACATTAATAATATTGAAGCTAAACGTTTGAAATTGAGCGATAACTCGACCTATATGTGGCAATGTCGTCTTGGTCACATTGGAGTGAAGTGTATGAAGAAACTCCATTCCGATGGACTTCTTGAATCACTTGATTTTGAATCACTTGAAAGATACGAAGCATGTCTGATGGGTAAAATGACTAAGACTCCATTTTCTGGTATGATGGAGCGAGCTACGGACTTATTGGAAATCATACATACCGATGTGTGGCCCATTGAGTGTAGCATCGCGTGGTGGTTATCGTTATGTTCTTACCTTCACGGATGACTTGAGTAGATATGGGTATATCTATTTCATGAAACATAAATCCGAAACTTTCAAGAAGTTTAAGGAATTTCAAAGTGAGGTAGATAATCAACGTAACAAGAAGATTAAATTTCTACGATCTGATCGTGGAGGTGAATATCTAAGTTACGAGTTTGGCGAGCATTTGAAGAAATGCGGAATACTTTCACAATTGACACCGTCGGGAACACCACAGCGTAATGGTTTATCCGAACGTCGTAATCGAACTCTCTTAGATATGGTTCGTTCTATGATGTCACTTACAGATTTACCGCTATCATTTTGGGGTTATGCATTAGAAACAACCGCATTCACTTTAAATAGGGCACCATCTAAATCCGTTGAAATGACACCGTATGAATTATGGTTTGGGAAGAAACCTAAATTGTCGTTCCTTAAAATTTGGGGTTGCGAAGCTTATGTAAAGAAGTTATAGCCGGACAAGCTTGAACCCAAAGAGTAAAAATGCGTCTTCATAGGATACTCGAAGGAAACTATTGGGTATACCTTCTATCATAGATCGGAGGGCAAAATATTTGTTGCCAAGAATGGATCCTTTCTAGAGAAGGAGTTTCTCCCGAAAGAAGTGACTGGAAGGAAAGTAGAACTCGACGAGGTTGTTGAACCATCTCTCGAACTTGCGAGTAGTGTAGCACCAGAAGTAGTTCCTATAGTGCCTACACCAATAAGAGAGGAAGCTAACGATGTTGATGTAAGATCCCTCCTTTATAAAGGAAAAGGATCCATCTGATTGCAATGCTAGTCCCTAGATCAATGCTAGCATCCACAGTTTAAGATGAAGTACACAGAAACAAAGGTCATTATTATAGTCATTCCAGAGACAACAGTCTTTACAACTCCATGGCCACAGGCCTAGTACAAGAGTTTAAATAAGTAAATAGATAAAAGTCTTCATCTTCATGTGCCACAGGCAAACATGTTGAGTGTAGACTCATGACTCCTAATCCTCATCAGAGTAACCTGCAACATCACAAGTTACAGCCACAGTGGGTCAATACATTGGAATAGTATTGGCAAGTGATACCTTAGTGAAATTTTGGTGTACTAGATACTATATGCAATTTGGCTAAGTGTAGCTTAGGCTTGCTTTGCTCAAAATAGGTTTTTCCTATTAGTTGAAATCACTAAGTTTTTCTTCGTCAAAACGTTTCCCAAGGAACCACCAATAGACATTGGGGTCCTTCACCCTTGTTCACCCACAAGTTTTACTTAGAAATTGGGATGAGGAGATTCTTGATAGCTTCCATGTCTTGATGCTCAAGTTGTCCTTTTCCAGGGACATGGCTAAGTACTTAGATTCTTCCATTTGCAGAGGTTGTGCACTTTCCCCACAAGCCTTGATTTTCACCAAGACAGGACCTTTCAGAAGCCTTCCCTTAGACCAAATGGACGCGCTCCAACCTATCATCCCACTACCACCAACTGTCCAAATGGCTAAGTTATTGCAACCTATATGATCCTGGCAGAGCCCATATTGCCAAGTGGCTGCACTAGAAGCTTCTTAACATTTGGCCTATCAAATCCCTTTGTTCCTGGGTGGCTTTCCACAAGTGAGATACACAAGGTAAACCATAGAAATGGGCCTTGTGTAACCACTCAACATAAACCATTCCTTCCATTCCACCCAGGTGTTTCATTCACTTAGTTGTTTTATTAGGCAAAACACAAGTCCAAAGACTTAGAAATATTTTTATCATAGCATGTATACTTCACCACCCTTTGGTTTCTACTAGCTAGGCTAAGCATGGCATAGATAAGCATCTTAACTTAGAAATTTCTAGCAATTCTACAACTACTAGGATTTCCCAAGCATAGCATATAAGCAAAATATAACATGCAAGACTAGCAAAATATTTCTAATGCTTAGTAGAAAACATAGGGATAAAAATATCATGAAGCACCACTTTCCTTGGTAGTTTGGAGAGTAGTTACACTCCTCACAATCACAATCACTATTGGCACCAAAATCTACACATAAAATCATAGCAACAAATCACATACAAAATAAATACAAGCAAAAATATATGGATGCATGCAATATGATATGTGATGATTTTCTAAACACAACAAGACAAGTGCATAGTACTGGTTCATAAACAAGTTCAAAACTTGCCAAACAACATTTATTTAAACACTAAAACATTTCTCAAATAATTTATATACACAAAATAGGCCTACACATGTTTCTGTAAATAAAACCATTTTAACATAAACAAAACAATAAACACATTGGATATTTAAAAAGGGCTTGCTCTCCTGATTCCGTTGATATAAAATTTGCCAAATTTGAACGTGGGAATCAAAAGTTATGGCTAAAACAAAATCAAACAACTAATAGATCTAATTCAAATTCTTAAAACGAACTCTGTGCCACGCGGCGCTATCCTATTGACTGGTACTGCTTCGCGTCAGATCATGCTTCTGAGCCGCTGGATCTAACTTAATCGCGTGGCTCTGATTGAATCATACCGCTTCATCTAAAATCTATCGTGACCACTAGATCTAGATCTAACGATCCTAAGCACCTGACCATCCAGTGGTGGCGCTAGCGCCGGCGACAGGCGGCGACGCGCTCTGTCAGTGGCGGAGCTGGTGAACTAGGTCGCCCGGGGAGGTGGGAGGATGCTCACCAGACTCGCAGTGACGAGGAGAAGCTCAACGTGTCCTTGGTTGGCGAAGGGGTGCTCGGAGTCGTCGGGGATTCCTCGCCGGAGTTCGCGAAGGCGTCGGGTACGGCTGCTCGTTGATGTTGGCGAAGATACAGATTATGCCAGGGCAAAATAGACAGTGCGTCAGATGCGCCGAGTGATGCTGGTCATGCGAGTGTCAAGGAGAGGGCAAGGTGCGGTCAGAACTAACCAGGAAAACTTGCCGGAGTTGATGGTGTCGTCGGACTCATGCCGTCGTCGATGTTGACGAGACTCTGAATGATCCTAGCATGCACCAGAGGGGTTAGGAGATGCGCATGGTTGCAGGGAATGTACTGGCAAGATTATTAGTCAAGGGGAGCGGGGAGCTCACCGGAATTTTCTGCCGAAGTTCGTTGGTACCGCGGCAGAGTTCGGCGAATTGTGGGTAGCCTCGTGGCGTGGCGTCTGTGCTAGGAGAGGGGAAATGAGCGGCGAGGGGAGGTGGTCTTATATCCAGAGCGGGGGCAGAAATCTCTCGCCGTATCAATGCAATTTAAGTGCGGAATCAGTGCGGGGAAACGGCAGCGGCGAGGTGGTCGTCGGCGTTTATTGGGGACGAAGGGTGACGCGGCAGTGAGGGCCCAGTCGTCAGCGAGTGGGTATACGTGCGTGGGGTGAGAAACAGAGAGAGAGGGGGAAACCCGGGTGGGCTGGCTAACGGGCTACTTCGCTTGTTGGGCCAAAATCCTGGCGCCGGCCCTTTTCCTTTTCTCTATCCCTTTTCTTTTTCTGAATGAATTTCCAGGAACCTTTTTCAAATGATTTCAAAATCTATTTGAGTTCAAACCTTTTCAGAATTTTTGCAGTGTGCAACATTCACATTACTGGGCATAAAAATAAGTGGTCACTTTGAATTGGCCTGTTCACTTGGAATAAAATAAAAATAAGCAGTGACATAGCACTAGTTTTAAATAGGTTTTGAAATTGTTTTTCAAATCATATTTGTTTTGAAACTTTGGTTTAAATCCTAGCAATCTAGCAATACAATATAGAGCAATAAGACAACAAGGTTTGGTTCAACGAACAATAATCTCTCATTGGAGAATATCATTTGTTTTAAATGCTGATCACATAAAATAATGAGCTCATATGCTCATGTTTTTGAATTGATTTGTTTGAAATGAACTCTATATGATCATGGATGCATGGATGATATGCATGAGTTTGAAATATGATTTTAGGGATGTTACAAATCTAACCCCCTTAAGGTGAATCTCGCCCTCGAGATTCGGATTGGCTAGCAAATAGGTGAGGGTGGTCTTTCCGAAGATCATCTTCTCTTTCCCATGTTGCTTCTTCTTCGGAATGATGGTTCCATTGAACTTTACAAAACTTGATAGTCTTAGTCTGTGTGACTCTTTCTGCAGTCTCAAGAATCTTGATAGGTTTGTCCTCATAAGTGAGGTCACTCTCCAATTGAACCTCTTCCAAAGGTATAGTATCCTTCAAAGAAGTTTCTTCCATTTCTGGATGACATTTCTTAAGCTGACTCACATGAAACACATTATGAACAGCTGACAGAGACTCCGGCAATTCAATCTCATAAGCAACTTCTCCTTTACGACTCAGAATATTGAATGGTCCAACATATCTTGGGGCCAATTTTCCCTTGACTCCAAACCTCTTCACTCCACGAAGTGGTGACACTCTAAGATATGCTCTATCACCAACTTCATAGGTGACTTATCTACGCTTAGGATTTGCGTAGCTCTTCTGTTGGGACTGTGCTATCTTCAACCTGTCCTTAACCAGCTTAACTTTCTCTTCTGCTTCTTTGATAAGTTCTGGTCCGAACAAACTTCTTTCTCCCACACCATTCCATAGCAATGGGGTGGTACATTTTCTCCAATAGAGAAACTCAAATGGTGCCATCTCAATACTGGCTTGATAGCTGTTGTTATAAGAAAATTCTGCGTAAGGCAGACTTTCATCCCAACTGGCTCCATAGTCTAGGGCACATGCCCTCAACATATCTTCAAAAATCTGATTAGTCCTTTCTATTTGTCCATCAGTTTGGGGATGAAAAGCAGTGCTGAATTCCAATCTCGTCCCAATGACTCATGTAATTGCCTCCAAAAATGAGAAGTGAATTGTGTTCCCCTATCAGACACAATACTTTTGGGTACTCCATGTAGACACACTATTCTGCTCATATAGATCTTGGCTAACTTAGCACTTGTGTAAGTTGTCTTCACGGGTATGAAATGAGCCACTTTAGTTAGGCGATCCACTACTACCCAAATAGAATCATATCCTGACCGGGTCCTTGGCAATCCGGTAATGAAATCCATACCAATCTTGTCCCACTTCCAATCAGGAATAGGTAGTGGTTGAAGCAAACCTGCTGGTTTCTGATGTTCCGCTTTCACTCTACTACACACATCACACAAAGCAATATGTTCTGCGATGTCCTTCTTGAGATTATTCCACCAAAATCTTTCTTTCATATGCATGTACATCTTGGTGTTACCTGGATGAATAGAATATGGTGAGTTGTATGCTTCTTGTAAAATCAGTTTCCGAAGCTCCGGATCTTGTGGAACACAGATACGTTTTCCATGCCATAAAGTACCCTGTTCGTCTTCATGGAATCCTTTGGCTTTTCCCTTGCCAATATTTTCCTTGATCTCTTCAATTTCCTTATCAGTCTTCTAGGCTTCCTTGATTTTGTCCAACAAAGTAGGTTGAACATCCAAAGACATGAGATGTCCTTCAGCATCTCAAATCCAGAGGTCTCTAAATTGGGGCTACAGATCATCGCGGTTCTCCAATCTAACTAGTGAGGCCATTCACAAGCATCTTAACCTTACATTTTCTTTACATTTCTTTATCGGGTGGTATTGCAAACTCAAGTCATAGTCCTTGATGAGTTCTAGCCATATTCTTTGTCTCATGTTAATTTCCTTCACGGGTGAAGATATACTTCAAACTCTTGTGATCACTTCACAACGCTTTCCCAAAAGATAGTGTCTCCATGTTTTGCATGCATGGACAAGGATAACTCTAAATCATGAGTAGGGTAGTTCACTTCATGAGTTTTGAGTTGTCTCGAGTTACAACTTTCCCTTCTTGCCACAACTTTGCTTCCCTAATCCGTGATGGGATGCATCACAATACACTTGGAAATCATTCTCTAAACTGCAAACACAAGACTGGTGTCACACAAAGTCTCTTCTTCAATTCTTGAAAGATGAGTTCACAACCTTCCAAGCAAATTTCTTATCTTTCTTTACCAATTATGTCCTTTGCTATGTCCTTGGAGAAATTCTCAATGAATCTTCTATAGTAACCTTGCCAAGCCAAGGAAACTTAACTTCTTTCAACTTCTTGGAGATTCCATTTCAGTTATGATACTTTAGCGGATCAAGCTACACCATCTCCACACAACGTGTCCAAGAAAACCAACTTCATTTAGCCAAAATTGAATTTGGCATACAGTTTATGCTCTCTAAGATTCTCAAGTATCAAACGCAAATGTCCTTCATGCTCTTCTTTGCTCTTGGAGTAGATTAAAATGTCATCGATGAAAACGACAACAAACTTATCAAGGAATTCCATGAACACCTTATTCATCATATTCATAAAGTATGCTGGAGCATTGGTCAAACCAAATGGCATCACGGTATACTCATACAATCCATACCTTGTGGTGAAAGTTTTCTTAGGTATGTCTTGTTCTCTTATCTTGAGTTGGAAATAACCCGACCGAAGATCAATCTTTGAGAACACACAAGATCCTTCTAGCTGGTCAAACAAATCATTGATTCTAGGCAAAGGGTATTTGTTCTTGATAGTCACCTCATTGAGTGAACGGTAATCTATGCATAACCTTTGACTTCTATCCTTCTTCTCCACAAACAAAACTGGTGCTCCCCAAGATGAAGAACTTGGTTGAATAAATCCTTTCTGCAACTTTTCTCCAAGTTGTTTCTTGAGCTCTTTCAGTTCATCAACCGACATCTTGTACGGCCTCTTTGCTATTGGTCCAGATCCTGGTAGCAAATCAATAAGAAACTCCACATCTCTATCTGGTGGCATTCCCGGCAATTCTTCCGGAAACACATCCGGATATTCACTCACAATTGGCACACTGTTTATGCTAACCCCCTTAAGAGAATTTAGCTTACTCCCTTTTGATTCAAAGTTAGACTTGAATCTAATCCGTTTCCTTTCCGGGGTTGTGAGTGCAACAGTACGATTAGCACAATCTAGTACTCCTTCATACTTAGCCATCCAATCCATTCCCAAAATTACATCCAGTCCATGGGAATCTAGGATTATCAGACTCGCTGGAAACTTATGCTTTCCGAACTCTATTACCAGATCCCGACATCCAAGACTTACTATCATATCTCCTCCTGGAGAACTAACTTTTATTGGACACCCAATGTTTTCAGTTGGAAACCCATTTCTATCAACAAATGCTTTTGATATGAATGAATGCGATGCTCCAGTATCAAAAAGAACAAGTGCTGGAATAGAATTGAGTTTGAACTTACCAACAACAGCATCTAGCTCTTCATAGATTTCCTCCACATTGATGTGGTTCACTTGTCCCTTCTGAAAAGGGTTAGGCTTGTTGGGTCCTACAACTTTCTTTTCCGGGCATTCATTTGCATAATGCCCCATCTTCTTGCACTTGAAACCCTCAACCTGACTAATATCCTTCTTGATAGGCTGGCTTCCACTGCCACTTCCACTACCACTGTGGTGGCTCTTATATCCACCCTTGTGGTTCTTGTACTTGTCATTGTCATGACTACGGTGATGCTTGTTGTCATGATGACGGTTGTGGTTGTGGTGCTTGTTGAATTTCCCATGCTTGTGGGATCCTGAGCTTCCACTATCATCATAATGGGAACGCTTGTGAGACGATCCCGAGCAGTGCTTATCCGAGTGCTTTCTCTTTCTACTCTCAACTTGCTTCATTTTGTTCTCCAAAATAGCAGCCTTATCACAAAGAGACTGGTATGTGGGAAAATAGGCCACTGATAGCTGCAGGTTCAGTTCATCATTCAGCCCTTCAAGGAACTTTTCCTTCCTCTTAGCATCAGTGTCAACCTCATCCGGTGCATAACACGCCAGATTGTTGAACTCCTCAATATATTCAGCCACGCTGCGGTGGTGTCACATCCCAAGATTTTCCAAATCTTGTAATGTGAAAAATAAATGAATAAAATAAAACTTTGTTGATTTTCAGGGTGAGAAGAAACTTTTTGAATCCAATTGGAAACTTTCAAAACCTATTTAGATCAAATAAAATCCTAAAGGGATTTAAAAGGATAAATAAACAATAAACTTCAAAATATTTAAAATTACTATTTTTTTGGATCTTTTAATAAAAGATTTGGTTTTCAAAGGAAAAGGTAGATTTATAAATAAGGATTATTTTATATAGCCAAATTAAACCTTGGCCAAGCTTTTGAAATAAAATGTTTTGCTTTGATTAAAAGAGTAAAAGTTTATTTAAATAAAATAATGAGGATTTATAATATCCAATTTTATTAAAACAAAGGTTTTACCATTTTAATTAAAACATCAAAACTTGTTAAATTATTTTAAACAAGTTTTCCAAGTATCTTATATTTTCAAATAAAACCTACTGAAGTGTTTTTGGTTTTATATTTAGATTTCAAAAATAAAGATTTTAATAAAACAAATCCTATTTGAATTAAATGATTAAGGTCTATTCATTTAATTATAAATGGACCCTAAAATAAAAATATTATTTTATTTTTGGACTTTGGTTTATGTTGTTGAACAAAAACAAACACAAGGCAAAGTTTGGAGGAGTTTTGAATTGATTTGAATGTTTGAATTGTTGATTGAATTTCAAAACAGAAAACCAAATTGGAAAAAAGAAAAAAATTCAGAACAGAAAAAAATAAGAGCAAGGTCGACCCAACTAAGCCTGGCCCAACTAGGCCCAGCAGCCCATTTCCCTCTCTCCCCCGAAGCGTTTTTCTCTCACTCACCAGACGACCCGCGCAGTGAATGACAATCGGGACCCACTCTTCCTCTCTCCTTTTCACTGACACCCAGTCCCCACTGCCACCTCATCGTCGTTCTCACCCACGGTGACAGCGCCTTCCCTCCTCGACCGTTTCTGGCGGAATTTATCAGCGTCAATTCGCGTTAACGCGGCAGTTAAATCAGCCCTGCGACCTCGCCCTCATAAGCGCCTCTCCTCCCTCTATTATTCCCCTCAAACGCCAACTCCTCATCGCCACCAGGCTGCTCGAATCGCAAGCCCGAACCCCACTTCCTCGAGCTCACGTTCAAATTCAGCCACCACCGCCAGCCATCGCTTCCAGAGCACACGAGCTTTTCGCCATCATCTCTGCACTGCCAGTGTCTTCCCCTCGGTTTCTGCAGCGTCGACTTCGTCTTCGACTGAACGACGCCGCCGTCCGCTCCAACTCCGACGATCTCCACAGGTAGTTTCTGGCCGCGCCTCTCCTTCTCCTTCATGCACACATCATCGCCGTGACCTTGCGCGTTTAACTGTGCTTCCCGTTTGTCTCCTCGTGAACCGTAGCCCTGCCTCCAACGACGCCCGAGCGAACCCGACGCCAGGAGCAACTCCGGCGAGCCATTACCCTCACCTCCGTGCGCCCCTTCAGCAACGACAACCTCCTTGAGCTTCCCCACGATGTTGCGAACCCGGTGAGCATATCCCCAGCCTCTCTCGCTTCCTGCTTCACCAGCACCACCACCATCTGGCCGCTCCGCCGCCAGCCACCGCCGCAGCGTCGCTCATTCTAGGTCAAGCTCGCATCAGCTGTCGTATTTGGATCGCGTGGATAGGATAGAACCACTTAAAGCGAAGGGGTAAGCAATCTGATCCGTGCGATTTAATTAGATCCAACGCGCCAGAGTAGCTGATCCGGACGAAACGGTATGGACGAATCAGAATAGGACGCGTGTCCCAGTCTGTCTGATTTAAACAGAATTTGATCTATTAGATTTCCAATTTTGTAAATTGCATAACTTTAGTTCCACACGTCCAAAATTTGTAAATTTTATACCAATGGAATCAGTGGAACAAGCCCTAGCCAACCATGCAATATGTTTAGTAAAAAGCTTCTGGAAAAATGTTTGTTTTTGCAGAAACATTTGTATGCTTGTTTAGAATGTAAAAATTGTTCAAAATTGATTTTAGGGATAAAATCTTTTGCAAATGGAGTGTTTTGAACCTACTGACCATAGGAAACACTTTGTGGATTCAAAAATGTATTTGGTGAAATAAAAGAATGAATCTTGGATTTAAAACCAAATCTAGTCAAATAAAAATATGGTTTATTTATTAAAAATGGTTTTGGAAGAAAACCTTTGGGAAATGTTTTGTTTTAAACTCTCTGACCCTAAACACAAAGTTTTATGGTTTGAAAACATATTTGGTGAATCCTATAGATTAATGCCTTAGTAAAAACATTTCTACACCATATAAAATGATACTTTGTTTTGAAAATGGTTTAGGAAGTGAAATCCCTTGCAAATGACTTTTTGCCACTTTATAAAATGACCAATAGGTGTTTTCAAATGTTTATGACGCATTAGAAACCACTTTTTCAAATAAAACAAAGCTTGGCATGCTTGCATGCATTATCTTGTTTATATGATTTTATGTGATGAATTGCTTGAATGGTAGATTGAACTTGTGCCTTGCTTGATTGAATTGTAGTGACTTGAAGAGTGTGATTGTAGCAAGGACAAGGAGTGAACTTATAATCTACCAAAAAGGCAAGTGAGGCTCCATACTTTTGTCCAATTACTTTCACTATGCATTAGTTATTTTTTCTAAGTAAAACTTGCATGGAATTCTGCTAAGTATAAACCATGCTATGGGAAAACCTAGTAGATGAAAACCTTAGTAGAATTTACTAAGTTAAGATTCCTACTACTATCATGATTAGCTTAGCTAATAGAAAACAAGGGTGGAATATATATATATTCATACTATGGAAAAATTTCTAAGTCTGAGGACTTGTGTTTTTGTTTAATAAAACAACTAAGTTAATGAATCACCTGGGTGGAATGGTAATTGCTTGGTGGTTTTTGGTTGAGTGGTTACACAAGGCCCATGGCTATGGTTTACCTTGTGTATCACACTTGTGGATTGCCACCCAGGAACAAAGAGATTTGAGATGTCAAATGTTGAGAAGCTTCAAGTGCAACCACCTGGCATTATGGGCTCTGCCTGGATCATATAGGTTGCAAGAACTTAGCCATATGGACAGTTGGTGGTAGGGTTTGATAGGTTGGAGCGCGTCCATTTTGGTCTAAGGGAAGGCTTCTGAAAGATCTTGTCTTGGTGAAACCAAGTCTTGTGGGGAAAGTGCACCACCTCTGTAGAGTGTAAAATCTAAGTACTTAGCCATGTCCCTGGTAAAGGACAATTTGAGCATCAAGACATGGAAGCTATCAAGAATCTCATCATCCAAATTTCTAAAGTTAACAACTTGTGGGTGAACCAGGGTTGAAGGGATCACCAATTTTTATTGGGAGATTTACTTGGGAAAAAGACTTTGTCAAAGCAAAAACTTAGTGTTTTCAAATGATAAGGAAAATCTATTTTGAGCAATGCAAGCCTAAGATCCACTTAGCCAAATGCATATAGATGATAGACTCCACTATACTACCATAGTATCACTTGCCAATACAATTCAAATGTATTGACCCTTGTGGCTGTAACTTGTTATGTTACAGGTTTGATTGATATTAGTGAAGTTTAATGATTAGGATTACAAGTCTACAACCAACATGTTTGCCTGTGGCACTTTGAAGATGAAGGACCCCATGCTTTTAGATAATCTGTTGCAATGTAATGTAATAGCCAAATGAGCTATGTAAGATGTAATAAAATTATGTTATTCCTGGTTATAAAGTTGTATTATGACCTTTGTTTCTTGATATTACATCTTAACTGTGGATGCTAGCTATTGATCCAGGGACTAGCATTGTAAACACAAGGGACTCTACCTTATTAAAGGTCGGGAACCTTACAGGTGGCCCTGCTTCAGATTATGGAACTCTTTCTTCTTCAAACTCATCACTCCGGATGAGATGTGAGCAGTACGAAAGCCATCTTCAAAGATAGCCCATGTCACATCTGCAATGGGAGTGGTGATCTAGAAGTTATCCCACCAAGTGGCTGCTGGTACTTCCAACAAGTGAGCTACAAATCTGACTTTCTCTTCATCAGTACAGCCAACTGTTACCAAGTCCTTGTTCACAGAGCGTAGCCAATCATTGGCCACCATAGGATCAGTTTTTCCTGAGAACTTTGCTGGCCTCAATCTCAAGAACCTGGTGAGCATGTCAAAACCCGGTGGGTTGTTGTTGTTGTTATTGTTGTTGTTGTTCTGGTTCTGGATGAACGTGGTCATCATCTGCATTAGCTGAGTCTGAGTTGTCATCATTTGCTGCATCTCAGGGGTGATGTTGTTGTTGTGGGGGTTGGGATTGGCACGACGGGGAGGCATATGTGGTTTGTTCAATAGAGATAAGAATGACATACCCATAGATGCTAACATGCACATTACATCACATAAACAATCACCAAAACATGCATCACAATAATAAAGGTTCAACAACAAGATAACAAGTTTGCAAAGTAAACACACCAATAGCAAGCCATCCACATGTTGGATGGTCATTACGACTCAAATAAAGTATGATAAATAAATGATAAATGTGTAGTCATCACTACTCCTCGGCATCAACCTCCTCCTCAACAAAGGTAAGACCTGCATTTTCCATAGCGGTCTTGTATTCCTCGACATTGGTGGTCAAGGTCTCTACTTTGGTTTTGAGAGCCCTCTTCTGAGAACGAAGCCTCTCAATCATAGTCTGATGATGCTCGAGCTCGAAGTCCTTGGCCTCCAGTTCTTTAGTCATGTCCCGAATCCTCTTGTTCCTATCTTGGACTCGCTTCTCTTGACTCTTGAACTTTCTGTCCTGACTCTCGAACTTTGCCTGCATCTCCTTGACTCTCTCATCTTGCTCCGCGAAGAGCTTGTCCTTCTCACGAAGCTGCACCTGGAGTTCGTCATTGCTAAGCATTACGTTGGTCCTATCAGTGTCCACGTGCCTAAGAAGAACCTCTAAGTCCTAGAGGTATAGGCGAATCGGCTCCGCTGTCTCCCTCGAAGTGTCCTCGAAGTCTATGGCCTCTCCATACTCATCACGTCTACCGAAGACGTGGAAGTGAGTACCTCTAACCTGTCGAGAGTGTCTCCCTAACAGACGTCCAATCAAGTCCTGCATGACTACCTCTAGGCCTCTCTCCTTGTCATCGTGCATGAGCTTGAAGATGATAGCCTCCATGGTAGGCTCAGTCTGGCGTCCGGGTTGATTGACCTTGAAGCCCCAAAGGTCTTTCCTCTCAAACTTGGTGAGGGGAAGCACCATGATGGTAGGAAGAGGGAGATTGAGCAAACTAGTGAGCTCAATAATACGAGGACCAAAGCGAGTTCCCTGGAACTCTTCAACAGTGCTGATGGTAACATTAGGCATCTATTTATAAGATAGAAAAAGTTAGAAACAACACAATTTAAGATAAAACACAAGGCAAAGCATCACATGCATATCTTTGGAAATCAAAACGCACAAGTCATGGCATACATGGATCCATTACAACAACCATGGTTCAACTTATTTTAAGCAACATTTGGAAAATAAGGTGATAAGTGGTGGTCCAACTAACGAAGTACTTTACAATCCCAACTCACTAGATATATTGGCTAGCACAATATTTCTAGAAGCAATCAGTCTATCTTGAGCACATGACTCCATTACTAAGTCTATAATGTCTCCTCTTAAGGTTTGGTTGGTAGCCTCCAACTCTTGGGTATGTTTCTTCTCTTCTTCTAGGTCATTCTTGATGTTGAGAATTCTGCACTTGACTCTATCACCAAGTTCTTTGATGGTTTTCCAAGATGCATCCCTTGCTGAATCAAAGAATGTAGTGTGTTCCACTGAATTGGTGAACATGCAGAATCCTAATTCCTTGTGGTTGTCTTCCTTGTTTTTATACAAGTGAAGTTGCACCCACCAGTACTCAACTCCTTCATCCATCATAGGAAAACCTTTGTACACAGCTGCACCATGTATTTCCATTGAAACCATGAGGTCCTTGAGATCCTTGGGAAATTCTGTCTCACACTCCAAAGTCATTGTCATGAGTGGTCCTTTCCTTACGGCTTCGTTGATGGAGTTCATCTACAAATAGAGATGAGAAAGAAGATTAGAAAAGTTTACGAGAAGAATAGACAAGTGTGGAAGTTGTTTGAATTTTTTTTCCTTAGTGGTTTCCAATCCTAGGGTCATAATCCTACAGGCAACACAGTGCTCTGATACCACTTGTAACACCCCCGGTCACTCTGCACCGACGGCTGTCACTTCTGGCAACTCAATAGGATCTCTAGACTAACCCCACAGACCAACACTAGTCATTTCTGCGCACTTTGTCCTCACTCATGCACACCAGGTTACCCACTTTCCGGTCGGTCACCCATCCTAGAATTGCTCTAGGCCAAGCACGCTTAACCTTAGAGTTCTTTTCGAATGAGCTTCCGAAAAAGAAGTTGCAACTTGTTGGTATGGGTTTCCTATCAATCCTATTGAGCCATGCGCCAGGGTCTCACATAAACCCACCCTTAGAAGATCGACGTCCTCGTCGATCAGCCACAAGCCAGGAACGTCCCCTCTTGGCACACGTATGTGCGTCCAGTGCCGGCACATGTGCCATGCCGTGTCCACTCCGGGCCACACGTGTCATGCGCCACATGTCCGTCACTGACCCGCAAACGCCCATGTAACCGCGAGGGTCGGCTCTGATACCATCTGTAAGATCCCTCCTTTATAAAGGAAAAGGATCCCTGTGATTGCAATGCTAGTCCCTGGATCAATGCTAGCATCCACAGTTTAAGATGAATTACACAGAAACAAAGGTCATTATTACAGTCATTTCCAAGACAACAGTGTTTTTCTTCATGTGCCACAGGCAAACATGTTGAGTGTAGACTCATGACTCCTAATCCTCATCAGAGTAACCTGCAACATCACAAGTTACAGCCATAGTGGGTCAATACATTGGAATAGTATTGGCAAGTGATACCTTAGTGAAATTTTGGTGGACTAGATACTATATGCAATTTGTCTAAGTGTAGCTTAGGCTTGCTTTGCTCAAAATAGGTTTTTCCTATTAGTTGAAATCACTAAGTTTTTCTTCGTCAAAACGTTTCCCAAGGAACCACCAATAGACATTGGGGTCCTTCACCCTTGTTCACCCATAAGTTTTACTTAGAAATTGGGATGAGGAGATTCTTTATAGCTTCCATGTCTTGATGCTCAAGTTGTCCTTTTCCAGGGACATGGCTAAGTACTTAGATTCTTCCATCTGCAGAGGTTGTGCACTTTCCCCACAAGCCTTGATTTTCACCAAGACAGGACCTTTCAGAAGCCTTCCCTTAGACCAAATGGACGCGCTCCAACCTATCATCCCACTACCACCAACTATCCAAATGGCTAAGTTATTGCAACCTATATGATCCTGGCAGAGCCCATATTGCCAAGTGTCTGCACTAGAAGCTTCTTAACATTTGGCCTCTCAAATCCCTTTGTTCCTGGGTGGCTTTCCACAACTGAGATACACAAGGTAAACCATAGCATGTATACTTCACCACCCTTTGGTTGCTACTAGCTAGGCTAAGCATGGCATAGATAAGCATCTTAACTTAGAAATTTCTAGCAATTCTACAACTACTAGGATTTCCCAAGCATAGCATATAAGCAAAATATAACATGCAAGACTAGCAAAATATTTCTAATTCTTATTAAAAAAAATAAGATAACAATATCATGAAGCACCACTTGCCTTGGTAGTTTGGAGAGTAGTTACACTCCTCACAATCACAATCACTATTGGCACCAAAATCTACACATAAAATCATAGCAACAAATCACATACAAAATAAATACAAGCAAAAATATATGGATGCATGCAATATGATATGTGATGATTTTCTAAACACAAAATAGGCCTACACATGTTTCTGTAAATAAAACCATTTTAACAGAAACAAAATAATAAACACATTGCATATTTGAAAAGGGCTTGCTCTACTGATTCCATTGATATAAAATTTGCCAAATTTGAACGTGGGAATCAAAAGCTATGGCTAAAACAAAATCAAACAACTAATAGATCTAATAAAAATTCTTAAAATGAACTATGTGCCACGCGGCACTATCCTATTGGCTGGTACCGCTTCGCGTTGGATCGCGCTTCTGAGCCGCTGGATCTAACTTAATCGCGCATCTCTGATTGAATCATACCGCTTCACCTAAAATCTATCGTGACCACTAGATCTAGATCTAACGATCCTAAGCACCAGACCATCCAGTGGCGGCGCTAGCGGTGGCGACAGGCGGCGACGCACTCTGTCAGTGGTGGAGCCGGTGAACTGGGTCGCCCGGGGAGGTGGGAGGATGCTCACCAGACTCGCAGTGACGAGGAGAAGCTCAACGTGTCCTTGGTTGGCGAAGGGGTGCTCGGAGTCATCGGGGATTCCTCGTCGGAGTTCGCGAAGGCGTCGGGTACGGCTGCTCGTTGACATTGGCGAAGATACAGATCATGCCAGGGAAAAATAGACAGTGCGTCAGATGCGCCGAGTGATGCTGGTCATGCGAGTGTCAAGGAGAGGGCAAGGTGCGGTCAGAACTAACCAGGAAAGCTTGCCGGAGTTGATGGTGTCGTCGGACTCGTGCGGTCGTCAATGTTGACGCGGCTCTGAATGATCCTAGCATGCACCAGAGGGGTTAGGAGATGCGCATGGTTGCAGGGAATGTACTGGCAAGATTAGAAGTCAAGGGGCGCGGGGAGCTCACTGGAATTTGCTGCCGAAGTTCATCGGTACCGCGGCAGAGTTCGGAGAATTGTGGGCAGCCTGGTGGCGTGGCGTCTGTTCTAGGTGAGGGGAAATGAGCGGCGAGGGGAGGTGGTCTTATAGCCAGAGCGGGGGCGGAAATCTCTCGCCGTATCAATGCAATTTAAGCGCGGAATCAGTGCGGGGAAACGGCAGCGGCGAGGTGGTCGTCGGCATTGATTGAGGACGAAGGGTGACGCGGCAGTGAGGGCCCAGTCGTCAGCGAGTGGGTATACGCGCGCGGGGTGAGAAACAGAGAGAGAGGGGGAAACCTGGGTGGGATGGCTAACGGGATGCTTCGCTTGTTGGGCCAAAATCCTGGCGCCGGCCCTTTTGCTTTTCCCTATTCCTTTTCTTTTTTTGAATGAATTTCCAGGAACCTTTTTCAAATGATTTCAAAATCTATTTGAGTTCAAACCTTTTCAGAATTTTTGCAGTGTGCAACATTCACATTACTGGGCATAAAAACAAGTGGTCACTTTGAATTGGCATGTTCACTTGGAATAAAATAAAAATAAGCAGTGACATAGCACTAGTTTTAAATAGGTTTTGAAATTGGTTTTCAAATCATATTTGTTTTGAAACTTTGGTTTAAATCCTAGCAATCTAGCAATACAATCTAGAGCAATAAGACAACAAGGTTTGGTTCAATGAACAACAATCTCTCATTTGAGAATAGCATTTGTTTTAAATGCTGATCACATAAAATAATGAGCTCATATGCTCCTGTTTTTGAATTGATTTGTTTGAAATGAACTCTATATGATCATGGATGCATGGATGATATGCATGAGTTTCAAATATGATTTTAGGGATGTTACAGTTGATCATGAAACTTCGGTTGAAGTTGCTACGGAACCTCGCAGGTCGACGAGAACTCATACCACTCCTGATTGGTATGATCTGTTATGAGTGTCATGTTGGTAGACAACACTGATGACCCTGTGACATATGAGGAAGCGATGATGAGCCCAGATTCCAATAAATGGCAAGAATCCATGAAATCCGAGATTGGATACATGTACGAAAACCAAGTATGGACTTTGGTGGTCTTACCGGATGGCCGGAAGGCTGTCGAGAACAAATAGATTTTCAAGAAGAAAATAGATGTTGATGGTACTGTAACTGTCTATAAAGCTCGACTTGTCGCAAAAGGGTTTCGACAAATTCAAGGAGTTGACTACGATGAGACTTTCTCACCAGTAGCAAAGCTAAAGTTTGTGAGTATTATGTTAGCTATCGCTGCATATTATGATTATGAGATATGGCAGATGGATGTCAAAACGACGTTCCTCAATGGAGATATAGATGAAGAGTTGTATATGATGCAACCCAAAGGTTTTGTCGATCCTAAAGATGCTAACAAGGTATGCAAACTTCAACGGTCCATATATGGATTGAAGCAAGCATCCCGAAGTTGGAATCAATGTTTTGATAAGGTAATCAAAAGTTTTGGTTTTATACAAACTTATGGAGAAGCTTGTATTTACAAGAAAGTGAGTGGGAGCCCTATAGCATTCTTAATACTATATGTAGATGACATAATGTTGATTGGGAATGACGTATACCTTCTTAATAGTGTCAAGGATTATTTGAATAATAGTTTTTCAATGAAAGATCTTGGCGAAGCAGCTTACATATTAGGCATAAAGATTTATAGATATAGATCGAGACTCCTAATATCATTGTCACAGAGTACATATTTGGACAAAGTTCTAAAGAGGTTTGGAATGAAAGATAGAAAGAAAGGGTTCTTGCCCATGTTGCCCAATACGACCTTGAGTAAAAACTCAAAGTCCTGCAACGGCAGAAGATAGAGAAAGGATGAGTAAGACTCCCTATACCTCAGCCATAGGATCTCTAATGTATGTCATGCTATGTACTAGACCCGACATTGCATGTGTTGTTAGTTTGACTAGCAGATATCAAAGTGATCCAGGAGTGGATCATTGGACAGCGGTCAAAAACATCCTTAAGTACTTGAAAAGAACTAAGGATATGGTTCTTTCTTATGGAGGTGATGAACAGCTCGTTGTTAATGGTTACACCGATGCTAGTTGGAACACCGATCTGAATGATTCTAAATCTCAATCTGGATACGTATTTACTTTGAATGGTGCAACAGTTAGCTGGAGGAGTGCAAAGCAATGCGTTGTGGCGAGATATTCATCTGAATCGGAATACATAGCTTCTTCGGAGGCTTCACAAGAGGATATATGGATGAAGGAGTTCATTACAGAGCTTGGTGTGGTTCCAAGTGCGCTGGACCCAATGTCTATCTACTGTGATAACATGGGCGCCATATCCAATGCACAAGAACCAAGGTCACACAAGAAGCTGAAGCATATCAAGCTACGTTTTCACGCTATTCGAGAACATGTCCAAGATGGTGACATAAATATTTGCAAAGTACACACAGATCTGAATGTGGCAGATCCGTTGACTAAACCTCTCCCGAGGGCAAAACATGACCAGCACCAAACTGCCATGGGTGTTCGGTATATTATGTAATCTAGATTAGTTGACTCTAGTGCAAGTGGGAGACTGTTGGAGATATGCCCTAAAGGCAATAATAAAAGTGGTTATTATTATATCTTTGTGTTTATGATAAATGTTTACATTCATGCTATAATAGTATTAACCGGAAACATTAATACTTGTGTGATTTGTAAACTAAAATAGAGTCCCTAGTAAAGCCTCTTTATAATACTAGCTTGTTGGTTAATAGATGATCGTGGTTTCCCGATCATGAACATTGAGATGTTGTTAACAACAAGATCATATCATTGGGAAAATGGTATGATGGACATACTCCTATAGATAAGCGTAGCATAAAGATCAAGTCATTTTAATAGTTCGTTTGCTATAAGCTTTCTAATACATAGTAACCTAATTCCTTAGACCATGAGATCATGTTAATCACCATCACCGGAAGGATGCTTTGATGACATCAAACACCACACCATAACTGGGTGGTTATAAAGGTGGCATTGAGTGTTCGAAAAGTATGGGTTGAGACACATGGATCAAGAGTGGGATTTGTCCATCCATATGACGGATAGATATGCTCTGGGCCCTCTCGGTGGAATGTCATCCAATTAGCTTGCAATCATGTGACTGGCTCACAAATGGATCACATATCACGGGAACGAGAAAAGAGTACTTATCAGTAACGAGGTTGAACTAGGTATGGAGAGATATCGACAATCAAAACCTCGGATAAGTAAACTATCGTGAGACAAAGGGAAATTGGTATCGTATGTAAGTGGTTCATTCGATCGCAAAGTAATCGTAGAAATATGTGGGAGCCATATAAATTTATAGATTCCTCTATTGGTTATTGATCGGAGAAGTGTCTCATTCATGTCCGCATAATTCACGAACCATAGGGAGACACACTTAAGGATTCGATGTTCTTGAGTAGTTATGGAATGATGAGTAAGAGACCGAATGTTGTTTGGAGTCTCAGATGGGATCCAAGATATCACGAGGAGATCCGGAATGGTCCGGAGAATAAGATTCATATAAGGAAAGTCCTGTTTCGGAGTTCGGAAATGATTCCGGTGTTTTCACCAGGAATGTTCTAGAAGGGTCTAGAAGGTCCGGCACTCCGGAGGGGGAAGGGTACATGGATGTTTCATGACAATGTGGAATGGTTTCATCATGTACCAGGTCACTTGGCTAGGCAATATGATGAGAAAAATCAAATCCAAGTTTGAAAGTCAAACGCCAATTTGAAAAGTCAAATCCGAAGTTTTCTTGGTGGAGGGAGAGTAGGAAACCTACCTAGGGGTGGGAGTTCAACTCCCTCCACCCGCCGCCCAAGGAGGGAGTTGGAGGAGGACTCCCTCCTCCCAACCGCCTCCCTCCCACCTATATAAGGAGGGGTAGGGCGCCCCCTACCCCTCACACCCAAAACCCTAGCTCCTTGGCGCCACCACCTCCAAGTGCTGCCGCCGCCTAGGGCCTCCTCCAAGTCGGCGAATTGGGGCTTCCCCAAGCCCTACCCGCCGGCCACACCCTCTCCTTGGTTCCCTCTAAACCG
The DNA here is from genome assembly GCA_030063025.1 of Avena longiglumis. Classification (NCBI taxonomy): domain Eukaryota; kingdom Viridiplantae; phylum Streptophyta; class Magnoliopsida; order Poales; family Poaceae; genus Avena; species Avena longiglumis. Next base: position 138,853,629 of record CP125978.1, on the reverse strand, counting down.
TAGATCGCCAAGTCCCTCTCTCGTACTCTACCATACTCGCTCCGGCTTAAGGCAAAGCCCTGCGAGATCTCCCCTCTACTTCCGACACCACGCCGTCGTGCTGCCGGAATCACGTGGAGAGTGCTACAACCTCCGTTGCCTGCTGGAACAAGGGAGAGGAAGGTCTTCATCGAGTACCGAACGTGTGACCGACTGCGGAAGCGATGCCGGAACGCAGCGCCGGAAGGATCATCTACGCGATCTTGAGGTCGGCAAGAGTACGACTACATCACCCACGAGAATCTACTCTCGTTAACCGCTTTGGAATCTTCGAGGGTGAGTTCTTCTATCGACTCGTTGCTACAATCTAGTAGATATATCTTGGCTTGTTTGTGTGCATGCGGTAGAAATTTTTTTCCATGCTACGAACCCCTACAATTAAGTCCCTACTTGATCATAATTGTTTGCAACTAGAACCCTAAGTTCTATTTCTCCATTATATCATCACTTAGGATGATATCTATGATTTCTTTATTTGTGAAAATAATATTTTATTTCTTTTATAGCATATATGATAACAAACAATTTGCAAATACTTTGATAAAGACTCTTCAAAGGACATGAGCAAGTGATGAACTTGCCTTGTGATGGCAAGGTAGTGAAGTCTGATGCTTGCACTGGACCTTGAGCTTCTATGTCTATAAAAACATCATTATTGCCCGGTAAGGACAATATTTAAAGAAGCAAAATGATTATGCAAGTAATGTAATGCATTATTTAATTCGGTATGCATTTTCCCTATATAAGGTGCCTTTTAATAAAGCATTTATAAATATTACTTTTTAATATTTATAGCATATATTGAATTATTTTATTTTATTTCCTTTTTATTTGACTTTTATTGATTTAATAATTCTTTTAGGAATTATCAATTATACATTAAAATTTGTTATTAAATATTTATTTAGTATTTTTCAAAAATACTATAATATTAATGTATAATGGAAGTGATTTTTATTTATTTTTATCATCTTTCAATAATTTTGTAAAATTTCATAAGGAATATGTAAATTACAAAATTCTTATAAAAATTTAAATGTCCAAAATTTTATATCTTATTTTATTTTGATAGAGTGGATTATTGTGAATCCAAAAATATTTTACTTATAATTTTTGGAATTTTATTTTCTAAGATTTAATTAAGTCCAGGGGTATTTTGGTCTTTCCCTTTTTATTAAAACAGGCCTGTGAGGATTTCTGGGATGGTTTATCTTATTGGGCCCTAGTAGCCCATTAGTCACAGACAAAAGAACTACCCCGAAGGGTTTGGACCAACTCGGCCCACTCCTCACTGTGTTTACCATCTGTAGAGATCCCAACCTTTAATAAGGTAGAGATCCCTGTGTTTACAATGCTAGTCCCTGGATCAATAGCTAGCATCCACAGTTAAGATGTAATATCAAGAAACAAAGGTCATAATATAACTTTATAACTAGGAATAAAATAATTCATTACATCTTACATAGCTTATTTGGCTATCTCATTACAATGCAGCAGAAATAACTATAGCATGGAGTCCTTCATCTTCAAAATTGAAGGGAATATGCCCTGAGAGGCAATAATAAAGTGTTTATTATGTGTATTCCAAGTATATGATAGATGTTTATTTTGCATGCTATAATTGTATTAATACGGAAACGTTAATACATGTGTGTTTAATAAACAAACAGAAAGTTCCTAGTTATGCCTCTCTCATAAACTAGCTCGTTGATTAACAAGATGATCAAGGTTTCCTGATCATGGACATTGGATGTTGTTAATAACGGGATCACAACATTAGTGTAATGGTGTGATGAACATTCATCCTAAGTATAGCATTACGATCAAAGTCATTGAGTTTATATTGCTATAACAACTTACGAAGTGATCCTAATCCTTAGACCATGAGATCATGTCAATCACTAACACCGGAAGAGTTTCTTGATAACATCAAACGTCACACCGTAACAGGGTGATTATAAAGATGGATTCAGAACTAATAAAGTGTTATGTTGAGGCTCATGGATCGAGAGTGGAATTTGTTCATCCCGATGACGGATAGATATACTCCGGGCCCTCTCGGTGATATCACATTGATTAGCTTGCAAGCAGGTGATTTGATCACTAGAATGTTATATCACAGGAACGAGAAAAGAGTGCATGTCGGTAACGAGATCAAACTAGGTATGGAGATACCGATGATCGAATCTCGGACATGTAATATATCGTGAAACAAAGGGATTAAGATACTAGCGTAAAAGGTTCCGACGATCACAAGAAAGTCATCGTTGAATGTGTGGGAGTCAGTATGGGTCTCTAGATCCCGCTTCTGATTATTGATCCGAGAGGGGTCTCGATCATGTCCGCATTATTCACGAACCGTAGGATGATACACTTAAGAGACACCGACATCCAATTGGAGCAAATGTTTCATGCCGAAAGAATGAACAAGCGCAGGAATTTATTTCACTAGATACCGAAACAGGTTTTCGGGTGAAATTGCATAAAGTGGTTATGCATGTGAAATAGAATTCTAGCAAGGGGTTATTTGTGAATGTTTGTCATTAAAGTAATTCACAAAATTCTGAATAAAATAAAAGAGTTTTATTTAATGAGAGTTTGCATTAAATTTGGTGGAAATTTGATGGGAATTTGAGTGGACTTTTGAGTGGAGGGATTTTAAAGGGCATTTTGTGAGTGGAGTGTCCACCCACATGAATGAAGGAGGGGAGGGGGCAGCCCCCATGGCCGGCTGCCACCCCCTTGGGTGCCCCCCCTCCTCCTATAAAAGTAGCCCCCCTCCTCACTTGTCTCTCACACCTCCTCGTGAAGGATCTCTCTCCCCCTCTAGAATTTATCCCCCATGGTCTCGGACTAGCAAGATACATGTTCCCGGTGGCTATTCGGCAAGAAAGAGTTGTGCTTCCGCTGCATCGCTGGAGCGAGGAGGCGGAGGTTGCTCGGTGCCTCGAACGTGTGTGCGATCATGGATGCGCTGCTGATTTGCGGCGCTAGGACTTCCTCTCGATCTTGAGATCGGCAAGAGATCGTCTACATCAACCACGAGTTGAACTCGTTAAGCTTTGTCGGTCTTCAAGGGTATGTTCTCTACGGATATACATCCGCCCGTTGTTTGTATCTAGTAGATAGATCTTGGTATATAGTTCACATCGTAGGAAAATTTTTGTTTTCTATGCTGCGAACCCTACAGTGGTATCAGAGCCGGATCTATGCGTAGATACTTTACACGGGTAATACACATATGAGTATGTGGGCGATGATGATCATGTTGTTGCTCGTTTGTTGTAATTTTAGATATTGGTGGCATAGTGGGATGAAGTGGCCCGGACAAACTTTACATGTCCTCGCACATGAGACCTGTTCCACGCTTGACATGCAACTAGTTTGCATAAGTGGCTAGCGCGTGTCTGTCTCTCCTACTATAGTCAATATCTATTTTGCAAGCGAGTTGTCAACAATTTGATTATCCTCGTTGTGGTTCATGTTCGTAGGTAAGAACGGTTCTATCTCGAAAGCCCTAAGCCACGTAAAACTTGCAATGGATAAATTAGAGGCGTCTAGTTTAGATTGTTGCTGGGCTAGTGTTATGATATGGTAGTGTTGTAAGTAGAAGTATGAGATGATACTCTTACAACACACATAGCATGTAAAATCCATAGACCTTGGATTTACACATATAGGTATGATAGTGATCATACCACGATGCACATGATAGAGATCATCTGCGGGAACCATATCATTTCACTATTAAACATATGATGTTTGATAGCATCTTATATTGCTTGTTTAGCGCTTTGTTAGCATAATAAGATGATCCCTCATTTAAATATCAAGATAAGAATGTGTTCTTCCTTTAGTATGCACCGATTATGTTTTCGTCGCTCCAAGACATCACGTGATGATCGAGTGTTCTTGGATCCACGACCATATTTCGGGTGTAAAACAGTTACACACGCGAATACTAAGGTTCTAACTTGACGAGCCTAGCATGTATAGACATGGCCTCGGAACACGGACCGAAAGGTTAAGCATGAGTTATATAGTTGATATGATGCCCATTTGATGCTCGCCTTTGAAGCTATACCGACTCACGTGATGATTGGACTTGGTGTAGTGGATTTGGTTCATGTAATCACCAAAAAGGAACGAGGGATGTCGTTTTTGAGTGGGAGTTCATTCGTAATATAGATTAGGTGAACTCAATCTATCATACACTTAGTCTAAACTTTACAAATTCTGTTGTAGATGGCACCACCTGCTTTTAATTTCAATGTGTTCATGGAGAAAGAGAAACTAGCAACGAACGGTAGCAACTTTACCGAATGGGCCATGAATTTGAGGATTCTCCTCTCACTGCACAAAGCAATATGTGCTAGAAGCGCCGTTAGGCCCCCACCTTTGATGATGGCCCTGACGAGGAGAAGAATGTCTATCAGACTCGTCAGGAGGACCACAACTTAGTTCATTGCGGCATATTGTATGGGCTAGAGCCGGAACTTCGAAAGCGTTTCGAAAACGGCAATGCATTTGATACAATGGGTGAGTTGAAAATGATTTTCGACACACATGTTGCTGTAGAGAGCTACAACGCTCCAGAAAAGTTCTTTAGCTGCATGATGGAAGAGCACAAATCCGTTAGTGAGCATGTACTCAAGATGTCGGGTTACGCCGATAAGCTTGTGTTCTTGGGAATATCGATTCCCATTGACTTAGGCATCCATCGTGTTCTGTAGTCTCTGCCACCTAGCTATAAGAGCTTCGTGATGAACTATAATATGCAAGGCATGAAGAAGTCTCTCCGAGCTTACATCAATTCTTAAAACTGCAGTGGAGATCAAAAGGAACATCAAGTGTTGATGATCAATAGGAACACTGGTTTCAAGAAAGACAAGAAGGGAAAACGGAAGGGTAAGGAGGCAAGCCTGCCACGCACGAAAAGAAACCCCGAGTTGGACCTAAGTCCGATTCCGAAAGTGCTACTATTGTAAGGGGATCCATCGAAGCATAATCGCCCCAAGTATCCGCGCATAAGAAGGCCGGCAAGGCAAACAAAGGTATATATGATATACATGTTATTGATGTGTACTTGACTAGTGCTCGCAGTAGCACCCGGGTATTTGATACCGGTTCAGTTGCTAATATTTGTAACTCGAATCAGGGGCTGTGGAACAAGCGACCGCTAGCAAGGGGTGAGGTCAAGATGCGTGTCGGCAATGGATCAAGCGTTGATGTGATCGCCGTCGGAACGCTGCCTCTCCACTTGCCGTCGGGATTAGTTATAAAATTGAATAAATGTTATCTGGTGCCTGCATAGAGCATGAACATTGTATCTGGATCGTGTTTGATGCAAAGTGGTTATTCATTTAAATCCGAGAACAATAGTTGTTCCATTTATATGAATGAAATCTTTTATGGTCATGCACCGATGATGAATGGTTTATTTCTATTAGATCTCGATGATAATGTTACACATATTCATAATGTTGATGCTAAAAGGATTAAACTTAATGATGATATATCCGCATATATGTGGCAATCGATCTAGGTCATATTGGCGTTAAACGCATGAAGAAGCTCCATTCGGATGGAATTTTGGAATCACTTGATTATGAATCATTTGATACATGTGAGCCATGCCTTATGGGCAAGATGACTAGAACGCCGTTTTCGGTTCAATGGAGCAGGCGATGATTGGAAATCATACATTCTGATGTATGTGGTCCAATGAGTGTGTCGGCGCGAGGTGGATATCGTTATTTTGTTACTTTCACGGATGATTTGAGTAGATACGGTTATATCTACTTGATGAAACACAAGTCTGAAACCTTTGAAAAGTTCAAGGAATTTCAGAATGAAGTGGAAAATCATCGTAATAGAAAGATCAAATTTCTACGGTCCGACCGTGGAGGTGAGTATCTAAGTTACGAGTTTAGCACTCACATGAAAGAGTGTGGAATTGTTTCACAACTCACAACTGCCGGAACACCACAGCGAAATGGTGTGTCGGAACGTCGTAATCGTACTTTATTAGATATGGTTCGATCTATGATGCCTCTGACGGACTTGCCGTTGTCATTTTGGGGTTATGCACTAGAAACTGCTGCATTCACTTTAAATCGGGCACCATCTAAATCCGTTGAAAAGACACCGTATGAATTGTAGTTTGGAAACAAACCTAAGTTGTCATTTCTTAAAGTTTGGGGATGCGATGTTTATGTGAAGAAACTTCAACCGGATAAACTCGAACCCAAAGCGGAAAATGCATCTTCATAGGATACCCTAAAGAAACTATTGGGTATTCCTTCTATCACAGATCCGAGGGCAAGGTTTTTGTTGCCAAGAATGGATCCTTTCTAGAGAAAGAGTTTCTCGCAAAAGGTGTGAGTAGTCGGAAGGTAGAACTCGAAGAGGTTGTGGAACGTTCTCTTCAAAGTATGGCGAGTAGCGCAGCGCCGGAAGTTGTTCCGGAGTTGGCTCCACCTGTTGAAGAGGGAACTAATGATAATGATCATGAAACTCCGAAAGAGAGTACTACCGAACCTCGCGGGTCAAACAGGACGCGTGCAGCTCCCGAGCTGTACGGAAATCCTGTCATGAATTTCATGGTTGATGAAAATGATGACCCTGCGACGTATGAAGAAGCGATGATGAGCCCGGATTCCAACAAATGGTTAGAAGCCATGAAATCCGAGATGGAATCCATGTATGAAAATCAAGTTTTGAACTTGGTGGAATTACCTCACGACCGAAAGGCCGTGGAGAACAAATGGATTTTCAAAAGGAAAACTGATGCTGATGGTAATGTGACCGTCTATAAAGCTCGACTTTTCGCAAAGGGGTTTCGACAAATTCAAGGAGTTGACTACGATGAGACTTTCTCTCCCGTAGCGATGCTAAAGTCAGTTAGGATTATGTTAGCAATTGCTGCATATTTCGATTATGAGATATGGCAGATGGATGTCAAAACCGCGTTTCTCAATGGAAATATTGAAGAAGAGTTGTATATGATACAACCAAAGGGTTTTGTCGATCCTAAGGATGCTAACAAGGTGTGCAAGCTTCAGCGATCCATCTATGGATTGAAGCAAGCATCACGAAGTTGGAATCTCCGCTTTGATGAGGTGATCAAAGAGTTTGGATTTGTCCAAACTTATGGAGAAGCTTGTATTTACAAGAAAGTGAGTGGGAGCAATGTGGCATTTCTGATATTATATGTTGATGACATATTATTGATCGAAAATGATATAGATCTTTTAAACAGTGTTAAAAGTTATCTAAACAGCAAATTTTCAATGAAGGACCTAGGTGAAGCGTCATACATATTAGGCATAAAGATCTATAGAGATAGATCTAGGCTCCTAATAGGGCTATCGCAAAGTACATACCTTGATAAGATTTTAAATAAGTTTAAAATGGACGGAAGTAAGAAGGGGTTCTTACCTATGTTGCAAGGCAAGACATTGAGTAAGACTCAAAGTCCGCTTGGCGGAAGAAAGAGAGATAATGGACAAAGTCCCTATGCTTCACCATAGGCTCTATAATGTATGCCATGCTATGTACAAGACCGGATGTGGCACATGCTATTAGTTTGACTAGTAGGTACCAATCGGATCCGTTCGAACATCGGATAGCGGTCAAGAATATCCTTAAGTACTTACGAAGAACTAAGGATATGTTTCTTGTATACGGAGGTGAAGAAGAGCTCGTCGCTAAGTGTTATGTCGACGCTAGCTTTGACACCGATCCGGATGACTCTAAGTCTCAATCCGGATACGTATTTCTCATGAATGGCGGAGCGGTTAGTTGGAGGAGCTCCAAACAACCTGTGGTAGCGGGATCAACAACGGAGGCCGAATATGTTGCTGCTTCAGAAGCGGCTCAGGAAGCAGTTTGGATGAAGGAGTTCATATCCGAACTAGGAGTGGTGTCAAACTCGTTGGACCCAATGGTGATCTATTGTGACAACAATGGTGCCATTGCCAATGCCAAAGATCCAAGGTCTCACAAGCATTCCAAGCATATTAAGCGCCGGTTTCACTCCATCCGCGAGCATGTCAAGGATGGAGATATAAAGATTTGTAAAGTACATACGGATCTCAATGTAGCAGATCCATTGACTAAAACTCTCCCTAGAGCAAAACATGATCAACACCAGAACTCAATGGGTGTTAGATTTATCACTATGTAACTAGATTATTGTCTCTAGTGGAAGTGGGAGACTGAAGGGAATATGCCCTGAGAGGCAATAATAAAGTGTTTATTATGTGTATTCCAAGTATATGATAGATGTTTATTTTGCATGCTATAATTGTATTAATACGGAAACGTTAATACATGTGTGTTTAATAAACAAACAGAAAGTTCCTAGTTATGCCTCTCTCATAAACTAGCTCGTTGATTAACAAGATGATCAAGGTTTCCTGATCATGGACATTGGATGTTGTTAATAACGGGATCACAACATTAGTGTAATGGTGTGATGAACATTCATCCTAAGTATAGCATTACGATCAAAGTCATTGAGTTTATATTTCTATAACAACTTACGAAGTGATCCTAATCCTTAGACCATGAGATCAGGTCAATCACTAGCACCGGAAGAGTTTCTTGATAACATCAAACGTCACACCGTAACAGGGTGATTATAAATATGGATTCAGAACTAATAAAGTGTTATGTTGAGGCTCATGGATCGAGAGTGGAATTTTTTCATCCCGATGACGGATAGATATACTCTGGGCCCTCTCGGTGATATCACATTGATTAGCTTGCAAGCAGGTGATTTGATCACTAGAATGTTATATCACAGGAACGAGAAAAGAGTGCATGTCGCTAACGAGATCAAACTAGGTATGAAGATACCGATGATCGAATCTCGGACATGTAATATATCGTGAAACAAAGGGATTAAGATACTAGCGTAAAAGGTTCCGACGATCACAAGAAAGTCATCGTTGAATGTGTGGGAGTCAGTATGGGTCTCCAGATCCCGCTTCTGATTATTGATCCGAGAGGGGTCTCGATCATGTCCGCATTATTCACAAACTGTAGGGTGACACACTTAAGAGACACCGACATCCAATTGGAGCAAATGTTTCATGCCGAAAGAATGAACAAGCGCAGGAATTTATTTCACTAGATACCGAAACAGGTTTTCGGGTGAAATTGCATAAAGTGGTTATGCATGTGAAATAGAATTCTAGCAAGGGGTTATTTGTGAATGTTTGTCATTAAAGTAATAGACAAAATTCTGAATAAAATAAAAGAGTTTTATTTAATGAGAGTTTGCATTAAATTTGGTGGAAATTTAATGGGAATTTGAGTGGACTTTTGAGTGGAGGGATTTTAAAGGGCATTTTGTGAGTGGAGTGTCCACCCACATGAATGAAGGAGGGAGGAAGCCCCATGGCGGCCACCCCCTTGGGTGCCCCCCCTCCTCCTATAAAAGGAGCCCCCTCCTCACTTGTCTCTCACACCTCCTCGTGAAGGATCTCTCTCCCCCTCTAGAATTTATCCCCCATGGTCTCGGACTAGCGAGATACATGTTCCCGGTGGCTATTCAGCAAGAAAGATTTGTGCTTCCGCTGCATCGCTGGAGCGAGGAGGCGGAGGTTGCTCGGTGCCTCGAACGTGTGTGCGAGCACGGATGCGCTGCTGATTTGCGGCGCTAGGACTTCCTCTCGATCTTGAGATCGGCAAGAGATCGTCTACATCAACCACGAGTTGAACTCGTTAAGCTTTGTCGGTCTTCAAGGGTATGTTCTCTACGGATATACATCCGCCCGTGGTTTGTATCTAGTAGATAGATCTTGGTATATATTTCACATCGTAGGAAATTTTTTGTTTTCTATGCTGCGAACCCTACAAAAATGCCACAGGCAATCATGTTGGTTGTAGACTTGTAATCCTAATCAACACACTTCACTAACATCAAACAAACCTGCAACATAATAAGTTACAGCCACAAGGGTTAATAGATTTGAATTGTATTGGCAAGTGATACTATGGTAGTATAGTGGTATCTATGATCTATATGCATTTGGCTAAGTGGACCTTAGGCTTGCTTTGCTCAAAATAGATTTTCCTTATCTTTTGAAAACACTAAGTTTTTGTTTGTCAAAATCACCCAAGGCATCTACCAATAGAAATTGGTGATCCTTTAACCCTTATTCAACCACAAGTTTTAACTTAGAAAATTGGGATGAGGAGATTCTTGATAGCTTCCATGTCTTGATGCTCAAATTGTCCATTGCCGGGGACACGGCTAAGTACTTAGATTTTACACTCTGCAGAGGTGGTGCACTTTACCCACAAGACTCGACATGCATCGAGACAAGATATTTCAGAAGCCTTCCCTTAGACCAAAATGGACGCGCTCCAAACCTAACATCCCCTACCACCAACTTTCCATTTGGCTAAGTTATTGCACCTATATGATGCAGGCAGAGCCCATAATGCCAAGTGGCTGCACTTGAAGCTTCTCAACATTTGTCATCTGAAATCTCTTTGTTCCTGGGTGGAATTGCACAAGTGAGATACACAAGGTAAACCATATAAATGGGCCTTGTGTAACCACTCAACAAAAATCCTTCCAAGCAATATCATTCCACCCAGGTGATTCATTCACTTAGTTGTTTTATTAAACAAAACACAAGTCCTTGACTTAGAAATATTCCATAGCATGAATAAAATCCACCCTTGTTTTCTACTAGCTAAGCTAAGGATGATAGTAGTAGGAATCTTAACTTAGGAAAATTCTACTAAGGTTTCATCTACTAGGATTTCCCATGGCATAGTTTATACATAGCAAAAATTCCATGCAAGTCCTACTTAGAAATAACACTAACGCATAGTGAAAATAATGGGAAAAAGTATGACGCACCACTTGCCTTTTTAGTAGAGAATGTAATTTCACTCCTTGATCTTGTAATATTCACACTCTTCAAATATCACTACAATTCAATCAAGGCACAAATTCAATATTTTTGTTTGACTAGAAATGCTTTAATTCAAAGGAATATTTTCTAAGTGTCACATAATATATTTTTAAATCCAAATGTTGGTTTATATGGTCAGTAGGTTCAAAACAAACCATTTACAAAAGATTTTATCCTAAAAACAATTTTAGAATAAATTTTATACACAAAATAAGCCTAAACAATTTTCTGCAAAAACAGCTAATTTAACAGAAGCAATTTACTAAACAAATTACATGGTTGTAAAGTTTTTTCTTTGCTGATTCCATTGATATAAAATTTGCAAAATTTGGACGTGTGGATCAAAAGTTATGAATTTTACAGGTTTGAACATCTAATAGATCAATTCTGTTTTTAAAACAATAGACAGGGCCATGTGGCAGAATCTAACTGGTCTATACCGTTTCATGGGGATCGATCGACACTAGCCGTTAGATCTGAGTTGCATCGCACGACATAGGAAGAATGATACCGCTTCGCTGCTCGTTCTATCCTATCCGCCAGATCTACATCCAATGATCCAGATCGTATCGACCAAAGATGGGCGGCACGGCGACGGTGGACAGCGGCGGCGCGCTCTGTCCACGGTGGTTCCGACGAAGCTAGGGTGCACAGGAGAGGGAGAAGGGGCTTACCAGACTCGCCTGAAGCGCTGACTCTCGGGTGGTCTTTGTTGAAGGAGGGGCGCACGGTGACGGCGTTAATCGCTCGCCGGAGAAGCTCCTAGCGATAGATGCTCACTGTCAAAGACGGAGGCGACGATACGGTGCGAGATAGGACACGAAAACGGCGGCGTTAGTTGCGAACGAGTTCACTGGTCACACGCATATCATCAGAAGGAAGAGGGGCGGTCAGAATGGGGTGTGGTCGTTGTAGATGTTTCAGAGAGCGCGCGAAATAGATAGAGCTACTGGAGGATGCAGAGGACGATGGGGATCATGCTCATGAGCTCTGGGGGCAGTGGGGCTGGCGGTGGTGGCCGAAATTGTTTGCGAAGCTCGTCGGAGTCCGCGGCGGTGTCAGTTAAATTCGAGGCAGCCCGGGGGCTCTCTGGAAGAGAAGTTTGAGGGGAAAGAGAGAGGGAGAGGAGGGGATTATGATAGCATGGTCGAGGGACGGAATCACTGAGGCATTAACGCGTATTGATCCGAGGTTTAAATGGGCAGAAACAGCCGGCGAGGTCAGCGGGGGGGGTGAGGAAGAAGGTCTACCGGGTGGGGTCATTTCATCAGCGTGAGAGAGAAAGAAAAGAGTGGGGTCCAGCGGTCAGTGTCTCTGCGGGTTCGTTCGCGAGTGTGAAGCGTTTTCTCTGCGGGGAAGAGGGATGGGCTAGCTAGGCCGGGATGGGCTAGGTGGGTTGGGCTGGCTTGTTTTATTTTTTTCTTCTCTATTTTCTTTTTCTTTTTCCACTTTGATTTTCTGTTTTCAAATTCAAAATCTTATTTGAATCAGATTTATTTATCAAAACTTTTCAGTAGTTTCTATACTGTTTAAACATGTATTTTTAAGACCATTTTTAGAATAATTTCTTTATTCTTTTTATGGTTTTATTCTTTATTAAAATAAGCACTTGCCTTTATTCAAATAAGATTAAATATATTTTCAAACCTTTTTATTTGAATTCTAATTTTCACTAAACCTTTTCAGTAGGTTTTATTTATTTAATAGGTTTGAATTATTTAAAGTATTTTAATATGATTATTAATCATTTAATTTGGGCAAATGTCTTTAGTCCAATGAAATCAAATATGGTTTTAATTCCATAAATTTTATTTAGATGATTTTTTTGTTTCATTTAAGTTAATTAAATAACTTTTATTCACTTGGTGAATTCCAATTATTATTTTCCCATGTTTTAATTAATCATTTCTATTAGAGATTTTGTCTTTATTTAATAGAATGGAATTTGGTTAATGCCATATAATGTTTTGAATATTCTTTATCCTTTTATTTTATTTGGATTTGGATTATATTTATTCCATTTGCTTGTGGATTAGGCCAAGTTTTAATTTGGATTTTAAATATTCCTTATTTATTTATTTCTTCCTTTGTCTTATAAATCCATATCTTTTTATTTATAGATCCAATATTGGTGATTCCAATTTGTGGAATTTTATTTAATATTTGTTTATCCTTTTAAATCTCTTTAGGATTATTTTGCTCACAATTTGGTATGGATTTTAGATAGGGCTTTATTAGCTTTGGAAATTATTTCCTTTCAACTTATTAAATTCATAAGTTTTTATCCATGGTTCCAAATTATGTGAAACCAATCTCTATGGTTTTATAACATTTTGATTTTTCATTCTTGATCATTTATAAATGTTTGTTTACCAATTTTTATATGGATCAAATCCATAGGCTTTGAGATATCTTGGAATGATTTTCTTCCATTAAGGTTTTGGGTTTTGGTTTATTTTCCAAGTGTTTAAATTTCAAGATGCATTTATGAAGAATGCATTTCACTTGATTTGAACTTAGTTGGATTCAAATTTTATTTAAAGTTTGTTCAAGATGGGTTTTGATGTTTCCATTTTTTTAAAAAAGTTTCTTTTCACCCTAAATTTCAATAATTATTTATTTTGTTTATTTTTTTCACATTACAAAATTTGGAAGTGACAGGCTACCACCCTTAAAAGAAATCTCGTCCCGAGATTTGGTAAGGCTAGAGGTTACAAGTTGGCATCAAAACAACTAGGGTACTACCACCCTTAAAAAAGTTTTCCTCTATATTACATCTTTTCTTGCTTGGGATCTTGATGAATCTTCTCTGGGAAGACATCTGCATAGTGTCCTTTGTTTCCACACTTGAAACATGTGACAAGGATGAGATCCTTCATAGGCTTGCTTGTCTTGTACTTCATATTTTCTAGACAATTGCTTGCATAATGTCCTTGGTTACCACAATTGTAACATGTGACAAGGTTGAGTTCTTCATGTATGTTTTGTGGACAAGTTGATATATAATGGCCTAGCTCTTTGCAGTTGTTGCACCACACTTGGCTAATATCCTTATTCTTCTTTGGTATCATTTTCTCTTGTTTATTTCCTTGGGTATTCTTCTTCTTGGGTTTCTCCAAAGCTAGGAGTTCCTCTAGTTCATGTTCTTCATATCTCACCTCAAAGGTGGGAAAGTCTCCTTGTTTCCTTAATTGTTTCCTTGGATAATACATATGTTTCCTCTTTTGTCCATCAAGGTGAGACATAGTGCATGGAGGTACAAGCTGAGATTTTCCTTTGTCTTCATCCTTCTAGGTAGAAGTTGTTTCCTCATGGGGGTTACCAAACTTTTGTTGCACTCCACCTTGTTTCCTTTGTTGAACTATAGAATAGATGGGGCATTGGATAGGGACATGATTATTTCCTTGACATAGGAAACAAGTCACTTGAGATGTGGGGCATTGTTTAGTTGGATGTTTCTCTTTACAATTGGGGCATTGATCTTCATGCTCTTTGGAAGTGTGATCCATGTCTCCACAAATATTGCAAGCTTGGGTTCCTTCTATAATATCATCCTTGACATCATTGTTGTCACAAACTCCTTGGGAAAGGTTGTCTCCCATGTTAATCATGTGAGTGGTCATCCCTTGCAATAATTGAGATTGATTTTCCAAAAACTTTTGCAATGTTGGGTCTAACTCATTGTTGTTGGCTAAAAACTGAGTTGTCATCTGATTCAAATGGGTTTGGTTTACTAGTAGTTGTTCTCTCATGAGCATCTCTTGGTTGTTGTTGTCACCATTCTTGATGTTGGAGTTTCTTGGAGTAGTCATCTATTTGGGTTGGATTGGGATTAGAATAGGCAAAAGATTTCGAAGGAAGAAGTCTAATCACACACAACAATTCACACAAGCAATGTGCAAGCAATCACAAATAAACATTCCACTCAAACAACAAGTTTCAAGCACATTTTTAGGGAACAAAATATTTTTGCTACACCACATAAGTTGGTGCATTTGATTTAATCTAAACACTAATATGGTGGTCCAACTATATGGTTTTCTTGAGGTCATTCCATTCTTCTTAGTTGTTTCTTCATCAACAAGATCATTGCATCCTTGGAAAAATTATTGTATCTTGGTCACAAACTTCAAAGGTGATGATGTTTCCTTCTAAGTTGTGTTTCCTTAGTCTTCAAGTCTTGAGTAACATTCTTGTCTCACTTGTAGTCCTTAGTGATATCCAAGTTGAAGTCCTTGGTGAAAATAAAGTTGAAGTCTTTGATGATGTTGAAGTTGAAGTCATTTGAGTTGGTGAAGTCCTTTGCTCATGTTGAAGTCTTTGCTCATGGTTGAGGTTTTGTCCATAAAGTTGAAATAGAAGAGATGTAGAATTAAAACCAAAAGGTTGAGGAAAGAGTTTACAAGATTGTTTGTAAATAAGTTTTGGAACAAATTGTTGCATGTCAAAACCCACCGGCGAGCAGCAACGAGCAACACGAAGAGCCGGGAGGCTCCCAGGCTACTGGTGGTCCCTCGGGCATGACCGCAAACCTCCGGCACACGTCCTGGCTTGGTTCAAGGGCGTGCCCCCTGACCTATACCTGGTCAGGAAGGTGATGGATTGCTTCGATCAGTTTCCTGCATGGTAAACAAGTATACGTAAAATTCGAGCCGTAACCGGCTCCCAGGTTTCCCTGTGAATCGGCTCCTAGAGCCGATTATCCCATGGTTCTGCATTAGATCTACGATAACATGGGGTTTTGCTTCATCATTACAAATTAAATCGATCTACGACAGTTTAATGTTTTCACCACGTAATTGGAACGTCCTACACGTGATTGAGCCTGGTAGATACAAAAGATGATAAAAAACTAACCCTAGAGGAGGCCTAACAACCGACGTAAAATCAATTACCGGAACAACTCCTCTCGAACTAGCAAACCATATCCTTACGTACTACTGGATCGTTCAACCCGTTTGCAAGGCCTGACTACGTGGATATCAAACTAAACCTTGGAAAACAAGGCATAACTATAACAGATCGAATCAACTGAATAAAGATCAAGCAAGATGCTACCCTTACACCCGGGAAAAGGTGCAAAGGTAGCGAGGCAACTAGAGGCAGCATAACCAAACAAACATAAGCGAAAAGTACCGATGCTAGCCTCAACAAATCTATGATAATAGTATTACTCGCCATCAACAAGGCTTCAGTACGAGTAACACCGAATAACGCATAAGCAGATACTGCCTAGATTGCAAGATGCGATCTAGGCAGCATGACACTTACTCGAAAGAAACCCTAGAAACAAGGGGTGGCGATGCGCCGAGATTGTGTTTGTTGTGAACGTGATTGTCCTCCTTTCTCAATAACCTTAGGTACATATTTATAGTCCGGAGACTTTCTATCTTTGGAATAACTCTACAACTCTATCTCTTACCTAAACCGAAACGGAACCTACTACAATATACAGATACACGGGCAATTTAGCCCAAATCCACGCACAAGGCCGATTCAGCAACACGTTGCATATATGTATCTTCCAAGCCCATCTTGATTACGGCCCATCTCCTCCTATCACCAAAATATGGCGATAACACATGCCCCCCTGGTTTTGGCAATAATAATTCCAAAACCACTCTGTTGATGTTTTTTCTTCCCCCTCTTCTTTTTTTTACATCGGGTTACGCGTTGCAGAGCAGAATCGTCACGCCACCCCCTCATCATGATGCCCTGTCACAGAGAAAGAACACATAGCCTTTCTCAACTTCTGGCTGGAACATTTCATATTCTGCGGCCCTTCCCTTGCTCCAACCAAGAATTATCTCTCTTTGGCCTACGAGCTTGCCAAAGGCACTCAACTTGGCATCGGCAAACTGTTCCTTGGAGAGGTCTATCGATATCTCCAATTGACGTCTGTCAAACTGTTCTCTGGCATAGCAGTCAAAACAGGAGGTCCTTTGTGGTTCATTCAGCTATGGGCTCAGCTGTATTTCCAAAACCACGTCCCAAACTTCCCCCTTTTGGCGAGTTGCACCTTTCCAGATGTCAAAGGGAAGTAGATCAGATGCACCAGCTATGGCCAAGCCTTGTATAGACTGCCAGGTAGTAAACTGATCCCTCAGGAAGCATCCAAGTGGTTCAGCACTTTCTTTCAAGGCCTGGACAATCCTATCTTGTTTCCTTACATGGAAGAATCGGAACATTTTGAAAATCCACTCTCCTTCAGGCTAGACAATTTTGCCGATGACACCAGCACTCGGCAGCTCTTTTCCACTGTGATCCGTCCCTGTTTCCTTCCAGTTGGCATGAGTACATCCAACAGAATAATCAAGCCTGGGTATGAATTCTACCAGCCGGTCGTAGTGGCTCGGCAATTTGGCCTTGGACAAGTACCTCCCCATTTCTTTCTCCACCATCTTACAGAGAGCAGAGCCGACCTGCCTGATCCTCTCACCAGCCAAAGGTGTTATTCCTTCTTCGACGCTCTGACCATCCCAATTCCTAACGACCTCACCTTCGCCTCATCAACCGATGGCTTTGAAGACTGGTGGTCGATGTGGAAGACTCACGCCTTTAGGAGAGCTCTGGGACCGTTGCTGAAACAGCTCGATGCTGACTATGACATCCCCGTGGAACAGGTACCACTACTTGTAAATTTTCTTGATGCAGCTCACCAATGATTCTTCTACTAATCCACTCTTTCTCTTTGCAGCAACAAGATGGCCCTGAACCTACGCACAGTGATGGATCCCCCGAAGTTCTTTCCGCCACTCTGTGGTTCTTTTACGCAAAAAACGCCACCTTTGAAAAAGGTCATGATGCGAGAACCAGCCGATAACACCACAATCGGCTTCCAAGAACCAAACAACTCCTAAGTCACCGCCCTCGAGTTCCAACTAAAACAAGAACGATGGTGAGGAAGGTAGCTGCCAGAAGACCTTGAGGCCGGAGCCCTTCTCGTAAAGCTTCGCATGTAGGTGATCCATGCCTTGGTCGATCCTTCTCATTCTTCCATTCTTGCGGACATGCTCGTGCTAACTGGTTCTCCTTTACAGGCTTCCGTCAAGACACCTCCAGCGAGAACACTCAGACCAATCGAGGAGAACTGGGCCCAACAGATTCTGAGAGGACCATCACACCGAGCCAGCCAGATTCACCACCATCGGCTTCCAGGAAAAGGTCGGTTCCTGAACCTACTGCCCCCCGAGCACCAGTCGAGGCGGGGCCAGCTGTGGGTCCCAAGAGGGCTCGCAAAGGACTGCAAGCTTCTTCGTCGAGCCAGGAGGTTTCGAAAACCATCACCCTTCATGCTCTTACCACTTGCTTCTTTTTATCTGCCGATTCATCATTATTTACATCGGCTAAGCACCTTCCATGCAGACGACTGATGCTTCTAGTGGGAAAGCCGGGGCAGTGCCGATGCCTTTAGCCAAGCCGGGTCTAACAATCCCCGAAGGTGCAGATGAAACGGCTACCACTTTGGCCAAGCCCCCAGCAACCACACATAAGCCGATTGTCTCGTCATCTGCTATCCCCTCGACCTTAGGAGAGGTACGTTAGCTTTTTTCGGCTCATCCTTGCATGTTGGACGCATACTGACGCCTTTCCGGGCTGCCAGGGTTGTGATATTTCAGGCTTGCTGACGTTCGACCCCGAATCCATCGAACCAACTCCCTCTGTTGCCAACGATGAACCACAAGACAGGGTTGTTCCACCTCAATTCCTGGATTAGACAGGAGCATCATTGAGCATCTACTCCCGCTTAAAAAAGGATTTCGGCCATTCCAGCAGCGAGCACGACAGATGAAGGCCGAAATCTTGGAAGAAGTCAAGAAAGAGGTCGAGAAAATGTTGACAGCCAAGTTAATCAGGCCATGCAGGTATGCTGAGTGGATTTCTAGTATCGTACCTGTAGAGAAAAAGGATGGCCGCTAGCGTGTTGCCATAGATTTTCGGGATCTCAATAGAGCTACTCCAAAGGATGAGTATCCGATGCCGGTGGCAGAAACGTTAATCAACGCAGCGGCTGGTCATAAGATCTTGAGCTTCATGGATGGCAATGCCGGTTACAACCAAATTTTTATGGCTCCGGAAGATATACACAAGACTGCATTCAGAGTCCCAGGTTCGGTGGGGTTGTTTGAATATGTAGTCATGACATTTGGACTGAAGAATGCCGGCGCCACGTACCAAAGAGCCATGAATTACATTTTCCATGATCTGATCGGCAAGCTGGTGGAAATTTACATCGATGACGTGGTGGTCAAGTCTGCTTCAGTACAAGGACACTTGGACGACCTGCAACGCGTCCTGGACCGAACAAGAAAATTAAGACTCTGGATGAATCCAAAAAGTGTGCCTTCGGGGTGACGCGGTCGGTTCTTGGGTTCTTGGTCCATGAGCGGAATTGAGATCGGCTGAAAAGTCGAGGAGGCGGTCACGAACAATGAAGCCACCTACCATGAAGAAAGAACTGCAGTCTCTCATCGGCAAGATCAACTTCGGAAGATTCATCTCCAATCGGGAAGAATAGAGCCGTTCATGGACTGGTGAAGATTAAATCGACGAGGAATTCAGGTGGGGCGAGCAACAACGAGCCTTCGACGAGATCAAAGAATATCTGACGAAGCCGCCAGTGTTGGTTCCGCCCCAGCCGGATAGGCCATTCTACATTTACTTGTCAGTAGCTGACACGTCCATCGCCTCAGTGGTGGTGCAAGTGTGTGATGGGCTGGAGCGAGTTGTATTTTACATCAGCAGAAGGATGCTGGATGCAGAAACAAGGTATCCTGAGATCGACAAGTTGTGCCTCTGCCTGTTTTTCACCTGCACCAAGCTGCGCCACATTTTGCTATCAGCGGAGATTGTCATCATATGCAAATTAGATGTAATAAAGCACATGCTGTCGGCTCCTATGTTGAAAGGCCGACTGGGAAAATGGATGTTTGCATTATCGGAGTTTGACATCTGGTATCAACCCGTGAAAGCGGTTAAGGGTCAGGCATTGGCCGACCTTATCGCTGAAAGGATCAACACTAATATAGCACCTTGTCTGCTCTGACGTGGGCTATGTTTTTCGATGGATCGGTTTGTGACGATGGGTGCGGCATCGGCATGGTACTCGTGTCGCCCCGGGGGGCAACATTTTCCTTCTCCATCAGGTTATCTACCCCTCGCACCAACAACGTCGCTGAGTATGAGGCGATACGCAAGGGAATGGAGTTGCTCATCGAAGCTGGAGCAGAAGCAGTGGAAATTTTTGGAGACTCCAAGTTGGTGATTTCCCAACTCACGGAGGAATACAAGTGTGAGAGCGAGTCGCTCCATTATGGCTGCAATGCCGCGAGCTGATGGCACAGTTCCGGTACATAAACTTCACCTGGATCCCGCGATCGCAGAATGCCGAGGCGAATGATCTTGCACAAATGGCTTCAGGCTACAAGGACGTAGCAGAGGGAGCCGATGTTCGTGCTGATTCACGAAGCAGACGGCGGAGAGCCGATATCTTCAATTACTTGAAGGATTCGGCTCGGGGGGCACCTAAACGGATAAGGTACAAGGCCATGAAGTATGTGCTTATCGGGGACGACATGTTTTACAGGACTCTGGAGGGTTATTGCTCAAATGTCAGGGACGGCCGAGGCCAATCGGCTCCTACGAGGTACACGAAGGTGCTGTGGAACTCACCAATCGGCTCACAAGATGAAATGGTTGATCAGCGATCGGGGTTTTATTGGCCCACCATGCTTGAGGACTTCAAGTACTACAAAGGGTGCCAAGCATGTCGAAATTTGGGAAAATTCAGATGGTACCGTCAGCAATGAACCCCATCATCAAACCTTGGCCATTCCGAGGTTGGGGCATGGATATGATTGGCAAGATCAATCCTCCATCAAGCAAAGGCCACATGTGGATTTTGGCCATTACTGATTATTTCACTAAATGGGTGGAGGTTGTCCCGATGAAGTCAGTGAACTCAAAGGATGTTATCAATTTTGTGAAAGAACATGTCATTCATAGATTCGGGATTCCCCAAACTATCACGACCGATGGAGGTTCGGTCTTCATTTCTCACGAGTTTAGAAAATTCTGTGAGGACACGGGGATTAAGCTGATTCGATCATCTCCATACTATGCTCAAGCAAATGGGCAAGCTTAAGCGTCCAACCAGAGCCTTATCAAGCTGATCAAGAGGAAAGTCGACGAGCACCCTAGGCGTTGGCACGAGGTTCTGTCAGAGGCTTTATGGGCTTATCGCATGTCATGCCATGGAGCGATAAAAACCTCGCCTTACCATCTAGTCTATGGACAAGAAGCCGTATTGCCTTGGGAAATTACGGCTGGATCGAGACGTGTCACTTTTCAGAACAATCTAACAACTGAAGAATATGCAACCCTGATGAGTGATAGTGTTGAGGATTTAACTGAGCTCAGGCTGTGGTCGCTTGAGAAAATCAAAGAGAACAAGGCCAAGGTAGCTCGTGCATATAACAAGAAAGTGAGACCAAAGGAGTTCCACGTTGGCGATCTGGTATGGGAAGCTGTGTTGCCATTTGGGACTAAGGATGCAACATATGGTAAATGGTCTCCAAATTGGCACGGGCCATACAGGGTCGATCAGGTTTTAAGAGGAAACGCGTACATGCTTGAGGAGCCGGGCGTAAAATTCCGATGGTCAACGGCCAACATCTCAAGAAATATTTCCCAAGCATGTGGGATGATGGACAGTGAAATGTGGGGGCCGATACATGAAATCGGCCAAATAAAAGGAAAATATATAGCCGATGCACAGTCATCGACTCTAGAGGTTCAAACTGTTACAAGCAGATGCCAGTTTACATAAACAAACTACTAAAGAAATGCCTCGAAGGCGTGGAGGGCGTCAGCACGGACACGATCCACCTCGGCGATCTCGGCTTCGTCATCTTCGTCCTTGCCCGTCACTAGCTGCTTGTTCAGGGCACGTATTTCTGCCAGATCGGTCTTCAGTTGAGCTTTGAGGCTTTCTGCTTCGTCTTGGGAGCGGGCGATGGATTCTTCCTTGTCGCGAATGAGCTGTTTAGTCTCCTGGACCTTCTCTTCAAGATCTTCCAACTCCCTTTTCAAGGATGCGAGCTCGGCGGTACTGACAGAGGTGTCAGTTTTGGCATCCAGAGACGCCTTTTTCTCGTTGAGCTGCTGATATCTGTCTGCGATATTGGCCTTCAGTGGAAGTTGGGCGCGGCGCAGACTGATCCTCTCACGAGCTAACTTCACCCTTGACCCGAAGAAAGACAGAGTTACAACTGGCCAAAGCTTCACCTACAATGCTACTGGGAGTTGGTCTTTTATTTCAGCAAGAACTCTCTTCACCTCCTTAGAACCCTCGATCAACTCTTCGATCGGGGAGGACAGCAGGGCTTTAAGACGCTGGAATTGAGGTGGAACAGCCCTGGCTTGTGGTTCATCGTTGGCAACAGAGGGAGTTGGTTCGATGGATTCAGGGTCGAACGTCAGCAAGCCTGAAATATCACAACCCTGGCAGCCCGGAAAGGCGTCAGTATGCGTCCAACATGCAAGGATGAGCCGAAAAAAGCTAACGTACCTCTCCTAAGGTCGAGGGGATAGCATATGACGAGACAATCGGCTTATGTGTGGTTGCTGGGGGCTTGGCCAAAGTGGTAGCCGTTTCATCTGCACCTTCGGGGATTGTTAGACCCGGCTTGGCTAAAGGCATCGGCACTGCCCCGGCTTTCCCACTAGAAGCATCAGTCGTCTGCATGGAAGGTGCTTAGCCGATGTAAATAATGATGAATCGGCAGATAAAAAGAAGCAAGTGGTAAGAGCATGAAGGGTGATGATTTTCGAAACCTCCTGGCTCGACGAAGAAGCTTGCAGTCCTTTTCGAGCCCTCTTGGGACCCACAGCTGGCCCCGCCGACCGGGTGCTCTGGGGCGAGGTTCAGAACCGACCTTTTCACGGAAGCCGATGGTGGTGAGTCCGGCTCGGTGTGATGGTCCTCTCGTAATCTGTTGGGCCCAGTTCTCCTCGATTGGTCCGAGAGTGTTCTCGCTGGAGGTGTCTTCGACGGAAGCGTAAAAAGGAGAACCGTTAGCACGAGCATGTCCGCAAGAATGGAAGAATGAGAAGGATCGACCAAGGCATGGATCACCTACATGCGAGCTTTACGGAGAAGGGCTCCGCGCCTCAAGGTCTTCTGGCAGCTACCTTCCTCACCATCGTTCTTGTTTTAGTTGGAACTCGAGGGCGGTGACTTAGGAGTTGTTTGGTTCTTGGAAGCCGATTGTGGTGTTATCGGCTGTTACGCATCATGACCTTTTTCAAAGGTGGCGAGTTTTTGCAGAAAGAACCACAGGTGAGCTGGAAAGAACTCGAAGGGGAGCCATCACTGCATGCGAGGTTCAGGCCATCTTGTTGCCGCAAAGAGAAAGAGTGGATTAGTAGAAGAATCATTGGTGAGCTGCATCAAGAAAATTTACAAGTAGTGGTACCTGTTCCACGGGGATGTCATAGTCAGCATCGAGCTGTTTCAGCAACGGTCCCAGAGCTCTCCTAAAGGCGTGAGTCTTCCACATCGACCACCAGTCTTCAAAGCCATCGGTTGATGAGGCGAAGGTGAGGTCGTTAGGAATTGGGATGGTCAGAGCATCGAAGAAGGAATAACACCTTTGGTGGTGAGAGGATCGAGTCGGCTCTGCTCTCTGTAAGATGGTGGAGAAAGAAATGGGGAGGTACTTGTCCAAGGCCAAATTGCCAAGCCACTACGACCGGCTGGTAGAATTCATACCCAGGCTTAATTATTCTGTTGGATGTACTCATGCCAACTGGAAGGAAACAAGGACGGATCATAGTGGAAAAGAGCTGCCGAGTGCTGGTGTCATCGGCAAAATTGTCTAGCCTGAAGGAGAGTGGATTTTCAAAATGTTCCGATTCTTCCATGTAAGGAAAGAAGATAGGATTGTCCAGGCCTTGAAAGAAAGTGCTGAACCACTTGGATGCTTCCTGAGGGATCAGTTTACTACCTGGCAGTCTATACAAGGCTTGGCCGTAGCTGGTGCATCTGATCTGCTTCCCTTTGACATATGGAAAGGTGCAACCCGCCAAAAGGGGGAAGTTTGGGACGTGGTTTTGGAAATACAGCTGAGCCCATAGCTGAATGAACCACCAAGGACCTCCTGTTTTGACTGCTATGCCAGAGAACAGTTTGACAGACGTCAATTGGAGATATCGATAGACCTCTCCAAGGAACAGTTTGCCGATGCCAAGTTGAGTGCCTTTGGCAAGCTCGTAGGCCAAAGAGAGATAATTCTTGGTTGGAGCAAGGGAAGGGCCACAGAATATGAAATGTTCCAGCCAGAAGTTGAGAAAGGCTGTGTGTTCTTTCTCTGTGACAGGGCCTTTAGTTTTCATATGGCGTTGGAGGTAGGCACCCCAGTTCGTGCAGTCTGTTTTGGAAGACAGCTTGTAGGGGACTTTGGTCAGCTTAAAAGCGGAGGGGCTGGGTGATGTAACATCCAGACCAGTAATCATCACCACGTCTAACAGAGTTGGTGTCATGGGGCCGTGACCGAACATAAAGCAGTTCAGAGCGTCAGACCAGAAGTAGCCGATGGTTTTTAGGAGGTTCTCGTGTTTCTCAAGAGGAGATAATGACAAATGCAAGGCATCGGCTATTCCCGTGGTTTCCCATTGGGACTGGTAAGCTCTAGCTACCCTACTGAACCAAGAGACCCAATGTTCAGGGGGATTAGGCCAGCTGCAAGGCCGGCCCAAGAGTTCAAATCTAGGTCTTGTCTTACGAAGGGGATTCTGTTTGCTTCGCAAGAGATCAGATGGGCAGGACTAGACTCTGTACGGGGGCCAAGACAGAGAGAATTTGGGAGAGAAGGATGCGGCGTGAATCGAAACCTAAAAATTTTAATGGTGGAATAAAGCATTAATTCGTGTGTTCGCCATTAATTCTAGCATCGTGTTCGCACTGCGAGGAGTAGGCGTACTTCGCATCAAGACCTCGGTTGGTGTTGAACGATTCCGCCATCTAGTTTGCCGGCGGAGACGGATCTATGCAGTTGGGGATCGAGGGTTCTTGTCGCCGTGAGCTCGATCTGGTCGGTGGGCAATTGGAGATCTGGGTCGCCCTTTTTTGAAGAGGGTCGCAGGTTACCGTTTGAAACTGGAAAGTGGCCGCTCAGATTTGTTTAAGTACGCGACCAAAATTGACCTTGTCAACGTTTTTTGAAAGCCGATGTTTTACCATCGGCTCTTTGAGCTTTGACTTGTTTGACTGTATGAGCGCAGTGTGGTGAAAGCCGATACAGTACTATCGGCTTCTGGAGTATCGACCTATTTTGACTATCGGCGAAATTGGGTCGAAAAAAGCAATCTCCGAGTTGGAAAAGCAATCTTCGTTCATTCAAAAGACGATTATTTACAGTGGAGCTGATTGCTTACAAAAGGAAATCTACTACTACTACTACTAGTTCCTAATCTAGAGGCCGAGGTCGTCGCCGCTGTCTTCGTCGTCTGATCGCCGCCATTGCCGCCGGGCTGGCCGCTGCTTTGAAGATGCCGGGGCCTCCTCGCCTCGTCGTCTTCGTGTCCTCGCTGGACCCGCGAAGCGCTTCACCGGTGGATACTGCGTGAGGAGGTGTCCTCCGACTCCCTCCTCGTCGGAGGATTCGACGCCGCCCCAGACCAGGCGCCGCCGCTCTCCGCCTCCGCCTCCCGACGAGGAACTGCAGCCTCCTCGCCGTCGATCGGACGCGTCATCCTCCGACCAAGAGGCGAAATCCCAATCCCTCTCGTCCCACCATTGTGGGGCGAGAGTCTCATACGCCGCCGTGGGCGGGTGCTCCGGCGTCGGCTCCCGGTCGCTAATGGTGTTGGAAGACTAGGAGGAAAGGGCGGAAGAAGAGGAGGCCATGGCGGAGGAAGAGGGTTTTTTCGGCGGAGAAAGAGTGTGTTTGTTGTGAACGTGATTGTCCTCCTTTCTCAAACAAGGGGTGGCGATGCGCCGAGATTGTGTTTGTTGTGAACGTGATTGTCCTCCTTTCTCAATAACCTTAGGTACATATTTATAGTCCGGAGACTTTCTATCTTTGGAATAACTCTACAACTCTATCTCTTACCTAAACCGAAACGGAACCTACTACAATATACAGATACACGGGCAATTTAGCCCAAATCCACGCACAAGGCCGATTCAGCAACACGTTGCATATATGTATCTTCCAAGCCCATCTTGATTACGGCCCATATCCTCCTATCGCCAAAATATGGCGATAACACAAATACAACTCCTATTTTTCTAAGGGTTTTTGTCCAATCCTAGGGTTACAATCCTACAGGAAACACAATGCTCCGATACCATCTGTAGAGGTCCCAACCTTTAATAAGGTAGAGATCCCTGTGTTTATAATGCTAGTCCCTGGATCAATAGCTAGCATCCACAGTTAAGATGTAATATCAAGAAACAAAGGTCATAATACAACTTTGTAACCAGGAATAAAATAATTCATTACATCTTACATAGCTCATTTGGCTATCTCATTACAATGCAGCAGAAATAACTATAGCATGGAGTCCTTCATCTTCAAAATGCCACAGGCAATCATGTTGGTTGTAGACTTGTAATCCTATCAACACACTTCACTAACATCAAACAAACCTGCAACATAATAATTTACAGCCACAAGGGTCAATACATTTGAATTGTATTGGCAAGTGATACTATGGTAGTATAGTGGTATCTATGATCTATATGCATTTGGCTAAGTGGACCTTAGGCTTGCTTTGCTCAAAATTGATTTTCCTTGTCTTTTGAAAACACTAAGTTTTTGTTTGTCAAAATCACCCAAGGCATCTACCAATAGAAATTGGTGATCCTTTAACCCTTGTTCAACCACAAGTTTTAACTTAGAAAATTGGGATGAGGAGATTCTTGATAGCTTCCATGTCTTGATGCTCAAATTGTCCATTGCCGGGGACACGGCTAAGTACTTAGATTTTACACTCTGCAGAGGTGGTGCACTTTACCCACAAGACTCGACATGCATCGAGACAAGATCTTTCAGAAGCCTTCCCTTAGACCAAAATGGACGCGCTCCAAACCTAACATCCCCTACCACCAAATATTCATTAGGCTAAGTTATTGGAACCTATATGATCCAGGCAGATCCCATAATGCCAAGTGGTTGCACTTGAAGCTTCTCAACATTTGTCATCTCAAATCTCTTTGTTCCTGGGTGGCATTCCACAAGTGAGATACACAAGGTAAACCATAGAAATGGGCCTTGTGTAACCACTCAACAAAAATCCTTCCAAGATACCATTCCACCTAGGTGATTCATTCGCTTAGTTGTTTTATTAAACAAAACACAAGTCCTTGACTTAGAAATATTCCATAGCATGAATATAATCCACCCTTGTTTTCTACTAGCTAAGCTAAGCACGATAGTAGTAGGAATCTTAACTTAGGAAAATTCTACTAAGGTTTCATCTACTAGGATTTCCCATGGCATAGTTTATACTTAGCAAAAATTTCATGCAAGTCCTACTTAGAAATAACTGTAGAGGTCCCAACCTTTAATAAGGTAGAGATCCCTGTGTTTACAATGCTAGTGCCTGGATCAATAGCTAGCATCCACAGTTAAGATGTAATATCAAGAAACAAAGGTCATAATACAACTTTATAACCAGGAATAAAATAATTTATTACATCTTACATAGCTCATTTGGCTATCTCATTACAATGCAGCAGAAATAACTATAGCATGGAGTCCTTCATCTTCAAGGTGCCACAGGCAATCATGTTGGTTGTAGACTTGTAATCCTCATCAACACACTTCAGTAACATCAAACAAACCTTCAACATAATAAGTTATAGCCACAAGAGTCAATACATTTGAATTGTATTGGCAAGTAATACTATGGTAGTATAGTGGAGTCTATCATCTATATGCATTTGGCTAAGTGGAGCTTAGGCTTGCTTTGCTCAAAATAGATTTTCCTTATCATTTGAAAACACTAAGTTTTTGCTTGTCATAAACACCCAAGGAACCACCAATAGAAATTGGTGTACCTTCACCCTTGTTCAACCACAAGTTTTTAACTTAGAAATTGGGATGATGAGATTCTTGATAGCTTCCATGTCTTCATGCTCAAATTGTCCTTTGCCAGGTACATGGCTAAGTACTTAGATTTTACACTCTGCAGAGGTGGTGCACTTTCCCCACATGACTTGATTTTCACCAAGACAAGATCTTTCAGAAGCCTTCCCTTCGACCAGAATGAACGCGTTCCAACCTATCATCCCCTACCACCAACTGTCCATTTGTCTAAGTTATTGCAACCTATATGATCCAGGCAGAGCCCATAATGCCATGTGGCTGCACTAGAAGGTTCTTAACATTTGGCCTCTCAAATCCCTTTGTTCCTGGGTGGAAATCCACAAGTGAGATACCAAGTATTCCCCAGTATACTGGACTTGGTAATGCCCAATTTTTCCCCAGTATACTGGACTTGTGTAACCACTCAACACAAACCTTTCTTTCCATTCCACCCAGGTGATTCATTCACTTAGTTGTTTTATTAAACAAAACACAAGTCCTTGACTTAGAAATATTCCATAGCATGAATATAATCCACCCTTATTTTCTACTAGCTAAGCTAAGCATGATGGTAGTAGGAATCTTAACTTAGGAAAATTCTACTAAGGTTCATCTACTAGGATTTCCCATGGCATAGTTTATACTTAGCAAAAATTCCATGCAAGTCCTACTTAGAAATATCACTAATGCATAGTGAAAATAATGGGACAAAAGAATGAAGCATCACTTGCCTTTTTGGTAGATAATATAATTTCACTCCTTGATCCTGCAATAGTCACACTCTTCAAATATCACTACAATTCAATCAAGGCACAAATTCAATCTACCATTCAGGCAATCATCACATAGAATAATAAAAACAAAGCAATGCATGCAAGCATGCAAAAGTTTGTTTTATTTGGGGAAGTGACTTATAATAGGTTATAAACATTTGAAAACACCCGTTGGTCATTTATAAAAGTAGTAAAACCATTTGATATTAAGTTAGTGAAAATGGCCATTTTAAGTCATTTTTGTTTTTCTAGAAGTGGTTCAAATCAAAGTAATAATCTCTAGTGTTTGACAAATACATTTTTAAACACAAATGTTAGTGTTTTATGGTCAAGTGTTTAGTATTAAAACCATTTGCAAAAGGTTTCACCTATAAACCATTTTTATACCAAAGTAATATTTTATGTTGTTGAAAATGCTTTTTAGCAAAGTAATAATTTATAGGGTTCATCAAATATATTGTTAGATCCTAAAACTTGGTGTTTAGGGTCAGAGATTTTAAATCAAATCATTTTCCAAAGGTTTTTCTCAAAAATCATTTTTAAACCATAATCAATATTTTTATTTGGCTAGAAATGCTTTTATTCAAAGATTTATTCCTTACCATCTCAAAATATTTTTTTAAAACCAAAAGATGGTTTGTATGGTCAGTAGGTTCAAAACAATCCATTTGCCAAAGATTTTACCCTAAAAATATTTTTAGAATGAATTTTATACTCAAATTATACCTACACATGTTTATGCAAATACAACCAATTTAACAGAAGAAATTTACTAAAGAAAGTACATGGTTGGAGAGTACTTGTTCTGCAGATTCCATTGATATAAAATTTGTAAAATTTGGACGTGTAGATTAAAAGTTATGAATTTTGAAAGTTTAAACATCTAATAGACAAGTTTCTGTTTTTAAAACAAATCACTGGTCACATGGCTGAATCTTATTCGCTGGTACCGTTTCGTTTGGATCGAGCGATACAAACCATAGGATTAAAAGGAATCTATGCGGCTCAGATCATCCCATACCCCTTCGTTAAGTGAAGCTATCCTATCACTACGATCTAAATCTGGCGGCTCCCAGTGCCTCGACCAGAAACTGGCGGCGCTGGCGGCGGCGAGTGGTGGCGGTGCGCTCTGGCAGATGCGGTACGGCGATTCTAGGGAGTAAGGGGGTGGGGGAGATGCTTACCGATATCGCATTGGCGCGGTGGTGCTCAAGGTGGTCACCGTTGGGCAGGGGCGCACGGGAACGGAGAGGATTGCTCGCCGCAGTTCTTGAGGGCGTCGGGCTCGTCCTGTTGAAGACGAAGGCGAGACTACGGTGCATGCCAGAGAGAAAGGGAGGTGTCGTTAGATGTGCGGGGTCGTCGCGGGTACGTGCGTGTGAAGGAGAGGGGTTAGGACGGTCAGGTTTAACTGTGGGGCTTGCGAGAGGTGGCGACGGCGTTCGTCAAGACGAAGGCGGGTGTCCAGGGCGTGCGTGGTCGAACTGGGGTTGCTGGGATATGCGTTTGGTTCTTGTGAGCATGCTCGAGCGGTTGAGGGGGCAAGGGGAGGCGAGGAGCTGCCGGAATTTGCTTGGAGGTTCGCCGGAACAGAGCGTGGACTCGGGCAAAATCAGCGCAGCCTAGTGGTAGAGGCGAAATGGGGTCTGAGGGGAAAGATAGAGGAGGCGTGGGAGGTTAAATGGGCGTGGTCGGGGGGCGATAATCATGCGGCATTGAAGCTAATTAAACACGCGAAATCAACGCAGAAACTGGCGAGGAGAGGAGGAAGAAGGGGTCCGCCGGGTTGAAGACGGTGACGTGGCTGTGGGGCAGTGTCGTCAGTGAGTGAGAGAGGGGAAAAGGTGGGGTCCAGACGTCAGGGACTGAGTGGGTTCGTTAGTGGGTAGAAGAAAACGGTTCGGGGGTTTGGTTGGGCTAGATGGGCCTGGTGGGCTGGGGTCTGTTTCCATTTTTTTATTCTGGATCCCTTTTCTTTTTCTATTTAGATTTTCTGTTTTGATTTTATTCAAATGATTTCCAACCCTTTTTCTTTTCAAATATTTTCAAACTTTTCAGCAAGTTTCTACTATGTTCAAACATGTATTTTAAATATAATTTTGGAACATTTCTTTTATTCCCACATGGTTTAAATATTTATTTAAAATGAACCTTTGTCTTTATTTAAATAGGATTTTCGAAATGATTCCAATTCTTATTATTTATTCAAATTATTTAACTTTCTATTTTAAATTCAAATGTTTATCAAACCCCTTTTTGTAAGTTTTATTTATTTAATAAGGTGTTAAATAATTCACTTTGAATTATTTTAATATGTTTTATCAATCATTTAAATTGGTTATTTCCCTTTATTCAAGTAATATCAAATATGGTTTTAATCTCATATAAAATTTATGTCAAATAATTCTTTGATACTTTTTAAGTTATTTAATTAACTTTTATTCCACTTGGGCAAATTCCAATTATTATTTTCCTGTGATTTACTCAATCATTTCCATTAGGGATTTTGTCTTTATTCAAATAGGAATAGAATTTGTTTAATGAAATATTATTTTATTTAAATATTATTTATCCATTTATTTGGATTTATATTATATTTATTCCATTTGCTTATGGTCTTGTCCAAGTTTTAATTTGTCTTTTAACTATTCCCTATTAATTATTTCTTTCTTTATTTCATAAAAACCATATCTTTTTATTTATAGATCCAAAGTTGGTGATTCCCATTTGTATCATTTTATTTAATATTTGTTTATCCTTTTAAATCTCTTTAGGATTATTTGCTCACCATTTGGTATGGATTTTTAGATAGCATCTTTATTAGCTTTGGAATTTCAATTTCCTGATCTTACTAAATTCATAAGATTTTATCTATGGTTCCAAATTGAATGAAATCAATTTCTATGGTTTTATAATATTTTTATTTGTCATTCTTGATCATTTATAAATGTTTGTTGATAAATTTTTATATGGATCAAATCCTTAGTCTTTGAGATAACTTGGAAATGTTTTTCTTCCATTAGGGATTTAGAGTTTTGGTTTGTTTTCCAAGTGTTTAAATTTCAAGATGCATTTATGAAGAATGCATTTCACTTGATTTGAATTTAGTTGGATTCAAACTTTATTCCAAGTTTGTTCAAGATGGGATTTTAAGTTTCCATTTAGAAACAAAAGTTTCTTTTCACCCTAAATTTCAACAATTATTTATTTTTCACATTTCAAAATTTGGAAAATTTGGATGTGACAGGATACCACCCTTAAAGAAATGTCTTCCCGAGATTTGGGAGGCTAGAGGTTACAAGTTGGCTTCAAAACAACTAGGGCACTACCACCCTTAAAAAGTTCTCAACTAGATTACATCTTGGCTTGCTTGGGATCTTGATGAAGCTTCTCTAGACAGACATCTGCATAGTTTCCTTTGTTCCCACACTTGAAACATGTGACAAGGCTGAGATCCCTCATAGGCTTGCTTGTCTTGTGCTTCATCTTTTCTGGACAATTGCTTGCATAGTGTCCTTGGTCACCACAATTGTAACATGTGACAAGGTTGAGTTCTTCACATATCTTCTGTGGACAAGTTGATACATAATGGCCTAGCTCTTTGCAGTTGTTGCACCACACTTGGCTAATTTCCTTATACTTCTTATTCTTCTCTGTACATTCATTAGCATAGTGTCCCATCTCTTTGCAATTGCAACATTGCACTTGTCTTTTGTCCTTCTTCTTCTTGGGTTTCTCCAAAGCTAGGAGTTCTTCTAGTTCATGTTCTTCATATCTCACCTCAAAGGTGGGAAAGTCTCCTTGTCTCCTTAATCGTTTCCTTGGATAATACATATGTCTCTTCTTTTGTCCATCAATGTGAGTCATAATGCATGGAGGTGCAAGCTGAGATTTGCCTTTGTCTTCATCCTTCTTGGTAGAAGTTGTTTCCTATTGGGGGTTTACAAACTGTTGATGCACTCCACCTTGTTTCCTTTGTTGAACTATTGAATAGATGGGGCATTGGATAGGGAAATGATTATTTCCTTCACATAGGAAACAAGTAGCTTGAGATATGGGGCATTGATTAGTTGGATGTTTCTCTTCATAATTAGGGCATTGATCTTCATGCTCTTTGGAAGTGTGGTCCATGTCTCCACAAATATTGCAAGCTTGAGTTCCTTCTATAATATCATCCTTGACATCATTGTTTTCACAAGCTCCTTGAGAAGGGTTGTCTCCCATGTTGATCATTTTATTTGTCACCTTTTGCATCAATTGGGTTTGGGTTTCCAAAATCCTTTGCATGGTTGGGTCTAACTCATTGTTGTTGGCTAAAAACTGAGTTGTCATCTGATTCAAATGGGTTTGGTTTACTAGTAGTCGTTCTCTCATGTACATCTCTTGGTTGTTGTCACCATTCTTGATGTTGGAGTCTCTTGGAGAAGTCATCTGCTTGGGTTTGATTGGGATTAGAATAGGCAAAAGATTTCTAAGGAAGAAGTCTAATCACACACAACAATTCATATAAGCAATGTGCAAGCAATCACAAACAAACATTCCACTCAAACAACAAGGTTCAAACACATTTTAGGCAACAAAAAAATATTTTTGTTACACCACATAAGTTGGTGTGTTTGATCTAAAATTTAGTATGGTGGTCCAACTATATGGTTTTCTTGAGATCATTCCATTCTTCTTGGTTGCTTCTTCATGATCAAGCTCATGGTTTCCTTGGAGAATTTCTTGCATCTTGGTCACAAAAACTTCAAAGGTGATGATGGTTCCTTCTAAGTTGTGTTCCTAGTCTTCAAGTCTTGAGTAATATTTCTTGTCTCACTTGTAGTCTTTAGTGATATCCAAGTTGAAGTCTTTGGTGAAAATAAAGTTGAAGTCTTTGATGATGTTGAAGTTGAAGTCATATGAGTTGGTGAAGTCCTTTGCTCATGGTTGAGGTCCTTGTCCATCAAGTTTGAAAAGGAAGAGATGTAGAATCAAAACCAAAAAGGTTGAGGAAAGAGATTACAAATTGTTTGTAAATAAGTTTTGGAACAAATACAACTCCTATTTTTCTAAGGGGTTTTGTCCAATTCTAGGGTTACAATCCTACAGGCAACACAGTGCTCTGATACCATCTGTAGAGGTCCCAACCTTTAATAAGGTACAGATCCCTATGTTTACAATGCTAGTCCCTGGATCAATAGCTAGCATCCACAGTTAAGATGTAATATCAAGAAACAAAGGTCATAATACAACTTTATAACCAGGAATAAAATAATTTATTACATTTACATAGCTCATTTTGCTATCTCATTACAATGCAGCAGAAATAACTATAGCATGGAGTCCTTCATCTTCAAGGTGCCACAGGCAATCATGTTGGTTGTAGACTTGTAATCCTAATCAACACACTTCACTAACATCAAACAAACCTGCAACATAATAAGTTACAGCTAGAAGAGTCAATACATTTGAATTGTATTGGCAAGTGATACTATGGTAGTATAGTGGAGTCTATCATCTATATGCATTTGGCTAAGTGGATCTTAGACTTGATTTTCTCAAAATAGATTTTCCTTATCATTTGAAAACACTAAGTTTTTTCTTGTCATAAACAACCAAGGAACCACCAATAGAAATTGGTGTACCTTCACCCTTGTACAACCACAAGTTTTTAACTTAGATATTGGGATGAGGAGATTCTTGGTTGCTTCCATGTCTTGATGCTCAAATTGTCCATTGCCAGGGACATGGCTAAGTACTTAGATTTTACACTCTATAGAGGTGGTGCACTTTCCCCACAAGACTTGATTTTCACCAAGACAAGATCTTTCAGAAGCCTTCCCTTGGACCAGAATGGACATGTTCCAACCTATCATCCCCTACCACCAACTGTCCATTTGGCTAAGTTATTGCAATCTATATGATCCAGGGAGAGCCCATAATGCCATGTGGCTGCACTAGAAGCTTCTTAACATTTGGCCTCACAAATCCCTTTGTTCCTAGGTGGCAATCCACAAGTGAGATACCAAGTCTTCCCTAGTATACTGGACTTGGTGATGCCCAAGTTTTCCCCAGTATACTGGACTTGTGTAACCACTCAACACAAACCTTTCTTTCCATTCCACCCAGGTGATTCATTCACTTAGTTGTTTTATTAAACAAAACACAAGTCCTTGACTTAGAAATATTCCATAGCATGAATATAATACACCCTTGTTTTCTACTAGATAAGCTCATCATGATGGTAGTAGGAATCTTAACTTAGGAAAATTCTACTAAGGTTTCATCTACGAGGATTTCCCATGGCATAGTTTATACTTAGCAAAAATTCCATGCAAGTCGTACTTAGAAATATCACTAATGCATAGTGAAAATAATGAGACAAAAGAATGAAGCATCACTAGCCTTTTTGGTAGAGAATATAATTTCACTCCTTCATCTTGCAATAGTCACACTCTTCAAATATCACTACAATTCAATAAAGGCACAAATTCAATCTACCATTCAGGCAATCATCACACAGAATAATAAAAACAAAGCAATGCATGCAAGCATGCCAAAGTTTGTTTTATTTGGAGAAGTGGTTTCTAATAGGTTATAAACATTTGAAAACATCCATTGGTCATTTATAAAAATAGTAAAACCATTTGATATTAAGTTAGTGAAAATGGCCACTTTAAGTCATTTTTGTTTTGCTAGAAGTGGTGGCGGAGGGGAAATGGGGTCTGAGGGGAAGATAGAGGAGGCGTGGGCGGTTAAATGGGTGTGGTCAGGGGCGAGAATCATGCGACACTGAAGCGAATTAAACACGCTAAATCAACGAAGAAACTGGCGAGGAGAGGAGGAAGAAGGGGTCCGCGGGGTTGAAGACGGTGATGTGGCTATGGGGCAGTGTCTTCAGTGAGTGAGAGAGGGGGAAAGGTGGGGTCCAGACGTCAGGGACTGAGTGGGTTCGTTAGTAGGTAGAATAAAATGGTTCAAGGGTTTAGTTCGGCTATATGGGCCTGGTGGGCTGGGGTTTGTTTCCATTTTTTTATTCTAGATCCCTTTTCTTTTTCTATTTTGATTTTTTGTTTTGATTTTATTCAAATGATTTCCAACCCTTTTTCTTTTCAAACTTTTCAACAATTTTCTACTCTGTTCAAACATGTATTTTAAAGATAATTTTGGAACATTTCTTTTATTCCCACATGGTTTAAATATTTATTTAAAATGAACCTTTGTCTTTATTTAAATAGGATTTTAAAAATGATTCCAATTCTTATTATTTATTCAAATGATTTAACTTTCTGTTTTAAATTCAAATGTTTATCAAACCCCTTTTTGTAAGTTTTATTTATTCAATAAGGTGTTAAATAATTCACTTTGAATTATTTTAATATGTTTTATCAATCATTTAAATTGGTTATTTCCCTTTATTCAAGTAATATCAAATATGGTTTTAATCTCATGTAAAATTTATTTCAAATAATTCTTTGATTCTTTTAAAGTTATTTAATTAACTTTTATTCCACTTGGCCAAATTCCAATTATTATTTTCCCATGATTTACTCAATCATTTCCATTAGGGATTTTGTCTTTATTCAAATAGGAATAGAATTTGTTTAATGCCATATTATTTTATTTGAATATTCTTTATCCATATATTTGGATTTATATTATATTTATTCCATTTTCTTATGGTCTTGGCCAAGTTTTAATTTGGATTTTAAATATTTCCTATTAATTATTTCTTTCTTTATTTCATAAAAACCATATCTTTTTATTATAGATCCAAAGTTGGTGATTCCCATTTGTATAATTTTATTTAATATTTGTTTATCCTTTTAAATATATTTAGGATTATTTTCTCACCATTTGGTATGGATTTTTAGATAGGATCTTTATTAGCTTTGGAATTTCAATTTCCTGATCTTATTAAATTCATAAGATTTTATCTATGGTTCCAAATTGAATGAAATCAATTTCTATGGTTTTATATTTCCATTTGTCATTCTTGGTCATTTATAAATGTTTGTTGATAAATTTTTATATGGATCAAATCCTTAGTCTTTGAGATAACTTGGAAATGTTTTCTTCCATTAGGGATTTAGAGTTTTGGTTTGTTTTCCTAGTTTAAATTTCAAGATGCATTTATGAAGAATGCATTTCACTTGATTTGAATTTTGTTGGATTCAAACCTTATTCCAAGTTTGTTCAAGATGGGATTTTAAGTTTCCATTTAGAAACAAAAGTTTCTTTTCACCCTAAATTTCAACAATTATTTATTTTGTTTACTTATTTTTCACATTTCAAAATTTGGAAAATTTTGGGATGTGACAATAACACTAATGCATAGTGAAAATAATGGGACAAAAGTATGAAGCACCACTTATCTTTTTGGTATAGAGTTTAATTTCACCCCTTGATCTTGTAATAGTCACACTCTTCAAATATCACTACAATTCAATCAAGGCACAAATTCAATCTACCATTCAAGCAATTCATCACATAGAATAGTTAAACAAAGCAATGCATGCAAGCATGCCAATGATTGTTTTATTTGGAAAAGTGGTTTCTAATAGGTTATAAACATTTTGAAACACTTATTTGTCATTTATAAAAGTGTCAAGGTCATTTATAATTGTGGCAAAACCATTTTAAGTCAAGTTAGTGAAAATGGCCACTTTAAGTCATTTTTGTTTTGCTAGAAATGATTTAAATCAAAGTGACAATCTATAGTGTTTGTAGAATATTTTTAAACACAACATGTTAGTGTTTTAAGGTCAAGTGCTTAATATTAGAATCATTTGCAAAAGGTTTTACCTATAAACCATTTTTAAACCAAAGCCATATTATATTTCATTGGAAATGTCTTTAAACAAAGTAACAATCTTCTAGGGTTCATCAAATATGTTTTTAAATTCTAAAACTTGGTGTTTAGGGTCAGAGTGTTTAAATCAAATCATTTTCCAAAGGTTTTACTCAAAAAGCATTTTTAAAACATAATCAATATTTTTGTTTGACTAGAAATGCTTTAATTCAAAGGTATATTTTCTAAGTGTCACATAATATATTTTTAAATCCAAATGTTGGTTTATATGGTCAGTAGGTTCAAAACAAACCATTTACAAAAGATTTTATCCTAAAAACAATTTTAGAATAAATTTTATACACAAAATAAGCCTAAACAAGTTTCTGCAAAAACAGCTAATTTAAAAGAAGCAATTTACTAAACAAATTACATGGTTGTAAAGTTTTTTCTTTGCTGATTCCATTGATATAAAATTTGCAAAATTTGGACGTGTGGATCAAAAGTTATGAATTTTACAGGTTTGAACATCTAATGGATCAATTCTGTTTTTGAAACAATAGACAGGGCCATGTGGCAGAATCTAACTGGTCTATATCGTTTCATGGGGATCGATCGACACTAGCCGTTAGATCTGAGTTGCATCGCACGACATAGGAAGCACGATACCGCTTCGCTGCTCGTTCTATGTTATCCGCCAGATCTACATCCAATGATCCAGATCGTATCGACCAAAGATGGGCGGCACGGCGACGATGGACAGCGGCGGCGCGCTCTGTCCACGGTGGTTCCGGCGAAGCTAGGGTGCACATGAGAGGGAGAAGGGGCATACCAGACTCGCCGTGAAGCGCTGACTCTCGGGGTGGTCTTTGTTGAAGGAGGGGCGCACGGTGACGGTGTTAATCGCTCGCCGGAGAAGCTCCTAGCGACAGATGCTCACTGTCGAAGATGGAGGCGATGATACGGTGCGAGATAGGACACGAAAACGGCGGCGTTAGTTGCGGACGAGTTCACTGGTCACATGCATATCATTAGAAGGAAGAGGGGCGGTCAGAATGTTACCGGGGGCGTCGCCGGAGTTCAAGCAGACGACGGCGGTGTTCGGGTGTGGTCGTTGTAGATGTTTCAGAGAGCGCGCGAAATAGATAGAGCTACTGGAGGATGCAGAGGAAGATGGGGATCATGCTCGTGAGCTCTGGGCGATGAAATGGCGGTGGTGGCGGAATTGTTTATGGCTTCGGGAGTCCGCAGCGGTGTCAGTTAAATTCGAGGCAGCCCGGGGGCTCTCTGGAAGAGAAGTTTGAAGGGAAAGAGAGAGGGGGAGGAGGGGATTATGATAGCATGGTCGGGGGACGGAATCACTGAGGCATTAACGTGTCACATCCCAAGGTTTTCCAAATCTTGTAATGTGAAAAATAAATGAATAAAATAAAACTTTGTTTGATTTTCAGGGCCAGAAGAAACTTTTTGAATCCAATTGGAAACTTTCAAAACCTATTTGGATCAAATGAAATCCTAAAGGGATTCATAAAGATAAACATTTATTAAAGGAAATTAAAATATTTTGGAATTACTATTTTGGATCTTTTAAATAAAAGGTTTTGGCTTTCAAAAGAAAAAGTGGATTTATAAATAAAGATTACTTTACAGAGCCAAATTAAACCTTGGCCAAGTATTTAAAATAAAATGTTTTGTATTGATTAAAAATAGTAAAGGTTTATTTAAATAAAATAATAAGGAAATAATATCCAAATTTTATTTAAATAAAAGGTTTTACCATTTTAATTAAAACATC
The DNA here is from genome assembly GCA_030063025.1 of Avena longiglumis. Lineage (NCBI taxonomy): Eukaryota > Viridiplantae > Streptophyta > Magnoliopsida > Poales > Poaceae > Avena > Avena longiglumis. Next base: position 138,814,219 of record CP125978.1, on the reverse strand, counting down.
AAAACTTATTAAATTATTTTAAATAAGTTTTCTAAGTATTTTATTTTCTTAATTAAAACCTACTGAAATGCTTTGGTTTTATTTTAGATTTCAAAATAAATATTTAATAAAACAAATCCTATTTGATTTAATAACTAAGATCCATTTTATTTAATTATAAATGGACTCTAAAAATAAAAATATTATTTTATTTTGGGATTTGGTTTATGTTGATAAATAGAACCAAAAACTCATTATAAGTTTGAATTGTTTGAATGGTTTGAGTGAATGAATAATTGATTCAAATTCAAAACAGAAAAATAGAAATAGAAAAGGAAAAAGAATTCAGAAGGAAAAAAAATATGGAAACAGACTGGCCCAACTGCCCCAGCCCAACTCAGCCCAACCTAGCCCACCTCACCCTCGCCCCCGAACCGTTTTTCTTCACCACAGGAGAAACCCGCACCCTCACTGACTGGTGGACCCTATTCCCACTCTCGCTCACTCGCTGATGCACTTGCCACCTCACCATCTTCTCCACCCACGAGGACCCTCCCGGCCGTTTCTGCCGTTAACTCCTCGGAGTAAATTAAAGTAAATGCTCGACATTGATTAAATCACCTCCCTCTCCTCTTTCATTTCCCTCAAACCCCTTCCCGGAGCCACCAGCTGTTAGAATCTCTACCTTGCACCGTCTCCGACGAGGTTCTCGGCAAATTCAGCACGCATCGCCCCTTGACTCCCGAGCAAGCGAGCAAGTTCGCGGACTACTGGAGCACCGCCTCTGTAGCCTCAGCTTCGACCATGTGGTGACGAGCGCCACCGACGATAAACCCAAACTCGATGAGCTCTAGCACTCGACTCCGTGCGCCTTGATCAGTGAATCATCTTTGTTTGATTAGTCTTCTACACCTCCAGTGCTCGCCAATCACTGGCGTGGCAACCTCGCCCTGTCGACGATCGACCGCTTTGAGGCACGGCTCAACTCCGACGAGCAATTCTCATCGACCCGTCGCCTTGGCCAACAAAGAGCACGTCGAGCATCGAGCTTGCAAACTCGGTGAGCCCTTCCCTCTCCTAACCACGGTATATCGCAAGGTCATTGCGAGCAGCCGCCGACAGCGCCGCCAGTTCCTGGCAAGCGCCTGGTAGCCGTAGGATCTTAATCGCGTGGCCACGATAGATTGACTGAGTGAAGAGGTGCGCTTGCCCCTGTGTCGCACGATCCACTTTAGATCTAATGGGTGCTGTCAGTTGATCCGCGCGAACCGTTTTCAGCGAATTAGAGCGTGCCGCGTGTCACCAGAAGTTTGGAAAATAGAATTTGAACCTGATTAGAATGCAAATTTGTAATTGCTGTAACTTTCAAACCACACGTCCAAATTTTGCAAATTTTATATCAATGGATTCACGAGAGCAATCCCTAGCCAACCATGCCCTTGGTTTAGTAAATAGTATCTGTTAATTTACTTGTTTTTGTAGATTCATTTGTGTGCTTGTTTAGATTAGAAAAATTGTTTAAAATGATTTTAGGGTTAAAACTTTTGAAAAATGGTTTGTTGTGACCTTACTGACCCTAGGAACCAACCCATGGTTTGGAAAATGAATTTGGAAAAGTTTAGAATGGATTAATTAGTTTAGTCCATTTCTAGCCAAATAAAACTATTGTTTTGTTATGAAAATGGTTTTGAGTAAAAACTTTGGGAAAATGATTTAGACCAAACCTACTGACCCAAAACACCAAGTTTTGCAATAGCAACTCATTTGGTGAAAACATAAAGTTTTGCTTTGATAAAAATAATTTTCACCACATAAAATAATGATTAGATTTAAAAATTGTTTATGGACCAAAACCCTTTTGCAAATGACTTTGCCACTTTGGAAAAAGACCACTCTTGACTTTACAAAGTTTAGAAGCCTAGTGGAGACCACCTTTGCAATTAGAACCATCTTTTGCATGCTTGCATGCATTACTTTGACTTTGTCATTTTATGTGATGTTTTGCTTGATTGGTAGATTGAGTTTGTGCCTTGCTTGATTGATTTGTAGTGACTTGAAGAGTGTGATTGTTGCAAGGACAAGGAGTGAACCTATACCCTCTACCAAAAAGGCAAGTGATGCTTCATAATTTTTGTCCCATTACTTTCACTATGCATTAGTGATTTTTCTCTAAGTAAAACTTGCATGGATTTTGCTAAGTATAGACCTTGCTATAAGAAAACCTAGTAGATGAATCCTTAGTAGGATTTTCCTAAGTTAAGATTCCTACTACTATCAAGCTTAGCCTAGCTAATAGAAAACATGGGTGGAAAATATATTCACACTATGGAAAAATCTCTAAGTCTGAGGACTTATGTTTTTGTTTAATAAAACCACTAAGTCAATGAATCCCCTGGGTGGAATGGAAGGATTGGTTTATGTTGAGTGGTTACACAAGGCCATGGACTTGGCTTGTGTATCTCACTTGTGGATGGCCACCCAGGAACAAAGAGATTTGAGATGTCAAATGTTGAGAAGCTTCAAGTGCAACCACTTGGCAATATGGGCTCTGCCATGATCATATAGGTTGCAAGAACTTAGCCATATGGACAGTGGGTGGTAGTGTTTGATAGGTTGGAGCGCGTCCATTTTGGTCTAAGGTAAAGCTTCTGAAAGATCTTGTCTTGGGAAACCAAGTCTTGTGGGGAAAGTGCACCACCTTTGCAGAGTGTAAAATCTAAGTACTTAGCCATGTCCCTGGTAAAGGACAATTTGAGCATCAAGACATGGAAGCAATCAAGAATCTCATCATTCAAATTTCTAAGTTAAAAACTTGTGGTTTGAACAAGGGTTGTTTGAAATCTTCAATCTTTGATTGAGAGATGCCTTGTAAAGGATCTTCAATCTTTGATTGAGAAAAATGATTTTGTCAAAGCAAAAACTTAGTATTTTAAAATGTTAAGGAAAAATCTATTTTGAGCAATGCAAGCCTCAACTCCACTTAGCCAAATGCATATAGATGATAGACTCCACTATACTCCCATAGTATCACTTGCCAATACAATTCAAATGTATTGACCCTTGTGGCTGTAACTTGTAATGTTGCAGGTTTGATTGATTTAGTGAAGATTGATTGATTAGGATTACAAAGTCTACAACCAACATCTGCCTGTGGCACTTTGAAGATGAAGGACCCATGACTATAGTTATTCCGCTGCAATGTAATGTAATAGCCAAATGAGCTATGTATGATGTAATAAAATTATGTTATTCCTGGTTATAAAGTTATATTATGACATTTGTTTCTTGATATTACATCTAAACTGTGGATGCTATCTATTGATCTAGGGACTAGCATTGTAAACACAGGGGGCTTTATCTTATTAAAGATTGGGTCCCCTACAGATGGTATCAGAGCATTGTGTTGCCTGTAGGATTTGTAAACCCTAGGATTGGACAAAAACCCTTAGAAAAATAGGAGTTATATTTTGATCCAAAACTTATATACAAAAACACTTGTAAACACTTTCCTCAACCATTTTGGTTTCAACTCTACATTCTCTTCTATTTCAACTGATGGAAAAACCTACCCATGGCCAAAGATTACACCATGTGCAAAGGACTTCTTCAAACACTTTCAACTCTAATGACTTCAACTTCTTCAACTCAAATGACTTCAACATCTTCAGCATGTTCACCAAGGACTTCCAACTTGGATACTACTAAGGACTACAAGAGAGACAAGGAAATCTTGCTCAAGATATGGAGACTAAGGAAATGCAAAATTAGAAGGATTTCACTTCATTAGAAGTTTTGTGACCAAGAGTTTTTCCCAAGGAAACCATGATCTCATGCAAGAAGGATCAACCAAGAAGGATGGAAGGATCACAAGTGAACCATGTAGATGGACCACCATTTATAGTTAAAGTCAAACACACCAACCTATGTGATGTAACAAAAATATTTTGTTGCCTAAGTATGTGCTTTAACTTTGTTGATGGAGTGAAATGTTTGTTTGTGATTGCTTGCACATTGATTGTGTGGATTGTGATGTGTGTGATTAGAATTATTCCCTTAGAAATCTTTTGCCTATTCTAATCCCAATCCAACCCAAACAGATGACTTCTCCAAGAGACTCCAACATCAAGGTTGATGACAACAACAACCAAGAGGACAACATGAGAGAACTTATAGCAACCCAAAATCAGTTGAGCCAAGAGACAACTCAGCTTTTAGCCAACAACAATGGACTAGACCCAGCCATACAAAGGATTTTGAAACTTCAATCCCAGTTGTTGCAAGGATTGGTTACTCAAGTGATCAACATGGGATAAAACCTTTCCCAAAGAGCTAATGACAACAGGGATGACAAAGATATTAATCTAGAAGGAACCCAAGCTAGCAATATTTTTAGAGACAAGGATCATGCATTCAAGGAGCATGAAGATCAATGCCCCAAGAAGAGAGAAAGATCTCCCACCTATGAAGAACATGAACTAGAAGAACTCCTAGCTTTGGAGAGACCCAAAAAGAAGAATAAGAAATGCCCCAACCCTAACAAGAAGGATATTACTCAAGTGCAATGTTACAATTGCAAAGAGATGGGACACTATGCCAATGAATGCCCAGAAAAGAAGAACCAAAGAAACAAACAAGAGGCAATGATACCAAAGGAAAAGAAGGATATTAGCCAAGTGATGTGCGAACACTGCAAGGAGTTAGGACATTATGCATCATATTGTCCAGAGAAGCCACCTCAAGACGTCAAACTTATAACATGTTTCAAATGCAAGGAACTAGGCCACTATGCAAACAATTGTCCAGAAAGGATGAAGAACAAGTTAAACAAGTCTATGAAGGATCTCAACCTTGGCCCATGAGTCAAGTATGGAAACCAAGGACACCATGCAAATGTTTGCTTAGAGAAATTTTCCCCAGGATTCCAAGAAGGCCAATATGTAATTTAGTTAGAAAATTTTTAAGGGTGGTAGTACCCTAGTTGTTTTGAGCCAACTTTTAACCCTAGCCTCCCCAAATCTCGGGACGAGATTTATTTTAAGGGTGGTAGCCTGTCACATCCCAAGATTTTCCAAATCTTGTAATGTGAAAAATAAATGAATAAAATAAAACTTTGTTTGATTTTCAGGGCCAGAAGAAACTTTTTGAATCCAATTGGAAACTTTCAAAACCTATTTGGATCAAATGAAATCCTAAAGGGATTCATAAAGATAAACATTTATTAAAGGAAATTAAAATATTTTGGAACTACTATTTTGGATCTTTTAAATAAAAGGTTTTGGATTTCAAAAGAAAAAGTGGATTTATAAATAAAGATTACTTTACAGAGCCAAATTAAACCTTGGCCAAGTATTTAAAATAAAATGTTTTGTATTGATTAAAAATAGTAAAGGTTTATTTAAATAAAATAATAAGGAAATAATATCCAAATTTTATTTAAATAAAAGTTTTACCATTTAATTAAAACATCAAAACTTATTAAATTATTTTAAATAAGTTTTCTAAGTATTTTATTTTCTTAATTAAAACCTACTGAAATGCTTTGGTTTTATTTTAGATTTCAAAATAAATATTTAATAAAACAAATCCTATTTGATTTAATAACTAAGATCCATTTTATTTAATTATAAATGGACTCTAAAAATAAAAATATTATTTTATTTTGGGATTTGGTTTATGTTGATAAATAGAACCAAAAACTCATTATAAGTTTGAATTGTTTGAATGGTTTGAGTGAATGAATAATTGATTCAAATTCAAAACAGAAAAATAGAAATAGAAAAGGAAAAAGAATTCAGAAGGAAAAAAATGGAAGCAGTATTGCTTGCCCAACTCAGCCCAACCTAGCCCACCTCACCTCGCCCGAACGTTTTCTTCACCACAGGAGAAACCCGCACCCTCCTTGTTGGTGGACCCTATTCCCTCTCGCTCACTCCTTGACATTGCGCCCCACCTCACCTCACCATCTTCTCCACCCACGAGGACCGCCTCCCCGCGTTTCCGCCATTAACTCCTTGAGTAAATTACCGGTAAATGCTCGACGATTAATCCCAGCGACCACGCCCTTAAATCACCTCCCTCTCCTCTTTCATTTCCCTCAAACCCGCTTCCCGGAGCCACCAGCTGTTCGAATCTCTTGCACCGCCGCCGTCTCGAGGTTCTCGGCAAATTCAGCATCGCCGCCCTTGACTCCCGAGCAAGCGGGCAAGTTCGCGGACTACGGAGCACCGCTGTGGCCTCGGCTCGCCGCGGGTGACCTGCGGCCTCAACTCGACCATGTCGGCGCCACCGACGATAAACCCAAACTCCGTGAGCTCTAGCACTTTCGACTCCGTGCGCCTTGATCGATGAATCATGTTGTTTGATTAGTGCATGTCTTCTACATCTCGGTGCTCGCCAATCACTCGCGTGTGGCTGCAACCTCGCCTGTCGACGACGGCCGCGCGAGGCGGCTCAACTCCGACGAGCAATTCTCATCGACCCGTCGCCTTGGCCAACAAAGAGCACGCGTCGAGCATCGAAAGCCGGAAACTCGGTGAGCCTTCCCCTCTCCTATCTTCGGTATATCTGCAAGGTCATTGCGAGCCGTCGCCAGCGCCAGCGTCGGCCGCCGCCCGATTCCAAGCGCCTGGTAGCCGTAGGATCTTAATCGCGTGGCCACGATAGATTGACCGAGGGAAGAGGTGCGCTTGCCCCTGTGTCGCACGATCCACTTTAGATCTAACGGGTGCTGTCAGTCGATCCGCGCGAACCGTTTTCAGCGAATTAGAACGTGCCGCGTGTCACCAGAAGTTTGGAAAATAGAATTTGAACCTGATTAGAATACAAATTTGTAATTGCTGTAACTTTCAAACCACACATCCAAATTTTGCAAATTTTATATCAATGGATTCACGAGAGCAATCCCTAGCCAACCATGCCCTTGGTTTAGTAAATAGTATCTGTTAATTTACTTGTTTTTGCAGATTCATTTGTGTGCTTGTTTAGATTAGAAAAATTGTTTAAAATGATTTTAGGGTTAAAACTTTTGCAAAATGGTTTGTTGTGACCTTACTGACCCTAGGAACCAACCCATGGTTTGGAAAATGAATTTGGAAAAGTTTAGAATGGATTAATTAGTTTAGTCCATTTCTAGCCAAATAAAACTATTGTTTTGTTATGAAAATGGTTTTGAGTAAAAACTTTGGGAAAATGGTTTAGACCAAACCTACTGACCCAAAACACCAAGTTTTGCAATAGCAACTCATTTGGTGAAAACATAAAGTTTTGCTTTGATAAAAATAATTTTCACCACATAAAATAATGATTAGATTTAAAAATTGTTTATGGACCAAAACCCTTTTGCAAATGACTTTGCCACTTTGGAAAAAGACCACTCTTGACTTTACAAAGTTTAGAAGCCTAGTGGAGACCACCTTTGCAATTAGAACCATCTTTTGCATGCTTGCATGCATTACTTTGACTTTGTCATTTTATGTGATGTTTTGCTTGATTGGTAGATTGAGTTTGTGCCTTGCTTGATTGATTTGTAGTGACTTGAAGAGTGTGATTGTTGCAAGGACAAGGATTGAACCTATACCCTCTACCAAAAAGGCAAGTGATGCTTCATAATTTTTGTCCCATTACTTTCACTATGCATTAGTGATTTTTCTCTAAGTAAAACTTGCATGGATTTTGCTAAGTATAGACCTTGCTATAAGAAAACCTAGTAGATGAATCCTTAGTAGGATTTTCCTAAGTTAAGATTCCTACTACTATCAAGCTTAGCCTAGCTAATAGAAAACATGGGTGGAAAATATATTCACACTATGGAAAAATCTCTAAGTCTGAGGACTTATGTTTTTGTTTAATAAAACCACTAAGTCAATGAATCCCCTGGGTGGAATGGAAGGATTGGTTTATGTTGAGTGGTTACACAAGGCCATGGACTTGGCTTGTGTATCTCACTTGTGGATGGACACCCAGGAACAAAGAGATTTGAGATGTCAAATGTTGAGAAGCTTCAAGTGCAACCACTTGGCAATATGGGCTCTGCCATGATCATATAGGTTGCAAGAACTTAGCCATATGGACAGTGGGTGGTAGTGTTTGATAGGTTGGAGCGTCCATTTTGGTCTAAGGAAAGCTTAAGAAAGATCTTGTCTTGGGAAACCAAGTCTTTTGGGGAAAGTGCACCACCTTTGCAGAGTGTAAAATCTAAGTACTTAGCCATGTCCCTGGTAAAGGACAATTTGAGCATCAAGACATGGAAGCAATCAAGAATCTCATCATTCAAATTTCTAAGTTAAAAACTTGTGGTTTGAACAAGGGTTGTTTGAAATATTCAATCTTTGATTGAGAGATGCCTTGTAAAGGATCTTCAATCTTTGATTGAGAAAAATGATTTTGTCAAAGCAAAAACTTAGTATTTTCAAATGTTAAGGAAAAAACTATTTTGAGCAATGCAAGCCTCAACTCCACTTAGCCAAATGCATATAGATGATAGACTCCACTATACTCCCATAGTATCACTTGCCAATACAATTCAAATGTATTGACCCTTGTGGTTGTAACTTGTAATGTTGCAGGTTTGATTGATTTGGTGAAGATTGATTGATTAGGATTACAAAGTCTACAACCAACATCTGCATGTGGCACTTTGAAGATGAAGGACCCATGACTATAGTTATTCCGCTGCAATGTAATGTAATAGCCAAATGAGCTATGTATGATGTAATAAAATTATGTTATTCCTGGTTATAAAGTTATATTATGACATTTGTTTCTTGATATTACATCTAAACTGTGGATGCTATCTATTGATCTAGGGACTAGCATTATAAACACAGGGGCTTTATCATATTAAAGATTGGGACCCCTACGATGGTATCGAGCATTGTGTTGCCTGTAGGATTTGTAAACCCTAGGATTGGACAAAACCCTTAGAAAATAGGAGTTATATTTTGATCCAAAACTTATATACAAAAACACTTGTAAACACTTTCCTCAACCATTTTGGTTTCAACTCTACATTCTCTTCTATTTCAACTGATGGAAAAACCTACCCATGGCCAAAGATTACACCATGTGCAAAGGACTTCTTCAAACACTTTCAACTCTAATGACTTCAACTTCTTCAACTCAAATGACTTCAACATCTTCAGCATGTTCACCAAGGACTTCCAACTTGGATACTACTAAGGACTACAAGAGAGACAAGGAAATCTTGCTCAAGATATGGAGACTAAGGAAATGCAAAATTAGAAGGAGTTCACTTCATTAGAAGTTTTGTGACCAAGAGTTTTTCCCAAGGAAACCATGATCTCATGCAAGAAGGATCAACCAAGAAGGATGGAAGGATCACAAGTGAACCATGTAGATGGACCACCATTTATAGTTAAAGTCAAACACACCAACCTATGTGATGTAACAAAAATATTTTGTTGCCTAAGTATGTGCTTTAACTTTGTTGATGGAGTGAAATGTTTGTTTGTGATTGCTTGCACATTGATTGTGTGGATTGTGATGTGTGTGATTAGAATTATTCCCTTAGAAATCTTTTGCCTATTCTAATCCCAATCCAACCCAAACAGATGACTTCTCCAAGAGACTCCAACATCAAGGTTGATGACAACAACAACAACCAAGAGGACAACATGAGAGAACTTATAGCAACCCAAAATCAGTTGAGCCAAGAGACAACTCAGCTTTTAGCCAACAACAATGGACTAGACCCAGCCATACAAAGGATTTTGAAACTTCAATCCCAGTTGTTGCAAGGATTGGTTACTCAAGTGATCAACATGGGAGAAAACCTTTCCCAAAGAGCTAATGACAACAGGGATGACAAAGATATTAATCTAGAAGGAACCCAATCTAGCAATATTTTTAGAGACAAGGATCATGCATTCAAGGAGCATGAAGATCAATGCCCCAAGAAGAGAGAAAGATCTCCCACCTATGAAGAACATGAACTAGAAGAACTCCTAGCTTTGGAGAGACCCAAAAAGAAGAATAAGAAATGCCCCAACCCTAACAAGAAGGATATTACTCAAGTGCAATGTTACAATTGCAAAGAGATGGGACACTATGCCAATGAATGCCCAGAAAAGAAGAAGAACCAAAGAAACAAACAAGAGGCAATGATACCAAAGGAAAATAAGGATATTAGCCAAGTGATGTGCAAACACTGCAAGGAGTTAGGACATTATGCATCATATTGTCCAGAGAAGCCACCTCAAGACCTCAAACTTATAACATGTTTCAAATGCAAGGAACTAGGCCACTATGCAAACAATTGTCCAGAAAAGATGAAGAACAAGTTAAACAAGTCTATGAAGGATCTCAACCTAGGTGGGTTGGGCTGGCTTGTTTTATTTTTTTCTTCTCTGTTTTCTTTTTCTTTTTCCATTCTGATTTTCTGTTTTCAAATTCAAAATCTTATTTGAATCAGATTTATTTATCAAAACTTTTTAGTAGTTTCTATACTGTTTAAACATGTATTTTTAAGACCATTTTTAGAATAATTTCTTTATTCTTTTTATGGTTTTATTCTTTATTAAAATAAGCACTTGCCTTTATTCAAATAAGATTAAATATATTTTCAAACCTTTTTATTTGAATTCTAATTTTCACTAAACCTTTTCATTAGGTTTTATTTATTTAATAGGGTGTTATTTAAAGTATTTTAATATGATTATTAATCATTTAATTTGGGCAAATGTCTTTAGTCCAATGAAATCAAATATGGTTTTAATTCCATAAATTTTATTTAGATGATTTCTTTGTTTCATTTAAGTTAATTAAATAACTTTTATTCCACTTGGTGAATTCCAATTATTATTTTCCCATGTTTTAATTAATCATTTCTATTAGAGATTTTGTCTTTATTTAATAGAATGGAATTTGGTTAATGCCATATAATGTTTTGAATATTCTTTATCCTTTTATTTTATTTGGATTTGGATTATATTTATTCCATTTGCTTATGGATTAGGCCAAGTTTTAATTTGGCTTTTAAATATTCCTTATTTATTTATTTCTTCCTTTGTCTTATAAATCCATATCTTTTTATTTATAGATCCAATATTGGTGATTCCAATTTGTGGAATTTTATTTAATATTTGTTTATCCTTTTAAATCTCTTTAGGATTATTTTTCTCACAATTTGGTATGGATTTTAGATAGGGCTTTATTAGCTTTGGAAATTATTTCCTTTCAACTTATTAAATTCATAAGTTTTTATCCATGGTTCCAAATTATGTGAAACCAATCTCTATGGTTTTATAACATTTTGATTTATCATTCTTGATCATTTATAAATGTTTGTTTACCAATTTTTATATGGATCAAATCCATAGGCTTTGAGATATCTTGGAATGATTTTCTTCCATTAAGGTTTTGGGTTTTGGTTTATTTTCCAAGTGTTTAAATTTCAAGATGCATTTATGAAGAATGCATTTCACTTGATTTGAACTTAGTTGGATTCAAATTTTATTTAAAGTTTGTTCAAGATGGGTTTTGATGTTTCCATTTTAAAACAAAAAGTTTCTTTTCACCCTAAATTTCAATAATTATTTATTTTGTTTATTTATTTTTTCACATTACAAAATTTGGAAAATTTTGGGATGTGACATCGGCCCCTCTGCTTCCTCTTCTAGTATTCAGCGAGGACCTACGGTGAGTTCGATTCCTCTCCCCTGTTGCTCTCTGTGCTTGCTGATCCGATGCTAGATGCTAGGAGTGTCCTCTCTGGATACTATCTGATTCTGATTAGGATGACATATCCATTTAGGGTTCTTATCCTGGGGTTGATCATATACTGGATGAATTAGTTCATGTCTGGATGGTCTGTACACATGCTAAACGATTATTGGCCTAAGGCTTGTTGCTTAAGATGATCTATGATGTTTCTGGTGGCTTATTAGATTATTTTATGAGTGGATTGCATCTGATTCAGATGGTATAGTTTCTTGGGAACCATGCTTGATTAAGTCAGTGACTTAATAAGTTTTCACTGTCATGTCTGGGTTTATGATCATGGTTATGATATGATGAAATCACTGTCCTAGTGTTGTTGGCTTAGAACTAGTGTGTGGTTTGAGATCATCATGATCTCAGACAGTGAAGTTTAATATAGGAATATCCTAGTTACGATTCATGTGTTAACAGGAAAATGATTAGTAAGTTAATTATCTGAATTTATGATGATCAAATGTCTATTCTGATTCATATAAAATTGTTCTTGTGACACCATCATGGTATGGCACACAAGTTTGATTCTAATCCATTGATTGGGTTGGTTTATGCTTCAGACAAACTTGGGTTTGAAAGATAAATGGAAATGTTCTTTTCTGAATTTCCTAAGACCAATGATGTTAGTCTGAGGCTTAGGTATTCAGATCTTATCTAGTTGATTCATATAGATAGTCCTGGTAGTGGTACCAGCTATTGTTTTTGAATTAAAGCTTAGAAAAATGATAGTAAGCTTGATATTTCTATGGATCCCAAAGATTTGTTTCTAAGGTGCTACCCTTCCTTTAGGGATGTGCCTAGAAATAGATCATAAATATATTTAGGCTTGAATTGTAATATATAGCCTAATCCAGAGCAATGATGTTGCCTGAGCTCTGCTGGATCCGGTACTTTGTTGTTTGCTTTTAGAGTTTAAAAATCCCTATGATGGATTCACCCCACTTGGGTGCTTTCTGAGGGTTTGTTTTATAAAACAACACATGCTTCTCTCTAAATAAGATGATTAGATCATGTGAAGGTTTTATGAAACTCACCACAAAATCTGATGACTGTGAAGTAAGTTGGTGATGATCTTGATATGGTTTTGCTAGACTCATGTGCTTGATCTTGAGCTAGAATGCTCCTCCTAGCTCCTGGATTTGTCCTTGAGTTAGCCTCCTCCTCCTAGCTCCTGGACTTGGCCTTGCTGTTCACCTGATCCTTCCCCCTCCTTATGTCACCATCCTGGTGATGTTTGGTTGATCCTTGGTGGTTTGGTTTGGCTGATGTGCTTGGTAAGCTGTTGTCTAGGCTGGATGTTCTTGTGTGCAAACAGTGGAGTGATGCACTAGTGCCTTTCCACGGCTGTGCTTGTGGTTTTGTGAGTTTGGGGTTGTGCTGTGAGGTTGACAACACACCACATGCATGTTGGTGTGTGTCCTGCATGTGTGCTTGATGTACTTGTGGATATGTTCAGAATTTTGAAACTTACTATTACCTAGTTACTTTCACCTGGCTAGTGAATTTGCCCCTCTTGGCTGTCATTTGACTTTTGGCTTTAAATTTATGAAAGATAGATTCTTTCATATTGGTGAAACTTGCCCCTTTTTATAAATTTCTCAATGATGAATTTGTCTAGTGCACTTCACTGACATGTCTGAGAGAAAATAATACTAACTCTAACCTTTTATTTCTTTATATATTTTTTGTTTGTTTTGCAGTACCGATATAAAGATGAAGATTTTAGATTAGGTTTTCTTTTATAGAATAGTTAGTAAATAGTACAATGTAATCTTCTTCATATTTTTGTAATTTTCTTTTTATTATTTTGTAATCTTCATTTTATTCTTCTGTAATAAAGATTACATTATTATTAATAAAGAATATGCGTATTCTTTATATATTTGCTTTTGTGAATTGTGTGGATGATTTCAATAAGTTATAATTTTGTAACTTGATTATATATTGATGATATGAAATAAGTTTCATATTCATTATTGTTTTTTTCTTTGGATAGAATTTAAGTTGTAATATTTATTTCTTAATTAAATTAAGATTCAAAACTTATCCCTAATTTATTTGAATTATAATTCAAACACTCAGGTTTAAAATTCAAATTCATTTTAAAACACATAATTCCTTAAAGATCATATCAAAGTCTATAGCAATCACCCTTTAAGACTAAACCTAATCTCAAAGTATGAAAGAAACATTGATCACTTAAGGTTTTTATTTGGCAAACATTTTACCCACATTTTCACAAATGGATGCATGCAACATTCCATATTCCTAAATCTACCCTTCGTTAGTTTCTAAATGTTGGGATGTTACAATCACAAGTATGTATTAGTCCAAGTAAGGTCGGTACATTAGCACAGGTTCACCCACACAACACTTACAACACCACAGAAGATTACTTATCTATTTGAAGCGAAAGCACTTGACAGAATTCCCATGTGTCCTCGAGAACGTTTGGTCCTTATAAGCATTTCCACCGGCTTGTCCTTTGCTAAGAACGGATAGGGCCACTTGCTGCAGTTGTTCGTTGTCTTTATTACTTGCACTTTGTTTTGTTACTTTATCAGAAAACCCCTACAAATCCGTTTGCTAAGTATTTAGAGAGATTTCCTGCTCCATACCACTAGTCAACACCTTCTGCTCCTCGTTGGGATCGACACTCCTATTTATCGAAAGTACTGCGATACACCCCCTATAATTGTGGGTCATCAAGACTATTTTCTGTCGCCGTTGCCGGGGAGTGAAGCGTTGTTGAAGAGTGGAACTGGGAAAGGAAACTTCTACTATGAGTATTGCTTTTTTGTTACTGCTTGTTACTCCGTTTCCAATATGGATAACCCACTTAGTTTTATGTTTGGGAAAACTACTACCACTGTTAGGGTAGTAGATGAACCACCATCTATTGAGATAGATCCTTTTAAGATACCTACAAGTATTGTTGATCGTGTTATGGATAATTATTATTTTGGGGATGGAACTGTCCATCCTGGTGATCATTTTCTTTTTATCCATGAATTATGCAGGTTGTTTAAGTGTATGCGGTATCTGGCGAGCAATTGAAGAAGAAGTTACTCACTATATCCTTGAAAGGAGAGTGAAGAATGGTATAAGCTCTTTGAAGAATGGACAATCCATGGAATGGGAGGAAATGGCATGTCTCTTTTATTCTAAATTCTATCCTCGATGAAATTCATAAGGATAGAAATTTGATATATAAATTTTGGCCTCGTGATGGAGAGAGTACAACTCAATCTTGGGGGAGATTGAAGTTACTAATGCTTAAATGTCCTATTCATGAACTCCCTAACAATATTATTGTCAATGATTTTATGCTAGGCTTTCTCTTCATGATAAAGATTTACTAGATGCTTCTTGTGCTGGATCATTCACACGTATGAAGGAAGAAGCTAAATGGGATCTACTAGACCGTATTCAAGAGAACACTGAAGCTTGGGAGAATGACAAAGGAAGAAATTCAGGTATAAACTATGATTATGAATGCATTAAATCTTTTATGAGAACTGATGACTTCCGTGACATTAGCAATGAGTTTGGTCTTGATTCCCAAAGTATTGCCAACTGTTTTAAGGCCTTTGCCTCTTACATAGAAATTCCCAAAAAAAAGTGGAACAAGTACCATGCACCTTATAAAGATGTTGTTAATCATGTTCTTGTTAGAAATCTTGAAGTTTGTACTACTAATCATATTGTGCCCGAACCTTATGTTGAGAAAATATCTTTCCAGCTAAGGTAAAGGAGTATTCTATGATGATTAGTGAGATAATAAAGGTACTAAGAAATGTGGAGCCTGATGAGAAATTGAATACTAAACCTGTGGTAGCTATTATAAAAGACCCTGTCACTAGAAATATAGAGGACGAGCATATTGTCTTCTGTGAAGAAGCTTCTAATATTATCTCTCATCCTAGTAAATCTAGAAAAGCTAGTGTTCCTATGCTTTCTATTAAAATTGGTGATCGTTGCTACTATGGTTTATGAGATATTGGTGCTAGTTGTAGTGCTATTCCTTATGAGATTTATAGGGAAATTATGCATGAAATTGGCCCTTGTGAGCTTGAGGACATTGATGTGGTTATTCACCTTGGTAATAAGGAAACCATCTGCCCTATTGGTATTGTAAGAGATGTGGAGGTTCTTTGTGGTAAGATTAAGTATCCTGCTAATTTTCTAGTACTTAATTCAGCAGCTAGTAAAACTTGCCCTATCATTTTTGGTAGACCTTTCTTGAACACTTGTGGAGATATTATAGATTGTAAGAGGAGAAAGTTTTAACTAAGTTTGATGGATATTCTTATGAGTTTAAATTTTCCAAATTTGCTAAAGCTCCTTGTGAAAATAGCTTTCGTAACAAATATTTAAGGATGGAACGCTTCTATTGATCCATTTTATGACCTTGGACCTCTTTTTGGTGATTGTAAGTATGCTAATTCTGATGATAAAGTTGTTGCCAGTGATAGTTATATTGTCAATGTTATTCAAAGTGCTATTGAAAGTTATTATGAGAGAGGGAAACATGGTTTTATGCATTTCAATAATGTTAAGTTTCCCCGTTTTATGTTGAAAGTTTTGAAGTTGCATTTGTTTTGTCTTCCTATGCTAGTGGATTTTTGTTTTGACAACTTATTTTCTCATGATACCCCCATGCATAGGAAGTGGGTTAGACTCAAATGTGTTGGTTATTTGCTTCTTGATGCTCTCTTTCACTTCAAGTATATATCTCTTTTGTGAGAATCCTTGAAACTTTCAAGCCTAACTTAAAGGCATTAAAGAAAAGTACATGTTGGGAGATAACCTGTAACACCCTCAGAATCGGCCCTATGCAAGTTTTAGCGAAACCCGCCAAACCCGCATAGAAACGATTCAAAGGTGCCCACCAGGCACTTTCGTGCGGGTGGAAAACGAAGTAATAACATTACACAACAGTCATCGATGGGTCCCCCAGAACAGATATATATACAACACGACTCCATGAGTCAAGAATACAGATATAATATACAAAGATCCAAATCACCTTGAAATGATAGGGCGTCCGACTACGGACAAGAAGCAAATGGGGCTAAGAGCCCTGAAGAATAACCAATGGCGTCCATAACCACCTTGAGCCAAGCGGAAGGGTAACCACGCTAACGGTCGTTCTCAAAACCTGCTAAAACAAAAGGTGCCGACAAAGGGCAAAGGAAAAGAAGGCGTCGATCTTGAGGCGATGCAGCGAGACTAGAATCGGCGGTCCTCGCCTACAAAGGTATGGTGGTGCGGCGGCGGCATGCACTAAACAACCTATAGAGACTCGATAAAGCGGCTATCGAGAGGGTAAGAAAGACCTATCTGGAACCATCACGATACTAACACCAAACAATCCCATCTGGTATTCCCCTCGAGACCAAGCGAGGAAGTCGAGGAACTCACATAGTTGGCGTTTTATTTATTCGATTATCGTTGCGGCAATTACTAGTCGTTTAGATAATCATCACGATAAAGTAGCGATGGGCACTTTTAGTTAACCATTCCGTGATAGTTGCAACACTTACTAGTCAGATACAATTAGCATGAGATAACCCCAAAACCCAGCAGTTGTTGGTACTTTTACTTAGCCATTCCGTTGTGGTGAAGCTGATTACTAGTCATATCGGATACAAGTCGATTTATAACGGAAAGCCTTAGTTATAGTTGTCTATGATCAAGCACTGTGCTCCAAGTCGTCCATAACCGCGGACACGGCTTCTCGAAAAGATTTAACCCTGCAGGGGTGCACCAAAGTATCCACAAGCACTTCGACCCTTTTTGCGGATCGGTTAACATACACCCATCGGTATGTCGGCGGGGCCTAAGTCATAGCGTTCCAGAACCAAAGCAAGCACGGGGCCACCCACTAAGTACACCATAGCGAAGTCGGCGGTCTCGAGACGGACTTAGGGTTTCTGACGATGGTACGACGACAAATCCCAAAGCTGGGGCTGTCGATACCGAAAACACTCCGCTCCTAAGCGATGCAGTGTGCTCCTCGCACAATCGTAAATAAAGCGGTAAAGCATGGCATAAGTACAGGATAGTAAATAAAACCTCAAACTAGTTTGTGGCCCCCCAGTACAATACTTTGAAATCAGGTAATAATCAATGGGGGGCCCATATCTCCCCATATGTGGTTAGCGCTCTCGATCTCGGAACAGGTGTCAAGAACTCGGGGTCCTCACGGGACACAAGTGGGCGATCGAAACCAACATTATCTATCACTTCAATTTTAGTTGTTAAGCGATGATTGTGAGCGAAAAGTAAAGCCATGATCATCTCAACATTGAACATGCGGCACTTCTCCAACAACCGTGGTACTTGACGACACGCAAAAACACTTGAGCAAGCGACTACGACGCACGGGTCCATCTATCTACCAAACAACAGGTAATAGGATGTGTCCAAGGCTATATATGGCTGCAAGGGATATTACAGTGCGAAAACTAGAGCATCGCATAACACGGATAGCAAAGATCAACACGAGGAATAAATACTAGAAAAGTAAGATAGGAAGAAAGAGGAGATGCTGCTTTGAAAACATTGTCGAAGGTTCAATCGAAGATCGGTGAAGCTCACATCAACTCAACGGCCTTATCCATGAAGAAGCAAAACACTAGAATAAACACGGATGCGATATTTAATACTACGGCAAAAGATCGGGCATGATGCATGTATGATGCATGGCATGGCAAGGTGCAATGCAATTAGGTCATATTAAAGCGGGCGGGGTCCCGACAATTACTCGGATGGTTCAAGTTATTTAACTACCCATAAATTAAATGTTGTATTAACATGGCCAAAAATATAGCACGGTTCGCTACATCAATTTAAATGAGGCCAATATAAGGCTAGATTTGCCCATATGGGCCCCATATTTAATTATAAGGTGAATCGGCATAAGGCCCCAAACCACGACGATATGCATGCATGAACATTTAATATCGACAAATTGTATATATTATAAAATAGGGTTTGGAAGGGGTTCACACATTAGGGTTCGTGAGCTTGGGGTTCGGGGTTGAGGTCGGTCTCGGGGTTCGGATCTGGTTCGGTCTCGGCGGGTTAAATCCTCGATAGCGGAGGTAGATCTTGGCGCGTTCGGGTTCTCGGCGGACTCGGTGTCCGGAAGGGAGTACTTGGTTCGGTGTCGGGGGCGCATCGGGCTCGCCCTGGTCGGTGTCGATCTTGTCATCACGAAGGTCTTGTCGAATCGTCGTCGAATTGTCTTGGCGTCCGGAAGAAGTACTTGTCACACGGTCTCGGTGTCGGGTGAAGTACTCGGCGTCCTCGAGTGCCAGCGTTCGGGTGGCGACACAGGCGTCAGAGATGATCTTGTCGCACGGTGTCCGGTAGGCGAACTTGTCGGTTCCGCGGTTTTGGTTGTCGGTGTCGGACTCGGGTCTCGGCACTGAAGATCTTGGCGAGGGGTTCGGGTTCCGGGCGCCGGGATCGGTCTTAGGAAGCGGAAACGGGTTTTAGCGTTCCGTGTAGAAGATCTAGTTTGGTTCCCTGTCGTTGGCGTTGTGGTACTTGTTTCGTTCCTTGATGATGGATTGGCACCGATCTGGTAGCTGGATCCTCGGAGAAACTTGGAACGGTCTCGAGATGCTAGCACGGAGCAGGCGTCTGAACACATACGAACGAGCACCCACTTTACACATGCGCCGAGGATCAACAGGACCAAAAGCTGGGCCATCTTCAACATGAGGAACACGAGCGCAGGCGGCGATGGTGACGGGCCTTGCGCGGCGGCGAGCTGGGGCAGAGAAAGCGGAAGCGGCGAGAGGTGCTTCGCGAACGCGCAGTGAAGCGGCGGCAGACGGAGGTGGTCGCCCGGGCCAGCGACAAGCGGCGGGGCAGGGCAGCGGAGGCGGGCGAAGCGGCTGCGGCCTGCGAGGAGCGCCACCGGAGGAAGAAGAGGCGAGGCGGAGAGGTGGCAGCGGCAGCGGCGTGAGGCAGCGAGTGGGCAGGCCGGAAGCGAGGCGAGAAAAGCGGCGAAAGCGGGCGAGGCCAGTGGAAAGCGGCGAAACAGCGTCCGGGATTCTTGTCGGCGAGGCCAGCGAAGCGCGCCAGCGGCGAGGCGAGATGAAGGTAAGCGTGGCAGCGAGGCAGCCCGGCGAATGGCCGCTTCGCCAGCGTCAGTGAAGCGATGTGGCCGGCAGAGGCGTGTAGCGAGGAAGCGTGGGGCGGAGGAGGGAAGCTTGGTGGCGGAGGAGGCCGGCCCAGCGGAGGGAGGAGGGAGGAAGGCTGTGTGTTGGGGAGGAGAGGCCTTGGGCAGGAGGAGCAGACGGGAGGTGGGGGAGAGAGGAAGAAGGAAGGGGTGAGGGACGCGTGGGGGGAGGGGAGAGAGGGAGTGGGGCCGGGGGCTGGTGGGCCTGGCGGGTGGGAGTGGGGTTGAGGGTGGAGTGCAGCGGGGTGGGGGCCAGGTCGGTCGGGTGGGGCCCAGGGTCAGGGAGGGGTGGCTGGGTGGTTGCGGTGTGAGTGTGGCTGAGTGGTGGGTGAGGGAGAGAGGGGCTGCGGGCCTGCAGGTGGGACCCAGGGGCGGTGGGGTCCGGGTGTAGGGGAGAGAGAGAGGGGTAGGGAGGTTGTGGGTGAGAAAAAGGGAAAGGGGAAAAGTGGTGGATCGGTGAGGTGGCAGGTGGGTAGGAATTGGGTGAGAGGGTGAGGTGGCGAGCTGTGAGAGGTGGGTAGGATAGGATTTGGTGGGACTAGGATTTAGAGGGGGCTGATTAGGTGGACCGTTTTATCTTTGGGGTGGTCATTGGAGTCGATTCTGCCCGTTCATGCCCCACAAAAATAATTAAATATTTTATTTGTTTCAAACAGACTTTTGCAACCCGATAGCAAACAAAACAAAATAATCCGGTGACCCGGGTTTTGTGTTTGAACAAAGACGGGGCGTTTAGAAAACACAAACAGGTTTTTCATAAATAGTTTGATGCAAGCAAATGCAAGACGATGACTATGCGCAAATGCAATGTGGCATGATGACATGAGCATGCGGTCATGACGATGCAATGCACAACAACAACGCGATTTTCTAGTAGTGGTTTTGCGGGATGCCACATAACCCAAGAGTTTGGTTGAGTCTTGGAAGTTATTACCTCTGTAATAACTGCGCCTTATCCTTTTTGTTTTGGTTTTTGTGTTAAGTTCAACTACTTTTGAGAAATAGAGGAGTTGTGAAAAGTGGCTGTCATGGGACAGATTTTTGTGCTGCATTGTAAAAATTCGTGAGGGATCCCAGTACGTCGGATGGAGCTGTATTTTTCTGAGATTGTTCTCCAAGTTGTTACCCAACTTTCATTAGTTCTGCACTTTTTGATTTGAGCAACAGAAGGTTTTTGAAAAAATCAATCTTTACCTGCTGGTCTGTTTTGAGAGATTTCTGCTATCATTTGCATTTGCCTCTTATAGAAGCCTTTGTTTTGATGGATTTCAGTTGAAGTGTGCACCTAAAGGTTAATTGTTTTTGCTTACACTAATGTTGCCATTGAGGTTTGTGTGAGACCTTTTAGTAAAGGAAATTCCAGGAGAAGGAGAAAAGGATTCTGCAGAGTTCGTCTTTGAATAGGTAAAAGTGGTGAAAACAGAAGGTTCGTGAAACCCCAATATTTTTATATTTTGATGTTTTTAATACATAAGGGAAGTTACAAGAAAGAACAGAGGAGGAACCGTCACTACTAGGAAAACAGCAATTAGTAGCGCACGTGGAAAAGCCATCCGTGGCGCACTGCCCGTGCACCACTAGGCTTGCGCTACGGCTATCTCATAGTCGTGGCGCCTTTGCAGTGCAGTTGTCGAGATAGGCGTGGCGCACCTGCTAGTGCGCCCGCGGCTATGTGGGCAGGTGCGCTCTGGCGTTGGATCTTCTGGCGCCGCGATGCGCCACTAAGCTGTCTTGGTGTGCTTTAGATGTAGTGCCACAAAATCTAGGTCATGTGCCACAGTGTTTTTGTTTTTTAATTTCAGAGCGATGATATACAATACAGATTATATACAATATTATAGGCAGATATACACATAGATATAAGATATACAGTTATATATATAAATACACAATTCGCAAAACAAGATTGAAACAAATACATATAGATAAGTATCATACATGAATACATAGTATAAGTTACATTGTTTCGATCAAGTTACAAAGTAGTTGGTGACATGCGAATACATGTGTCGATTGAACAAGTTAGAGCTCGAAAGCTTGCCTAGACATCTAAACTAGCTAGACACAAACGCGAGATAAACAACCAAAGAAGATAAGCATGATCACCGCGACAAAGGTGTAGGTCTTCATCCGGTTCCTCGTCCTAACTCCCGCTAGATAGCGCGGGTATCTAGCTTCCGCCTCTGCCATAGTGGTGTACCTTTTTTAGCTATTGCCTCTGAAACGTTGCACCTGTCTCCGGCAGTCTTCCCAATCATCGTAGACTCCGGGAACCCGTCCCTTGTACACGACGTACCACGTCATCTACAAGTTGACAATAATAATTAACCGGTGATTGAAAAAAATATGTATAATCAAATTCGCATATGAAGATAGACTTATAGAAAGTACTCCTAAATCAAAAAGGCCAAACTCAAAAATCATGCCTCATATATAACTAGGTTGTTCGACACAGGAATATGCTATGATGGAACCGTCCGCCAAGTAGGATGCACAACACCTGGACCTGTGCATAGCACAAGGCGAACAATCCCATCTCAGCACATTCACATATATAGTGTGCCACGACATTTCAATCATCGGCATTATTCTTGAAAAATACCAACGTAACTCAAAAAGCATGCCTCATATATAACTAGCTAGGTCGTTGGACATAGGATATGCTACGATGGAACTGTTCGCCAAGTAGGATGCACAACACCTGGACCTGTGCATAGCACAAGGCGAACAATCCCATCGCAGCACATTCACATATATATTGTGCCACGACATTTCAATCATCGGCATTATTCTCGAAAAAGACAAAAATAACTCGAAAAGAATGCCTCATATATACATAGGTCGTTGGACACAGGAATATGCTACGATGGAACCGTGAGCCAAGTAGTATGCACAAGACCTGGACTTGTGCATATCACAAGGCTCACAATCCCATCGTAGCACATTCACATATATAGTGTGCCACGACATTTAAATCATCGGCATTATTCTCGAAAAAAGATAAAGGAAAAAAGAAGGACCAAAATGAGCAAAGGACCAAAGAGTAAGCATTGATTGATATATAATAATAATAAGCAAAAGAAATAAGCGATTATTCATAAACCTAATAAGATAAGTAGTAGCATGTACACTTGTCCACACACACACAAAGGTCATCTATAGTTTGTAACTACAACTAGGCCAACATCAAGCCTTCTGGCTCGGCTTAGGGAACGGGAGGACGCCTTGTCTCGTCATGAACTTCCTATAGTCACCCTGCATCTCTAGGCGATCTTCTATGTCACGGTTATTCCGGGTATTTCCTCCGTAGAAGATCCCCCCCGAAGTCATGAAATCACGAAATATGATTGCCCCAAACTGCTGCTGGATGCGATACATCTCTTGTCTAATATCTGAATCAGTGATCTTGGCCTTTGCTTCGGACCACTGTTTGAGATGGTCTGGCAGCGTAGAATTCTGCTGGTCAAGTAGGAACGCCCTCATGTAATGGAGTGCGTAGTAGGCTTCCTTCTTACTATTTTCCGGCTACTTCACGCAGGGGAACTCCGTTACGTGGTTGAATACGTGCCTGCCGAACTTGACCTTCGTACGCACGAAGGTGGTGCCTTCCGTCGAGGCAAAGCTAGTGAGAGCATCATCCAGAACTTCCTTGATCTTGTCGTAGTTTTTCTTCTTTTCTAGACTCCCCGAGTCGAAATACGTGGCATGGGAATGCTTCGGCAATAAGGAGATGAGCGTGCAGTGTTTATATCTGCGCAAAAAATTCAAATGGAATGTGTTGGAAAAAGAATGATGATAATCTAATAAAGCCAATCGGCGGTGGCGAGTGAATAACGACTTAATCGGGAAAGTAAAACGCGAGAATGTATTCCTTTGTCTTGTTCGCCACGAGGATTATTTTTAGAGTGCGAGGCCACGATCGTCATTCGGGAACCCAAGCGGAAATCACGCATGTAGTAGGGGTCCACTATAGCGATGCGGTGTGTTCTCTCTAATGATCTGCATGGGCGGTGAGAAAGCAGACGGACCATGGTATAGTGCAGCTGGTATAGGTGGAACATATTGAAGATGTCGTCGAACGCGGGAAGAACAGATCCGCAGGGCATTGTCGATGAAGCCCAAGCCTGGTGGCACCTTAACCACGAATCTGGGGTGCGAGGATCTTTCTCCGATAGAAGGCGTCTCTCTATCGTCGACCGCCGTCATGCACACTATGCAGTTCGGCTGGCGAGCCTCATAAATTCTTAGGTAGCATGGGCTCACCCGCCACATGAATCCTCCACATAATACCCTCGGGTCTTGGTGGCCCATCCCGAAACCTGATCAGATTCGCAGTTGTTGACGCCACCGGCTGGCTCGAGCTGCTAGATTTTCTTTTCCTGCCATTTTTTCTTTTGGAGAGCGGGCAGGCACTGCAATTTAAGCACCGGTCGCCCTATGTAGTGTGTCAGGGCTTAGAATAAAGGGCCGGTTGGTTGTATCAGCTGGCTCTATAAAGGCACAAGCTGGAGGCGTCTCCTGAGAACCAAACAGACGCTTGGTGATAGTGGCTTTCTTTGTGGGGCCACCAGCTAGGTCTTCGTTGCTAAACTGAGTGTTGAAGAAGTGATCATTCCAGTCTTCGTCGTCCTCGACCGGATCTTGCGCCATGTGCATATCATCAACATGATCATCCAACCCACCGCGTGGAGGTGACGGCGAGGGCGGTAAGGGGGCCTTGCCACCGCTTGTCGGCAAAATGCGGTCTTTGTTATCGTGGCGTGATGGCCCCCGCCGTCCCCAAATGGATCATGCTCTTTGGCCATTGCAAGAATAAGCCGAAGCAACTTCTAAGGACAGCCTGCTCTTCTTCATCCGCTCCTGCGGGTTGAATGGGAGGTTCCAGGTCGTCGCAACCCCTTAGCACCCGACTAATTTTAACCCTGTGCACGCTATCTGGCATCGGCCTTGAGTGGAACGTGCGCTGCAAGGGTTGAACGATGGTACCATTGGCAACATCCCTCAGCTCGTTGTTCACGTAGCATAAGAGAGTGCAAGGAACATCCGTCTATGAAAAACATGTACGGCGTTGTCAGAGATGCCATAAGAGTAATAGATGGCGTGAAAGGCGGTAAACAATTTGTTTACCGTGATGGCGTCAAGATCGGCTAATGTCTAGGCACCGCATACGGTGACGGGCGTGCAAGAGACGGAAGGGCTGCTTGATGGCGCGGTGCTGGCCGCCGGTGTATTCTCCCTACTGACGGGTGCTTGGAGCTCAGGTGCCACCGCGACGATGGCAGGGGGCACCAACATGTACTCCGGCACCGCGGTGATGGCAGGGGGAGTCACCAACACTTGCGGCGCCGCGGTGCTAGCGGGCGGAGTCACGAACATGTAGTTCGCCTGATTCGTCAGCGCCGCGTTGTTCGAGTGGCTGCTGACCATGCTTGGAATCGGGCATGGCCCTACTCGACCACCCGCACTCCAGTTCGTATTGACTCCACCAAGGTAGGCGGGGAAGGGCGTGAGGGTGATTGCCGGTTGTCTTGGGCGATCTGCGGGATCGCGCCACTTGTTCCTTAAGTTCTTGAACCTAGAAGTTTTCCTCCTCGCTCCTTCCGGCGGTGCCACATCGTCCTCGGCGGTGGACCAAAATGATCCACCAATTCTTACCCCGAGGCGGCAGACGGCCGATGGCAACTTCTTCGCAAGCTCTATTTTCTTGGCCGGTTCGCCATACATTAAAAGGGTTATCACCGGTGGCCTTTGTCAACCCACAGGATGAGGAACCACAGGATCCATGACTAGCAACAATTTCCTCCTCCTGCGGAAGAAGTAATAGTGAATCGTTTAGATCATCGATTAGAATGCAATCGAGTTGATCATGGTAATTAGATTATACTTACCACAATTTCCTCGAATTCCTTCACCTTGAGGATCCGCGGTGAGTTGTTTGGTTTTGGGTCCACATAGTAGCGGTCCACGATGAAGTTTCGAACCTGCGGGTTGAATTTATAAAGGGTTTTCTATCCTTGGATCTATACTCTTCGTCCTCCTTATTCCATTTGGCCTCATGTTATGTATCCACGGATCCGAGATGGTGATGACCTATATTCATCGCATGCAACACCTTTCCCGATTACTATTGGCGGGGCTCTTTGGTTCACACCTCTCCTTGAACTCCCGGAACTAATCTTGGTGATCTGGGTCAATCTTACGGATCTCCTCGAGACTTTTCCTTCTTTATAGATCTTCTTTATCCGGGTTCTCGGTGGCCAGCGGTGCTCATCTTTGTGAGGGATTTGTTTGCCGTTCCCATGATAATTTGTGTTATGATACTTAGCGGGGAACTTGTATCTTGCGTCGACTTCTCGAAGAGGAGTGTGCGCAAGTGGCCATTATCTTTATGTCGGAGATTCTCGGTGTTGATCGAGATGGTTGTCTGGGTGATCGCCGCCACTTGCCCACCGTACCCTCTGACGACAAGGTCGGGCTCTAGAGGAACCCCTGATGGGCTCACTTCGGTAATTTCCTCCCTGATCGTGCCGACCGTGTTCGGGCGCCGTTCCTTCGGCTTCTTCTTCTTAGGAGGATTGCTACCACTCCCTGTGCCCTCGCTGCCATCAGTGGTTTCATCGTCCGCCGTTCCTTTGGCTTCTTCCTCCACGTCTTCCATCTCATCATCCTCGCTCTCTGAAGGATGGTATTCTTCATCGTCTTCTAGCCATTGGGCCGCCTCCCAGAATGTCAATTGTTTATTCAGAGGTCTGAGTTCTCCTTCAGTGTTGATGCGCTTAGAACATCCAGCCTCGTCGTTGTCACACATCTTTGCACTAATAAAAAACAAATAATTGGTTAAATTCACGGAAAAATCCGGCATGACCTTTGCTAATTTTATTAAACTAGGAGTGCTCGATTTCTGCCGAAACGGAAGTTAATCAACATTCCGGCAAAAATCGGGACTCATTTCATACAAAAACCTGCATACACGACATAATAAAGTGCTTCATATACAAGCACAAGCACAATTTCAAAGTCTTTGTTGTCCCGGCCTGAGATAGTAGCAAAACCAACACTACTATATTTTTCCTTCCAAACCATTTCACAACCACATCCATCTAGTCCCAGCACAGTGCCACGACCATATATACTTTTGTTATCAATTTGACCTCAGACTATTGCATCATTGGAAAGAATTAAACCAAATATTGGTCAAGCAAACATGCATCTATATCATCTACTAAATCCACAAGTCTTGCATATAGGACATAACCAACATATCAAAGCATCAACTTTATAAAACCTTAAATAAGCTAAATCATTTTCCTAGTGATGGTCACGAGGAATAATTTCAAATAAATCCATTGTTCAATTACCAACCAGCACAAATTCACACCCACCCGAAAGGAGTAGCAAATCCTGCTGTTTGAACCCACTAGTATGCACACTCCAACATGGAGGCACCATAGTAGCAGATGCAAAGGCAGTAGAAGCCACTAAGTTGTTAACACTAGAAAACAAGTGTTACATCTGTTCTTTTATTTTTATTTTTAAAAGGAAAAGGTTTGGAGGGGAGGGAGCTCTCAGTTAGCATAGAAGTGTTATGCTAGATCATCCTAGAGCTATAGAAAACAATTATAATCTATTCATACCAGGAATTAAGCCTCAAATTTACATATTATTGGTATGTACATCACATCAGGAGGATTGCTTAAGGCACTAATAGAAACTGTTCTTATTCTTAAAACTGGAGCCTCGGTCTTGGCATTATAGGAAAGGACATGGACCAAAACCTTTTCAAGTAAAAGTAAAGCAGATCATGCAAATGATCTATGCTGTTGTGCTCACTCTCAGGAGGTTCCACAATAGCATAGCCATATGACAGAACCTATGACAATGACAACCCAATTAAAATAAATCATTTTCCTAGCAAGTGTTCTAGGAATCATACAAAAATACAAGAAGACAGATTCTTTCTTAAGACCTCAAATAATGACTCATTCATATATGTTCTTGCAAAGCTAAAGCTTCAACTAAGATATCATGGGAAGGGACTGGAATATTTTTATTTCCATGTCTCATCAATTATAATAATGATCTCATCAAACCTACATAAATCAATTACAACAGATCATGATTAAATGACTCTGCTGATGTGCACACTCCTAAAGGAGGCACCAAAGTAGCAGTAGCACTCAACAGAAGCCAATAGTGGTAACAAGATAGAATACTCAATCTATAAGACCATCAAGTTCCCTGCAAACAAGTGGAAGATGCACCTAAATCATTTTCCTAATAAAAAGTATAGGAATCATATAAATTTTTGATGTCATATTGACATGTTATACATAGCAACCACTTCTAATCCCAAGAGCTACCAAATGAACTTAAATAATCTTCTTTAACCATTATGAATATGAATAAAGAAACTATCAGTGTCAAATAGCTCCAGTAACACAAAGGAATCAACTGCACACCTTGGTATATTGACCAATTACAGTAATAGAGCCTTGCCAATAATATACTGAACCAAATGTTCAGAATTTCAGAAATCTAAACGAGAGGGAGAGAGGGAGAGAGATAGAGAGGGAGGTGGCGGGGGACTCACCGGGAGGCCTTGAGCTAGGCGGGCAGGCGATGAGGGGCAGCGATGGCGGGCGGGCGGATGGCGATGGCTCCTCCTCCTCCACGTCCTCCTCCTAGGCGGTGGCGGGCAGCCAGGTTCCTCCACGGACTCCTCCTCCTCGGGCCGCGGGCCTCCTCCTCCACGACCTCCTCCTCGGCGGCAGTGGCAGGCTCGAGATCCTCCTCCTCCACGTCCTCCACCTAGGCGGCGGATCGAAGCGGCGGATTGAGAGCGGGCGGGGCTCGAACTGCAGATGAGATCGGCGGTGTCGATATGGGAGTAAGCAGAGCGTGTGCACGGTTGACTAGTAGTACCAAGTTAGGAATAGCGCACCCTGGCCAAGTGCGCTACGGGTAACCGTATCGCACTTGGCCAGGGTGCGCTACGCCTAACTCGGTACTACTAGTCACATAAGACGGCGTGGCCACCCCTATTGTCAACTAACACTGCCCTATCCCACTGGTTTCACCCACTTCTCTAATCTAAACCTGTGAGCACCCAGGTTCGAATCCTGGTGCCCACCTTTTTTATTTTTATTTTAAAAATATTTTTAAATGTTCCAAAAAATGCCCAAAAGTGGTGATATATTCCATAAAAGTTTTGTTTTATTTTTAAAATACTTTTAAATATTCCAAAAATGCCCGAAAGTGATAATATATGTCATAAAAGTGGTACAAATTAAATATGATTCAAATATGTCATAATAATTTGTCTATGATACAAATATGTCATAATAATTTCATGAATATTACAATCTTTTTCGACCACGCGTTTTACAATATTTTTTGAGCTAGCGTTTTATAATCTTTTTTACCTTCTTTGTCGCGGTTGAATAATTTAGCCCCGGCACTTTAATGTTTCTTCTTTCGAACGGGCTACCTTTTTTGGGTAGGGTTGTCCTTTTTCTTCTTATGATGTATGTTGTTGCATCGTAGTCGTCGTCATCTTCAATCTTTGGATCGCCGTACTGGTCGAAGTCTTGCTCGTTGGCGACTCCATCCATTAGATGATGTTTCTTTTCCTCTCCTCACGACAACACGGCTAGGCTTTGTCGAATCGGTAATGAAAAACATTGGTCCACTTTGGTAGCAGGTACCCACGGTTCATTTTTTGACCACGTTACGCCGCCGTATGGATTTGTTGCCGGGTATAACCATGGTTACGAAATACGGTCTTCTCTTTGACGCTCTTTTCCCATCGACGGAACATCGGCACCTTTTCTCCACGAGTCGAGCTCCCGGATCTCCTCGATTATTTCGTAGAATCTTTCCTTCATGTTGTCATCGATGTAGAATTCGGCGTTACGCTGAGTTACGATAATCACACTTGTTGTCCTTTTCCTCCATGTAGAATGTGGCCGTTGATATCATCGCTGATAGGTCACGGTTTTGCATCGGTCCTGCGAGAAGGTGAATATGATCTTTTACGTATCGGAAGAATGCGATCGCGGGATTATCAAGGCGTCTGCCTAAACCAGCGTGTGAAATCGAGTTGTGCTCTTTGATTATTTCTCCTGCGTCCTCTGTATGCCCGTCCTGTACTTCTTCTCGATTAACCTTTTGTGTACATACCCAAGGATCGACCAATTCTAAATGCTATAGGCGGCGAGGTTTGCTCGATCAAAGTCTGCGCGAAAATCGAATCGCATGCGATCGGCGACTCTCGGTGACGGATCCGTCGAGCTTGCCAAGGTGCTGTTGACGGGAAGGCAAGCGAGGTTCTTATCTTAGAGTGAAGCAAGAAGGAGGCGTAATATTCGTTCTTCTTGAACTTTTACCCTTCCACCGACCTTGTGTCGTCTCGACTCATGATCATCGTCATCTTCACGGTCATCGGGAGTAGTGTGTCCTCCGTGAAGCTCCTTAGGATACCCAAGCATATGTCGGTCGTGCCTTGCTTTGGACCTCTTCGTCCTATCTGAATGTTGATTATGGTGGCGACGGACTCTACTACGTTTTTCGTGATATGCATGATGTCGAGGCTATGAGGCGTCGGAGAAACTTCGGTATGGAAACTCCCGAAAGCAGACCTTGTTTTCCATACCTTCATCAATGGCTTGTCTTGTTCTTGCCTCTTTTGCTTCTTTCTAGGATTAGGACAATCTTTCCGGTTTTCACAACTCTTACACTTCTTCTGCTCCTATGCTGCAGGATTCCTCGGGGCTCGGATTTTCCATCGAGCAGGTCTCCACGTTTTCTCCATGGATCATTCTTGCGAGCCACATCCGGTGCCATGAACACGGTTTCGATGACCACGGATCTTTCTCTAGTTGGAGATAGCTTGTGTTATCCATGCACCTAACGCATCTTGAATCCTTGGATAACCTGCCCGAGATATACCGCATAACTGGATAGTCTTGCCGTAGTGACCAGCGGCTCTCATAGTGAAATAATCTTGTGCGGCATCGTAAGTATTGGATCGATTCCCATAGCGTGTCTAGCTCCTCTTTCAACAGCCAGAATCTGATTGATGTCGGTGCAGGTTGTTCGTCCCTTGAATTAGCATACTCATTTGTATGTACTTCTTCTTCATGCACAACCATGGAGGAGGTTGTACATCCATACAAACACGGGCCAAGTGTTGTGCATGCTACTCACAGCTACGACGGATTGAGTCCATCGGTGCTCGCACAAGTCGATGTTCCTTGAATCTCCACGAATTACGGGAATTCGAGGTCCAATGCTTTCAGCAGCTAGCATCCCGAAGGGTGCGTCGGCAGCTCATCCTTTCCGGGGTCATCATCGTCATCTCCTGTCTTCTTCCTTTCCGCATGCCATCGCATGACCCGCTTCCTTAGGGTCCGCGAAATAAGCTGCTGAGCGAGTGATAGGAAAGTACCATACCACTTTTCGGTGCTTTCTTCCCTTTCTTGTATCGACTCACGCGCACCGGACATGTGGTTTTCTCCGTCCTCGCCCGATAAATGATGCAATCGTTGATGCATCGTGATATCTAACGTCGGTCGGTGATCGAGAGGACGAGCGATTTTCTTGGCGTCCTCGATACTAGTTGGACATGTGTTCCCTCCGAGGCGATTGTGTTAGAATGCCATCATATCGTGAAGCTTGCGTCGCTCAATTTGTGTTTTGCCTTCATCTCCATAGCCTTGGCGTTACATTCAACCGGGTATCATAGGGCTGCATCCTTCATACAATGGAGTGTCGCGTCTTTCTCAAGTTCATAAAGCTTGGCTTTCTCTCTAGCGGCAGCGGCATTACTAAATGCTTGAGAAGCGGCTCTTGCACATAAGGGTCCCTTTTGCTGACGTTGTTCCATCGTAAATGCGCTCCTCCGCATCTAGATCATCATCATCGATGCTTCCGCACCTTCACCATCTCCAGGATACTCTTCATCATGTCGCCCGTTCTCGCCGTGATGATGATCATCGTCATGTTTCCCACCTTTAACGTCTTCGTCATTGCTTATCCAACGAGTGTATCCATCCATGAAACCATGGCGGAGCAGGTGCGCCTGCAGATTCCTGGAATCTGGGTCGATCACCCAGTTGAGTTTGCATCTTCTGCACGGACATCTTATCTCCGTCTTGTTATTTCGTATCATGTAGGCCGTCTCACATTTCAAAAATCTAGCCACAATGTCTTCACTCATTATGAGCACCATTTTTGCCTGCACTGTGTACACGGTATAATTAGAAGTCTATTAGAACCACATAATCAATGCATGCATGCAATGGTCGATAGAAAATTTCGGCATGACCTATCCTAAAATTAGGACCTTTGTGAAATGCCAAAGTCTTGCCAAAATGGAAATGAATCAACATTTTGGCAAAACAAATGGCAACTTGTTCACATACAAACACAAGAGAGAGGCGATCCATACACACATGAACATATCATTATCCTCTCCATACACACATGCATGAGCATCATCGATACTCTCCATATACACACACATATGACCATCGATCCTCTCATACACACATCATGAGCATCGATCATCTACATACATATGAGAATATCATCCATATACACATGAACACATCCTTACATGGACAACTTACCGAGATGAGAGACCAATCGCGAGAAGATGGAAAGGAGAGGTCTGCGTGAGACGGAGAAGGAGATGAGAGACAGAGAGCTTCCTCTATTACTAATGTAACATCAAGGCAAGTTCTACATACTAAAAATGGTGAATGAGTGGAGAAATTGAGGTGGGAATGAGAAGGATCGACTAGATCTAAGGAGGAAGAAGAAGGGAAAGTGAAGTGTGGGGTGGTGGATGATCACACATGTGCACAAGTGGAGATGCCAAAAAAAGGTCGCCACATCATGGCGCACAAACCCTAGTGCCACAGGGATTAGTAACATCGATGGCGCACATGCCATAGTGCACCACAGATGTGTCGACCGTTTCTGGCGGAGGGCATGCGCTTAGGCGTGGCGCACCCCCAACATGCACCACGGATAACACCAACAAGTGTAGCGCACCTACCCTATGTGCGCTACGGATATCTGGCGTCATGCAGCGGCCTGGCCACATATCTGTGGCGCACTATGGTCATATGCGCACGGTTGTTCTAGTTACTAGTAGGGCACTGCCCATAGGTGAGCCACGCCTGTTTTAGCCGTGGGGCACTTCAACCATGTGAGCCACGGATGTGCTGATTACCTATAGCCATTTTCCTAGTGTGCGTAGGCCGGGGTGGCCAAACCCACCCCAGGCGCGGGCCCCTGCTGGCCGTTCCTGGAGGGGGTGAGACCACCCCGAGCTCCATCTCCGCCTTGTTTTCGTATCAAACCCTTCTTTATGCTTTGAAACTTCATAATTTATAACCCCCCGGATCCCCCGAGGTTTTTGCATCGTGTTCTCGTCATGTTTTTGTTTCGATCTGTTTTTTTCAGGAAAACTTCTCAAGTTTAGAGCACCATGGTCTCCGCCAACGACAAAGGCAAGAAGTCCGAGGAATATGATCCTCAAAATCCCAAGGAGGAGGAGATTTTGGTAGGTGAAGAAGAAGACATGGAGGAGGACAAGCAACCGGACACCCGCACTATCGTCGCAAGCATTGGAGTGGTGGCAAAACCTACCAAGCTTAGGAGGACAACACGGATGTCTACAGGAGGGAGAACTCCGCGTCATATCCTCGCTCCACGGACACTTCCTCCTCATACCACTCGTTCTAACCATGCAGGGAAGGAGCATACTAAGAAGGAAGAGTAGGAAAGAATAGCAAGGACTGGGATTCTTGGCCTGATATGATCATGAACCGTATTGAGCAGAATTCGGAGTTGATTCGTACTCTGACCTTTGAGATTGAGGATTTGAATAAACTTATTGAAGATCTTATCAAGAGAACACCATCACCACCGAAGGAGTAATTCGTCACCAGGTTTGGAATTACCTTGGCTTGTTCAAAGCTTGGGGGAGTGCCGCGGTATCACCATATCTTTTATCTTTTACCTTTTTAGTGGATTCATATATTTGGTAGAGAGGTTATCTTATAGTTTGGTTTGCATGTGGAAGTACCTCTCCTTTAGTTGATTATCTATGTATCCCTTGGTGTGAGTGCCTTTATGGAATATTAATGAGAAGCTTCATCTTTTACTTTTGCACTTCTTATTTTAGTTTGCAATCTCTATTATATGATGGATCTTGTTGTTCGTATTGGCATCACTTTGGGAGCATCAAATAAATCTAAATTGGTTTGGCAAACCATGTTGCAGTCGATGTAACACTTTTGAGGTTTGAGAAAAAAGAAAAAAAGCTTACAGGTATTTTGTATCATTTATTTTCTTTCTTGTTGGCTCATAAGCTTAGTACTCTTTATTTAAGATCTTTTGTGTATTCAAGGAAGATTCCATGTTTGGCTTTATCACTTGTAGGTTTGCTTGTTTCTTTCAACTCTTTTGCTTGCTTCCCAGCCTTGCTAGCCAAAAACTTGTTTTTGAGAAGGCGTACTTCTCATGTTTCCAATCCCTTTGAACCAAAACTTGTGCCATTTGTGTCCACCATATCTACCTATTAGCAATTGCTATTCCAAGCAAATTCTCAAGTTTCATCTATCTTTCGAATTATAAAGTATTTTGTTATGTGAAAACTACTTAGTAAAGCTCTCACAACTTGATGGCACACCTTATTTCCTTGCCCTAATAGACTTGAACCATTGTGTCATCGAGGTTGTATATGCTTGCATCTATACGTTGGAATTAGCAGAACCGTGTTGTCACGGGGAACGCTTTCAACATTGCACCTGTACGTTGTACACAGTTGATATCATGCTCTTTTGTTTGCGAATGTCGTCAGTGTGAAATAAAGAGGGAACTTGTGAGTCCATGGAGTGATGTATGTGTGTTAGAGAAACGCCTGGGCCGCTAGCCTAAGTCATGCCTAATCATGGTGGAAACTTGCAGCATCACCATAGTGAGCATTCTGTGAAGCATCCTCAATAAAACTCTATGCACATAGTAAATAAAAAGATCACTGAGATGCTCATTGTCTGCTTGCCTTGTCATTTTGGTTATGGGATAGCTCCTGTACCATGTGCAAGGGGTACCCTATTGGCGGTTCTCTATAATATGCATATACTTACAATGACAAGAACTTACCGGTAACCAAAGTTGAGTAGCATGAGGAGTGGCCCTCGTACTCAAGGGACATGAGATTGCCAACTTATATTTCGTTAAGCATATACTCCATCTTTGTGCACTTTAACCTTAATCATCTCAAGATGCCTATGATAGGGGCAATGAGGGCTCAAAGCTAGTAAGTACCATAATATTTTGGGATCTCTTTATGACTTGAAATCCATGCTTCCCTCTATGAAGGGACCTTTCTTTTATTTCCACGTTGAGCCAGTGAACCTACTTCCTCTCTGTCTCCAGCAAGCATTTGAGTTGTTGTGTTGCAAGCATTCATATGGTGATTTATTCAATCATGTTCTTTATCTTCCTTGTTCGCAAAAAACTCCTATATATTGAGTATTACTTTGGAAGACTTCATTGTGAAAAACCTTTTTGAGCAAAAGTGCTCTGTTATAAAACTTCTTTAAAAGTTTTTGTGAAACTGTTGCCATTGTTCTCGACCAAGAACAAGAGTTTGCCAATTCAATTATGATTTATCTTTATGCATCTCTATTGTGACTCATGTACTTGTTGCAAGCTAAGTTATAGAATGGTGAGTTGCTTTCTTCTATGAGTTGTGTAATGGTAAGTGTAATGCTTCTTGTCCGTATTCTTTTATCGACACTTCACTCCATAAAACTGGACATGTTCTTGACCTCAATTTTAAGCTTGGGACAGCGAAGGTCTAAGCTTGGGGGGAGTTGATACGTCCAATTTGCATCACCATTCTATATCATAATTTGCCTCTATTCATTGATATATGTCTTATTATGAGGTGTTACTTATGTATTTTCCGGAGTCAGGATTCTGATGGAAAAGGAGGTGTTTTGATGAAATTTCGCGAAGATCAGAAAAATACCAGAAAAATATTAGAAAATTATATTTTCCTAGAATACGGAGGAAGCCATAAGGGAGGCATAGGGCCTGGGCCACACCCCTAAGCGCGGTACCTGGGCCACACCTAGGGCGGTGTGGCCCACACAGCCCAGGCTACGCCCTCTGCCTATATCTTCCTCAAGGAATCCTAATATCGGGGGCGACCATAGAAAGATTTATCACGCCTCTGCGGAAAAATCTGAGAGAGAAAGATCTCTCAGACAGATTCTGTAGGAAATTCCTTCCCGGAGAGGGGAGATCGTCGCCATCAACACCATCGTCAAGCTAGGCCTCATCGGGATCATCATCATCCACACCATCATCTCCACCAGCACCATCATCATCACTCCATACCGCTGTAACAATTGTGTTGGATATTGCTTTAGTTCTTAGGGGAAACTTTCCTGGCGTTGATTACTATTATAGTTGATGCTTGTGAGTGGAACCATTGGATAATTGTTTATGTTCATATGTTATCCATCACCATATCATCTTTGATCTTGATACATATGATGTCTTGTGAGTAGTTCGTCTAGTTCTTGAGGACATGGGAGAAGTCATGTTGTTAGTAGTGGATTTGTGTTGAGTTATTATTCAATGGTTTAGTATTTAAGTTGTGGTGCTATTCTTCTAGTGGTGTCATGTGGACATCGACTACATGATACTTCACCATTTATGGGCCTAGGGGAATGCATTGTGTATTGGCTACTAATTGTGGGGTTCTTGGAGTGACACCTGAACCCCGTTAGGACACCTTTGCACAAGGGAGTGTAGGATATCGAGTTTAAGGTTGTGGTTAGGTTTATATCTTAATTACTTTCCTGCAGTTGCAGATGCTTGCAGGGGGGTTTAATCACAAGTATGTATTAGTCCAAGTAAGGTCGGTACATTAGTACAGGTTCACCCACACAACACTTACAACACCAAAGAAGAGTACTTAGCTATTTGAAGCGAAAGCACTTGACAGAATTCCCATGTGTCCTCGAGAAAGTTTGGTCCTTATAAGTATTTCCACCGGCTTGTTTGCTAAGAAAGGATTGGGCCACTTGTTGTAGTTGTTCGTTGTCTTTATTACTTGCACTTTGTTTTGTTGCTTTATCAGAAAACCCCTAAAAATCGGTTTGCTAAGTATTTAGAGATATTTCATGCCCCATACCACTAGTAAACACCTTCTGCTCCTCGTTGGGATCGACGCTCCTATTTACCGAAGTACTGCGAGACACCCCCTATACTTGTGGGTCATCATGGCACACCGATCTTGTCGTGTGCCACAGTTATGTGCAGGTCAGTGGCGCACTGACCACCTCATGCACCACGGATAAGTACCGTGGGTCACCCTTCTCGTGTGCCACGGTATGGGCCCTGTGGATAAGCCTTTTTATACTAGTGCATATTTAATTATTAGGTGAGTCGACAAAATACCCCCCAACAAATTAATATGTATGCAAGAATGAACATTTTATATGAACAAGTATATGTCATTTATAAAAACAGGGGTCTCAGACAAAGGGGTCACACATGGTGTATTGGTAATCTTGGGGTTTCGAGGGTGTTCGACGGGTCGGGTCTTCGGTTCCATGAAGAAATATATTGATGGTCTAAAGGGTTCGGGTTTGCCAAGATCGTACTTTGGACTCTGGGAATGGGGTCTCGGCCATCGGATCCCTAAAGGAGGGCTTGTGTTTCCACGCCGGAAGCCTTGGGGAGCAGCACCATATGGTCCGTGTAAGAGTCCTTAACGTTCCATGTCGATGACCTTCGGGTTCACGGCTCCGGAAACCACGACAGAGAACTCGGGGTTTTAACATTCACCACATATACTTCATATTAACACAACATCTCAGTGTCTGCAAGCCACCACTAGGAATCCGAGTCAAAAGAGCCACTGTATCACCATATAAAAAAGGAAGGCGTCAAAGCACTGGATGTTCCCAACTGAAACTAGCACACGGAAAAACAGGGGTTCGCCGGGTCAGTAGACAGAGACATGGTAGGGAACCTCACACCTGCGGGTGCAGGAGGCGCGCACGCGTGGTCGTCACGGAACAGGAGGCCGGCAAGGCACTAAAGCAGAGGAAGGCGTCAGTTAGGCATATGGCGGAGACGAGGTCGACGACTGGAGGAGTTTTGCAGGTGGAAGGGCACGGTTGGGGTGAGTCACTGGCGGCGGGACGGAAGGCGGAGGCGGGGAAGGTCGTGACATCCATGGCTAGCTTGGGGTAGTCCGAGGCGGCGAAGGTGGGCGAGGTGCGGCGACACTTTCGCGGAGGCGGCGACTAGGCGGCACTTTCCTCGCTGCGGCGGTCGGGGCAGGCGGCGTGCACTCTGTTGAAGCGAGGTGAGTTCATCCGCGGTGACGAGGCTCACGGACGGCCGTGGTTGAGGATGAGTGGCGGTGGCGGCTTGCATGGCCAGGTTGCGAGGTCGGTGGCGTAGCGGTTAGCGAAGGGAAAATAGAGGCGGCAGACACGGAGCTTGCGGCCGGGAGGTGCTATGACGGCAACTCACGCGGCGGGCGGCAAAGCGGCAGCGGTAGAGCGGCGCAACAATGTCGGTGGGGTTGTTGGGAAAGATGCTCGCGAGGAATCGAGGGGGGGAAGAGGCGCGGTCCACGGGGTGGGGCGTGTCGCGATAGTGAGCGAGCTTCGGGTGGGGTCGAGGAGTTGGTGGCTCGCGATCGATTCGGTCCTTTGGGTTGTGGCGTCCGACCCGCGTGTAGTGTAGCGGTGAGGTCGGCGAGTGAGTGGGCGGCAGCGGTCGTGATGGGTGCCATGTGCGGCGTGTGGAGTGCGGGTGTAAGGCGGTAGCAGTGCAGCGGTGTAAGTCTGTTCATGGCGTGCACAGCGTGGCATCGTCGCATCTTGTGATGGCTATGAGGAAGGTGGGGTATTGGGTAGTTTAGGTTTAGGGTTTGGGTGGGACTAGTTTTAAGTTTCAATTCATTATCATAATATCCTCTCAATTTAAGAGTCTAACATAGCTCGGTAAAATGTATTAAATGAGTGTAAGGATTCTCATATGGATCATCTCCTGCAAATTTTTTCTTTAATGATAGCGATAAGCGAGATTGAACTCGTATTACGGTTCTCGATGTCTACACTTCTATTCTTGTAGACGGTTGTTAGGCCTCAAGTGCAGAGGTTTGTAGAAACGGCAAGTTTCCCATAAGTGGATTACCCAAGGTTTATCGAACAAAGGAGGAAGTGGTCAAAGGTATCCCTCTCA
The DNA here is from genome assembly GCA_030063025.1 of Avena longiglumis. Taxonomy (NCBI): domain Eukaryota; kingdom Viridiplantae; phylum Streptophyta; class Magnoliopsida; order Poales; family Poaceae; genus Avena; species Avena longiglumis. Next base: position 138,775,023 of record CP125978.1, on the reverse strand, counting down.
AGCAACCACAAGTGTCGTGGAAGCGTATCTATAATTTTTGATGCTCCATGCTTGTTTTGTAACTACTTTGCTTTGCTTTCTATTTCTTTGAGGTGTTTTTATATCTTTTCTGGAACTAACCTATTAATAAGTTGCCATAGTGCCAGTTGCCAGTTTTCTTCTGCTTTTGGTTCCAAAAAGGAAGAAAATCAATATTCTCGGAATTAGACAGGACAAAAGCCAAAGTTATTATTTTTCCTAGAGCAACATGGAACCACAGTAGGCGGAGGGGGCCACGGGTGTAAACCCCTTGGCGCGGACAAGCCCTGGTAGCGCCTGGAGGGGGTGTGGGCCCCCTGGACCCCCACCGACCTTGATTCATGCTCCTATAAGAAGCCCCCGGGGAGAAAACCCTATATGATCTAGAAGAAATCCATGAAAACCTGCAGCGCCACCGCCAAGAAGGAGATTAGGAGACAGAGAAAGTCGTGTTAGGCACCTGCCAGACGGGAAGTTCCCAAAGCCATCTCCATCTATCTCCACCACCATCTCCATCACCGTTGTTGATTCACATGATGAGGAGGGAGTAGTTCTTCCTCAGGGCTAAGGGCTCTACCGGTATGTATGTGTTCATCTCTCTCTATGCATGATCATGTAGTCATGAGCTTTGTAATCAAGTAGATCTACCTTTCTACTCAAGTGCTTCATTAGATCTCTGCTCTCCCCATGTGTGTGAAAGTGACAGCGTGCACGCCATGGTGGCACTTAGGCTTGAGTCTACATAAATACTCTTTGTGCTTTAATAGATCTATGCTTTTCCCCATGTGTGTGAAAGTGATAGTGGGCATACCGTGTGTGGCACTTTGGCTAGATTGAATATTTGTTATGAGTTATATTTGGAGTTGGATGTCTCTACGAAATTGTGGTATTTGTTGGAACCATCACTACAAGGAATCTGTTGATACATGACCCTCTATTTTCTTCACTAAATCGTCATTATCTACAATATATAGCGATCTTATAACAAAAATAAATCAAAAAGCTGGCGTCGATAATTGCATAGCAGCGTTTTTGCAAAATCGTCATAATCGTATATGACGATATTAGATCGTCATAACCACTATGACGATCCAATATCCTCACTGGCAGTCTAGCCTAGCCATGTCAGATCCTACGTGGCCAATCCGGCGTGGAAAAACTATGACGAAGTGAGAACGTCGTGTCTGATTGACTGGTCCATTTCGGTCTCTTATTTGAATGAGCCCAACAATTTAGCATTTCTTCTTTTCAAGTCTATGGCTTTTACGATCCATTCTATTTGGCCCAGTTCATTCCACAATCTATTTTAAAAATGGGCCTTATTTTCACAGTCAATTTTAATAATGGGCCTTAGCCTTTTGCTTGTAATATATATTGTTCATTCACAATTTTTGGGATGTACTACTTCAGGCCATGGCCTTCCACTGCTGTAGGGGTCCCAACCTAATAAGGTAGAGTCCTCATGTGTTTTACAATGCTAGTCCCTGGATCAATAGCTAGCATCCACAGTTAAGATGTAATATCAAGAAACAAAGGTCATAATATAACTTTATAACCAGGAATAACATAATTTTATTACATCTTACATAGCTCATTTGGCTATTACATTATATTGCAGCGGATTAACTATAAGCATGGGTCCTTCATCTTCAAAGTGCCACGAGCGATGTTGATTGTAGACTTTGTAATCCTAATCAATCAATCTTCACTAAAATCAATCAAACTGCAACATACAAATTCTGACCACAAAGGGTCAATACATTTGAATTGTATTGGCAAGTGATACTATGGTAGTATAGTGGAGTCTATCATCTATATGCATTTGGCTAAGTGGAGCTTAGGCTTGCATTGCTCAAAATAGATTTTCTTATCATTTTGAAAATACTAAGTTTTGTTTTGACAAATTACTTCCCAAGGCATCTACCAATCAAAGCGAAGATCCTTTCCAAGGCATCCACCAATCAAAGGCTGGAGTGCTTGGCAAAACCATTTTCTCAATCAAAGATTTCAAGATCCTTGTACCAAGCCATCTCTCCATCAATGATTGAAGAATTCAAACAACCCTTGTTCAAACCACAAGTTTTAACTTAGAAATTTGAATGATGAGATTCTTGATTGCTTCCATGTTTTGATGCTCAAATTGTCCTTTACGAGGACATGGCTAAGTACTTAGATTTTACACTCTCAGAGGTGGTGCACTTTCCCCACAAGACTTGGTTTCCCAAGACAAAATCTTTCGAAGCCTTCCTTAGACCAAAATGAATGCGTTCCAACCTATCAAACACTACCACCTTGCCCATTTGGCTAAGTTCTTGCAACCTATATGATCATGGCGAGCCCATATTGCCAAGTGGTTGCACTTGAAGATTCTCAACATTTGACATCTCAAATCCTTTGTGCTGGGTGGCATACCACAAATGAGATACACAAGCCAAGACTATGGCCTTGTGAACCACTCAACATAAACCAATCCTTCCATTCCACCCAGGTGATTCATTAACTTAGTTGTTTTATTAAACAAAAACATAAGTCCTTAGACTTAGAGATTTTTCCATAGTGTGAAAATATTTTTCCACCCATGTTTTCCATTAGCTAGGCTAAGCTTGGTAGTAATAGGAAACTTAACTTAGGAAATCCTATTAAGGATTCATCTACTAGGTTTTCTTATAGCAAGGTCTATACTTAGCAAAATCCATGCAAGTTTTACTTAGGAAAATCACTAATGCATAGAGAAAGTATTGGGATAGAAAGTATGAAGCATCACTTGCCTTTTTGGAAGGGAATGGTGGTTCACTCCTTGATCTTGTTAGTCTCACACTTCACTACAAGTCAAACAAGCAAACACTAATTCAATTTACATTCCAAACCAATAATCACTCAAACAATTTCACACACACAAGACAATGGAAACCAATTCATGCATGGGAGCATGCACAAGATAGTTTTATTTTGCAAAGGGGTCTCTATGGGGTTTCTAAACTTTGTAAGATCCAAATTGGTCATTTACCAAAGTGGCAAAGTCATTAGCAAGAGGGTTTTGTCCAAAAACTATTTTTAAATCCATTCATCATTTCATGTGAAAAAAATGTTTTTATTAAGGCAAAACTCTTAAGTTGTTCACCAAATGAGTTGCTATTGCAAAGCTTGGTGTTTTGGGTCGATGGGTTTGGTCAAACTATCTTCTCAAAGTTTCCTTTCCATAAACATTTTCATAATAAATTCAATAATTTTATTTGGCTAGAAAATGGCTAAGTCAAGTATTCAACCTAAATCTTACAAAAATCATTTTAATACCATGGGTTGGTTCCTAGGGTCGATAAGGTCACAACAATCCAATTTGCAAAGGTTTTAATCCAAAAATCATTTTTAAACAATTTTTCTAATCTAAACAAGTACACAAATGTTTCTGCAAATTCAAACAAGCTAACAGATACTATTTTCTAAACTAAGGGCATGGTTGGCTAGGGCTTGTTCTCCTCAATCCATTGATATAAAATTTGCAAAATTTGGACGTGTGGTTTGAAAGTTATAGCAATTACAAATTTGTATTCTAATCGATCAAAATTACATTTTAAATCGAATCACAGCCTGCGTGGCTGCTTCGATTGGGCAATAACGGTTCGCTCGGATCGTCTTTGGGGTGTGTTGGATCTAACTGAAAACATGCGGCAGATCGGCATACCCTTCGCTCACTTTCTTTCTTAGCATTTGGATCAAGATCGGACTGATTCTTCTTTGCTGGCCAAGGAGCGGCGATGACAATGGCGGCGGCGGAGCGACCGTTTAAGCGGCGAGGCAGGAAGCAAGAAAGGGTAAGAAGATGCTCACCGAGCAGGAGGACACGGCGAAGCTCAAGGTACTGCTGGTTCGACGAGGCACGCGAAGTTGTGATTAATTGCTTTCATGGGAGACTTGGGCGTCGGATGGTTACAGAGATCGTCGTGGGTGGAGCTGTGGTTCCCGAGAAAGCAGTACGATTAGGCGATCGAGTGTGGCGGTGTAGGAGCATGAAACGAGAACGCAGGCGGTCGGTGTTTACGAGGGACTTCGTCGGAGTGAGGCGAGGCGTGGCGGTCGGATGTTGTCGAAGTCGATGCTCTGGGCGCCAGCGGATGAATGATTAGCACGTAAGATCGTCGGGGATGCGGTGGCGTTCTCGTGTGTTCGGGAGGCAGGAGGTGGTGTGGCTCGGCCGTATTCGTCGTGGAAGCTCGTCGGAGGCGGAGCTGTTCGAGACAAATGCGGCGGCTGGAGGTGTGCTCGGGAAGGAGGCGAGGGGAAGCGGAGAGGTGCGGTGATTTAACACGCGTGATCACTTCAGGTTTTACTCGTGGCATTAAAGTGAATTAAGTCGAGGAATCAAATCGCTTGGCGAAGTGAGGAGGAAGAACAGTTCGCGGGTGGGAAGAAGAGGCGTGGCGATGGGGTCCTGCAGTCGATGGGAAAAGTAGAGAAATGGGGTCCGGTGTTCGGTGGTCATGGGTTGCTACGGTAAAGAAAACACTTGAGGCGTGGGAAATGGTAATTTGAACATTGGGCGATTGTTGAATTTGGGTCTTTTGCACTATTTTTTACATGCGATTCTTTTCCTTTTCTATTTCTATTTTCTGTTTGAAATTCAAACAACCAAACACATTCAAAATGATTCAAACAATCATCAAGCTTTTCAAATATGAATTTGGTTACATTTATCAATAGAAACCAAATTCAAAAATAAAATAATTTTATTCTTTTTAAGACCATTCATTAATTAAATAAAAGTGGTTCATTAGGTATTTCATAAAATAGGGTTTGATTTAATTAATAGAGTCTCCATTTGAAATCAAATATTTCCAAAAACAAATCAGTGGGTTTTATTTGGAAATAAAGAATATTGGAAAACTTGTTTAAAACAGAAATAACATTTTATTTTAGAGTCCATTATTAATTAAATATAATAGACTTTCATTATTAAATCAAATAGGATTTATTTTATTGAGATATTTATTTTGAAATCTAATATAAAGCCAAAACACTTTAGTAGGTTTTATTTGTGAATATCAATTATTTGGAAAACTTATTTTAAATAATTTAACAAGTTTTGATGTTTCAATTAAATTGGTAAAACCTTTTATTTGTATAAAATTTGGTTATTAGGTCCTTATTAATTTATTTAAATAATCCTTTGTTTATTTTATTCAAAACAAAATGTACTAATTCCAAAGCTTGGCCAAGGTTTTAATTTGGCTTTATAAAACATTCTTCATTTATAAACTTCTATTTCATTTGAAAATAAATCTTTTCACTCAAGATTTTCAAAATAGTATTTCCAAATGTTTTTATTTTTCCTTTTATTAAATGTTTATATTTTTAGATCCCTTTAGGTTTTATTTAATTCAAATGGGTTTGAAGTTCCAATTGAATTCAAAAGTTTCTTAAGCTGAAATTTAAATAAAGTTTTATTTTATTCATTTATTTTCATTACAAGATTTGGAAAATCTTGGGATGTGACAATCTGATCGATTAATTTGGGCCACATCCTCTTGAGGCCCTATTTCAATAAGCCCATACTCAACACGGAAGGTAAATATACAGGACAACATTTGAAATAAGTATCAATTGACAAAACATATACATCGTGAGAACTTCAAATTTACAATAAGTCCGACATTATGAGCAATTAAGATGACAAAGGCACCTAGTTCGGGATCCACCAATTAAATAATAGGTTCTGACCACCAAGTACACAACAAGATCACACGGCACCAAGTAAACAATAGGTGTGACAACCAAGTACACAATAAGATCACACAGCCACTAAGTACCATCCCGCAGCCACTAGGTTGAGCTTCATCTTGTCCTCGAAGTTCTCTAGCTTCATGCGTTAACATCTTGGTCTTGCTTCATGTCAAATGGTGAATCAAAGGTAGTACTTATTCCAAAAAAGAATCAAATGTAAAGGTGTATTTGAATCCAGCTTGGTTATTTCATTCACTGATTGAAGCCTGTCAGAACGAGTATGGATTGTGTGATCCCAAGCTCCGGTGAGGAATGTGCACAGACAAGAACCCAAGCGGCAGAACCTACACATAACAAACAAAAAAAGACACTATTATTAGCATGCTCGGTTATTACCGGGGCTATCATCAGTTGCATAGAAATTGTTTCTCATAGAACAAAAGGAAACAAAAAATACAAAGCATAAGAACATAGAAACAAATGAATGCTCCGATTACTAAAATGTTCATCACAGGAACATATGGAAACTTGACAAACGAAAAGTGGAAAATAGAAGGATTCATGACTACTAATTAGCATCTACACATATTGAGAAAACAATAGTTGGTAAAAAATTAGCTAGTATGCAAAAATCTAACAATGGTTAAGAACTATGCTTGTATCAAATCAAGCAACAACATTATAACAACAGTAATGATCATATATGAGATGTTATAGGAACAGGAACAACTAGCAATGCTAATAAATATAAAAGAACAGTTCAAAGATTATCAAAAATTCTTGGCCATATCTTTTTTGGTGTGAAATCAAGGTAAATGAAGCAACAGATATATCAATGCTAGTAATTTCAAGTTTTAGTTACAGGTGAACATAACATGGTACAGTCATGATCTCAAAAAACACTATAAGTTTCTATCTACTGCATCTTTCTTGTAATCTCTTGATAAAGCTACTGAATAGGACAGGCCATTAAACTAGAACAGATAGTGTGACCATCCATGTATCCCAGTTTGATATTAAAAACAGACTAGTATCATATACATGCCATGCATAGAAATATGTACTAACTTTGTGATTCTGACGGTGGCGAAACCATAGAGGTAGAGTCAAGTCATGCGGAACCTCTACATCTAGCTGCTTCCCGTCCTTCTTTAAACCTGCAAAGCTCTTATCACTGTGCGGAATATCAAGACCACCATCAAAAGCTCCCTGCAGCAGCAAAGAATTATACACGTGCTAGGCAAATAAACATAAGCCAAAACAGTGGATCAGTTGCACATCAACAAGAAACCAATGAGATCCATGCATTGGTAAATTCAAATGTGATATCAGGAGGCTACCATACCAACTATGTTAAGCAAATGTTATTTTATAGCTATATTGCTAACACATGTTTATAGACGGTTAAGATGGACAAAGGTAAGAAATTTAAATGTGATTACAGAACTTCCAATGTATGCACGCCAACAATTCAAACAATTTATACTCTGATTTTCTCTGAGCCCAGGAATATGCTACCACACCTATCTAAATTTGACCAAACTAAAGGAAAAAAACTGTAGAATTCAGAAGCAACTCTTGTATCCAAATTAGAATATTTTCTAACACAAGGTAGCTCCATTATGTAGATGTTTAGAAAAATGAACCTGCAAAGGCTTCTACACCAGAATCTATATTTCTAGTTTGCGTTAGGTGATTGACCTGTAGATTCCCGGGATACACCCTCCATATTAACCTCTTCAAAGCATGGTTCCCGATCTGGTATATGAGTAAGACATGGTATAGATCCTATTTATTTGTCATTGTCCCTAGGTACGCATTTGAATTCCCACATCCATAAGCCATCGGCTGGAATTAAATAAGAGTAAAATCTCAGGTAGCTCTACACATTCACATCAACTCCAGCTACCACATCTACTAGTACTATATTTGGATCGAGAACACACCCTCTAGTACATGGGTAGCTTACGGTGGCTGATTGACAATCCCATTTTGCGAATCAGGATGGCATCGTGTTTGCTACAACAGGAAATATTGGATACCTGAGAACTGAAATCCCTTGATAGCAGCAGCAACGGATGCAGGAGAGCGACCAGGCACGAACGAATTGAATCAGCAACCAGTAGCTATCCCGGCGATGACAATAGCAGAAGACTCAAACCCTAGGATCTGGATGCCAACGCTGATTTCGCCATTGGCGCGCCTATTTCACCACGCCACCCGAACACGGCCATCGTCGTCATCCCACACCTATTGCTCGAGGGTCGCAGGGAGGAGGCGGGGAATCACGACGGCCGGCTAAAGACCCATGGCAGCCGCAGACTCGTATTTGTGGGTCGTGGGCAACGCGGTGGAGGAAGGCGCCGAGCTCCGTGCTGCCAGCCTCCTCGGGAGGACATGACCTCTAGGGTTACAGATGTACTGGAGAAGTCTTTGGTGCGAGGGAAGAGGCCCTCTAGGGTTGCGAGAGAAGGGATAGGGTAGTCCGCCGCCGACGCGGGGAAGGGAGGGATCTCGGTGAGGTACTAGGGTTTCTGCGGTTGACGCAGCAGTGAGGATCTGGAGGCGGTGGGAGAGAGAGGTGGGGAGAGGTGGAGGCGGTGGGTCTCGTGATGGGGTGGCCTGGGTAGGGTACTAGGGTTTGCGGTTGTGACATGCGGCAAAATTGAACCTCTCAGCGCCAAGGACCAAATTTTGGTGGGTGAGGGATGAGGATGATTTCCTAGCGTTGGATTGAGAGCTGTGAAGCGGTTATCCGTGGGTACCCTCTTTTTGCATTCTGATTGGCTAGAGAAGTGTCCATGGTATGAAATCGGCATAATAACAAGATAAAAAATGTAGGGAAAATCTTCGCATTGTGTCATTTTATATGACCTCGTATCCATGTAAAATAACAAACTTGCAATATTTCAAAAAATTTAAAAAAGTGCTTTCAAAATTAGCTACCGAGTATGAAATTTCATGTCTTACCACTCAAACGACCAATGTTATGGCTAGAATCGCGGCATCGTTTATGATAATGTGCCCGTATTGTGCACGCGTGTGCATATTGGGATGGATAACAATGTTGCAGGAGGAAGTTTTCCTTTTCGACACACGGAGAATCCATTTTCCATTTTCCGAGCGCAAAAACGGGTCGTTTTGTGAAGCAACCACCAAACGACAGTTTTAGAATGGTACCGTCACACTTTGTAAAAATATTAGACCACCTTACATGAACAATGTCCCAACCGGGGTATCTCAAACCTTTCCGTTCACCCCTGGCGAAAAAGACAAATTCCTGCCAAATCGGTAGGAAGTGGGTCTGATTTGAACTACAGGTACATGATTCGATGCTCATAATTTTTGGAAAAAATCATTTTTAGACTCACAATATGATGTTTCATCAGATATCCAATGCGAGTTTAGCGAGACTCATCCCCTAGCTAAGTGCCTTCTTGTCCACCGTTTTGACCATAGTTTAAAACGGGCATAAAAAATTCAAAAACGGTCCGATCAATGCAAATTCTTCGCGTGGTGTCTTATTATGTGAAATAGTTGCAAGGAAAAATACCAAACTTGTCATATTGCAAGTGTCTCGAAAAAACCTTCTCAGAAATGACCTATCATGTTTGAGGTTTCATGTCTTTCGGGCCAAACGACCAGTGTTATGGCTAGAATCGCGACATAGTTTGTGATAATGTGCCCGTATTGTGCACGCATGTGCATATTGGGATGGATAACAATGTTGCAGGAGGAAGTTTTCCTTTTTGACACACGGAGAATTCATTTTCCATTTTCCGAGCGCAAAAAACGGGTCGTTTTGTGAAGCAACCACCAAACGACAGTTTTAGAATGGTACCGTCACATTTTTTACAAATATTAGACCACATTACATGGAAAATGTCCCAACCGGGATATCTCAAACCTTTTCGTTCACCCCTGGCGAAAAAGACAAATTCCTACTGAATCGGTAGGAAGTGGGTCTGATTTGAACTACAGGTACATGATCTGATGCTCATGATTTTTGGCAAAAATCATTTTTAGACTCACAATATGATGTTTCATCAAAGATCCAATGCGAGTTTAGCGATACTCATCCCCTAGCTAAGAGCCTTCTTGTCCGCCGTTTTGACCATAGTTTGAAACGGGCATAAAAATTTCAAAAACGGTCCGATCAATGCAAATCGTTCGCGTGGTGTCTTATTATGTGACATAGTTTCAAGGAAAAATACCAAACTTGTTATATTGCAAGTGTCTCAAAAAACCTTCTCGGAAATGACCTATCATGTATAGGTTTCATGTCTTTCGGGCCAAACGACCAGTGTTATGGCTAGAATCGCGGCATAGTTTATTATAATGTGCCCGTATTATGCACGCGTGTGCATATTGGGATGGAGAACAATGTTGCAGGAGGAAGTTTTCCTTTTTGACACACGAAGAATCCATTTTCCATTTTCTGAGCGCAAAAAACGGGTCATTTTGTGAAGCAACCACCAAACGAAAGTTTTAGAATAGTACCTTCACATTTTGTAAAAATAGTATACCACCTTACATGGACAATGTCCCAACCGGGGTATCTCAAACCTTTCTGTTCACCCCTGGCGAAAAATACAAATTCCTGCCGAATCGGTAGGAAGTGGGTCTGATTTGAACTACAGGTACATGATCTGATGCTCATGATTTTTGGAAAAAATCATTTTTAGACTCACAATATGATGTTTCATCAGAGATCCAATATGAGTTTAGCGAGACTCATCCCCTAGCTAAGTGCCTTCTTGTCCGTCGTTTTGACCATAGTTTGAAATGGGCATAAAAAATTCAAAAACGGTCCGATCAATCCAAATCCTTCGCATGGTGTCTTATTATGTGACATAGTTGTAAGGAAAAATACCAACTTGGTAGATTGCAAGTGTCTCGAAAAAACCTTCTCAGAAATGACCTATCATGTATGAGGTTTCATGTCTTCGACCCAAGCGACCCGGTTATATGGCTAGAATCGTGGCATAGTTTGTGATAATATGCCTGTATTGTGTACGCGTGTGCATATTGGGATGGAGAACAATGTTGCAGGAGGAAGTTTTTCTTTTTGACACACGGAGAATCTATTTTCCATTTTCCGAGCGCAAAAAACGGGTCGTTTTGTGAAGCAACCACCAAACGACAGTTTTAAAATGGTACCCCCACATTTTGTAAAAATATTAGACCACCTTACATGGACAATGTACCAATCGGGATATATCAAACCTTTCCGTTCAACCCTGACAAAAAAGACAAATTCCTGCCGAATCATTAGGAAGTGGGTCTGATTTGAACTACATGTACATGATCCGATGCTCATGATTTTTGGAAAAAATCATTTTTAGACTCACAATATGATGTTTAATTAGAGATCCAATGAGAGTTTAGCGAGACTCATCCCCTAGCTAAGTGCCTTCTTGTCCGCCATTTTGACCATAGTTTGAAACGGGCATAAAAATTTAAAAACGGTCCGATCAAATCCTTCGCGTGGTGTCTTATTATGTGACATAGTTTTAAGGAAAAATACCAAACTTGGTATATTGCAAGTGTCTCGAAAAAACCTTGATGTAGCCCGACCTACGGTCGTTACCACATCTTGGTCTCCAACTTACGCCAAGTCGTCATGGACTCCAAAGGTGAATCCGTTCCTCTATGCGAGCCCCCTTCCTACCCTATTGAATGGTATGCTACTTCATACTCCGTCACATATGCATGACAGGTTCACATTGACAAGTACGGAGTCAAGGGAGGAAGCCCGGAGCATCAAGCCCGACAAGACGGAGGCTTGGAAGAGGAGGCGGAAGAACCCAAATGTTCTCTGTCGCTAGCGGTACTACTGGACCTGGCGACCGGTACTACCGCCCGGCGGCACTACCGCCCCCTGCTACCTCCAGCAACATACGACGCCAACAGAAGCCAAATACTCCCTGTCTCCGGTGGTACTACCGGACTGAACAGTCTACCGCCTGCGGCACTACCTCTTACTACCGCTCCCAGAAGGCGCCGGGAAGCCCGGGACCAAGCGGTACTACCGGTCCCGGAGCAGCACTACCGGACCAAGCGGTACTACCGGTCCCAAGTCCGGTACTACCGCTCATGGCAGTGCCTGCGCGCACTAGTTGGGCCACAGCACATGTATCCCCCTTACTTACCTATTCGCCTAGTTTATCCTCAAACTACCCTTGTTTAGTGGCTGGCCTATAAATAGAGCCCCCACCCCTCATGTATCCCTTAGGCATAGATGATAGACTAAAGAAAACCCCCATTGTGGAATCTCTAGTTTTGCCTCATCCCCTTTACCAAGGGGACCGACTATCGTCACCAACCTCGATTGGACTTTGCATCACGCATCCATCGTTGAACAAGGCCTTGGAGTTCGACGTCTCGTCTCCAAGTTGTCAAGACCCTCCCCAAGGTGTTCTTCCCTCTCCGATGTGGATTTGAGGGAGCACGTTGACCGATCTTTCCTTGCGAGGATTCTATCGGACCGGTGGCCACCGTTCGGGAGCAATCGGCCTTGTATCGTGTGAGTTTTTGCGTGTGTTCATCGTGTTCTTCGCGAGGAGTGTGTTCGCTTCCGCTACCTTCTACCTTTCCCCTCGCTTTCCCATCGATTTTACCACGAGATCCGTGAAGATCGGGCACCCAAGAGGTTAACCCCTCCATCATCTGGTATCAGCAGCTTTTGGTTGCCACGGATTTCTCATCGATTTGGTCTTTTCCCCATAAATTCGAAAATTCCACCAAAAATAGCCCCAATTCGTGTTTTGGATCGATCTGTCATTTGAGTGCGTTTTGGTAGGTTTTGATCCGTGAATTATTTGCTAAACTTGTTGATCTACCTTCCTTTGCGTTCCCATAGCCTAATTCCTTGATTTCCCCCTTCGATTTGGTGTTTTTCTTGAAGATTTTCCGCCCAAATCGTCCCAAAATCGCGAAAGCGCGTCAAATCTGGGCGTCCCAGGACCAACCGGTACTACCGGGCTCAAAACCCGGTACTACCGCACCTCCCCGGTACTTAAACGTTACTACCGGGCCTTCGCACAACCGGTACTACCGCTCAAAAACCCGGTACTACCGCCCGATACTGATCAAAAACAGCAGGTTCCCAGATTTCAGCCTCTCACCGTTTTGAGCATAACTTTTGCATTCGAACTCGGATTTTGGTGTTCTTTAGCTCGTTTCGAAGAGGATAAGGAGCTCTACATCATCATCCACGTTGTTCATGCTATCTACTCCATCCAAATTCTGTGAGCAAGGCAGAATCCAACAATAAAGGGTGAAGATCGTCGACGAAAGGTATAAACATTCCGCGACTTCTCCCCACTTGCATTCCTTTTTGAACCCCACTATCTTTGCGAGAAACAAACACCTATTGAGACTAGTTCCTCTTATGATTGCTTGGGCTATGCACATTTGATACCTTTTAGATTCCGAGCAAACATTGTGGGCGCTATCTCATATAGTAATCTTGTATAGTAGTTGGCATAAGGAAGAGGCAAGTGAAAAAGAAATAAAAAGAAAAAGAGTGATACAAGAAGAACAAAAAATAGAAAAAGGAAAAAAAATAAAAAAAAGAAATATACATGTGCCTCATAGTATAGGAAGCGCAAGCTCGATGAACATCATATAGGTGGTACTTATTGTGCATATCTTGTAGCCCACCAATTTTGTGCAATCGAACTAGCGTCTCTCCTTGTACTTGTGTGACACGAGCTTATAGTCTTCACTAGGTAATCATTTGGTTCTTAGATCACTTTCACTCTCACAAGTCCCATTTATCCTACCGTGTGTGTTTCCTTGTACATATTTCCTATCTTGTGGATTGACTTGTTTTGTTTTGTGATCATTGTGGTTCTTTACTTGCCATTACAACATCTTGATTTGGATTGGTTCTTGACATGCCACTTTCCATACCTATCCACCATCGGCCTTGTGTGTGTTTGTTTTTTGTTGGTAGTTGGTTTTGGTGTTCCACGTGAACTTCACTTTGCTTGGTTTACTCTCAAGTGTGGCCACTTGCACGTCGATCTTCAAGGTAAAGTAATGTTCGACGTTGTATCCCTAACGCCCTCTACCACTTCCATATACAACACTTGGTCTTGTGAAGCATGTCTAGGGACTCCGGGACCGAGGATGATTTCTATGAAGAATCCACGATGGGCCACCATGCCTATGTCTCCACAAGCATGGATAACATGATGGAGCACTACACCAACAATTGCTCCACATGCTTGGGTGACATGGAGTGCTACAACAGCAACCACTCCCCAAGCATGGGCGCCTTCAAAGCGACAACGACAAGCTCCTCAAGTCGCACCGACCAAGGCAGACCTCCAACTCGAGTGCGCTAAGGTCCACCATCAAATGGACAAGTTCAAGAGCGACCTCCACAACTTCAAGAAGGACATGGACAATGACTTCGAAAAAAACATGAGCATGGTCACCAAGACTAATGATGCTTTGTGCTCATTAGAAGAACTTATAAGGAAGCGTGCCAAGGTCAAGGGCCATCATCGTGGGCGTCATATGGATGACCAAGTGCGCCACCTACATCAACCATCGGCAAGGCACGCCAATGACCTCCGTCGACACCGTCACAAGGCACCTTCAACTTCTTGTGCCACCACCAAAATGGCACCAAGAGCAAGCCTTCGTCCACGCCATCAAGCTTCAATGACTACACTTGCATTTGAAGACCTCATGACCGAGGAAAATGAAGACCTCTACTTCGCCAAGTTGGATAGCATGAGCCTACCTCCACCACTACTACAAGATGGCCACAAGACGGTCGAGCATGGGATTTTCCCTTCGACCATGGAGGCGAGCAATGATGCCCATCTTATGGCATCCAACCTTGAAGGCGACAAGGTTAAGAATGGTAAGCATGGGATTTTCCCTTCACCAAAGGAGGCGCATGGAGTTGAGGAAACCGAGCCTACCCCCATATGCTTGAGTGATGATGTGGTACCAATCCCATGTGAGTATGAGAGCCACTTAGCCCACTTGAGTGAGAACAAGAGTGACATGGTGACTCCACCTTATGTGAGATTGAGTGCTTCCACTTGGAGGGCATGAGTGATACTCCTAGTGAGTTGAGAGTGGTAGTTGATAGGTCAAGTGAGACCATTTCGAATTCTAACAACTTACCCTCTACCTCTAGTGTGTTCTCTTGTGTTGTGCTATGTTCCATGGATGAAGAAGCGCCAAGCCATGAAGCAATGATGCCTCAATTGGAGAAGATGTACATGGTGCACGAAGAGGATGCTACGCCATGGACACATCAAGAAGAAGTAGTCGTCCACAAGGAGGCCACTACTTCCACAACACCCACTTCATATGAGAGGTATGACCAATGTAACAATAAGGGTGTTCATGATGCCATGATCCCACTAGTGGACATGATGAATTGTGAGGATATGCATGTTATGGATGATACTTGTGACATTACTTATGCTTCATCCATATTCCCATGTGATGCTTTGCCTTTGCATAATATTGATCATGTGGAATTGTTTGATTGCGATATCATTGCCATAAACATGCCATGCTATGCATCTTGTGTGTATCCTACAATTGCTTTGGACTTGCCTTGTCATGCTAGTCATTCAATTTCTCCCGTTGCTTGCGATAAGATGAATGCTTGCTATTTCACTTGTTTTGCTTGCAACAATATTGATCTTATGCGTTATCATGAGATGGCCCCCATAGCTTTCTCAATTTTTGGAGATTTTGATGATGGCCATGATAAGCATGTTCCCCACTTGCATACTCACCATGCATCTAGTTCATACTTGATGACATTAATGGTGATGTGCACAAGAAGAATCGTCATGATGGATGATGTGTATCTCTACCATGCACTACGTTCTTCCTTTTACATATGATGTGTGTAGGTACGCATGAGAATGTCAACCTCGATTCTTGCGAGTTGACAAAAAGAGCTCTTGAGAGCATCCCACAAGTGAGTTCAAGATCGAACCCAGCTCTGATACCTTTTGCATGCTTTGCATCTTTCATGTTGACAAATTGTTCTTTCCTATGGTTTGCTTGCAAGCATGTTAATGGTATTATCTTCCCTTGTGACATTCATGTTTCTTTGCTTTTGGATAATGATGCTTTGTGTGTTGCAACAAAAATGTTGAACATTTTCTCTTTCCGATGTTTTGGGTGCAACCACAATTCCATTAAGAGCATGTATTGTCATGAGAGCTTCCAAGAATCTCGTCTTGTTGTTGAAACAAACATAAGGACCACTTGCTCTTTCATTTGGTTTGTTTGCAAATATATTGCTTTTTCTTCCGCTTGGGATACTCATATTCCCATGATATTTGCTTTCGATGATTTGTGTGTGACATCCAACATGTCGAGAAATTTCTCTTTCCAATGGGTGGTTTGCACACATAATGATGTTTCTTTGGACATTCTTCCTTTTGTGTTTTTGCCAAATTCTCCTAGTTTTGCATCAAAGATGTTGCTCAAATTTCTATTCAATTGCTTTGAATGCCACAATAAGATGCTATATGGAGTTTTTGAGTTACCACATTTGGATGATTTTGCAACGACTTCCATGCACTTTGACCTTGCATATGCATCCCGTTTGCTATACTTTAGTTGTGCTAATCGTGTTGTGGACAAGAATGGACATGCCACAAATGACATGCTCCTCTATCACACACAAACATATGTTGCTTGGTATTTGTTGTATGAAGGTACAAATGCATACACGTCAACCTCTATGGACTATATGTTGACAAGAAGAAACGAAGAGAGTTACCTATGGCTACCCTTCATCGAGCTATCTCTACAAGCTAAGGTGACTTCCTTCTACTTGAGGACTCATGCAATAATCTTCATGAATTGGCTACGCTTTGAGTGTTGCTTTGCTTTTGTTGTGAGATTTGTAGGCTTCATGGAAGGTGAAGGAACATTGAAGTGTTGTCAAGTCAATATTCTCGAGGCGACTATATGGTGAACCGGGATCAAGAAGGTCTCTCGTAGCTTCTACTTAGTGATGAGCATGTAGAGTCGAGGGCGACTCTTTTGAAGGGGGCTGATGTAGCCCGACCTCTGTCGTTACCATATCTTGGTCTCCAACTTCGCCAAGTCGTCATGGACTCCAAAGGTGAATCCGTTCCTCTATGCGAGCCCCTTCCTACCCTATTGAATGGTATGCTACTTCATACTCCGTCACATATGCATAGCGAGTTCACATTGACAAATGCGGAGGAGGAGGAGCATCAAGTCAGACAAGGCGGAGGCTTGGAAGAGGATCTGGAAGAAACCAAATGCTCTCTGTCGCTAAGCGGTACTACGGACCTGGCGGTACTACCGCCAGCACTCGCCCCCTACGACAGCAGGCAGCATGTGAAGCCAAATACTCTCTCTCGGTACTCTGGTACTGAACGGTACTACCGCCTGAACCTCTGGCCTTACTACTGGCTCCCTTGAAGGCGCCAAGCGGAAGCCCGGGACCATAGCGGTACTACCGGTCCCAAGTCCGGTACTACCGCTCATGGCAGTGCCTGCGCGCACTAGTTGGGCCACAGCCCATGTATCCCCCTTACTTACCTATTCGCCTAGTTTATCCCCAAACTACACGTGTTTAGTGGCTGGCCTATAAATAGAGCCCCCACCCCTCATGTATCCCTTAGGCATAGATGATAGACTAAAGAAAACCCCCATTGTGGAATCTCTAGTTTTGCCTCATCCCCTTTACCAAGGGGACCGACTATCGTCACCAACCTCGATTGGACTTTGCATCACGCATCCATCGTTGAACAAGGCCTTGGAGTTCGACGTCTCATCTCCAAGTTGTCAATACCCTCCCCAAGGTGTTCTTCCCTCTCCGATGTGGATTTGAGGGAGCACATTGACCGATATTTCCTTGCGAGGATTCTATCGGACCGGTGGCCACCGTTCGGGAGCAATCGGCCTTGTATCGTGTGAGTTTTTGCGTGCGTTCATCGTGTTCTTCGCGAGGTGTGTGTTCGCTTCCGCTACCTTCTCCCTTTCCCCTCGCTTTCCCATCGATTTGACCACGAGATCCGTGAAGATCGAGCACCCAAGAGGTTAACCCCTCCATCAAACCTTCTCAGAAATGACCTATCATGTATGAGGTTTCATGTCTTTCGGGCCAAACGACCAGTGTTATGGCTAGAATCGCGACATAGTTTGTGATAATGTGCCTGTATTATGCACGTGTGTGCATATTGGGATGGAGAACAATGTTGCAGGAGGAAGTTTTCCTTTTCGATACACGGAGAATCCATTTTCCATTTTGTGAGCGCAAAAAACGGGTCGTTTTATGAAGCAACCACCAAACGACAGTTTTAAAATGGTATCCCCATATTTTGTAAAAATATTGGACCACCTTACATGGACAATGTCCCTACCGGGGTATCTCAAACCTTTCCGTTCACCCCTGGCAAAAAAGACAAATTCCTGCCGAATCGGTAGGAAGTGGATCCGATTTGAACTACAGGTACATGATCCGATGCTCATGATTTTTGGCAAAAATCATTTTTAGACTCATAATATGATGTTTAATCAGAGATCCATGCGAGTTTAGCGAGACTCATTCCCTAGCTCATCCAAAATGTTGAATTCGAAGCTCTAGTTTCAAAATCATATTTTAAAATATGATATTATCCCTACTATGGACTAATATGATATTATTAAATACATTATTTTAAAATAGTCAAAGTATTTGTAATTAACATCTTAAGATGATGTACAGAATTTTATAAAAAATTAGAGAAAAAAATCAATTCTTTTGGAATAGTTATGAAAAAGATACAAAAGAATTAACAAAATGAAAAAAAAAACAAAAAAACAAAAGAAGAAAAAAAAAACTACCTAACTATACCAGCCGAGATGGTCTAGTGCATGCAAGGCCTAGTCCCTCCCACCGTGGCACACATCGCTTCCCCCCGAGGCTCATTCTAGTAATAAATTGAGCCAGCCCAACAGATGAACAAAGGATATAAGGCCGCGACTTGTATGTACAACATGCACCGGTGCATGGACTAGTGGCAACGGTCGCTTCCTGTATGTTGTAGGTCGCGGGTTCGACCCCCGCCTGCCCCATTTTTACACCTTTTATTCACTAATTTGTAAACATCCGATTGATATGTTAATATAAAACAACTGCAAAAATATAACATGAACGATTGTGTGATGCGGTGGTTCTAAACTCTGTCGGTTTATCTCATCGCGTGTTCGCGGGTTCGACCCCGCGTGCCCCCATTTCTGCATCTTTTATTGGTTATTTTGTGAAAAACCAACATACTTTGGTCTAATTAAATAGTGGGAGCTCAATAGTTTGACATGAAAGAAATTTTGGTGCAGTGGTTATAGTCGCGGGTTCGAACCTTCACCCCGACTTATTTTTGCATGTTATTACATGCGTGCAACGCTTGATGCTGGGGTGGTACGCTGACACGTGGATAAAGCAAACATTGACACATAGACGTGACACGTAGGCAGAATTGCTGATATGGTCTTCTAATCATTTAAATGCATTCCGATTCAGACATTACGACGATTTAAATTCGTCATAATCTACTATAAATAAGTCTCCCGGCTGTGTCATGTAAATTATGACGTTTTCGTATGACCTCTCCAAACGATCTACGACCATCTTGTACGAAATCGTCGTAGATCTATGACGATTTCATTCTCAGTCACTATGAGAAGGTCATAAGTAAACACATTTCTTGTAGTGCATCTAGCGCTCAAGGAGACAGTGTGGGGTTATCTAGATTGGGGAAGGCGGACTTTGACGTGTGTTGTTATAGCCCTATCTTGAATTAGAGTGTTCAACCGGAGAGTAGTTAAGAGTAGTATCATGAAAAGAGTATATTTATATGAGAGAGTGTTCACTTGTGAAAGTATGATCCCTAGGCCTTGTTTCTAAGCATTGAAACACCATTTGCTACTAAGGGCCGGTTCTTTTCGGCTTCTCAAAAGGCTTACGTGCTAAATTATGTCTAAGCTGGAAAAAACTCATTTTTAAAGCCCCGCTTAACTTAGGGGGTGTTTGTTTGGGCTTTTGACCACTTCTCCACTGGAAAAAACCAGAAAAATGAAACAAACGGCCAGCTATACGTTAGACTTTTGCCAAAGTACTTCTACGAAACAGGCATCGCGGGCAAAGCACATCGGTAGGTGCTTTCCTCAGCTTCCCGCAAATGCCAGCGAAACATTTTTATATTTAGCCGTCTTTTTCACGTCAATTTACAAGAAGTTGCTACTTGGAACTGGATTCCCGTACCCTAGTTCCCGTACGTGACCCAGGTAAAAAAAATCTCCCGTATGTGGCCTCTCTTCCCTGGAAAAAAAAAGGCCCGACACCTTCCTGCCTTGTACGTACGCGAGATAGGGTTGTCTCGCTTCTCTCGCCAGCACCGCCGCCAGCTCCCCCGTGCTCCTCCCCGCCCCCTCCCTACCGCCGGCGGCCGTCCTCTTCCTTTCCTCCTCCTTGCCGTCCTCTTCCCTTCCTCCTCCTCTCGCCAGCACCACCGCCAGCTCCCCCGCGCTCCTCCCCGCCCCCTCCCTACCGCCGGTGGCCGTCCTCTTCCCTTCCTCCTCCTCGCCATCCTCCCGGCCGACCTCCTCCTTGCATCCTCCCGGCCGACCTCCTCCCTGCCGCCTCCCGGCCGCCCTCCTTCCTGCCTCCTCCCCGCCACCCTCCTCTCTGCAGCCAGCGGCCTCCTTCTTCCCCTGCACGACCTACGTCGTCGCTGACCTACCGACGTGCGTCATGCATAGGTGAGGCCAACATTATGATTCTTGTTGTTTGATGTGCTATGTAATTTGATGTTGTTAGATGTTAGACGTGGGATGTGGTACAAGAATAAGTTCTATGAAATTTGATGTTGTTAGATGTTAGATGTGGGATGTGGTACAAGAATCAAGTGCTATGAAATTTGATGTTATTAGATGTTAGATGTGGGATGTGGTACAAGAATCAAGTGCTATGAAATTTGATGTTATTAGATGTTAGATGTGGGATGTGGTACAAGAATCAAGTGCTATGAAATTTGATGTTGTTAGATGTTGTACTGCTATAAAATTTTGTACCTGTATTTGTTCACGTGGTGCTGTTTGAAAATTTGATGTCAGTAACCGAAGGACAAGAAGTTTGAATGGACCGACAAATGTGAAGCGAGTTTTCAAGAACTCAAGAGGAGATTGATTTCAGCCCCAATCTTGATAATGCCAGATATCACGAAGACCTTCGATGTGTATTGTGATGCATCCAAGATTGGTCTCGGATGTGTGCTAATGCAAGAAGGCAAAGTTATATCTTATCTATCGCGAAAACTGAAGCAACATGAGCAAAACTACCCAACCCATGACCTCGAACTCGCAGCCGTAGTTCTAGCCCTAAAAACATAGAGACATTACCTAATGGGAAACTGTTGTGAAATTTATTCGGATCACAAGAGCCTAAAGTATATATTCGCTCATAAGGAGCTAAATATGAGGCAGATAAGATGGATTGAGCTAATCAAGGATTACGACCTGGACATTCACTATCACCCTGGTAAATCCAATGTGGTAGCCGATGCCCTTAGCGGATTGCCGTGCCGCTTGAACTCCGTGATCTTGAAGGAGCAACCAAACTTGCACAAGGAGATGGAAGCTTTTTGAATGGAATTAGTGAGTGAAGGATTTTTGTCTAGCATAGAACTCCAGCCCACTTTGATCAGTCAGATTAAAGAGGCGCGGAAAGGAAATGCTAGTATCGACGGAATCAAGTGTCATATCGGTACAGGCAAAGTACCCGGATTCACCAAAGACGAAGATGGAATTCTGTGGTACAAAGGACGCCTTTGTGTACCATCAGATTCTGAGTTGAAAGAAGTTATTTGGAAGGAGGCTCATGATACTCTTTATTCTATCCATCCCGGAGGAACTAAGATGTATCAGGATTTAAAAGAGCAATTTTGGTGGCATAAGATGAAGAGAGAAATCGGAAGCTATATCGCCAAGTGTGATATATGTCAGCGAGTCAAGGCCGGACATCAAAGACCCGCTGGATTGTTGCAACCATTGCAGATTCCGGAATGGAAATGTGATTCCGTAGGAATGGACTTTATCACTGGACTACCTACTTCTAGTAGGCGAAATGACTCTATCTAGGTCATAGTGGCCAGATTGTCCAAAGTCGCCCATTTCTTGCCCGTCAAGACCACATATCAGAGTTCGAAGCTAGCGGAGTTGTACACCGCTAGAATCGTTAGTTTAATGGTTGTATATGTATTTTAGACAAACCAATATGTGACATATAGTATGTAATATAAACATATGCATTTATGCACTTTAATAGTGAAGTTTACGTGTTATATTAATTACAGGGCATTACAAATAATTCCTTAACACACATCCAGACAGCCAGCCAAGTTACCAAACAGTCAAACTCAGAGAAGTAGCTTTTCCTACGCAGCAGCTTTTCCTGCACAGCTGCACAGCCAGCCAGCCACGGCCCAAAGAGACAGGCCCTTATCAGCCACCGCCTTCTAGTGTTTAGTTGGAAGAAGCGAGCGGAGGGAAGCTTCCCGAGCGTCTCGTTTTATGTAAATTCTAGCTTCCCTAAACTATCCATTAATTAAAGGAAAATGATAGGACTCCCCCGGGGGATGCGATCCCCCGGTTCCTCCTCCTGTGCGGTGACAACGGTGGGCTGGGCCCACCCACATCCTTTACTAGGGAACGTACGTCTCTTCTTGATCTGTATTTTCTCTCTCTGCCTCCAACCTCTCTCTCAGATCTCATCGCGTTGACTTCCCCGGGTGGCTCCTCCGCTGAGATTTTTCGTGATGCCCTCCTCCATCGAGCTCCTCCGCGACGCCCTCCTCCGCCGCGCTCACATGGTGCTCTTGGGCAGGGCGTCGCCGCGCGCCATCCTCCACCCCATCCTGCTCGCCTCCACGCCCACGAGGCCTTGCTGCTGCTGCTGCCAAGGGGGAGTGAGGTCAAGGTGGCCTGCCTCCATGGCGGTCGAGGCCTACGCTGGCGTCCTCTCCGGCGGTACGTGTTGCAGCTGGCCTTCAATGGTCACTGATAGCGCTACATATGACTAGTAGAGTTGCTACTTAATCGAAGTTTGCTACGTACGTAATCGAAGTTTGCTACATGGGGTCGTGAGCGGTGCTATGTGCAGCCGCGGTGGTGCTACAAGTGGTGTCGTGTTTTGCTACATGCGGCCGACGGTGGTGCTAAAATAGTATAAATAGTTTGCTACGAGATCTCTGGCGACGTCTCCGGCGAAGTTAAATTTGCTACAATAGGACATTTTTTTGCTACACCTGTTTAGTGATTTTGCTACAATAGCGCAAATTTGTTGCTACATGGTCTCCGATGAGGTCTAACGGCGAAAACCTCCTACGAGTCTCCGTCGAGATCGGATATGCTATATTAACACAAATTTTTTGCTACCACCATTTTGCCTTTTTGCTATAATAGCGTAACGTTTTTGCTACACGGTCTCCGGTGAGGTCTACCGGCGAAAGCCTCCGGTGAGGTCGGGTTTGCTACATTAGCTCAACTTTTTTGCTACACGGTCGCCGGCGAGGTCTCCGGCGAGGTCTCTGGCGAAATCTCCGACGAGGTCCAGTTTGTTTTTTTATTTTCTAGACTGAACCGTTTTTTGCTACAATGTAGCAAAAGCGCAATGTAACAAAACGCAAATGTATGGCAGCGGGATTTGAATCCAAAACGGCGTGGTTGGTAGGGGCCGGGGATAAAAACCACGTATCCCGGGGACGCGTAGGGCTGTCCTTAATTAAATCGTTATTACTTGAAAATGCCACTCAGTTCCGTTGCCTTCCGGAGTATCTATCTTCTCTCTCACTCCATCGTGCCAACCTCCCAACCACCAATGCTGCCTCCCCCAACCTTGCATCCAAGAGCGCCAACATGCCCGACCAGCGCGATCTTGCACCCTCTTCTCCGAGCAGTTCTCCCCGTCCACTATGGCAGGTCACGGAGCTCCAGCGCATGGTCGGCAGTTTCCGCGTCCGCCATAGCAGGTCGTAGAGCTCACGCGTGTGGTCGCCGCCTTGCAAGCTACAGGCTGCCCCATTCGCCCCTGCAGGTCACGAATATAGCGCGTGTGGTCGACGTCTTCCCCGTCCTCCGTCAGAGGTCGCGGAGCTCGCGTCGTGTGGTCGTCGGCTGCCCCGTCCGCCGTCAGAGGTAGCGGAGCTCGCGTCGTGTGGTCGCCGGCTGCCCCGTCCGCCGTCGCAGGTTGCGGAGCTGAGCATCTGTGGTCGTCGGCTGCCTCGTCCGCCGTTGCAGGTCGCGGAGCTGAGCGTCTGTGGTCGCCGACTGCCCCGTCCGCCGTCGCAGGTCGCAGAGCTGAGCGCGTGTGGTCGCCGGCTGCGCGTCCCCCGTCGCAGGTCGGGGATCTTGCACAAGTGATTGTCGTCTGCCCCGTCCGCAGTCCCGGCCGGTCGCAGAGATCGCGCGTGTGATCCTACTCCCAGCATGCTGAGCTCCAAAGTCAGGTCGCCTCTACGATCCTCTGCAACCAGCCAAGCAGCTCCGTTTTCGCTGAACAATGGATTTCATATGGGTATCAAGTTTCACATGTGTGTGGGAACAAAGATGCTCAAACTTGATAGTGGATGGAGAAATGCATTGTTTAGCTATTATTCGTCCCCGTATGTGTCATCTAGCATTTACTTGGTGGTCATCCAAAAAGACAATGTTCAGATGATGTGTGGCCGAGGTTACAAAATGACAATTTGGTAAATTGCATATTCGGCTAGTCATGGTTTATGAAGATGTGTGCGGTGTATGCAATAAAAATTAAATGTGAATGTTGTATACTCAAAATTAGCCATAGATATACTTTTCAATTTAAAAAATACATAGAAACAGACAACTTCGTGAGAGGGCATTTTAGACTTTTTGTCATACAACTCAACCAACAAGCTTATACTTGATAATCCAAAAAGAACTGGACCGTATTTTTCTAAGAGCTTATTTCCATCACAGTTTCTCTAGGGCAGCTAAGAATAAGCTGTTTCTACACAAGCCTCAGCCAAAAAGAACTGGCTCTAGATCTGTTCTATGTTTGCTTGTTTCCTTCAGTTTGCCTTTAGTCTGTTCCTCCACGTCATCCGCTATTTTCTAGCACCGTTACCCCACGTCAACAATAAGTCAGAAGCTCTTTTCTGGCACCGTTACCACTTGTATTTCACTATCTCTTCGCCGAACTAGTGCACCTATATTGTGTATGTTGGGGACACAAGAGACTTCTTGTATCTTGATTGCAGGGTTGCTTGAGAGGGAATACATTTGACCACTTCCTGTAGCACCCTCAGAATCGGCCCTATGCAAGTTTTAGCGAAACCCGCCAAACCCGCATAGAAACGATTCAAAGGTGCCCACCAGGCACTTTCGTGCGGGTGGAAAACGAAGTAATAACATTACACACGGTCCTCGATGAGACCCACAGAACAGATATATATACAACACGACTCCATGAGTCAAGAATACAGATATACAGAACAAAGATCCAATCACCTTGAAAACGATAGAGCGTCCAACTACGGACAAGATGCAAATGGGGCTAAGAGCCCTGAAGAATAACCAATGGCGTCCATAACCCTGCCCAGGCCAAGCCGGAAGGGTAACCCTGCTAACGACGTCGATCTCAAAACCTGCTTAAACAAAAGGGGTGCCGACAAAGGGCAAAGGAAAAAGAGAGGCGGTCGATCGAGGCGATTACGGCGAGGCTAGAATTCGGCGGTCCTCGCCTACATAGGTATGGTGGACTGAAGCGGCAGCGCAGCATGCACTAAACAACCTATAGAGACCCGATATAACTGTCGGCTATCAGAGAGGGATAAGAAAGACCTATTCGGAAAACAACCTGATGCTACCATCATACAAACCCATCTTGGTGTTTCCCCCTCGAGACCAAACGAGGAAGTCAACCGAGGAACTCACACAGTTGGCAGTTTTATTTATTCAGTTATCGTTGCAGCAATTACTAATCAAGTGTAGATAATCATCCTGATATAACAAGCAGTGAGCAATTTTAGTTAACCATTCCGTTGTAGTTGCGACACTTACTAGTCAAATACAATTAGCATGAGATAACCCGAAACCCAGCAGTTGTTGGTACTTTTATTTAGCCATTCCGTTGTAGTGAAGCTGATTACTAGTCATATCGGATACAAGTCAAATTATAGCAGTAAACTTTAGTTATAGTTGTCTATGATCGAGACCTGTGCTCCAAGTCGTCCATAACCGCGGACACGGCTTCTCGAAAAGATTTAACCCTGCAGGGGTGCACCAAAGTATCCACACGCACTTCGACCCTTTTTGCCAGATCAATTAACATACACCCATCGGTATGCCGGCGGGGCCGAATTCATGACGTTTCCCAGACCCAAAGCAAGCACGGGGGGCCACCCCACTAAGTCTACCCGCAACGAAGTCGGCCGGTCTCCGAGACGGACTCAGGGTTTGCGTCAGTGGCTGTAAACGACTGGGAACCCGAAACTCTCGGGCTTGTCGATACCGCGGAAATACTCCGCTTACCTAAACAGTACAGGTGCTCCTCGCACAATCGTAAATAAAGCAGTAAAGCATGGCATAGGTACAGGATAGTAACTAAAACCTCAAACTAGTTTGTGGCCCCCAGTACAGTACTTTGAAATCAGGTACTAAATCGATGGGGTGCCCATACATCCCACATGTGGTTAGCGCGCTCGATCTCGGAACAGGTGTCAAGAACTCGGGGTCCTACGGGACACCAGTGAGCGGTCTGAAACCAAATATTATCTATCACCCACCGGTGCCTCTGCATTTACCTACTTCAATTTTAGTTATTAAACGATAATTGAACTAAACGATAATTAAAGCCATAATCATCTCCAACATTAAACCTGCGGCAATACTCCAACAACTGTGGTACTCGGCGACACACAACAGCACTTGAGCAAGCGACTACGACGCGCAAGTCCAACTATCTACCAAACAACAGGTAATAGGATGTGTCCAAGGCAATATATGGCTGCAAGGGATATCTGAATGCGAAACTAGAGCATCGCAACACAGATAGCAATAGATCAACAGGATGGAATAAATACTATAAAATTAAGATAGGTAGAAGGGGGGAGATGCTCGCCTGAAAACATTGTCGAAGGTTCATCCGAAGATCGGGTCGACACTCGCATCAACTCAATGGCCTTATCCGCGAAGAACCAAAATACTAGAATAAACACCGGATGCACTATTTAATACTACGGCAAAAGATCGGGCATGAGGCATGTATGATGTATGACATGGCAAGGTGCGATGCAATTAGACATATTAAGCGGAACCGGGGTCCCGACAATTAATTAGATGGTTCATGTTATTTATCTACCCCGCAAATTAAATGTTGTAATAACAGGGCAAGATAAGTTACCGGTTCGCTACACAAATTTAAGTGAGGCCAATATAAGACTAGATTTGCCCGCATATGGGTCCCATATTTAATTTAGGTGAATCGGCATAAGGCCCCCAAACCACCAAATATGTATGCAAGCATGAATGATTTAATGCAACAAGTTTATGTATAGCATTTATAAAATAGGGCTCGGGAAAAGGTTCACACATTAGGGTTCGGCGATCTTGGTTCCGGGGGGTTCGGGGTTCGACAGGGTTCGGATCTGGGGTTCGGGGTGAAGAACTTGGCATCCTCGAGGAAGTACTCGTCATATCCGTGAAGAAGATCATGTCGGTCCACGGGTTCGGGCTTCGAAGCCAGGAAGGAGTACTTGGCGTTGCCGAGCGGAAGTCTTGATGGTCCTCGGGTCCGAGAAGATCTTGTCGCATGGTGTCCGGGTAGGCGAACTTGTCGGTTCCGCGGTTTTTCGATTGTCGGTGTCGGACTCGGGTCTCGGCACTGGGAGATCTTGGCGACATACTTCCATGTTGCTGTTCTTTTCGACGGGATCGGGGCTTTGGATCCGGGCCTTGGTGTCCATGAAGGGGACCTTGGTGCTCCGTGGGATCGGGGTCTTCGGGGTGCTCGTCGTTCTTGTCCAAAGGAGGTCTTGGCAGATCTTGTGCTTGACAGAGTGGAATGAGTACACAAGCGGTAATGCAGTGAGCTTGGCGAGACAGCCTTGGTGGTATACCAAGAATAACAGAGACATCCGTAGTCCTTTGGGTTGAGGTGGTATCACCACCAGGAGAGCAGCCAATGAACGAACGAGGCCACACGAAGGGGTTCACGTCGGGGGGGGCAGTCGCGTTGTCGGGATGGCTAGGAGGCAGGAGGCATAGGGCTTGGCGGCACGAATCCCTAGGCGACGGCGTGGCGTCCGCGAACGGCGAGGTCGGGGCCGGGGAAGTGGGGGCCGCGCGACATCGAGGAGGCGGGAGGCGAAGGAGCTTGAGACGACGGCCAGGACGGCGGGCGGCGAGGAGGAGAGGACCTTCAGTGGTGGCGGCTCGAGCGGAGGGAGGCGGGGCCTTGAGGGACGCCAGCAGTGGCGGCGAGGCCGGGAGGAGGAGCGGTGGGCGCGTTAGAGGTGGGCCTCGGCAGGCGGGCATGGCCGGGAGGGAACGAGGATGCCTGGAGGTGGGCGCCGCGGAGGAGGGAGGGCGAGGAGGAAGGGCGGCGGCGCCGTGCTGCAACAAGGGAGGGAGGGAGCGACGCCAAGGAGAGGACAGGGGCGCGTCGGGTGGTCGTGGTGGGGCCAGGAGAGGGCGTGGGGATCGGGGCAGGGGGCGGTTGGGGAGTGTGTGGCGCGTGCGGTGGGATTGGGTTGAGGAGGGGCAGGTGGGGGGGAGCGGTGGGGCCAGGATGGACTGGCGGTGGGGGTCTGGTGTGGTGACGGGTGTGTGTGTGGGTGGTGGCGTGTGTGAGAGGGGGGGGGTGAGAGAGGTGGCTGGGTGGCGTGGCCATGGTTGGGCTGAGATTGGCCAGTGAGGTGGCGACTCGTGATAGGAGGGTGATGTGGTGGGGACTGGTAGGCTAGGATAGGGTAAGAAAAGAGTTGGGGTAGTGGGATTTGTCTTTGGGGTGGCCTGGGTCGGATCGACGTCTGCTACTAAAAATAAAATAAGTATTTTATTATTTAAAACGGGGCGTTTAGAAAACAAAAATAGGTTTTTCCGAAATTAGTTTTATGCAAGCAAATGCAAGATGATGACGATGCTCAAATGCAATGTGGCATGATGACATGAGCATGCGATCATGACGATGCAATGCACAAAAACAACGCGATTTTCTAGTAGTGGTTTTGCGGGATGCCACACTTCCTCCCTGAGTTCGATAAACCTTGGGTGATCCACTTAAGGAAAACTTGATGCTGTTCTACAAACCTCTGCACTTGAAGTCCCAACAACTGTATACAAGAATAGAAGTGCGTAGACATCAAGCTCTTTTCTAGCGCCATTGCCGGGGAGGTAAGGTAAAAGGTACTCACATCCTCCAGTTTGAGTGCTCGAAGTTATTTACTTTAGATTCTGCAGTTTTGTCTTTTTGTTTCTTGTTTTCACTAGTTAGTCTTAATAGAAAACAACAACAAAATTAGAGAGCTTTTTAGTATTTTTCCTAAGTTAGAATCTAAAGGAAATAACTTTGAGCACTCACACCGGAGGATGTGATTATTACCTTACCTCAAAGAACGCTAGAAAAGAGCTTGATGTCTATGCACTTCTATTATTGGGCCTCCAAGTACAGAGGTTTGTAGAAAACAAGTTCCTTAATTGGATTACCCAAGGTTTATCGAACTCAGGGAGGAAGTGGTCAAAGGTATTCCCTCTCAAGCAACCCTGCAATCAAGATACAAGAAGTCTCTTGTGTCCCCAACACATCCAATATAGGTGCACTAGTTCGACAAAGAGATAGTGAAATAAAAGTGATAACGGTGCCAGAAAATAGCTTCTGACTTGTTGTTGTTGTGGGGTAATGGTGCCAGAAAAGAGCTTGATGGTGAGGTAAGGTAAAGAACCAAAACCTCACCGGCAAGCGGAACAAAGATGGAAGCAAGCAAACATGCAACAGATCTAGTAGCAAACGGTGTTTCAATGCTTAGAAACAAGGCCTAGGGATCATACTTTCACTAGTTAACACTCTCTCATATAAATATCCTCTCTTAATGATACTATTCTTAACTACTCTCTGGTCGGACACTCTAATCAAAGGTAGGGCTATAACAGCACACCTCAAAGCCTGTCTTCCCCAATCTAGATAACCCCACACTGTCACCTTGAGCGCTAGATGGTTCCAACAAACACCACAATTTCATAGAGACATCCAACTCCAAATATAACTCATAACAAATATTCAATCTAGCCAAAGTGCCACACACGGTATGCCCGCTGTCACTTTCACACACGTGGGGAAAAGCATAGATCTATTAAAGCACAAAGAGTATTTATGTAGACTCAAGCCTAAGTGCCACCATGGCGTGCATGCTGTCACTTTCACACACATGGGGAGAGCAGAGATCTAATGAAGCACTTGAGTAGCAAGGTAGATCTACCTGATTACAAAGCTCATGACCACAAGATCATGCATAGAGAGAGAGAGATGAACACATAGCTACAGGTAGAGCCCTTAGCCCTGAGGAAGAACTACTCGCTCCTCATCATGGGAATCAGCAACGGTGATGGAGATGGTGGTGGAGATCGATGGAGATGGATCCGAGGGCACTTCCCCGTCCCGGCAGGGTGCCGGAACAGAGACTTTCTGTCCCCCGAATCTCCCCTTCAGTGGCGGTGGCTCTACAGAGGTTTTCGTGGATTTCTTCTAGATCATATAGGGTTTTCTCCCCGAGGGATTCTTATAGGAGCATGAATCAAGGTCGGTGTTTTCTCCCCTCCAGGCGCCACCAGGGGTTGCCCGCGCCTAGGAGGGTTGGCCACCCTGTGGCCCCCCTCCGGATCTGTTTCGTGGTTCCGTGTTGCTCTAGGAAAAATAATAACTTTGGCTTTTGTCCTATCCAATTCCGAGAATATTGATTTTCTGCCTTTTTGGAACCAAAAACAGAAGAAAATAGGCAACTGGCACTGTGGCAACTTTTTAATAGGTTAGTTACAGAAAAGATATAAAAACACCTCAAAGAAAGATAAATCAAAGCAAAGTAGATAAAAAACAAGCATGGAGCATCAAAAATTATAGATACGTTTCTGACTATCATGCTCCCACTCGGAAATTCCTTAACAAGTCCTCTATTGAACTTCTCGAGGTATTTAGTAGCATCGAGATGATTCATCGATTCGAGTGTAGTCATGGTGCTTACGAAACTAGTAAGCAACTTTAGTAAAACAATGTAACATCCCAAAATACTAAACTTGGATCATCAAACTCTAATCATCAAAAATTAGGGTTAACAAAAACTTTTCTAATTAAAATTATGAAGGCATGCATATGTGTATGCATTTAATTTGAAATTCTTTTGAACCACCTTGTTGTATGCTTCCTTGCTTGTAAAATGTTTCTTAGGTGAAATAAACATCATCTAAAACATTTCCCAAACTTTTCCTAAAGACAAGTAAATCAAAATAAATAAAATAAAGGAATGGTCATTTTGACCAATTTAACTCCCATGCCTACTTTGGTTGTCTTAAACTTTCAGAACCTAATGGAAACTTTTCTGGATCTTTGCACCCCTTGAATGTACTCATAACAAAGTATCAAGGCCCACTTTGTGATCATCTAGAAAATTTCAAATGCATAGTTTAAATGATAATTAAAAATTGAATCTTTATCATATGGGAAGATCCCACTATTTCAAAAACCACTCAAACAAGCTCAACTTTCAAAACCCAAGCATCTGCAGACTCACCAGCACCAATCTAGCAAACCCACCAAAAATCTTTTCAAAATTCAAAACTTGATTTCATGCGGCCATTTCATCAAACAGGTTACAGACACAAATCATACAAAATCTAAACACTATTTGGAGCAGTGATTTGAGCCTAACTTGTCCCCTCTTTGGCTCACAACCAGCTCAGTAGATCATCTAGCTAACTAAACCAAGCACTAGCAACACTGTGAGCTTGCCATTGTCATCAATGGTGAACAGCCGAGCACACCCATGCCACCCCATAGTCGACAGCACTCTAGGAGGAGAAGCAAGCGTAGCCAGCATGTCTGGGAGGCAGCCCACCATCCACTCCACTGTCCCAGCCATGGCGTTGCCAAGCCACGAACACGCACGAACCATGCCCTCGCGGCTGACCATGCGGGCGTGCGCCAGAGCGCCACCCTCGACCAGCGCCCATAGACCGCACGCCTCCCTCACCGCGTGCACACACGATCGTCACCGACCCAGGAGACCGCCAGACATCCTTGTTCGCCGCCCCGTGCCGCACAACCACCGCTCGCCGTTGAGGATGCTGCCTCTGCCGCGCAGAGCGTCGCATGTTCCAGACCAAACCACACCGGCCCACGCCTCGAAACCATGTCGTTGAGCATCGCCAGGGAACACCGCACCGTCCCCTACCGTCGCCCATGCCAGTAGCCTCCTGTAACATCGCCCCCGACGAGCTCACCGTGCGCCCCGTCGGTCCCCTCGCTCGACTATAAATAGAGGCCACCCCCAGTCGATTTCTTCACACCACCTCATTCCCCTCTTCTCACTGATCGTGCCACACCGTTCCCGGAGCAAGGCGAGCACCACCTCGCCGAAATTTCACCGGAGCCCGCCGCCTCTGGAGAAGAAGGGCGCCATTGATTTCGTCCACCCGAAGCTGCCGCGACCACCCCGAGTTCGGTCGTCGACTTCGCTGCCCCGCCTCGACCCTCTCCTGCACCCGGTGATCCCCAGCACCCCACTGGGCCGCTTAGGTTTCTTTCTCGGGCGTTGCCTTGCATCGATGACTCCCAACCGTTGGATTAGAATCAGATCGAGCGACCCACGTTGCCCGCCTCTTCGCCTCCTGTCTCAGCGACGAGTGGTGACACCCTTAAGCAGCCAGCGGAGCATCGCTTAGCAGGCCCGTTAACTCTTCCCGCAGCCAGTTATTTGAATTAAACCTTTTCATTTTTGTTTCAAACTCACTTCTGTACTCAACTTCAAAAATCAACCCAGATCGATTCAGTGCATCAAATTGAATGAAACCAATTTTTTTAGAAAGGGTCTGGGAATGCTGAATCCAAGCCCGTTGGATTCAAGTCATTTGGATCTATAGATCACCCATGGTAAAAATAACAAGGCAGAAGCTTTTCTGCATTCAAACATTTTTCAAATTTAAACCATAATAGCTTTTGAGTTGATTCCAACTCTCAAAAATCACATTTAACCATACCTTTCAGAATATATAAAAATATATAGGTTTACTTGCAGGAATAATGTTCAAGTAATAAAAGAATGCTACATAAGCATTTCTAGACACATTAATTAATTAAAATAAAAGGGTAAAACCTTATTAAATAGTGACAGCACTTTAAATCACATTCCCTTGGACTACAATATGTGGTGATGACATGTGTCAACATGATCCCATGTTTGGTTTGGAGAATATTAACTCTTAAGTAGTTTTTCAATTAGTAGAAATTACTTTTCTAAAAATAAAAGGAATTAAACCAAGCTTTAACCATTGTGTGTGATGATTGCAAGTAGCTAAGTGTTGTTTGGTGATTGTGTACCTCGTATTTATTTATAGACGCTAGTACCAACCAAGGATACGAGGAGGAAGGAGGATTCTACGAAGAAGAAACCGAGGAGAACATCAACCACTGCTCAGCACAAGGCAAGCTTTACTAACCAAGTTGACCTATGCAAGCCAGTAACTTTGCAAGCTAACACTTGCAATTTAGCAAGCTTATACTGATATTTATGCAATTTAACTCTTGGAAGACACCGTACTGATGCAACAAACCCCTACTTGTTGCTATGACTACTATATGCCTTAAGCATATATGATCATATCCACTTGATAAACCAATCCTAGTTTTACTTACAAACGTGAGTAATTTATTTCTTTATCAAAGCTAGTACTTAGAGCTTACTTAAGTAAATAGTAGATACTAGAAAGATATGTAAAGGTTGCATAAATAACATCAAATTTGGCCTAAGATAGATAATCTTGATGTCATCCCAAGGCATGAGATTGAGCCTAGTTGAAACTCCACTAGTCTACCACCCCTCATTAGTGTTTACCCCCACTTGTAGATGCTAGTGCTAAGCATAAAACTTGATCAACTTTAGATGGGAATACTTGGTGGAAAAATGTTTATAAAAACCTTGGAATGACGGATCATTCTATTGAAATGTTTTGGACATGTGTTTCCAAACACCTGATGATTTTGGTGATGGAAATGTTAAGGCATGAGCCTTAGCCCTTTATAAAACTGATGGTTGTCTGGATGCGATACCATTCCAATTTTATCGTATAACCACAATACCCGAATATTGGGTAGGGCTTGACTGGAAACTTATATACCTTAGTATTAGCTCCCTCACGGCCAAGGTGCAGTGAGGCTACCTTGTGAAGATTGTCCACTGCGTACCAAGATGACATTGGTCATGGTTGGGAGGCCAAACTCACGAGAGGTTCTTATACTAGGGCGTGTAATTGAAAGGTTAGGATTGATTATCCATATCTTGAGTATGGTGAATTCAGGATTTGTTCTGACGGATGTATCGAATGTTGTGGTGAAAGTGTAAAATGCATGCAGTGTCAAACTATTGAATAGCGTCATGATTATGGACAGATTAGGGCCATACTGTTCCCCCGTCAGACTTTTCAAAATGACTTGTGAAATGAATTGAGACTTTGACTTGACCACCACAGGGTTGTGATCTGAAATTACAAGTTCCCACTTAGGAGTTATAAAATTTTGATTAGCTTTGGAACTTCGTAGAGATAAATCTGGCTTTTGCAAAACAACCCTAGAGCCTAGTGTCCTATTATCCAAAAAAAAACCTTTACCTGTTAGTATTAGTTTGCGAGTACTTAAAGAGTACTCATGGCTTTGTCCCTGGCTATTCCCATGGACAGACTATGAAGAGGAGTACCTGGAGGATGGACCCCAGGAAGGTTACGACAACTAGGATCATCTCCCATCGTCAGCATTGCCCGTGACCCCGAAGATGGAACTTCGCCTACGCTATCGTTATTATTACGTATTCCGTTGCTTGATGTTGTATTAAGAACTGGATCATGAGATCCCTATTTGTGTAAGAACTTATGTATCGTTTGTAATGGATGATGTACTATGGTATCCAATTCGGTTATGTCTCGCAAAAATGGTAATCCTGGGATTGCGATGTATGGCATAACAGGCATCTAGGATTGAAAAATCCGGGTGTTGACAAGTTGGTATCAGAGCCATACTGACCATAGGAGACCCTAGTTAGACTGGACGTTTGAACCAAAAACTTAGTTTCAAAACCAAAGAAAACAAATATTTCCAAAAACTTATTCTCATTCTTATCCCCTTTGATTCTTTCATGAAAATTCATGTTCCTCAAAAACTCTTGCAAAAATACATAAAATTTTGACACACTTGATCGCTCTTCTAACTTACTCATCCTCTATTCTTATAGATGGACGTGAAGTACAGAAAGTTTTATCAGTTGGGGAATGGAGGAGACCTTATCTTTGAGAGGGATTTGGACCAGCTTTCAGAACTTCTGGAGCGTTCGCACCCCGAGTTCTTCGGAGCTCAGCTCAATGATCAAGGAGGAGAAGATCTGCAGTGGCTAATTGTTGCAAGTCTCCGAGGAAATATTGAACCTCCCACTGCGGAGGGAATTCAGTTTACCTTGAGGGAAAACAACTGGCTCGATGGACTTGCCAGAGCCATGCAAGAATCTCTTTCCCGTCTGTGTGGGCAGAGCATCAATCAGACCAAGGGTACTCGCTTTGAGTTTTGCCCAAGGTGTGATGCTAATGGACAACCCCTGGAAGCCCCATACCACCCCGAGTTGAAGACCCAATTGGACCATCTTAGCTTCATGATGTACGATCATCAGCAGGAGTTGGACAACTGTCGTGACTACTGCAACCACAAGTCTGCCATCATCAAGACGAAGGACCAGACCATCGCCATGCTAGAAAAGGATCGCAAGTCTCGCCGCCGTCAGCTCGACAAGAAGGAGCGCATCATTGCCCGTCTTCGCCACCGCATCTCATCTCTGGAGGAGACCATCCACGAGAGGGACATGCAGTTGGAAGAAAGGGAGAATTCCAGAGAGGATCTTCGTGGAGACACCCTACTCCTATCTCAGCGATGACGACGATTTTCTGGAGGATCAGGCTATGGATTTCTTCACCGATGAGGATGATTTTGCCTTTATCGATGATGATGAAGATGATGAAGCCACCGATTCCAAGGAGTAGTTGCACTTGAGCACTAGCGTAGTGAGTAGTATTCGGTCCCACTGTATCGTAGTTCTCAGAATGGTTCTTAAAACCATCTGTTTTTCTTTGTTGTGGTGTGTGTTGTACTGTGTGCTATGAATGAATGAATGAATGTGTAGGGGTTCGTAGCATGGAAAACAAAAATTTTTCTATCGCATACAAACAAACA
Source organism: Avena longiglumis (assembly GCA_030063025.1). NCBI lineage: Eukaryota > Viridiplantae > Streptophyta > Magnoliopsida > Poales > Poaceae > Avena > Avena longiglumis. The sequence goes on along the minus strand of CP125978.1, from coordinate 138,738,782 downwards.
AGCCAAGATCTATCTACTAGATTGTAGCAACGAGTCGATGGTATAACTTACCCTCGAAGATTCCAAAGCGTTTAACGAGAGCAGATTCTCGTGGGTGATGTAGTCGTACTCTTCCCGATCTCAAGATCGTGTAGACGATCCTTCCAGCGCCACGTTCGTGGCGCTCCTTGATCGGTCACGTTCGGTACTCGACGAAGACCTTCCTCTCCTTGTTCCAGCGGCGGAGGATGTAGCACTCTCCTCGCGATTCCTAAGACTGTGGCGTGGTACGGAAGTAGAGGGAGATCCCTGAGCCTTAAGCGGTGCAGTATGGTGGAGCTTATGAGAGGCTATTAGTGGTCTAGTAATTAGACACACCAATTAGAAGGCTCTAAACCAATTAGAAGGCTCTAAACCTGGCTAAAGCAATTAGAAGCTCTAAACCAAAACGGCTCTAAGGGAGATCTAGAGTAGAAAGTTATGTGTCTCTAGGAGGAGCCCTGCCCTCCTTTTATGGGAGGGTCATGGCGCCAGGAGGAGGGAGTCCTCCCCAACTCGCCTTAGGTGGCCGGCTGGAGGAGTCCAACTCCTCCTCCGGGTTGGTTCAACTCCTCTTGCTTGTTTCCCACGGTTTCTTGTTTTGGCGGTTTGACTTTCAAAGCGGACATTTGACTTTTCATTTTAGGATTCAATTTAATCCTTTATTTGGGACAGCAAGAACACTTAGTACATGATGCAATCATTCAATGAGCAATGACACATTCATGTACCCTTCCCCGGAGTCTTGGGACAATCCGAACCTTCTAGAACATTCCCGATGAAAACACGGAATCATTCCCGAACTCAAAGCAGGACTTTCCTTATATGAATCTTATTCTCCGGACCATTCCGGATCACCTCGTGATATCCGGATCCCATCCGAGACTCGAACAACATTCGGTCTCTTTCTCATAATACCATAACTACTCAAACAACGTCGAATCCTTAAGTGTGTCTCCCTACGGTTCGTGAATTATGCGGACATGATCGAGACACTTCTCGAACAATAACCAATAGAGGAATCTGGAAATTCATATGGCTCCCACATATTTCTCGATTACTGCGATCGAATGAACCACTTACATACGATACCAATTTCCCTTTGTCTCACGATACTTTACTTATCCGAGGTTATGATCGGTATCTCTGCATACCTAGTTCAACCTCGTTCTTGATAAGTACTCTTTTCTCGTTCGTGATATGTGATCCCTTGTGACCAAGTCACATGCTTGCAAGCTAATTGGATGACATTTCACCGAGAGGGCCCCAGTATATCTATCCGTCATGAGGATGGACAAATCCCACTCTTGATCCATGTGTTTCAACCAATACTTTCCGAACACTTAATGCCACCTTTATAGCCACCCGATTACGGTGTGGTGTTTGATGTCATCAAAGCATCCATCGGTAAAGGTGATATGCATGATCTCATGGTCGAAGGAATTAGGTTACTATGTATCGAAAGCATATAGCAATTGAACTATTGAAATGACTTGATCTTTATGCTACGCTTATCTATAGGAGTATGTCCATCACATCATTCTCCTAATGATATGACCTTGTTGTTAATAACATCTCTATGTTCATGATCGAAACCATGATCATATATTAACCAACAAGCTAGTTTAACAAGAGGCTTTACTAGGGACTCTTATTTTAGTTTACAAATCACACAAGTATTAATGTTTCCTTAATACAATTATAGCATGGTATGTAAACATTTATCATAAGTGTGAAGATATGATAATAACCACTTTATTATTGCCTCTTGGGCATATCTCCAGATCTCCCACTTGCACGTAGTCAATAATCTAGTTTCAAACCTTTGTGTATTCAACACCTATGGCTTTCCGTGTTGTATGTACACGATTGCTAGTGGTCAACTGATCTCGGATCGACACTTCCGGTCCGTGTGTAATTGCATGTGTTTGTCTCTCGCATCACTCATTCTCTAATGAGATGGCTTTGTATAAGTTTGGTCTTTCGGTGTGACCTTTAGCTCTTTGGGGTTAAAACATGTTGATAATATTGTCGTACAATATATCTTCATAGTATTATCCCATTGTGAACTACACCTAGTTTGATAACAAACTACTTGACACAAATGCCCTCTTTAGCTGCTATTATAGCAGTCATATACTTAGCCTTTTGTTGTAGTATCTGTCACAATGTCTTAACTTTGGAACTCATCCAAATCCATTATGGAACTTACTTTCCATTATATTGTGCCACCCTTAATTTAGATTGAGATAAACTTAATTTGCACTTTGTGACAAAACTAGTATCAATGTAGTACTTCTACAATGAACTAACCATCTATTTGTCACTTCTACAAACAATATATTCTTAGTTCTTCCAAAAGATCATAAGAATATCCTTACTATTGTCCAATGATCATCTTATGAATCATTCTGGTATATGCTCATAACATTTAGAGCATAGGACATATCTGGATTTGTACACATCACAGCATGATTGATATAAATACTCTTTGTGATCAAGTATCAATCTATACTTGAATTTTGTTTCACTTGCCAAATGTCAATACACTTGAATATATCATCAACATTGAACTTGTTCAATCCTTTACGTCTTGACAAGAACCTCTCTTATAGTTTCTATATTGAACTCATTCAATATCTTGTCTATGTACTTACGCACAACCATATTAGCGTCTATTGATGCCAAATATTTGGGTTTTGCCTAAGTCTTTCATCGGGATGAAATTCTTAATATGTGTTAATAAAAGATACATTATTTCCAATCAACAATATGTCTTCCACATAATGTATTAGAAACATGTCTTAGCGCTCCACTTAATTTCTTGCAAATGCAAGCTTCTTCATTGTCTCTGATGAAATTAAACTCTTTTAACGGTTTCATCATAGTGAAGATTCCAACTCCGCTATGCTTACTTTAACCATTGAAGTTCGCATATGCTTTTAGCATCCTTTGAATTAACAAAACCCTATGGACCGTGTTATGCACATGTCCTAGGTAGCGATTCTATTAGAAGAACTTGTTTTGTTTATTCTACTACCATATAACAAAATTATATGTAGTGGTTGCTACATTAATCCGTCTAGACTAAATATCACTATGAGATCAAATCTTGTCATAGTCAACCTTTGAACATTGTTGTGAACTCTTTCCCAACATGTCGACTATTTCATAGATGTGAAACATCCATGTCTTTTTCTTTATAGATCCGACACAACTATAAGGTCTTACACCTTTCTCGAGGTCCTTCAAGTTCAAAACTTGATTTTCTCGTGTATGGAACTATCACGGATTTTATGGCTTCAAGCCATTTTACGGAGTCAGGGCCCATCATCGCTTCTTTGCATGTAGTCGGTTCATTATTCTCAAAAATGATTCAACCCTCAAATCTTGGTATTTGATTGTTTACCCGACCTACTTGTTTCAATAGGAACTTAGATCTCCGTGATCACAACCTTTGAGGCACGTGAGCCATGAGCATTGTTGCTGCCTCCGGAACACTTTTCGGCGTTGCGCAACTCTGCACATATAGCTAAGGTTCTTTCAACCTTATCAAAGTTCTATTGTCCTCCCACTTAACTTTTCACGAAAAATTCCTTCTTTAAAGAAACTTGACGTTCTAAGCGACAGACACTTTTGTCTCCGGTGTTTATGGAGAAATACTTAACAAAGGCATTCATCCGACTTTGGTTGCAAACATCTTTCTTATGTATAACATACCAATGTTTAAGAAAGGACTACTTGGGTTTTATCCCAAACCATAACCTTATATGGTGTCATTTCAGCGGATTATGATGAAGCTCTTTTCGTGGAAAAGCGGTAATCTCTAAAGCTTTTAATCTTTAAAATACAATGGCAATTTTATGAATTACACCTTTGATCTCACCATGTCAAACAAGGTTTAATTACATGTCTCGAATTCTCCATACTCTTATGGTGTTTGGAAATGCAAATCCATGGAGCGATTCCTTAAATCTTAGGTATTATGCTAAACTCTGTAACTCAAATATCTTCCTTTATGATCTTTATCATAAACTTTATATTCTTGTTACAATGATTTTGTACTTCATCTTGAAAGTCTTTGAACTTTTCAAATGTTTCATACTTCATCCTTATTAAGTAAATATTCATATATTCACTCAAATTTTCGGAGAAAGCATATGAAGTTGAAATCCATCGCTCTTGACTACATAATGGACTTCGTACAACAATATGTACAAATTCCAATAAGCTAGTCTTTCGTTCCTTTTGGCCTATGAGCGAAGTTTTAATTATCTCTAGGAAAGTTTTACAAGCGTCATTTGATCAAAATCAAAAGACTCCAAAATTCCATCCATATGGAGTTTCTTCATGTTTTCTTTCAATATAATTTAAGCGGCGATGTCACTTCCTAAGTGATCTTTCAATCAATTTGTCTTTCGACATTTTTAGCACTAGTTTTATGGATGTGATTCCTCCAACGAGATTTGCGAATCATCCATCTTTTATGGATTACGGCAATTATTTGAACAACCCTTTTGTTCTCATAATACGATAAAACAAATCTTTGAAGGCAAGCTTTGATGTTTAACGAGCAACACAATAACCCTTTATTTTGTTCTCGATGAACATCATCACATATTCTTCGCTAGTTACTTAGGCCATGTAGTTCATGAATTACATTGTTTTGTATGACGATTCATACCAACAAATTCAGTATCAAATACTTAAGAACCACATTGTTTAATAAGCAAAGAATATAGCCATAACATGTATATCATATATATACTTAAACTGAACAATTCTAGTCTTTTCCTTTCTGCCATATATTTATGAGATTCTCTTTCAGTATTTCCTATTATGTTTGAAAGAATCTATCAACATCAATAGTGGAGTCATACATATGACATATAGTCCAAAGCGTGTATAGTTAAATACCAATGTCTTTGGACTTGCACTTTGAAGTAGATCACCATCATCAAATGTTTGGTGTTCTTTCAAATTCCTTTATTTAGTAATCTTCTTGGTGTAGTAAACATTTTACCTACATCAAATATTCACCCTTATTATGGATTTATCCATGATCAAGCTACTTTTAGCTTGTATGAATCAAGTATAATGTTGCTCTCCAAAACCTTTTGGAGGATTAGGACAACTAGTGTCTCTAACCTTTTTGCAAATTCTCATCAAATATGAGAACATGACTTTTGCCATATTATACTCTATCATGTTGCAACCAAAACTTTGTTTCAGATATCACAATATCTTCCATACATCATGGTTTCTGAAACAGCTCTTTCAGATCCTAGATAACCTTGATATTAAGAGAATCCTTTGAATATCAAGAATCGTGGAGACAAACATGATACTTATATACTAACATTGGAATTGTTACTCTTGTTTTAATACCAATTATTAAACTTCATGGAGTAACCAGAACTTACTGAAAGTTTGCAATAGGACTTTTAAACTTTAGATTAACACTTCAAAACAATACGATACCAGTTAAAAGTAACTAACCAGAATTCTATAGCTCTATCATCTCAATTATAACTAAGCGCAAGGTGGTAAGCGGATGCCAATGACTACAACAACTATGCAAATTCACTTTGATTTAGTTTATGATAAATTGAGTTCTAATTAATAATTAAATTAATCTAGGTGAACTCCCACTCAAAACAATATCCCTCACATTGTTTTAGTGATCACACGAACCAAATCCACCACATCAAAACCGATCATCACGAGAGTTGATATAGCTTCAATGGCGAACAATCGACATGCTCATCATATCTACTATATGACTCATGCTCTACCTTTCGGTAATCCGTGTTCTGAGGCCATGTCGTGCATGCTAGGCTCGTCAAGATCAAACCTTAGTTTCGCATGAGCAAATCTGCTTGCTCACGTTGTATACACTTGCAGAATCTAGCACACCCGATCATCACGTGGTGTTTCGAAACAACAAGCTTTAGCAACGGTGCTAACTAAGGGTGAACACTTTATGATTTGAAATTCATGTGCATGAGGGATCATCTTATAATGCTACCGTGCCTACTAAGCAATACAAGATGCATAAAGGATTAACATCACATGCAATTCATAATATGTGATATGATATGGCCTTTTCTTCTTTGTGCTTCCGATCTCCATCTTCTAGCACGAACATGATCTCCATCATCACCGGCATTGCATCAAGGTCAATGACGCTACTCCATGGTTGTCGTCCACCGGATTCAACTATTACAACTACTTTGAATAGACACGCGGGTCTTAACATAAATTAAAGACAACCATATGGCTCCTGCCGGTTGTCGACTTACAATAAGGAACATTGCATACATCAAATACAATCACAATCATGGCCATATCACATCATCACACACCGCAAAACAAAGTTAGACGCTTCTACTTTCTTTGCATATTTTACGTGGTTTGGGGCTTTCAATAAGTGTCGTTCTAGCTTACGAACAAGAACCACAACATTGATACTAGTATTGTTGATCACCCGTTGTAAATTGGATCTTAACTATGCTAGGAGAAACATGCACCATAAAGCCACTTATGCAATACAAGTTACATGTCAAGCGTGGAGCAAGTCTCATGAACAATGTCATGTAAGGTTAGCCCGGGCCGCTTCATCCCAACATACCGCAAGATACAAAGTACACAAGAAGCAATCGACAATAAAAGCATCAACCCACAATGACCATTGTGTTCTTCTCGTCTGCACGGATCTACATATAGACACGGCTCGATACCCTTTGTAGGGGTTCGTAGCATGGAAAACAAAAATTTTCTATCGCATACAAACAAACAAGCCAAGATCTATCTACTAGATTGTAGCAACGAGTCGATGGTATAACTTACCCTCGAAGATTCCAAAGCGTTTAACGAGCAGATTCTCGTGGGTGATGTAGTACTCTTCCGATCTCAAGATCGTAGACGATCCTTCGGTATACGTTAAGGCGCTCCATGATCGGTCACACGTTCGATTTTCGACGAAGACCTTCCTCTCCCTTGTTCCAGCGGCGGAGGATGTAGCACTCTCCTCGATTCCGGCCTGTGGCGTGGTGCAGGAAGTAGAGGGAGATCCATGAGGCTTAAGCCGGTGCAGTATGGTGGAGCTTATGAGAGAGGCTATTAGTGGTCTAGTAATTAGACACACCAATTAGAAGGCTCTAAACCAATTAGAAGGCTCTAAACCGCTGGCTAAAGCAATTAGAAGCTCTAAACCAAAACGGCTCTAAACAGGAGATCTAGAGTAGAAAGTTATGTGTCTCTAGGAGGAGCCCTCCTTTTTATGGGAGGGGTCATGGCGCCAGGGAGGGAGGAGTCCCTCCCAACTCGGCCTGGGCTGGGCGGCTGGAGGAGTCCAACTCCTCCTCCGGGTTGGTTCCAACTCCTCTTGCTTGTTTCCACAGTTTCTTGTTTTGGCGGTTTGACTTTCAAAGCTGGACATTTGACTTTTCTTTTAGGATTCAATTTAATCCTTTATTTGGGACAAGAACACTTAGTACATGATGCAATCATTCAATGAGCAATGACACATTCATGTACCCTTCCCCGAGTCTTGGGACAATCCGAACCTTCTAGAACATTCGATGAAAACACGGAATCATTCCCGAACTCAAAGCGGGACTTTCCTTATATGAATCTTATTCTCGGACCATTCCGGATCACCTCGTGATATCCGGATCCCATCCGAGACTCCGAACAACATTCGGTCTCTTTCTCATAATACCATAACTACTCAAACAACGTCGAATCCTTAAGTGTGTCTCCCTACGGTTCGTGAATTATGCGGACATGATCGAGACACTTCTCGAACAATAACCAATAGAGGAATGGAAATTCATATGGCTCCCACATATTTCTCACGATTACTTTGCGATCGAATGAACCACTTACATACGATACCAATTTCCCTTTGTCTCACGATACTTTACTTATCCGAGGTTATGATCGTCGGTATCTCGCATACCTAGTTCAACCTCGTTCGATAAGTACTCTTTTCTCGTTCCGTGATATGTGATCCCTTGTGACCAAGTCACATGCTTGCAAGCTAATTGGATGACATTTCACCGAGAGGGCCCAGAGTATATCTATCCGTCATGAGGATGGACAAATCCACTCTTGATCCATGTGTTTCAACCAATACTTTCCGAACACTTAATGCCACCTTTATAGCCACCCGATTACGGTGTGGTGTTTGATGTCATCAAAGCATCCATCGGTAAAGGTGATATGCATGATCTCATGGTCGAAGGAATTAGGTTACTATGTATCAGAAAGCATATAGCAATTGAACTATTGAAATGACTTGATCTTTATGCTACGCTTATCTATAGGAGTATGTCCATCACATCATTCTCCTAATGATATGACCTTGTTGTTAATAACATCTCTATGTTCATGATCAGGAAACCATGATCATATATTAACCAACAAGCTAGTTTAACAAGAGGCTTTACTAGGGACTCTTATTTTAGTTTACAAATCACACAAGTATTAATGTTTCCTGTTAATACAATTATAGCATGGTATGTAAACATTTATCATAAGTGTGAAGATATGATAATAACCACTTTATTATTGCCTCTTGGGCATATCTCCAACAGAATGAAAAAGCAAGTTGCTAGAAAATCTGAGTCAAACTTTAAAAGCTTTTCAAAAACCCAAAACTTTAGAAATTTCCCTCTTTTCTCATGATCTACCTCAATCTCAAGATGCCACGTGGAGGAAGTGGTTCAACCCCGGACCCGATGTTGCAGATTCTGCAAATGTTGACTTATGACCGTGAAGCTGAAAGAGAGGAACGTCAAGCCAACCTGGCCACCCTTCAGGAGATAGCCCAGCTAGCCCATAACAACCAAGGCCATGGAAATCAGGACCACCAGGGATCTAAGCTCAAGAATTTCCAGAATACCAACCCACCTGTTTTCACCAAGTCAGAGGAACCCCTAGACGCCGATGATTGGCTGCAAACCATGGAAAATAACCTAGAAGTCGCCGGAGTGGAAGCCAACGAGAAAGTCTTGTTCGCCACCCATTATCTAGCCGGAGATGCATGAGCATGGTGGAACAGTGTTCGCGCAATGACCGGAGGCAGATGATGACCTGGGAGGAATTCAAGGTCAAGTTTAGCCGAACCCATGTGCCACCGGGTTTGATCAAGAGAATGAGAGACGAGTTCAGAGAGCTAAAGCAAGGAAGGATGACTGTAGTGGAATACCGTGACAAATTTTTGTCATTAGCTAGGTATGCCCCGGATGAAATAGACACGAAAGCCAAGAAGAAAGATTCCTGAATGGTCTGCATGATGAGATGCAGACAGTGTTAGTCAATATTCCCTTTGCGGATATTGAAGCCCTGGTCGACTCTGCTATCCAGACGGAAGGAAAGATCAACCAAGCCAATGAGAATCGCAAGCGTCGTATGATGCATCAGCCAGGAACCCATCAGACCCCAAAGTATCGCCCTAACCCATCTCCAGGATTTGCCCCAAGGACCAACAGACCCCCAATGACCCGTCCCACCTATCCCAACCGTGGAAACCCTAGACCCGGAGGAAATCACAACAACCCCGGCAACTCTAGCAATTTCAATCGTGCCCCACCCAAGTTCAACAACAACAATGCTACCGCCCACACCAACACTGCCCCGAGGACTGGAAGCAATATTGTGCCTGTAGCAGAAAAGGACAAGTCGCAAGTGACCTGTTATGACTGTGGAAATAAAGGCCACTATTCCAACGAGTGCCCCAACAAGAAGAATGCTACTGAAGGGTTTCGCGGCATAGTAAATCAAAATTTTCTACGGATGCGAACAGAGGGAAAGCCAAGATCTAATCTAGGATATGCAAACAACGAGAGAGATTGGATTAGATCTTCATACCCTTGAAGATTCAGACAATGCGTTCGTTTAACGTGGGTGATGTAGTCGTACTCGCTTCTCCTCCTCGCGATCCGATCCGATCTAGCACCACAAGTGGCGGTGCCTCCGTGAGATGCACACGTGCAGCACCTCGACGTCTCCTTCTTCCTCGGTCCAGCAAGTATGGTGGAGAGACGGATTGGATCTACAACGCGACGGCGCGGTGTATGTGGTGGAGAGTTTCTGCAGCAGGGCTTCGCCTACACGCAGTCGGGAGGGAGAGAGAGAGGAGGGCAGCAGGGCGGCTAGCTTTGGAGGGGAAGGTGTGGAGGGTGGTGCGCCCCCAGCCCTCTTTATATAGAGGGGTGGACGGCTGCCCTAGCCCCTCCCCCAAGCCCAAACCGGCGGCCAAAGGAGGAGGAGTGGGGGGCAAGGAAACCCCCCCCCCTTCTAGAAGCTCTATCTAGGGTTTTACCCCTCTTGGCCGGCTGTGCCCTATGGGGCCTTGTGCCCCTGGCCCAATGCAGCCAGGGCACTCCCTCATAGGCCCATGCCCCCTCCCGGAAGGTGGGGCCATGTTGGTCCCCTTCCGGAAGGTTCTAGAAGCTTCCGGTACAATACCGATTAACCCGAAACAATTCCGAACTCCAAAAACTGCACTGCCTTATATGAATCTTATTCTCCGGACCACTCCGGAACCTCTCATGATGTCCCGGATCCCATCCGAGACTCCGAACAAAAAATCATAAACCAATAATCCAATCTATCCTAGCATCGAGACACGTTAAGTGTGTGACCTAAGTTCGAGAATATGCGACATGATCTTCTATCAATAATCAACAGTGCGGAAACCCATATTGATTCCCACACATTCATCGATGATCATATCGGATGAACCACGATGCGATTCAATCAATCCCATATATATATTCCCGTCTCGCGATATTTTACTTGCCCGAGATTTGATCGCTTGCAGTCATACCTAGTTCAATCTCATTCACAACTAGTACTTTACTCGTTCCATAATCCGATATCACTTTGTGATTAACTCCTTAACCACATGCTTGCAAGCGGTGTTGATATCGATTACCGAGTGGGCCCAAAGTATATATCTCCGACTTGGGAGGGACAAATCCCACCTCGATACATAGAACCCAAGAGATACTTTCCGATCACCTGAGAGACACCTTTATGATCACCCTCTCATAGGATGACGTTTGATGACCTCAAAGCTTTCTTCCGATACCAGGGAGTTGTATTATCTCATGGTCTAAGGAATACAATATTTGACATAAGAAAAGCTTCGCAAAGACGAACACGATGACACGATCTAATTGCTTCGCTTAGTTTGGGTCTGTCCACCATATCATTCTCCCAATGATATGATCTCATTATTAATCGACAACTCATGTCCATGGCTAGGAAACCTTAACCACCATTAATCAATGAGCTAGTCCATAGAGGCGTACTAGGGACACGGTGTTGTTCACAAACCACACAAGTATTAAAGTTTCCGCTTAATACAATTCTAGCATGGAATATAAACATTATCATGAACAAGAATTATAATAATAACATCTTTATTATTGCCTCTAGGGCATAATTCCAACAGTCTCCCACTTGCACTAGAGTCAATAATCTAGTTTACATTTGGCAACAATCTCACACCCATGGCAATCGAGGTCTTGATCATGTTTTACGTGGAAGAGGTTTAGTCAATGGATCTGCGACATTCGGATCTGTATGTACTTTGCTAATCTTTAGATCTCCATCGCTATATAATCTCGGATTATATGAAACTTATGATTGATATGCTTGGTCTTTGGATGATATCTTGGTTCCTTAGGCAGTGCTATGGCGATGTTGTCACACAATATCTCCATGGGTCCAATGCACTTGGAACCACGCCAAGCTCGATGATGAAGTTTCGATCCAAACTCCTTCACTTGACGCTTCTGCAGACCATGTATTCCGCTTCTCGTAGATCCGCGATCACGCTTTGCTTGCCTTCTCGACTCATAGCTCCTCCATTCAAAATATACACGTATCCTGTCTGATTTAGAATCATCCTTGTCGATTGTCAAACTAGCGTCGACGTAACCTTTACGACGAGTTGTTCATCACCCCATAGACTAAGAACATTTCTTTAGTCCTATTTAGGTACCTTAGGATGTTCTTCACGGCTGTCCAAAGGTTCCTCTGGATCACTTTGATACCTGCTCGTCAAACTAAGAGCATTGGACACATCCGGTCTAGTACACAGCATGGCATACATGATAGAACCTATGGTCGAGGCATAAGGCACTTTGCTCATAGATTCCCTATCATTTACCGTAGCTGGACACTGAGCCTTGCTTAATATCTTACCTGACAACATAGGCACTGAACCTTTCTTTGCCTTATCCATTCTGAACCTTTTCAGAACTTTGTCTAGGTATGTACTTTGTCTTAAAGCTATCAGGCGTCTTTGTCTATCTCTATAGATTTTGATGCCCAATATATAAGCAGCTTCACCTAGGTCTTTCATTGAAAAACACTTGTTCAAATAACTCTTCACATCGTTAAGCATGTTGATGTCATTTCCAATAATAAATATGTCATCCACATATAGTACCAGAAACATCACCGAGCTCCCACTCACTTTCTTGTAGATACAAGCTTCGTAGCAATTTGGAACAAATCCAAAGCTCTTGATCACTTGATCAAAACGAAGGTTCCAACTCCTAGATGCTTGCTTCAGTCCATAAATGGAACGCTGAAGTTTGCACACTTTATCAGCATCCTTAGGATCAACAAAACCTTCGGGTTGCATCATATACAACTCTTCATCAATTTTGCCATTGAGGAAAGCAGTCTTGACATCCATGTGCCATATTTCATAATCATGAAACGCAGCAATTGCTAATAAAATCCGAATGGACTTAAACATCGCTATGGGAGAGAAAGTCTCATCGTAGTCAACACCTTGAACTTGTCGAAAACCTTTCGCAACAAGTCGTGCTTTATAGACGGTAACATTACCATCCGCGTCTGTTTTCTTCTTGAAGATCCATTTGCACTCAACGGCCTTTCGGTCGCTAGGAGGGTCCACCAAAGTCCATACTTGGTTTTCGCTCATGGATCCCAATTCGGATTTCATGGATTCTAGCCATTTCTCAGAGTCTGGGCTCATCATCGCTTCCTCATAGTTCGTAGGTTCATTGTATTCAACTAACAAGACAGTCAAGACAGGTTTGCCGTACCACTCAGGAGGGGCACACGACCTTGTCGACCTGCGACGTTCAGTGGCAGCATCGTCTGAAGCTTCATGATCCTTGTCATTAGCTTCCTCTATCGTTGGTGCAGGCGGCACTGGAACAATTTCAGGTGCTGAGCTACTCTCCAATTCAAGAGAAGGTTCAATAACCTCGTCTAGCTCTACTTTCCTCCCACTCACTTCTTTCGAGAGAAGCTCCTTCTCAAGAAAGGAACCGTTCTTTGCGACAAACACTTTGCCTTCGGTTCTGTGATATAAGGTATACCCAATAGTTTCCTTAGGGTATCCTATGAAGACGCATTTCTCCGCTTTGGGTTCGAGCTTGTCCGGCATCAATTTCTTGACGTAAGCTTCGCATCCCCAAACTTTAAGAAACGACAACTTAGGTTTAGCACCAAACCACAGTTCATATGGTGTCGTCTCAACGGATTCAGATGGTGCCCTATTTAAAGTGAATGCAGCGGTTTCTAATGCATAACCCCAAAATGATAACGGGAAATCAGTAAGAGACATCATTGATCGGACCATATCTAATAAGGTTCGATTTCGGCGTTCAGACACACCATTGTATTTGTGGTGTTCCGGTGGCGTGAGTTGCGAAACGATTCCGCTTGCTTTAAGATGTGAGAAAATCATAACTCAAATATTCACCTCCACGATCGGATCATAGAAACTTAATCTTTACATTACGATGGTTCTCCACTTCATTCGAAATTCCTTGAACTTTTCAAATGTTTGATTTATGTTTCATTAAATAGATATACCCATATCTACTTAAGTCATCGGTAAAAGTGAGAAAGTAGCGATATCCACCGCGCCGATACACTCATCGGTCCGCATACATCGGTATGTATGATTTCCAACAAGTCCGTTGCTCTCCATCATACCGAGAAGGGGTTTTGATCATCTTGCCCATGAGGCATGGTTCACATGTGTCAAATGATTCAAAATCAAGAGACTCAAAGTCCATCGAATGGAGTTTCTTCATGCGCTTCACACCAATATGACCTAGGCAGCGATTACACAAATAAGTAGTATTATCACTATCTACTTTGCATCTCTTAGCCTCAATGTTATGGATGTGTGTTTCATCCTTTCGAGATTTAGAAGAAATAAACCATTCACAATAGGTGCATGACCATAAAGAAGTTACTCATATAAATAGAACAACCATTATTATCCGATTTAAATGAATAACCGTCTTGCAATAAACAAGATCCGAAATAATGTTCATGCTCAACGCAGGCACATAATAACACTTATTAAGGTTTAAAACTAATCCGAAGGTAAAACTAAGGAGAGCGTGCTTGGCCATCACATCAACTCTTGATCCGTTGCCAACGCATCGTCACCTCATCCCTCATAAGCCCGTCTATTACGTAGCTCCTATTTCGAGTTACAAATATTAGCAACCAAAGATCAAATACCCGAGCACTAGCGAGGGCTAGTAAGGAAAACATCAATAACATGTATATCAAATATACCTTTGATGGTGCCACCTTCTTGTCCGCTAAGTACTTCGGACGATTTGCTTCAAGGACACTTGTCCTTGCAATAGAAGCACTCGATTGTCGCTTAGGACGACTTGATCTTCTTCTCAGGGCAAGGCGCTTGCCGCCACCCTTCTTGAAGGGCTTCTTTTCTCCCTTACCTTTCTTGAAGGTGGGCTTGTTGACCATCAACACATGATTATCCTTTTTGATGTCCACCTCCGCAGCCTTCAGTTTTGCAAAGAGCTCGGTGATCGTATCAGTGGAACCAATCTGATTGTGAGTCACTACAAAACTTTTGTAGCTGGGAGGGAGTGATTGCAGAACCCTGTCAATCTTGAGCTCCTCTGGAATCGTGCATTCCAGTTGCTCAAGGCGTTGAGTGTAGCCCGTCATCTTAATGGCGTGCTCACTAACGGAACTCCCTTCCTCCATCTTGCAGTTAAAGAATTTCTTAGAGATCTCATATCTCTCAGAACGGACCTGAGTCTGAAACATAGTTTTCAACTCCTCAAGAATCTCAAAGGGCCCGGCGAACTCCTCAAAACGATTTTGAAGATCCGATTCCATAGCATACAACATGGCGATCTTAATCAAATCAAAATCATCCTTGCGCGACTGATAGACAGCTTTCTCATCAGCCAGCGCAGTAGCAGCAGGGGGTCACCTAACGCTTTCCCAAGGACATAGTCCTTTTGACCGCCAGAGAGAATGATTCTTAGATTGCGGAACCAATTGGTGAAGTTAGACCCATTGTTTCTAAGCTTTTCCTTCTCAGCAAAAACGTTGAAGTTGAAGTTGGACCTAACCATTTCACCTACAATATTTGCAAGTACAAATTAGACTATGTTCAGGATAACTAGTTCAACTTTAATCAAATTACTAGATGAACTCCCACTAAATTCAACATCCCTCAAGTTGTTTAGTGAACACGATCCAAATTCACCACACCTAATCCGATCATCACGAGAAGAGATGTGGCTTCAATGGTGGACAACGAAGTGTCGATCATATCATTCATATGACTCATGCTTAACCTTTCGGTTCATGTGTTCCGAGGCCATGTCTGTACATGCTAGGCTCGTCAAGTTAGACCCAAGTATTTCCGCGTGTGCAAAACTGGCTTGCACCCATTGTATGTGGCGTGAGTCTATAGCACCCGATCATCACGTGATGCTTGGACACGACGAACTTTCATAACGGTGCATACTTGGGGAGAACAGTTTTATCTTGATCTTTAATTGAGGAATCATCTTATAATGCTACCGTCGATCTAAGCATAATAAGATACATAAAAGGATAAACATCACATGCATATAACTTTATGTGACATGGTATAGCCAATCTTAAGCAATGATCTCCATATTGTGCGTTCCGCATGATCTCCATCACTCCACCATGATTGCCTCCACGAATAGCAACTACAACTATTGCTAACTACTTAGCGATAAAGTGAAACTATTACATGGCGCATAAGAAGTTGACACACAGGTCATACACAATTATAAAGACAACCATATGGCTCCTGCCGGTTGTGTACTCATCGACATGCAAGTCGTGAAACATTACAAAACATGATCATCGCATACATTATACACATCACATCTTGGGCCATACCATATCACAGAAAACACTCACTGCAAAACAAGTTAGACGCCTCTACTTTGTTGTTGCATGTTTTACGTGGCTTATGGGAGTAGATGCTAAGAACGATTCTTACCTACGGAAAGCCACAACGGTGATATTATGGTTGCCAAACTCCGGTGTTAATCCCATGACAACTATAGTGAGAAAACTCGACATCCACCGGTAGCATGTGGAACAAGCCACATGTCAAGTGCGGAGCCGGTCTCGCATGACGCCGCGTAAGGTTGGCCGACCACTTCAATCTCACTATCCCGCGTCATAAGAAGAACACAAACAAGAGGCTTGCAAGAAACATCAACAACCGCAACAACCATGTTGCGTTCTACTCGTGAAAAACATCTACGCATAGATCTAGCTCGATACCTTGAAGGGTTTCGCGGCATAGTAAATCAAAATTTTCTATGGATGCGAGCAGAGGAAAGCCAAGATCTAATCTAGGAGATGCAAACAACGAGAGATTGCATTAGATCTTCATACCCTTGAAGATTCGCAAATGAACGCGTTCATCGAACGTGGGTGATGTAGTCGTTTTCTCCTCCTCGCGACCCGATCCGTTCTAGCACCACAAGTGGCGGTGCCTTCGTGAGATGCACACGTGCAGCACCTCGACGTCTCCTACTTCCTCGGTCCAGAAAGTATGGTGGAGAGACGGATTGGATCTACAACGCGACGGCGCGGTGTATGTGGTGGAGAGTTTGCAGCAGGCTTCGCCACATCGGGAGGAGAGAGAGAGGAGGCGGCAGGCGCTAGCTTTGGAGGGAAGGTGTGGGGGGTGCAGCCCTCTTTATATAGAGGGTGGGCGGCTGCTAGCCTCCCCAAGCCCAAACGGCGGCCAAGGAGGAGGAGTGGGGGCAAGGAAACCCCCCTTCTAGAAGCTCTATCTAGGGTTTTACCTCTTGGCCATTTGGGCCCTATGGGGCCTTGTGCCCCTGGCCCAATGCATCCAGGGCACTCCCTCATAGTCCCATGCCCCCTCCCGGAAGGTGGGGCCACATTGGTCCCCTTACGGAAGGTTCTAGAAGCTTCCGGTACAATACTGATTAACCCGGAACAATTCCGAACTCCAAAAAATGCACTGCCTTATATGAATCTTATTCTCCGGACCACTCCGGAACCTCTCGTGATGTCCCGGATCCCATCCGAGACTCCGAACAAAAACTCATAAACCAATTATCCAATCTATCCTAGCGTCGAGACACGTTAAGTGTGACCCTGAGTTCGAGAATATGAGACATGATCTTCTATCAATAATCAACAGCGGGTCCGAAACCCATATTGATTCCTACACATTCATTGATGATCATATCGGATGAACCACGATGCCAGGATTCAATCAATCCCATATATATTCCTTCGTCTCGCGATATTTTACTTGTCCGAGATTTGATCGCTTGCAGTCATACCTAGTTCAATATCGTTCACGGCAAGTACTTTACTCGTTCGTAATCGATATCACTTTGTGATTAACTCCTTAACCACATGCTTGCAAGCGGTGTTGATATCGATTAGAATGGGCCAAGTATATCTCTCCGACTTGGGAGGACAAATCCCACCGATACATAGAACCCAATACTTTCCGATCACCGAGAGACCTTTATGATCACCCTCTCATAGGATGACGTTTGATGACCTCAAAGCTTTCTTGATATGCAGAGTTGTATTATCTCATGGTCTAAGGAATACAATATTTGACATAAGAAAAGCCGCAAAGACGAACACGATGACACGATCTAATTGCTTCGCTTAGTTTGGTTCACCATATCATTCTCCCAATGATATGATCTAATTTAAGCACTAGTAAAATTCAACCAACCAAACTGAGCATGTCATGATTGTTCAAATTCGGATCAACCACCAAGGCTAGGCAAATTTGCAAAGCCGTCCCTATCGAATCCATGGCATAGATTTTATGCAAATCGATAGTACTGAACTAAAGGTTTGGAAGTAGTACTAGGAATGGATTGGATGTCCAAACATAAAGGATTAATTGACTGTTCCAAGAAAGCCATAACTATGACCAGTACCGCCGGAATATCAGTCGAGCATATATCTGAAACCTTGCCTCGCCAATTCAAGTGTAACAAGAGTATAGCCCAACCTACCATTGACCAAGTTTGGATAGTCTGTAAATACCCCGATGTATTTCCAGATGTTTTGCCCGGTATGCCCCCAGATCGGGATATCGAGTTCATCATCGAACTAATCCCCGGAACCGGGCCCATAGCCCAGAGACCCTATAGTATGAACCCGTCGGAGCTAGCAGAATTGAAGAAGCAACTAGATTCCATGCTGGAAATTGGATTGATTCAACCAAGTGCGTCACCTTGGAGATCACCTGTCTTATTTGTGGACAAGAAGGATGGAGGTAACCGTTTATGTACGGATTATCGGAAGTTGAATGATGTCACCATCAAGAACAAGTACCCCTTGCCCAAGATAGAAGATTTGTTTGATCAGTTGACCGGTGCCAAAGTGTTTTCTAAGATTGATCTTAGAACTGGCTACCATCAACTCAAAATTCGTGCAGAGGATATTCCAAATACTGCCTTTACCACCAGATATGGATGGTATGAGTATACGGTCATGTCTTTCGGATTAACCAATGCCCCCGCTTATTTCATGAATCTCATGAATAAGATTTTTATGGACTTCCTGGATAAGTTTGTCGTTGTTTTCATCGATGACATTCTGATTTATTCCAAATCAGAAGAAGAACATGAGCTACACCTAAGGACCATTCTTGGAACCCTTAGAGAGCATTAGTTGTATGCAAAGTTTAGCAAGTGTGAATTCTGGTTATAGGAGGTAGGATTCCTCGGTCACATTGTATCAGCCGGAGGAATTGCCGTTGACCCTGCTGAAGTGAAATATGTAGAAGATTGGCAAGCCCCAACCACTCAAACCCAAGTTCGTGCATTTCTCGGATTGGCGGGATATTACCGCAAATTCGTAGAAGGATTCTCTAGTATCGCCAGACCCATGACCCAATTGCTGAAGAAGGACAAGAAGTTTGAATGGACCGACAAATGTGAAGCGAGTTTTCAAGAACTCAAGAGGAGATTGATTTCAGCCCCAATCTTGATAATGCCAGATATCACGAAGCCCTTCGATGTGTATTGTGATGCATCCAAGATTGGTCTCGGATGTGTGCTAATGCAAGAAGGCAAAGTTATATCTTATCTATCGTAAAATGAAGCAACATGAGTAAAACTACCCAACCCATGACCTCGAACTCGCAGCCGTAGTTCTAGCCCTAAAAACATGGAGACATTACCTAATGGGAAACTGTTGTGAAATTTATTCGGATCACAAGAGCCTAAAGTATATATTCGCTCATAAGGAGCTAAATATGAGGCAGATAAGATGGATTGAGCTAATCAAGGATTACGACCTGGACATTCACTATCACCCTGGTAAATCCAATGTGGTAGCCGATGCCCTTAGCGGATTGCCGTGCCGCTTGAACTCCGTGATCTTGAAGGAGCAACCAAACTTGCACAAGGAGATGGAAGCTTTTTGAATGGAATTAGTGAGTGAAGGATTTTTGTCTAGCATAGAACTCCAGCCCACTTTGATCAGTCAGATTAAAGAGGCGCGGAAAGGAAATGCTAGTATCGACGGAATCAAGCGTCATATGTGCGAGCAAAGTGCGGATTCACCAAAGCGAAGATGGAATTACGTGGTACAAAGGGCGCCTTTGTGTACCATCCATTACGAGTTGAAAGAAGTTATTTGGAAGGAGGCTCATGATACTCTTTATTCTATCCATCCCGGAGGAACTAAGATGTATCAGGATTTAAAAGAGCAATTTTGGTGGCATAAGATGAAGAGAGAAATCGGAAGCTATATCGCCAAGTGTGATATATGTCAGCGAGTCAAGGCCGGACATCAAAGACCCGCTGGATTGTTGCAACCATTGCAGATTCCGGAATGGAAATGTGATTCCGTAGGAATGGACTTTATCACTGGACTACCTACTTCTAGTAGGCGAAATGACTCTATCTAGGTCATAGTGGCCAGATTGTCCAAAGTCGCCCATTTCTTGCCCGTCAAGACCACATATCAGAGTTCGAAGCTAGCGAAGTTGTACACCGCTAGAATCGTTAGTTTGCATGGAGTCCCCAAGAACATAGTATCGGATCGAGGAACTCAATTTACCTCGAGATTATGGAAGAAAGACCAAGAAGGTTTAAGAACCCGCCTAGATTTCAGTACCGCGTATCACCCTCAGACCGATGGACAAACGGAGCGAGTAAATCAAATACTCGAAGATATGCTGAGAGCATGTGTGTTAGAATATGGATCCAAGTGGGAAGACTGTCTGCCGTTTGCAGAATTTTCATACAACAACAGTTATCAAGCCAGTTTGCAAATGGCCCCATTTGAATTTATGTACGGAAGGAAGTGTCGCACCCCTTTGAACTGGTCGAAAGTAGGAGAGAGTCAGATCTTCGGACCCGACATCCTACGAGAAGCAGAAGAGAAGGTTCACAAGATTCATGAGCACCTCAAGACAGCCCAATCCAGACAAAAGAGTTACGCCGACAAGAGACGTAGAGACCTCGCCTTCAATATAGGAGATTTTGTTTATCTGAAAGTGTTGCCATTGAAGGGAATGCAACATTTCCAACTCAAAGGAAAGTTAGCCCCCAGATATATCGGACCTTTAAAGATCCTGAACCATCAAGGAGAAGTGTCGTATCAATTGGAACTACCTG
Organism: Avena longiglumis; assembly: GCA_030063025.1. NCBI lineage: Eukaryota > Viridiplantae > Streptophyta > Magnoliopsida > Poales > Poaceae > Avena > Avena longiglumis. The sequence goes on along the minus strand of CP125978.1, from coordinate 138,717,798 downwards.
AAGAGATGTCAGCCGTGCACAATGTGTTCCATATCTCGTTACTTCGCAAGTGTCTCGAAGTCCCAGAAGAAGGCAAGTAATCAAGAATATCGATCATCGGACCATAGAGATCAACGATGACTGACCTATCTGAAGTACCCATCCGTATTTTGGAAGAAGCTTTTGAACTACCGAACCGAAGCATCAAGTTTCTCAAGATTTAGTGGAGCAACCACACGAAGAGGAAGCTACAGGAGCGAAGATCACATCAGGACGGAGTTTCCCGATGTCTTCAAATCCTAGGTAATCTTTTCGTCCCTTTTCAAATCTCGGGACGGGATTTTGTTTAAGGGGGGAAGGTTTGTAACATCCCAAAAATACTAAACTTGGATCATCAAACTCTAATCATCAAAAATTAGGGTTAACAAAAACTTTTCTAATTAAAATTATGAAGGCATGCATATGTGTATGCATTTAATTTGAAATTCTTTTGAACCACCTTGTTTGTATGTTTCCTTGCTTGTAAAATGTTTCTTAGGTGAAATAAACATCGTCTAAAACATTTCCTAAACTTTTCCTAAAGACAAGTGTGGCATCCCGCAAAAACCACTACTAGAAAATCGCGTTGAATTTGTGCATTGCATTGTCATCGTCGCATGTTGTTTGTCAAAAACTATTTTTGCAAACCCCGTTTTGTTTTCCAAACGCCCCATCTTTTATTAAAACGCCAAACCCCGGTTCGGATTGTTTATTTTGGCATGGCGGTTTGCAAACAGTCCAATTAAATAAATAAAGTTTTATTTTATTTTTAGTTGGGGGCGATCGAGGCAGGCGAACGACGAGCAACCGCCCAGTTTTCAAATCGGCCAACTCCGCCCCTAAATCCTAAACTCACCCAGCTCTACCCTCTCTCTCCCTCACCCCCCCTCAATCACGGTTTGACACATCACCCTTGCCCCCTCACCCACTCACAGTGCCACTTGGCCCAACCCTCCCTCTCTCTCTCTCTCCCCACTGTCTACGCTTGCATGAACACCCCACCCACGCCAACCTCCTGGCGCTGGGCCCGACCCCACCTCTTTCCTGGAACCAACCAGCCCACCAACCCTCCCGCATGGACCCCCTCTGGCCCCTGTCCTTGAGTCCACCTCCCATGGCCCGTTCCCCAGCTCCCTCTCCCGGTGCCAACCTCCCCTACCGCCTCCTCCTGGCGCCTCCCCGCCCAGCCGGCGGCGCCACCTGCAAGCCACTTGGCCTTCCCTCTCCCTCTGCAGCGAGCCCCTTCCTCGCCCAGACACCCTCAGCCTGCGCCACTTGCTCAGCGTCGCTTCTCTCCAAGATCGCGCCCTCCGCGCTCTTCGTTGCCCGCCGCCTGTTGCCTCTCCGCCAGCGCGCACCGACCAGGCACCGCCCGGCGACGCCTCTTCCCCGTCCCTACATTGCCCGTTCGCCACTGGTCGCCCGCCGGGAGGCCAGCGCCTCCCTCCTCATTGCGCTCCGGCCAAGTCGTCTGCCGCCCCCGTCTTCGCCGGCTCCGGCCGCCCCAAGTCGAGACGCCCCTCCCTCGCCGGCCTCGGCCCCGTCCCTCCTCCGCGCTCGCGCGGGGCTCCGCCCTCGGCCCGAGCTCGCGTCTGTGCCCGGCCGCAACCCGCCTCCCTCCGGCCGCCGTCTCCGGGCCTCGCGTTCGCCGCCTCTCCGGCCGTCCTCCCGTCGCCACCCGAGCGAGCTCACGCCTCCGTCGCCGCCCGTTCGCCCGCCCTGCGTCGCCCGCCGGCGTCTCCCCCAGGACCAAGCCCGACCGGCAAGCTCCACGCGTCCCGGCGAACCCCCGTCGTCCACCTCCCGCGGCCCGGCCCCACCTCACCGGCCGCCACGTCACCCTGTAGGCCCACTGCACGTGTGCTCGTGTATGTGTGTGCTCGTGCATGCGTGTACTCGTGTATGTGTGTGCGCGTGTATGCGTGTGCTCGTGTATGTGTGTGCTCGTGTGCTCGTGTATGCGCCTTTGGGGAATACGATGGCGTTCCTATGACTGCTCCGAGGCAACCGAGCTCGCCAGCGACCTTCGGCCAACCTCGACAAGATCTTCATCACGAAACCCCGACGCCATGATCTTCATCGGAATCAAAGACCGTGATTCCTCGACACCCTCGATGCGCCAAGATCGCCGAGACCCTAGACGCAAGCTCGCCGGGGGCGACAAGTACTCCGACAAGGACCCGAATGGAGCGAACCCAAGGCGATAGGGCGACAAGTACTACTTCACGGACATCGAGTGCCAAGGTCGCCCACAGAGAATCGAAGTTGTCGAGACCCTGAAGACCCGTTCCCGAGGGCGAAGTCCGGACCCGATGCTCGCCAAGAACTGCACCGACCAGAACGAAATCGAGGCGACCCCGAAACCCCAAGTCCGGCTTCCCGGAACGCCAAGACCCTAACCCCCGGAGTCCGAGAACGATCCCGCCGAACCGTCGTACCCTGGACCCCGAGACCGACCCCGAACCCCGGAACCCCAAGTCCGTCGAGGCCCCTAAATGTGTGACCCTTTCCCTCGAACCCTATTTTATAACATAATAACAACTTGTTGCATATTAAATTGTCATTCTTGCATGCATCTTATCATATGGTTTGGGGGCCTTTTGCCGATTCACCTAATAATTAAATATGGGGCCCATATGCGGGCAAATATAGCCTTATATTGGCCTCATTTAAACATGTGTAGCGAATCGGTTCCATCTGTTGCATTGCTAAACAACATTAAATTGCGGGGTTCTAAATAACTTGCACCACTTAATTAATTGTCGGGACCCCGGTTCCGCTTAAATTGACCTAATTGCATCGCACCTTGCCATGCCATACATCATGCATGCATCATGCCGATCTTCCGGTGTATTAAATATTGCATCCGGTGTTTCTTCTAGTGTTTTGCTTCATGGATAAGGCCGTTGAGTTGATGTGAGCTTCGCCCGATCTTGGATGAACTTTTCGACAATGTTTTCAAAGAGCATCTCCCCTTTCTACCTATCTTACTTTTATAGTGCTTTATTTCCTCTGTTGATCTATTGCTATACGTGTCGCGATGCTTTAGTTTCCGTACCGTGATATTTCCCTCGCAGTATATTGCCTTGGACACATCCTATGACACGTCGTTTGGTAGATAGTTGGACTTGCGTCGTTGCTTGCTCAAGTGCTGATGTGTGTCGCCATATGCCACCGCTTGATGTTTTGCCGCATCTTGATGTTGGAGATGAATTCTAGTTTTACTTATTGTTCACTTTACTTTCTGCTTAACAACTAAAATTGAATAAGCAGAGGCATCGTGGGTGATAGATAATATTTGGTTTCCGAACGCCCACTTGTGTCCCGTAAGACCCCGAGTACTTGATAATTTCCTTGATTTGCGCTATCCACATCCGGAGGTATATGGGACCCCCGAGGCGAGCTTGATTCGGTCTTATTTCTAGGGGCCACAAACTAGTTTGAGGTTTTATTTACGATCTGTACTTATGCCATGCTTTCTTCGCTTTATTTACGATTGTGCGAGGTGACACTTCGCATCGCTTAGGTAAACGGATGTTTTCGGGTATCGGCAGTCCCCGATTGGGGACTCGCTGCCATGACCATCGACGTAAACCTTGAGTCCGTCTCGAGCTTGCTTACTCGCTTGGTATACTCAAGGGTGGCCTCAAATATTTCTGAATCTGTGATTGTTCACGTGAAAGCCTCGTTGGGTTTTGATTTGGTTTTTCCGAGGTTGATCGAGCGTGTGTTGCTATTGGTGCACCCGCCGGTAAAACTTTCAAAGCCGTGTCGCGGATATGGACGACTTGGAGCCTGATCTCGATCATAGACAAGCATAACTAAAGTTTATTGTTATAAATTTGACTTACAATGACTAGTAATCAGCCTCACTATAACGGAATGGCTAATAATACGCCCACAATTGCTTGTTTGGTTGTCGCCATGACAATTGTATATGACTAGTAAGTATTGTAACTACAACGAATTGGCTGAATTAAAAGTACCAACAAGCGCTGGGTTTCGGGTTTATCTCATGCTATCTGTCGATTAGTAATTGTTGCAACTATCACGGAATGGTTAACTAAAAGTGCCCACTGTTTACTTTATCGTGACGATTATCTAAACCCGACTAGTAAGTCTGCAACGATAATGAATAAATAAAACGCCAACCGTGAGTTCCTCGGTTGACTTCCTCGTTTGGTCTCGAGGAAACACCAGATGGGTTTGTTTGGTGATAGCTTCAGTTGGATCCGGTTAGGTCATTCTTATCCCTCTCGATATCCGCTAGTGTATCGAGTCTCTATAGGTTGTTTAGTGCATCTTTGCCGCTCGATCCACCATACCTATGTAGGCGAGGACCGAATTCTAGCCTCGCTGCAATCGCCTCGATCGACGCCTTCTTTGTTTTACGCTTTGCCCTTTGCCGGCACCCCTTTGTTAAGCAGGTTTTGAGATCGACGCCGTTAAGGTGGTTACCCTTCCGCTTGGCTCAAGGGGTTATGGACGCCATTGGTTATTCTTCGTGGCTCTTAGCCCCATTTGCATCTTGTCCGTAGTCGGACGTCCCATCGCTTTCAAGGTGATTTGGATCTTTGTACCGTATATTTGTATTCTTGACTCGAGTCATTGTTATAAATATCTGCTCGTGGGTCCCATCGAGGACCTGTGTAATGTTATTACGCTTTCCACCCGCACGAAAGTGCTGGTGGGCACCTTTGAATCGTTTCTATGCGGGTTTGGCGAATTTTGCTAAAACTTGCATAGGTCCGATTCTGAGGGTGTTACATAGTGGTATCAGAGCTCAGCAGTTGCGATACCCCACAAGTCCAGCCTGTAGGATAACCTAGCTAACGGCCGAAGTAGAGTGTCAAAACTATTTTGCAAAATCGGTTGGATAGTTCTGAATAGGTCTGATTTTACTCCTTAACCCTCTGCTGTTCTCCTCTTACCTCTACGTGTTTTGTCTCCGCTCTCTTCTCTCTCTTCGAGTCCAGGACTTCTCGTGGTTGGGTTCCGTCGTACCTTCAGGGTTTCGCTTCCTCCTCTGATAACGGTGTTCTACCCTCCGGTGTTCAAGCTGCCTGAGGAATCCGTCTACGGTGTTGTGCCTTCCGGTGTTTTCTGACGCGACGAAGTCTTCTACGCCAGATCCGATGCAGAGTCTGCATCACTCCTTTGATCCGAACCTCGCTTGTCGAGATCTTCCGTCTGATTCCGAGAGTTGGTTGCATAATCCGCCTATTTGTGTGCAGAGTAATGGTTCGAGTGCGGGATGGAGTAGCTACCATACCACTACTCTTATCATTCGCTATTGTACGCCGAATCAGTGGATCCAGCAATTTTACTCCGTCCACGGAAGTTAGGGGTGGCTTTGTTTGTGATACCTCTACCTTCGACCTTTTTGTTTCCGTGGCGCTCTCTCGACGATCAGGAACAACGACCCTTTGTTGGTGGTGACGCCGATTTCAAGATGGAGGATGAACTCTTGTTAGTGGTGTCGAGGATCTACACGGCCCATGATGTCGGACCGCCGACCTTCCTTCCGGTACCATGAGGCGGATCTCGAGGGCGAGATCCATTGTTAGTGGTGTCGGTGTGGCATCCATAAAAACCACTACTAGAAAATCGCGTTGAATTTGTGCATTGCATTGTCATCGTCGCATGTTGTTTGTCAAAACTATTTTTGCAAACCCGTTTTGTTTTCAAACGCCCCATCTTTTATTAAACGCCAAACCCGGTTCGCGGATTGTTTTGTTTTGGCATGCGGTTTGCAAACGGTCCAATTAAATAAATAAAGTTTTATTTATTTTTAGTTAGAGGCGGTCGAGCAGGCGAAACGACCCGAGCAACCATGATTTTTCAAATCGCCCAACTGTCCCGCCTAAATCCTAAACTCACCCAGCTCTCTACCCTCTCTCCCCGCCACCTCACCCCCTCAATCACGGTTTGACACATCACCCTTGCCCACCCTCACCCTCACCACAGTGCCACTTGGCCCAACCTCCCCTCTCTCTCTCCCTCTCCCACTGCCTACACGCACCAGACCGAACACCCCCACGCGCCAACCTCCTCCGGCCTGGGCCCGACCCACCTCTTTCCTGGAACCAACCAGCCCACCAACCAGCCCTCCCACATGGACCCCCTCTGGCCCCACCTGTCCCGCCCAGTCCACCTCCCATGGCCCGTTCCCAGCTCCTCTCCCGGTGCCAACCTCCCCTACCGCCTCCTCCTGGCCTCACCGCCCGGCGGCGCCACCTCAGCTCGCCGCCTCCCTCTCCCTCTGCTGACCACGGGCCCCTTCCTCGCCCGACACCCTCAAGGCCGCTTGCTCCATTGGCGTCGCTTCTCTCGGCATCGCGCCCTCGCCTCCGCTCTTCGTTGCCTCATGACCGACCCTGTGGCACCGCCAACGCTCTTCCCGTCCCTCATTGCGCCCGGCCGTTCGCCACCGCGTCGCCCATGGGAGGCCAGCGCGCCTCCTCTCCTCGCTGCGCTCGGCCAGGTCGTCCCGTCTCCGGCTCCGGCCGCCCCGTCGAGACGCCCCTCCCTGTGGCCGCCTCGGCCCGCGTCCCTCCTCCGCGCGCTCCGCAGAGCTCCGCCCTCCGGCCCGAGCTCGCGTCTGTGCGCGGCAACCCGCCTCCCTCGGCCGCGCCTCCGGGCCTCGCGTTCGCCGCCTCTTGACCGTCCTCCCGTCGCCCGCCAGGCGAGCTCACGCCTCCGTCGCCGCCGTTCGCCCAGGGGCCGCTGCGTCGCCCGGCGTCTCCCCCAGGACCAAGCCCGACCGGCAAGCTCCACGCGTCCCGGCGAACCCCCGTCGTCCACCTCCCGCGGCCCGGCCCCACCTCACCGGCCGCCACGTCACCCTGTGGGCCCACTGCACGTGTGCTCGTGTATGTGTGTGCTCGTGCATGCGTGTACTCGTGTATGTGTGTGCTCGTGCATGCGTGTACTCGTGTATGTGTGTGCTCGTGTATGCGTGTGCTCGTGTATGTGCGCCTTTGGGGAATCTGATGACGTTCCTATGACCTTCGAGAGGCAACCCGGCTCGCCAACGACCTTGGCGCGCGAACCCTCGACAAGATCTTCATCACGAAACCCCGACGCCATGATCTTCATCGGAATCAAGACCGCATCGATTCCTCGACACCCTCGATGCGCCAAGATCGCCGAGACCTAGACGCAAGCTCGCCTTGGGACGACAAGTACTCGACAAGGACCCGAATGGAGCGAACCCAAGACGATAGGCGACAAGTACTACTTCACGGACATCGAGTGCAAGGTCGCCACAGAGAATCGAAGTTGTCGAGACCGAGACCGTTCCCGAGGGCGAAGTCCGGACCCGATGCTCGCCAAGAACTGCACCGACCAGAACGAAATCGAGGCGACCCCGAAACCCCAAGTCCGGCTTCCCGGAACGCCAAGACCCTAACCCCCGGAGTCCGAGAACGATCCCGCCGAACCGTTGCACTGGACCCCGAGACCGACCCCGAACCCCGGAACCCCAAGTCCGTCGAGGCCCCTAAATGTGTGACCCTTTCCCTCGAACCCTATTTTATAACATAATAACAACTTGTTGCATATTAAATTGTCATTCTTGCATGCATCTTATCATATGGTTTGGGGGCCTTTTGCCGATTCACCTAATAATTAAATATGGGGCCCATATGCGGGCAAATATAGCCTTATATTGGCCTCATTTAAACATGTGTAGCGAATCGGTTCCATCTGTTGCATTGCTAAACAACATTAAATTGCGGGGTTCTAAATAACTTGCACCACTTAATTAATTGTCGGGACCCCGGTTCCGCTTAAATTGACCTAATTGCATCGCACCTTGCCATGCCATACATCATGCATGCATCATGCCGATCTTCTGCCGTGTATTAAATATTGCATCCGGTGTTTCTTCTAGTGTTTTGCTTCTGCGCGGATAAGGCCGTTGAGTTGATGTGAGCTTCGCCCCGATCTTCGGATGAACTTTTCGACAATGTTTTCAAAGAGCATCTCCCTTTCTACCTATCTTACTTTTATAGTGCTTTATTTCCTCTGTTGATCTATTGCTATACGTGTCGCGATGCTTTAGTTTCCGTACCGTGATATTTCCACTGCAGTATATTGCCTTGGACACATCCTATGACCTGTCGTTTGGTAGATAGTTGGACTTATGGCGTCGTAGTTGCTTGCTCAAGTCTTGATGTGTCGCCATATGCCACCGTTCTTGATGTTTTGCCGCATCTTGATGTTGGAGATGAATTCTAGTTTTACTTATTGTTCACTTTACTACTGTTTAACAACTAAAATTGAATAAGCAGAGGCATCGGTGGGTGATAGATAATATTTGGTTTCAACGCCCACTTGTGTCCCGTAAGACCCAGTACTTGATACTTCCTTGATTTGCGCGCTATCCACATCCGGAGGTATATGGGACCCCCGAGCCGAGCTTGATTCATTTTATTTCTAGGGGCCACAAACTAGTTTGAGGTTTTATTTACGATCTGTACTTATGCCATGCTTTATCGCTTTATTTACGATTGCGAGGTACCTTGCATCGCTTAGGTAAACGGATGTTTCAGTATCGACGGTCCCGATTGGGGACCTTGTCGTTCTGACCATCGGCGTAAACCTTGAGTCCGTCTCGAGCTTGCTTACTCCGCTATGGTATACTCAAGGGTGGCCCTGAAATATTTCAATCTGTGATTGTTCACCGTGAAAGCCTCGTTGGGTTTTGATTTGGTTTTTCCGAGGTTGATCGGCGTGTGTTGCTATTGGTGCACCGCCGGTAAAACTTTCTCAAAGCCGTGTCCATGGATATGGACGACTTGGAGCACGATATCTCGATCATAGACAAGCATAACTAAAGTTTATTGTTATAAATTTGACTTACAATGACTAGTAATCAGCCTCACTATAACGGAATGGCTAATAATACTGCCCACAATTGCTTGTTTGGTTGTCGCTTGCGACAATTGTATATGACTAGTAAGTATTGTAACTACAACGAATTGGCTGAATTAAAAGTACCAACAAGCTTTGGGTTTTGGGTTTATCTCATGCTATCTCATCGATTAGTAATTGTTGCAACTATCATGGAATGGTTAACTAAAAGTGCCCACTTGTTACTTTATCGTGACGATTATCTAAACCCGACTAGTAAGTGCCGCAACGATAATGAATAAATAAACCGCCAACTGTGTGAGTTCCTCGGTTGACTTCCTCGTTTGGTCTCGAGGGAAACACCGGGATGGGTTTGTTTGGTGATAGCTTCGTTGGATCCGTTAGGTCATTCTTATCCTCTCTCGATATCCGCTAGTGTATCGAGTCTCTATAGGTTGTTTAGTGCATGCTTTGCCGCCATCCACCATACCTATGTAGGCGAGGACCGCCAATTCTAGCCTCGCCGTGTCTTCGCCTCGATCGACGCTCCTTCTTTGTTTTCCTTTGCTTGCCTTGTCGGCACCCTTTGTTAAGGTTTTGAGATCGACGCCGTTAGCGAGGTTACCTTCCGCTTGGCCTCGGGCAGGGTTATGGACGCCATTGGTTATTCTTCGTGGCTCTTAGCCCCATTTGCATCTTGTCCGTAGTGACGTCCCATCGCTTTCAAGGTGATTTGGATCTTTGTACCGTATATTTGTATTCTTGACTCACGAGTCATTGTTATAAATATCTGCTCGTGGGTCCCATCGAGGACTGTGTAATGTTATTACTTCGTTTTCCACCCGCACGAAAGTGCCTGGTGGGCACCTTTGAATCGTTTCTATGCGGGTTTGGCGAATTTTGCTAAAACTTGCATAGGTCCGATTCTGAGGGTGTTACAACAAGTAAATCAAAACAAATAAAATAAAGGAATGGTCATTTTGACCAATTTAAATCCCATGCCTACTTTGGCTGTCTCAAACTTTCAGAACCTAATGGAAACTTTTCTGGATCTTTGCACCCCTTGAATGTACTCATAACAAAGTATCAAGTCCCACTTTGTGATCATCCAGAAACTTTCAAATGCATAGTTTAAATGACAATTCAAAATTGAATCTTTATCATATGGGAAGATCCCACTATTTCAAAAACCACTCAAACAAGCTCAACTTTCAAAACCCAAGCATCTGCAGACTCACCAGCACCAATCTAGCAAACTCACCAAAAATCTTTTCAAAATTCAAAACTTGATTTCATGCGGCCATTTCATCAAACAGGTTGCAGACACAAATCATACAAAATCTAAACACTATTTGGAGCAGTGATTTGAGCCTGACTTGTCCCCTCTTTGGCTCACAACCAACTCAGTAGATCATCTAGCTAACTAAACCAAGCACTAGCAACACTGTGAGCTTGCCATTGTCATCAATGGTGAACAGCCGAGCACACCCATGCCACCCCATAGTCGACAACACGCTAGGAGGAGAAGCAAGCGTAGCCAGCATGTCTGGGAGGCAGCCCACCGTCCACCGCCACTCCCTGTCCCAGCCTCGAGCGTTGCCAAGCCCTGGACCACACGCACGAGCCATGCCAGCCTCGCCAGCGACCATGCCGGGCGTGCGCCAGAGCGCCACCCTCGACCAGCGACCACAGACCGTAGCGCTTACCGCGTGCACTCACGATCGCCACCGACCAGAGACCGCCAGACATCCTTGTTCGCGCCCGTCGCACAACCACCGCTCGTCGTCGAAGATGCCGCCTCTGCCGTGCAGAGCGTCGCATGTTCCTGACCAAACCACACCGCCCCACGCCTCGAAACCATGTCGTTGAGCATCGCTAGAACACCGCACCGTCCCCTACCGTCGCCCATGCCAAGATGGCCGCTGTAACATCGCCCGAGCGAGCTCCGTGCTTCCGTCGGTCCCCTCCCTCGACTATAAATAGAGGCCATCCCGGTCGATTTCTTCACACCACCTCACCCTCTTCTCACGATCGTGCCACCGTTCCGGAGCAAGGCGAGCACCACCTCGCCGGAATTTCACCGGAGCCCGCCGCCTCTGGAGAAGAAGGGCGCCATCGATTTCGTCCACCCCAGGAGCTGCCGCGACCACCCCTGAGTTCGCCGTCATCGACTTCGTCGTTCGCCCGCCTCGCCGACCCTCTCCTGCACCCTGGTGAGCCCCTAGCACCCCTCACTGGCCGTGCTAGGTTTCTTTCTCGCCGGCGTTGCCTTGCGTCGACGATGACTCCCAGCCGTTGGATTATAATCAGATCGAACGACCCACGTTGCCCCGTACCTCTTCGCCCCTCCCTGTCTCACTGACGAGTGGTGACACCCACTTAAGCAGCCCGCGGGAGCACTGCGCTTAGCAGGCCGACCCGTTAAGTCTTCCCGCGCAGCCCAGTTATTTGAATTAAACCTTTTTCATTTTTGTTTCAAACTCACTTCCGTACTCAACTTCAAAAATCAACTCAGATCGATTCAGTGCATCAAATTGAATGAAACCAATTTTTTTAGAATGGGTCTAGGAATGCTGAATCCAAGCCCGTTGGATTCAAGTCATTTGGATCTATAGATCACCCATGGTAAAAATAACAAGGCAGAAGCTTTTCTGCATTCAAACATTTTTCAAATTTAAACCATAATAGCTTTTGAGTTGATTCCAACTTTCAAAAATCACATTTAACCATACCTTTCAGAATATATAAAAATATATAGGTTTACTTGTAGTAATAATGTTCAAGTAATAAAAGAATGCTACATAAGCATTTCTAGACACATTAATTAATTAAAATAAAAGGGTAAAACCTTATTAAATTGTGACACCACTTTAAATCACATTCCCTTGGACTACAATATGTGGTGATGACATGTGTCAACATGATCTCATGTTTGGTTTGGAGAATATTAAATCTTAAGTAGTTTTTCAATGAGTAGAAATTACTTTTCTAAAAATAAAAGGAATTAAACCAAGATTTAACCTTGTAATATTAGTGATGATGCTAGATCATCTATAGGACCATTGTGTGTGATGATTGCAAGTAGCTAAGTGTTGTTTGGTGATTGTGTACCTCGTATTTATTTATAGACGGTAGTACCGACCAAGGATACGAGGAGGAAGGAGGATTCTACGAAGAAGAAACCGAGGAGAACTTCAACCACTGCTCTGCACAAGGCAAGCTTTACTAACCAAGTTGACCTATGCATGCCAGTAACTTTGCAAGCTAACACTTGCAATTTAGCAAGCTTATACTGATATTGATACAAGTTAACTCTTGCAAGACACCCTACTGATGCAACAAACCCCTACTTGTTGCTATGAATACTATATGCCTTAAGCATATATGATCATATCCACTTGATAAACCAATCCTAGTTTTACTTGCAAACGTGAGTAATTTATTTCTTTATCAAAGCTAGTACTTAGAGCTTACTTAAGTACATAGTAGATACTAGAAAGATATGTGAAGGTTGCATAAAGAACATCAAATTTGGCCTAAGCTAGATAATCTTGATGTCATCCCAAGGCATGAGATTGAGCCTAGTTGAAACTCCACTAGTCTACCACCCCTCATTAGTGTTTACCCCCACTTGTAGATGCTAGTTCTAAGCATAAAACTTGATCAACTTTAGATGGGAATACTTGGTGGAAAAATGTTTATGAAAACCTTGGAATGATGGATCATTCTATTGAAATGTTTTGGACATGTGTTTCCAAACACCTGATGATTTTGGTGATGAAAATGTTAAGGCATGAGCCTTAGCCCTTTATAAACGGCGGTTGTGCGGATGCGATACCATTCCAATTTTATCGTACAACCACAATACCGAATATTGGGTAGGGCTTGACTGAAACTTATATACCTTAGTATTAGCTCCCTCACGGCCAAGGTCCGAGCTGAGGCTACCTTGTGAAGATTGTCCACTGCGTGACCCAAGATGACAGTTGGTCATGGTTGGGAGGCCAAACTCACAGGAGAGGTGCTTATACTAGGCGTGTAATTGAAAGGTTAGGATTGATTATCCATATCGAGTATGGTGAATTCAGATTTTTTCCTGGCGGATGTATCAAATGTTGTGGTGAAAGTGTACAATCTCTGTGAGTGTCAAACTATTCGAATAGGCGTCATGATTATGGACGATTAGATGGCCATACTGTTCCCCCGTCAGACTTTTCAAAATGACTTGTGAAATGAATTGAGACTTTGACTTGACCACCACAGGGTTGTGATCTGAAATTACAAGTTCCCACTTAGGAGTTACAAAATTTTGATTAGCTTTGGAACTTCGTAGAGATAAATCTGGCTTTTGCAAAACAACCCTAGAGCCTAGTGTCCTATTATCCAAAAACCCCTTTACCTATTAGTATTAGTTTGCGAGTACTTAAAGAGTACTCATGGCTTTGTCCCTGGCTATTCCCATGGCCAGACTATGAAGAGGAGTACCTGGAGGATGGACCCCAGGAAGGTTACGACAACTAGGATCATCTCCCATCGTCAGCATTGCCTGTGACCCCGAAGATGGAGCTTCGCCTACGCTATCGTTATTATTACGTATTCCGCTGCTTGATGTTGTATTAAGAACTAGATCATGAGATCCCTATTTGTGTAAGAACTTATGTATCGTTTGTAATGGATGATGTACTATGGTATCCAATTCTGTTATGTCTAAAAAGCGGTAATCCTGAGATTGCGATGTATGGCATAACAGACATCTAGGATTGAAAAATCCGGGTGTTGACATACAAGTAGTAAAATAAGCAACTAAGAACAAAGACCAAAAGCGCTTAGCTCCCCGGTCTTAATGCCCCTCGTCACTATCTACCAAAGGATACTTGTAAGTTGCATTTGATCTCAAGTAAAGGGTGTTTAAAAGTTATCGAACCCACAGAGAGCTATTGGTAAAGGTCTTAATGCCCCTCGTCACTATCTACCAAAGGATACTTGTAAGTTGCATTTGATCTCAAGTAAAGGGTGTTTAAAAGTTTTTTGGTGATATGCAGAAAAGTAATTAAAATGATTAAAAGAAAGCAAGTAAAAAGATTGTGTGAAAGCGTGGTTGAACTCAATAGGGCTAAAACATTCTCGGGGATGTAGGATACACCTCTAGCATGATATTGTTATTATTAATAATTTAAGATAACATACTTCTTATGTCATGAGATGTGTGAAGAGAGCTCCATAATAAGGTGTCTCGTAGGAGGTAACTTTGTTGAGCCAAGAGTGAGGTCACATCTAAATAACCATTGCAATGTCTAAGAGCAGTCACCCATACAAACCACCACAATTAAGGGATTCCCCATGGATATCATAATTAGCTTAGGGAGTCCCTCTTTATTCCTCCTTTGACCGGTCTGGTCACAAACCGCACCAATCATCACGGGCCATTTCGGTCGATCCAAAGCACGTCAGGATTTCTCCCTCCCTTTGGTCCCGAGGGCAAATGGTATATGGTCGACTTCACATACCATCTAAATAGAGAGATCAAACATAAATCATAAATCTATCATAGACCGACAAGTCATATGAATACAATGATAGATCATCTTTATTGCAAATTCATAATAGTGCCAGGGTTTCTCCATCTCCCCAAGAACAAAGGAACTACTCACACATGGAAGCAATCAACAACATCATCATAATCAAATGAATGGATAAAAGTACCAAATATATCTAGTGCAACCATTGAATCTGGAATTACAACAAGATCTAATAGATAAAAGATGGGGATAATCGTGATGATGTAGATGCAATGGTTGATGATGAAGGGGATGATGCATTATCCTCCAATGATCCGTAAATCAGCAGGGATTTTACCCAACCAAGTTCCTCCTTCAGATCCCTTTTTAGATGTGTTTTTTGTGGTTTCTAGTGACTGTGAATGTCGGATCTCTCTTCCATCTTTGCCAGGAGAAAGTATTCGACGAGGCGAATCCGGTGACATATGGTACGGGAGGACGGTACAGGCGGGCTCTGCATGTACCACCAGTCGTTACCGGTACTGATTGCTTCCCTCGGTTGGCATTTTCCCCAGGTACGAAGGCAAATTCATAAAATGACTTTTATCACTTAAAAATATCATATTATAACATAAATATGATAGCTCTAATTGATATGTTTATATAGAACTTAATGATTCGGGATCCTGTTAAAATAAAGACAAAAATGTGCGTGCAAACATAGTGAAATGCAAATGTTCCTACTCTATGCAAAAACAAAAGGTGAATATGCTTCAATTTTGGACTCATCACCGGCCGAAGCCGGAGCTGGCGGACTGGACGGTCCCCGTCGACAAGGACTCCTCGCAATCAAGATGACGATGGGCTTCTCTGCGGGGCGATGTCGGCCGATCTGGGCCGGACCTCCTCGCTTGGTCCAGTGATTTGGGGAGCATGTGAGACCAACAAAGTTCGGCACCACAAGGAGGCAGCGCCAGGCCGCCCGGCGACAAGACGGACCGGACTACATGCTTCTACCAGTAACCCGGCGTGTGGCGGCGTCATGGCCATCGACATTGGCATCAGCCTTGGCCTTGGCCGTTTCTAAGTTTTTTTAGTTTTTTAGCCTAATAAAGTCAAAATTCAGATGTTCGCCCGAATTTGATATAAGAATTCGTCCGCTATTAATAAAAATCGCCGATATTCGCCCAAAATTTGTCGAGTTTAAATGAAAACCCAAAACTCATCCTAAAAACACGACTAAAAAATTACGTTCCTAAACCAATAGTTACATCCGCCCGACGCTATTTAGCACCGAACTTTGGCCGAGAATGCCGAATAAGTTGACGTGCTCTTACTCACATAACACGGTTTTCTTCCCTCACTCTTGCTAAAAAGCAATAACAACACAATATATTCCACAACTCAAAAAAGAAGCAAACGCAACAAACGACAGCAGCAGGATGAAAGAGAGCAAGTATCCATTCACACCATAAAGATGAGAAAGCGACGCGATCCTCCCTCTTCCCCAACAAGAAAGAAAAGCCTTCCTTTAGGAGCCGCCCATCTCCCAGGGACCTGTATGCAAAACCGCACCCTCTGCGATCCCAGCCGCCCACCTGCCAACCCCACCAAGATCCGACGGCGAAGATCCTGCACGTAGACGGAATCCACGCAAGTTGGAGGGGCAAACCAGTACTTTCTCATGGGCGCCTCCGCCCACCCCCTCTTTTATCTCTCTCTCCCCCACCTCCCGGTCCTCTCCCCCTGGTGACGCCTCCAATCGAGCCGAGCTCCTCGCGATTCCCAATCCCCGCACGCCTCCTCCTTCCTCCTCCTGACCCCCCGCCGCCGCCGCCGCCGCGTTACAGGGTTAGGGTTCTCTCCCTTTGTTCATCTCCCCTTGGCTTGTTTGATCTGTGTGGTTCGGCGCTCGATTCGCCGTCGCGTGGTCGATCCGCCTGGGTTTTGCTCTCGGAAAGGGAGTTTCGGGCGGTTTGTCCGGTGGCTGTTTCGCCCTGTGAAGGGATCGATGGGAGGGCGGCGTATTTCGGGATGTTCGTGGCCCGGTTTGGTGGTTGGTCCCTGTCGGGTAGAAAGTCTTTGCGTGTTGTGTTTCCCTTGGGTCAAATGATTAGATTTACCTTTTTTCAAATTGTAATTGTTTGGATTAGTTGAATCATGCGGCGGATTTGGGGTGCGCTGTGTTCGATTTACCATCTCGCTATATTTTTTGTGTGTTTTCGAGATTTGAATCTGGTGCCCCCTGTTCTTCCTCTATAGAGTGTCGGCGAAATGAAAATAGTAAGTGGGTATGATTGGCAGCAGCTGTTAGGAAGAAGTCGCTTTTGGCATAGTGGTTTCCTGGAAATCAGGATCTCGGTTCATCAAGTGGAGAACTCCCCGCACCGACGATTGTTTGTTTCTGAAAGTTATGATTCGAAGTATAGTTCTTTGATGGAACTGTAACTACCTAACGCCCGTTAGGTTATATCGTGCAGCTCGATTTGGTTTTGCGCCTATTATCAAAAGATTGCAATTGTTACTTCCTCTTTTGGCACTGATGTTCGCATTGTTTGTTTTGTGTGCAGCTTACAGTTAGGCCAGATGGAGCACAAGGAGGCAGGTTGCCAGCAGCCGGAGGGACCAATCCTATGTGTCAACAACTGCGGCTTCTTTGGTAGTGCGGCAACCATGAACATGTGCTCCAAGTGCCACAAGGAGATGGTCATGAAGGAGGAGCAGGCCAAGCTGGCCGCTTCCTCTTTTGATAGTATTGTCAACGGTGGCGACGGTGGGAAAGGACCTGTTGTTGCTGCTGTAGCTGCAAACGTGGAGGTGGCGGTTGCTCAAGTGGATGCGAAGGAGCTCGTTGTGCAGCCTCAACCTGCCGATGTTGTGGGAACCAGTGAGGCTGTTGTTGTGAGCCCCAAGAGGAAGGAGGGCCCAAACCGGTGCTCTACTTGCAGGAAGAGGGTTGGGCTGACAGGATTCAACTGCCGGTGTGGCAACATGTTCTGTTCACTGCACCGCTATTCAGACAAGCATGACTGCCAGTTCGACTACCGGACTGCAGCCAGGGATGCCATCGCCAAGGCCAATCCAGTGGTGAAGGCAGAGAAGCTCGACAAGATCTAAGTGGCCTGCTGGGGAAGAAGAAATGGCTGCGGTCTGCGAAGTTTCATCATCCCTCTTCGCGGCACCATCCTTGTACTTGTCTTGTTCGCTGCTACATTTCTTAAATTGTTCAGCATTGTGGTGCACACTGCATATCTTGGCAGCTGCAAGAACTCATCCTCTCTCAGTCGTTCCGATTGGTTTGCATGTTGTGTAACTTAATTCATGGTGGTTTCTTGGTCAGTATTGTGGCTTCCAATTTAGCTAGCTCTGTAATGTACTACTGTCCCATGCGTGTTAAATTTCAATCAGTAATAGTAATCAGCAATGGTTCATCATATTGTCCACGAGTTCATTTTGCATATTTCATTCTCACTTTCTTAGCTGTCTTCTTAACTAGACATCAAATCGTTGAGGAATGGAAAATGGTTATGTTTGTCGTGTCATTACTCTACCCTCTTCTTTTTGTACTGGTTCTTATTGTTCAATTGAAGCAAATACACCTGCATGTTGACATGCCAAGCTATCGAAACTAAGAATCTTGTGCCTGGTCACCAAACTGCAAAGTTCTGTATTGGAATATTTTTAGTTTGAAGCAGGATTCAGCTTGTTTACTGGGTATGCTGATCGATCTAAGAATCTCGTGCCTGGTCACCAGATTGTGAAGTTCTGTATTGGAAAAGTTCCAATTTGAAGAAGGAATCAGCTTGTTTACTGGGTATGCTGATCGATCTACATTGCTGTATAACATAGACAATAATTTGGTACTCCCTCGGATCCATATTAATTATCACTTAATTATCACTGGATTGAATAGATCTAGCACTAAAACATGTCTAGATACATTCATTTCTGCGACAAGTAATATAGATTGGAGGGAGTATTATACTGAAATTCATTTTTGCTTGTACATTCTGATCCAAGCGGACAATTCAATCTTGAATCTTGCCCCCAGTATCTTTACACGATTACAACACATGGGTTCAAATCTGTATGAGCTGTTTTGGCATGATTGTCTCTTTGGAAAGAAGCCAATTAGTAATGCCAAATTATTCTTTCTAGGTGTTGAATTTTCTTTAGCTTGATTTGTGGTTAGGTCTCTGTTGAGATGATGTGCACATTGATCAACTCTTTTGCCGGATTGTGAGCACAAGATGTGTTAAACAATACAGGCACTGACTGATAGCTGAGATTCTTCTGCGTTGTTTATGAGTGTGGATAGGATCCCAGGCTTTGCAACTCTTCCCAGTAGCTGGAGACGTATTTTAATTGGGAAGATTAGGAGTTGTTACTTGCTCTGACTATGTATCCATTACCATAATAAACTAAAGCACCTACTGCAGCATATATGCCTCGGTATGCAGTAAACAATACTAGCAGCATCTTCAGTTAGCAACATACAGAAGGTGGAAAAATAGATATCATGTCTTCAACAGCTTATATTTCCTTCACCTTCAGACAATAGTATTTTACACAATCAGAAGTAGCTAACTCAGCTGAAGAAACGACAGTATTGCACTCAATTGTAATTTCATAAGATTTCACAAGAAACAAATCATTCCTGCGTGTTGTACAGTATATGAGAAAAAAGACATCATGTGTTATTTCTCTGGACTGTTTAATTGTACTAAGGAGTAAGTAACCCTGCAAGGTCAGGCCCCAAGATTGAAGTAAACCGTGTAGAATTCGTCCCTCAAGCTGTACAACGGCTCCAGGAGGAAGTTCCTCCTCACCCCCTTCGAGATGAAGCTTATCGGATGGTACCGCCTCAGCGGAGTAGCCTGTGCAAAGCTCGCTGCCTGCTCAAGTATCCCGCCGATGCTCTGGAGAGAACTCTTGCAGCTGACCTGGATTTTTATCCCAGCAGAGTAATCTGCTCCAGACACCAAGAAGCATCCTGGTTTGGTCGAGCTCGAGAGAAATTGAGTTTGGCTTTCCATCCAGCCCAGGTACTATGTTGAAGAAGGAATCAGAGCTCATCTGTGCAGACAAGGTAAGGTTGGTGGTGATCACCGTTCCTGGCAGGTCAAAAGGTTCGATCTGCACAGAGGTGGCTTTCAGGGTTCTGCCATGGTTGTCGTGCAGCCTTGTTGAGTCATGAGGGTGCACCCTGAAGGTAGCATGGATGGCGGTATCTGTGCCGTCAACTGCAGGTCGTTCTTGCATTGTCAGGGTGCCATTTGAGCTTGACAGAACGAATGTCTTGCCACTTGATTCTTGTGTGAAGGTCATCAGTTGTGTGTTGTATGATGAAGGTACTGCAGCGATCCACTCTGAAACTGCACTGCCGGCTTTTGCATCCCAATCACCAGAGGAAAGACCAGCAAGAACGAATGGCCCGAATAGGATTGCTTGAAGAGATGCATACTCTGGCCGATCATCTGAGGCATAGTTACCAATTAATAACTGATTGGAGATTCTAGCTAAAGTAAATCACAGTAGTTTGTATAGGGAAGTGTAGGCGAAATAAAAATACGTCCACTGCTAGCTTGCATATTTTATTGTAATCATCCGTTGACATGGAATTTTGTGCCTTTACTGTACAGTTAAAATATTACTCCCTCCGCTCACTAATGTAAGACCTAAAAGCTTTTTTTAGAAATGTATGTATTTAGACATGTTCTATTGTTTAGGTTCATCCATTTTAGTCCGAATATAGTCTACTTTGAAATATCTAGAAGGTCTTACATTAGTGAACAGAGGGAGTAGCTGCTACTTCCATCTGAATTATATGGATGTGCATATTTCGTACTAGTTAAAATTTCCTAAATTGTTGACCTTTTATTGCTTCGGTCCTCAGGCCGATGGGGAATTGCAGTGATAAGTAATCGCCTGAGTTCCACTGTTTGGTGACTGAGAGCAGAGACCCTGCCATTATAAGGTCAATAAAACACTTGTTTCCAAAATTACTGGTGATAACTGAAATGATATTTACAAGATTCACACGTTCAAATGATTATACCTGGAGTCACTAATCCCAAGTCTTTGTCATTTAAAGTTGCTTTTGCACCATTGGCAGATGACCATGTTGGTATTCTCACATTCAATGTGGCAGACTGACCATTCGTCTGCACAAACAGAAAAAAATTAAGTTAAGTTCTCATGAATTAATATAAATTTCAAGTAAAAAACTTGAAAATAATTACCTTCACGGAAATGGAGAGAGAAACTTGTAGATGCAGGTCTGAAGAGCTGAGGGGTTTGAGTTGTTGAGTAACAGTAAGCCCAGCTGTTTTCCAGTTGAAAGTGCTTGGGATATACTGAATGATGCTGAGTGCTGGTGTAGCTCCTTTCTCTTCAAAGTAAATGGAATCGCCAAGTTTCGAAAATGATTCTATCCCTGCAAGTGCAAAAATAGAAAATCCACAAGAACTTTGTAAGTTTGAATTATAAATTAGACAGCTTAACAGAAAGCAAAAGGAGATAAGACATAGTAGTCAAAATAAGGAAAATGCTGCAATTGCTTGATTTACACATGAAGGCAGTGATGCCAACAATGAACAGTACTCAGAAGTTTTTCATGTTACCTGTCCCATAACAGCACCAGAATGAATCATACTTTGTTCCCCAACCATGATAGCTCACTGCTTTAGAATGTCCAGGGGCCTGCGGGAGCATGTAAATCATCACACCGGGATCCGTCCCTCTCTGGATGCTTAGCACACCATTTATCAGCGCCCTCTCATAGTAGTCTGCATATGATGTTTCCTTTGTCCATCTGAAAAGGTTGCGGGAAACCTGCATACCACCTACATATGACACATTTCGGAAAGATAAAGTATATGTTCGAGAGAATTGTTTGATAATTGTAAACCTTGAGCATGTTGTAGGTAGTGCAGGATTCTGCGTTCTCAGTACTCAGAGTTGCAGCTAAACGCTTTGGATCGGACCTGAAAAGAGAAGAAGGGTATAAACTCATGTGCCAAAGATAAGTACGGCAATCTAGTATCGGAATTGTATTAGTGTACTCAATTTGGCAATTTACATGCTTAGTTATATTACCAGAATTCACCGAAGGATGTCCCTCCAGTTGCATAGCTGTGAGAAGAATTTATGATGTCCATAAAGGATGTCGCAATTTGCTGTTTCAGGATTACGATTATGGCTAGCTTTGATGCAGCTTCACTTAATGGAGTCAAAATGAGAAAACAAGAAAGCATACGATACAGCTTCTGTAAAATGCCACCACACTCTTCGACATGAATCCATCACAAAATTTGACTAGAAGAAAAAAGAAAGTAGCATAGTTCCCAAAGATTCAACATTCATAGTTTAGCATCCACAACGCAAAAAAATAAAAATAATAGCAACAGAAAACAGTTTAGCATTAAATATCTTTGTCAGACCAGATTAAGCTACCCCACCCAACTTCAAAATCCATTCAGATATTTACCACTATTGGCCAAAAAACTGTACACATTAGAAGCGACATTAAGGTTAATTTTGGCTTTTGAAAGAGTAGCCAATACAATAATCTCAACTGAAGTTATACACTTATGTTCATATCCCCTTCAAAATTTTCTCCATCAATGGATGTAGTCATGTGGAGTTGCTCAACTCTGCAGAAAGCAAGGTTTGAATTCTTTTACCTTGTAAAGAACATCACCGGTAACTTCATATCTCATTTGCGCACCAACGACAACTGGAATGTGTGTATTGGAATGAAAGCCTGAAATACTGTCAGCCTGAAAAACAAACAAGCACACAAAGCAATCAGTCCCAAGAAGCCCTGCAATAGGAATATATTCTTGTATTTCACTGATTAAGAGTATGATGGATAGAGGCCAAGTTCAGTTTTCAAGTCGATATGCATTGCACATGCTGTGAGTTGACCATATTGTACATAGTACGATGCACTCTTGATTGCAGTAGTGATATAATTTAGATCAGTTTGGTATGTAGACACCGAGCAAACTAAACAGAAACACATCATCATATTTGACATAGTAAAAACATGTAAAATGGATACACTAGGTGCAAACAAGAAAATGGATGGTGGTTTCATTTGAATAATTTTCAATGAGCTAACACACATTCTGAACTATCAGAAGAGACACAGCTAGGAAAGCAAGTTAACTGACCTGAACAGCAAGCAACCCCAGAAAACATGGCTTGTCAAAGAGGTGAGCCAGTGTCAAATGCTTCAAATCACCCTGCCCAAGTTAGAGAAATAATCAGTTCTGAACTCCATTTAGAACATGCTTCACAGACGACAAACTACACATAATTAAAGGATAACCGTTATCGCATGGAGCTGGTAGAGCACATCATTCATCCCGCCAGTCTCCTCATTGAGTGATGCCCAGTGCCTCTCAATGCTATATTTCTGTATGACATTCATCACACGGACACTGAAGTAATTAGCCATCCCAGCCACCATCTCAAGGGCCTTGGAGTTTCCAGCCACTGCATACTGATCAAGAAGCCCTTGCATAATCTACAAACGAAAACACCCTCATGCAGGATGACAGTTCGTCAGGAAATCGCAAAATGAATTCGGGGCACATATTCAGATCACAACTCAATGCAATGATTCACATCTCGATGAAGGAGAAACAGACTGGATTGGAACATCTTGCATACCTTGTGGATTGTGTAGTAAGGAGCCCAAACAGTCGTTAGGGCCTCGGCACGGTCAAAGAACTCCGTCGGGAAAGCCGACAAGTACCCTGTGCCCATCTTCTTCTGGCAGTCGTAGAGCGTGTCGACGATAGATGACATCTTGGCCCCGAGGGTGCCATTATGCGTGCTCGCCCACATCTTGGCGGTGGCACTCAGGTAGTGCCCTGCAATGCAGAGAACAGCGTCAGGCCAGCAGAAATTCAGTCTCAGATGAGCAATTGTTATGTGCAAATGAGCAGGGCAAAGATCAAGGTGACGCACCGACGAAGTGTCCCCGGAGCTCGACGGAGGGTCCCTCCCAGCCGCGGTAGGGCTTCCCTGTGGCCTGCAGGCCGGCCTGCGCGCGGAAGCTCCAGACGAGGCTGTCGGCGTCCAGGAGGAGCAGGTACTGCAGGTTGGTCTGCTGGGCCTGCCAGTACACGGTGCCCGGCTCCAGCCGCACGTCGTGCAGCGACGCCTCCGAGAGGAACGGCCCCGCGGGGCCATCCACGGGGGCGCCGGCACTGCCGCCCCGGAGCTTGCGGTAGAGCATCAGCCAGTCGAACGCCTCGCGTGGAGGGGCACTGTCGCCGTCGCCGCCGCTGCCGAGGAACCTCCGCGGCATCAGCGCCATCCAGGCGGACTCGTCGGTCGGGGTGAGGTGCTGCTCGTGTCCGTGCCGGTGGGCATGGTCGGCGAGGCCACCGGGAAGCCGCAGCGGGTCGCCGCCCGACGGCGCGGACCGTAGCTGATCCGCCGCGCGCTCCGTGTGCGACGCCACCGCCTCCGACGACGGGAACGTGTTCGTGCAGACCTTGGCCGCCGCGCCCGGGACGGAGGCGGCCAAGAATCCGCCACGAGACACAACGCCGCCACCGCCACAACCACCGCGACGCCTCCCGCCGCCATCCCTCCTCTCCCCAGGAAATCAGTCACTCTGCTGTCTTCCTCAGTCCTCACTCGGCTACGGCTGCACCTGCACGCATAGGGGAAGGGGAGGCTTGGAAGAATCCCCAAACCTTTTAAATCTTGGTCGGACCACGGCGTGAAGGTTAATCACCAAGCGACGGCGACAGCGACAGCGACAGCGCGTCAAGATGTGGGGTAATCGCCATGATTGCCAAGATCGATTAACCGGAATTGCACGGGAAGCAAGCCCAAAATCGAGAATCAAAGGAGGAAAGGTAATCTCCTCCCCTCACAGGTGGCTCCGAGACCCCGGGGACAAAGACAACTAAACCAGTAGCGTGAGTACAGATTCAGTGGTGATCCTGCTCGGGGAAGAACAAGAAAGGCGCGAGGTGTGCGCGTGGACGCAAGAAACGCGCATCGACGAGCGGAGGCAGGCATGGGAGAGCGACGGTTCATGGGAAGGAAGTAACCTTGCTCCCGAAGAGCTGCAACGACCAGCCGTGCCCGGTGACGGCAACCGCTGCTTGCTTACTCGTCGGGGCGTTTCGTTGGAGAATGGTGCCTAACCGATGACGTCATGCCCGGCGAGTAGACGCCAGCGCCGCGAATCGTGCGCCACAAATGGGATCGATCGACACATGACACAATACACTTGGGATGGCGTCTTTGGACGGCCCTGATCCTCTGCTACTAATTCTGTTCATAGATTTCCAAACTGTGAGCAAACCAAACCGTCAACGAACTATGTTCACTAGGATTTAGGGGTGCGCCTCGGCACACGGTCTCGTGGCTATCAATTATATTTTTATAACTCAAAAAAAAGTGGGAAAATGATAATTTGGCCATTGGCGCACGTCCCGTTCACATTGGTACATTTTAGAAAACCCTATATTAAGAACCTATAGAAATCAATGATAAGCAAGCAGCACATAAAAAACAAACTATTACACGTTTCATTTGTATCGGCTAATGAAGAGAAGGCACTTAGAAACTATTCCAAGTTTCATGGACGAGCTCATCTTCAAGAGAGCCGTTAAGAAGCACAATGCTTCACATTTGCTAAGAATGGATATGTGTAATGGCAAGAAGCCAACCTCGAGAAAACTTGTTTCATCTATTTTCTTTATCTGATGCATGAGAGATCTGTTCCCAACTTTTAAGTTTTCCAACCTAGTATAGTCAAAATCTCTAACAACCATATGAGATTACAGGGGTATTTGGCACACAACACCGTTTTCACACCGGTAATCACTTGGTAAATCGCTATGTTAAGCATCGTTACACGGGCGCTTTCTGCCCGCCACCCAGTTCCTAAAACAGAACAAAGAAAATAGTACAACATTTGCATATAATGCACTTATTATATATGTATAGATTCTGAGTTTCATATACCGGAAGAAAAGGGAAAATAGAGCATAATAAATCATGGTAATAACAAAAGACACAATTTAACTTGACAAAATAGGCAGCAGGGGCATCTTGTGTAGGAGAAATGAGAATAGAAGCAACCAGAAGGAAACACATGACCTGGAGAATAATAGATTGTGTTCTCAGATTGTAGCGTGCAAGAATACCCCAGTTAATATAACTATGAAAAAATCACAAGGCTTTGACCTCACTAATTTGCTCTTTCTAGAAAAAAATAGGGGTTTTTCGTTCCATCCATTGAATGAAACAGCACCACAGCACCATATGTTTGTGACAGCATTCAGCCTCCAGACGAAGTTACAGGAAACAGGTAAAAATCAATAAAGAGAAGCCTAATAATTTTTTGAGTCAGGTAAAGCTAGCATCACTCTACAACTACAGGTATAGAGAGAACACCCTGTCGGTGCACATCGGTAGGTTGTGTCTGCATATGCCAGTAAGGGCGACATCAGTATAGAGAGATGCTTGGGGTCCAGACGGTTCTCAGAACCTAGCTCCAGCAATCTGATACATCGATCAATTAGTTTAGGGGATTTGCAGGGGCCGCCAACAGTGAAGAACTTTCTCATCTGCGTTCAGATCATCCTCATGCTCGATCATCTTGTTATCCGGAAACAAAAGGAATAGTGGACATTCCATAAGCTCCATAAAACAACACAGAGAGCATATTCGCATCATATTGGTTATTAGAAAACAAGAAGTGACACAGAGAACCAAGGGGATTTCAGATCTGGCATTGCAAAATATCAGCAATATAGGCCATAGTTTTTGAGCAACAGCCAAAAAACGTGTGGAGGTGGTCTAGGCTCAGAATAGAATTATCTCACACAACAAGCAACTACCATCCACATCTTCTTTGAGTATAGAAATCTTTAACTGAAATAGCAGCTGCAAAGAAAAAAAAAAGAATTGTTAGAGTTCTTAGTTTAAGAACATGTATGTGAAGAATATTAATTAGATGACCCGGTGCGCCACTGGCACCGAGACCAAAAGCACCTTGGTTGTACTTGTATTTTCTTGATATGCACATAGTATCCTTAATTATGGAACTCGGAGGACAAGAATTGGAAGATCAAACAATAAAAGCAAAAAATCAGCAAAGAGCATGGCATATAAGTATGGTACAAACTGAATGACGCGAGAAAATATCAGTATAGAAAACCCTTACACAATGTGAAACACAGTGCATATTGCAGAATGATCGACGATTAATCTAGAGCGCGAGAACGTGAAACACAATGCATATTGCAGAATGCCCAACAAAGGGGCAAACCTAGCATATCATCTCGCTGCAGTATAAGTAGAATTTGGATAAGAAAAATAAATAAGTAAGCCTACATATACATAAATGTATATGAAAATCTTTGGGCTACCATCCCATAAGTTTCATTTCATTAAGAATGAAGATGCAACAAATATACTATACCATGAACTATAATGTTGCCTCACTGGAAGCATAGTACTGAACATAGCAGTTTCTCCAACCAATACAAATATATGAACATAAACTGGATCTGCCACCTTAAATATGATGATGTAAAAAAAATCTAGGAAAATCATAGGTTAGACTTAAAATGAATGAACAACACGACTCTTTGGAACCCAGCTTCCCCTGGATCAAAAGGGCAACGAACAAAGTACAGAAGCTAACTCCACCTTAATTTACAATACCTAAACACTTATAGAAAGTCTAAGAGCAAGAATAATCAGAGCAGGTCCTGAGAAAAACAGGAGAAGTCTAGTAGATAATGCCCAACCATATATAAAAATTGCCTCGGCACCTATCGAGCATCTATATCGACAAATATACTGTCCATCCTGAACCTATCATACTCTGCTCCTTTCCCTTTCTTCAGAAGCAGCAGCTATAGCCTATGAAAGGCATACAAAATTGAGAAAATAAGAAGTACTCTTAATTCCTGAAGAATTAGGAAGAAATTAACAGAAAGAAAAACCTAAATTGTTTGTGTTTTTTCCCGTTCAATATGGCTGAGAAGGACATATTGATAAATCTGTACGAACAGGTAATACAGAACTTGGAGGTCAAGACTCAAGAACAGAACGTGCCGAGAAATCGAACTTACCTTCGGCAGCTTGAATAGCCTTCTTCTCATTCAGGGAAGAATGCGAACGCCAGTTGCGTGTCCATAAACTCGTCTTTGCATATTTGTTGCTATAGAATGTTTATTCCTGAATATAGTAAATCATACACTTTGTTAGTACATCGATCACATGATATATAGTCCAAACTGAATTGAAGTACTGCTTATACTTTGTGCAAGAGAGAATGCATCCGCGTTATAATTCTCCAAACAGAACAGACTCTAACTATAAAAGAAAATGAACAATCAGTGTAGGCAGAGAGAATTAACAATCAGGAGTACAATGTCATGTTAGGATTCAATTCAAGTAATTTAAGTAATTTATTTCAAAAGAACTCGGTATTGTTACAATACTTCCATCCGCTACATACCCTTTGAAAGACATAATTGAGTTTATATGTTAGGATTGATCATGTTCGACTACTCTGCCATTCGGTGACAGCACCACCAAGTCCGAAGATAGAGCATACACGAAATCTAGTAGAAAGACTAATGTAAAAAAGATCATCCATACCTCAGTACATGTTACATCTTCTCAACCTCCTATAGAATCAAAAATAGTAAAGCTTGGATTAGCAAATAATTATCTCGAGATATGGATATAACTAATGTACCAATCTAATAATAAGATTTTTAACAGAAGGAGGCCAAAACCTTTTATCTTTTACTCACCGAGAACACCGCTGCCACACCCGTGGCCGCAGCACCAATATTTACGCCACCGCACTCTCATCTGCCTTAAGTAGATGCAAGCGCACGAGTCGGCAGCACCTATCCTAGACCCATGGACCTTGTCCATCTCTTTCAGATCTGTACAAAACTTACAAAATCGACTTGAAACCTTAGAAACCTGAGATATAAGTTGATTTCAATAATGATACTGTCCAGAATCTGAATGTGTACAAAATTGAAAGAAACCTAGTCTAAATTATAGAATCTGGATTACTATCTGATGCACATGTGTCAAATAACTTACAAAAATATATTTCTCCATGAATCATTCATCAACCTCCATGATTCATTCATCAACCCTAGTTGTTCAAAGTATATATATAATAAATTACAAATAAATAAATCAGTTTAGGAGGAACTCGTGCAAGAGGAGGCCACAACCTGTAGTTTTGGAGGCTGCTGCTCGCTCGGGCACCATGGCCATGGTCATCCTTGCTTCTTCTTATTCTGGCTGTGTTGGATGGCCTCAAATTTTTCCGGTGAACCTTGACCATCGGACTGAGCAGAGAGCCTCCAGATACACTCCGCCGCCGTCCAGACCACGAGCTCCCCCATGTCCCCACCGCCGTCGTCTAGGCCACAAGAACCTGCATCTGCCTATACGTTACCAAGAGAAGGAAGGTAATCACATCAGTGGAAGGAGAGAGGATGGAGGACGGCGGCCGGCGGCCGGCGCTGCTCCGGTCGATGGTGACGATGGGACCTCGAGCCGAAGGAGCGGCAGTAGTGCTCCGGGCAGGACAGAGGACGTTGTGGTCGCTCCTCGCTGCTAGAAGTACGGTGGAGGAGGGGGTTGGGGATTGGAAGAGGAGGAGGTCGGCGATAGGAGAGAAAGAGAGGAGGACGGGAAGGAAGGGGAGGGCAACGGCGGCGGCCGCCCATGGGAGAGAAGGGTGAGGAGGGCGGGCAGGAAGGAAGGGCAAATCTGGCCAGCGGGCGGCCGGCCCAGGCCGCCGGCCCAGGCCCGCACGTGCCAAGCGGGCGGCACGCCTGACCCGTCGTGGCCCGCCAAGCCCGCGTGCGTGCTGGGCGTGCTCGTGCCCCGCTGGCGGCCGGCGACACAGGCTAAACGGCCACGACACGTCAATCTGTGAACATTAGTTGTTCGCTGAAGGCCCGTTCAAATCTGCCCTTAAAACAAGCCGGGCGTATAGTTTATCACCAAAGTTTCTGTGGCCTGTTGGTTATGCGCGCGGTGGGAAGGATAGAGGTCAAGGGTTTGAATCCCAGTGGTGCCTTTTTTGCCTATATTCTTCAAACTGGCTGATAACATGCTTCACGGGTCGTGCACGGCCCGCGGCACGGCCGGACGGGCTAGTCTTGGGCTTTCCACGTCTTGGCTGGCAGCGCCCATGACCCGTTGGCGAGTTTGGGGAAAGGGGTGCACGATGAGTGAGGCGGGGCGAAGGCGTCTAGGTTTTCTCCCTTTTATACCACAAATTGAAAGACAATGGACAGATGAGATGGATGGATGCGGGATCCAAAGGCCGATCAATTCTAATTTTTGTGCAGCATCGTACTACCCCCTTCAATTATAGGTTAGATGGGCGATGTCACACGACCTGTGCAGGCGGGCTCTAAAGACGAAGAGAAGGGCCGATGGGAGACAGGGGCGAAGGGAGGCCCAACTAGCAAACCAGCCCAACATCGTTAAGGCTGGACCAGGTGCCACGGCGACCAGGGTTAAAGGGGCGATATCTGGAAGATAAGACATTCATTACTAATGTAACTAAATTTCTTAGGGATTCATTCTATCTCCTCTCTCTGCTTCCAGGATGAACTGAGTTTATCGGTGAATTCTTCAGCGCGCCGCTGATTGTATCAAACTTGTGTCGTGCTTGAGTAATTGAGATCTCGTAGTGTCACATCTGGTATCAGAGCCATCTGGCTTCCCATCTCTATAGGTGTCGATTTAGCCACAACCAAAATTTCCCCACAAAATTGAGAATCGAGATCGAGCGAGTAGTGGTTGTGATCTCCCGTAAAATCCCACTGCTCCTTCAGATTTCGTGTTGGCGGAGATGTGTTGCCATCACGCACACCAGGCGTTGAGGCGGTGGTAGACTATTGACACAAATTGAGCGGTGAGAGCAGTTACGCACAAATCATCTGTGAGGTAAAATCCGGTCGTTGCTTGATTCGTGTGTCACGGTGGCGCGTAAGGCGGCGGTGATGGAGAAGGTGCAAGGGGATCTTAGCGATTTGAAGACACAGGGCGAGGCGGACGCCGAATCTCTCTGTGCCATGATAGAGACATTGAGAGGGTTGACGACATGGATGCCTTAGGTGGACGGGTGATCGGGTCCCTGTAGAAATCCATGACATAGGTGAATCGCCGCGTAGCAGCACTGGAGATGATGCCCCCACTAAACTCGTCACCCCTAGAGGCAGATAGGTCTGCGTGGAAACAACGCTTGGAGGTGGATCATCTGCAATTGCTCAGGCGCATGCAGTCCAAGCACGCCATGGTAAGATGCACTATAACCACACCCCAATTCACTTTGAGGGTGATCATTCAGGCCAAGATGATGATATTGATGGTAGTGCAATACTGAAACAACACAGTTATTGTTAGGGCTATGGTGGGGTAACAACAGAATGCCAAAAACTGATTTCCCTAAGTTTGATGGTGACAATCCTAAATGGTGGCATGGTGTGGCTGAAAAATATTTTTCTCTATACAATGTGTCAAGGGAAACATGGGAAAGCTTTGCTACTATGCATTTCAAGGGTGAAATATTATAGATGTCGCCTAGGGGGGGGGTGAATAGGCGATTTAAAACTTTTACGAGATGGGCTTAACAAAGGGGAATAAAACTAGCATTTTCTTTTGTCAAGCACAAAGCCCATATATACTATGGTTTACCTATGTGCACCAACAACTTATGCTAATCAAGACAAGCAACGAAGAGATAGCAAGATAGATTACTTCAAGCATAAAGGCTATCACAATGTAAAGTGCATAAGTAAAGGGCTCGGGTATAGAGATAACCGAGGCACGCGGAGCCGATGATGTTTTACCGAGTTCCTACCTACAAGGAGTATGTCTTGTTGGAGAGGTGTGTGTGTGGGGGGGGGGGTACTAAGACCACCAGTGCCACAAGAGGCCTCACCCTCCCGAGCACCCTCCGCACGACAAGCACCTGATCCACTATGGAACACTTGATGGCGGTCACCAAACCTGTACAAGATTGGGGCAATCTCCACAACAATTGGAGGATTCCAATAATCACCACCAAGGTCACTCACTTGGGAGAGCTCCACAACGTAATAGGAGGCCCCAAGAACTCACCACAAAGGCCACACAGCCGTCTAGTCTTCCAAGAACCCAATAGTAACAAGCTTCTTGATTTCACCAACCAAATCCTCTGAGGAGAACTCAATTCGATGCACCTAATTCAATGGCAAGTCCTTCACTCCCAAATTCCACCAAAACTACAAAATATATTGGGGGAATAAGAGAAGAAGAACACGAGAGGAAAACCACACAAGTCTCCAAGATCTAGAAACCAAGATATTCCCCTCACTTAGAGGAGAGATGGATTGGTGGGATTGTAGATCTAGATCTTCTCTCTCTTTTCCCTCAAGAGGATGCAAGAATCATGGGAGGGAGAGGAATGAAGCAAGATCAAGGAAATCAACAATGGAGGGTGAAAAGAGCTCAAAGCAATAAAGTCCAATAGAGAAGAAGGGCCTTTTATAGGGGGCCCAAAATTTGCCCGTTGGGTTGCTGCGACGATCGGTACTACCGACCAGGTTCCGGTGCGAGCAGTCGGGCGAGTCTGCGAGGAAAACCAAGGAGCTAAACCATCTCAGAGGCCACCGGTAGTGCTAGACCCAAGGGCGGATGTGGGACCCTAGATTTAGAGTCCAAGAATTCCGCGTTATGCCTGCAATTCATGTTCCCATGATCAGTGAGAGGTGAGCATAACCGACAAGTACCAAAGTAAACATCCATTACTAAGCGGATATAATTCATACCTTATTTCCATTATGGATACATCAAGCATCATCAGTGGATCTTTAATCAAGCGTCAAGTCGAGCCATGCCTTAACCTACATGCAGCTGACTAGGAGAATGTCCTAGCTCGCATCATCGTCATTGTCGCCATCTTCTCGATATCTGACCAAGTTAATAGCTAGGGAAAATGCCAGTGAGTACATTGAATGTACTCGCAAACCACCTTAAGACAATAGCAATAACAAGATATGCAATATGGATGTGGTAGTAGGAGGGATCCATGAGAGGTTCTTTTCTAAAATAGTTTCTCTTGTAGATATAGCATCTATAAGGTTTTGTTGAAGACTTTTGTAAAACATTCTGAAAGTCTTTTTTTAAGTTTTGGAAACACTAGGACTGGGTCAACCTATTTCATAACCTCGGTACTCAATTGACCGGGTTCTTCATTGTAGCACCCCAAGGAAACCACTACTAGAATATCGCTGTTATTTTTATTATGTGCATCATCAGGACATCATCATGCATATTATTTTGCCTAAAACTATTTGCGAAAGACTATGTTGTTTTCTAAACTAGCCCTCCTTAAATTTCAAATCAAAAATCTCGGTCTATTCGAATCTTGTATTTGTCTTAAATTACTTATAAAATATATTTTAAAAATAAATAAATAACGAAAGAAACTATTTTAAAACCCGGGGAGGCAGCCCGTAAACCAGGCCACCTACCACCCCGGCAGTTTTGGCCTGGCCCAATCTGACCAAACCCCCTCCCTAGAAACCCTAACCCTAAATCCCACCTACCCTAGATCCTACCCACCCCTCTACACCACCCGTAGTCAGTGCTGCGACACGCAGCCGACGCACCCTTCACGCTAGCCGCAACACCACGCACGACACCACACCACCTGTCCGATTTTCCCCGTCAGACCTCTCACCCTGCCCACCATCCAGCTCGACGACGCCTTGCGCCCCATGACTCCTTCCTAGCCACGACCCCTCGCCCACGTCCTTCCTCCCTTGGCAACCGCCGCCAGGAGCCCCCACCTCGCCTTCTTCCGCCTCCTCCAGAGCTCCATCCGCCGCCTCCCAGCGGCCCGGCGTCGCTCACCTGACCCTCCCGGGCATGGCCCCCCACGGACTCCGCTCGCCTCGTCCCAGCCCGCATCCGCCTCCCCGTGCCGCCTCAACTCACGGCCGACCCCTGTCGCCCTCGCCACCGGCGTCGCCTTCGTGTCTCATCCTCCGCCCGAGCCCTCCCCGAGCTCACCACTCGCTCGTCGCCCTCTGCACTCCGCGCGCGCCGTCGAAGCGAGCAAGCTCTGCTGCCAAGCCCGCGTCTGAGCCGCGAGATCTCGTGCCGCCATCGCTTGGTCCTCGTCGGCCCCGCCTCCCGCAGCCGCCAGGCCTCAGCAGCGGGTCCCCTCCGCAAGGTCTCCCTCACCCCTTCATCCAAGCAGCCCGTCGTGTCCCTGCGTAGGGCCGCCCGCCTCCTGCGAGCACCCGCCGGCTCCTGCAGGCCCTGCTTCGCCCTGGATTCCCTCTCCCTGGCGCCCCTCACCACCGCGAGTAAGCACCCGCGCGCCCTGCATACATCGGCCAGGGACTCCCTCCTTGTTGTGGACGTGCTGGCGCGCCCGCACCGACGAGGCCCCATGGTGCTCCTCTCTGCAGTGACCTCGCAAGCAAACCAAGGCAGCAGTTTGTGCCTCCATATACATGTCGCCTAGTTCGTCCGTGACACTGTCGGCCTTCCCTGTTCCACCTCTGCAGCGCCGCCTGCAGGTCCTGATTCTGCCTTCCACCCTACGTGCAGAGGCGTTGGCTCTGTTTTGGTTGGATGCCAAGATCCTTTATCAGTGTTGGCCTTGTGGAGACGGACTGCTACTCGGAGACCCTGGCGCTGATCCAAGTTCGACACGTCGCCACTAAATATCATGGGACGCCGAGAACTACTGTCGAACCCGGTGAAGCAGGCGCCTCAAGACCTCCTTCACGGAACCCCAAGGCCGTTTCTCTCGAGACCGATCCCGGTGTCCAAAGCCCGAACCCGTCGAACCCCTAACCAAGATCGCCGATACCGATGTGTGACCCTAAGCCCCTATTTTTATAATGATATGTCTTGTTGCATATAAATTGTCATGCTCGCATCATATCATGTGGTTTGGGGAATTATGCCAATTCACCTCCTAATTAAATATGAAGACCATATGCGAGCTTTTCTAGTCTCATATTGGCCCCATTTAAATTTGTGTAGCAAACCGATGCCATGTTTTGTCTTGTTAATATAACATTTAAATTGCGGGTGGCTAAACAACAAGAACCTACAATTAATTGTTGGGACCCCGGTTCCACTTAATATTACCGAATTGCATCGTGTTCTTTGCCATGTCATACATCATACATGCATCATGCCCGATCTTACGTCGTAATATTAAATAGTGCATCCGTTGTTTCTTCTAGTGCTTTGCTTCTTCACGGATTAGACCGATGAGTTGATGCGAGTCGATCGATCTTCGGATGAACCTTGCAATGCTTTTCGATGAGCTCCCCTTTCTACCTATCTTACTTTTATAGTATTTATTCCTCCTGTTGATCTATTGCTATACGTGTTGCGATGCTCTAGTTTTCGTGCGTGATATCCCTTGCGACCTTATATTGCCTTGAACACATCCTATTACCTGTTGTTTGATAGATAGTTGGACTTGCGCGTCGTAGTCGCTTGCTCAAGTGTTGTTGCGTGTCGTCCAGTACCACAGTTGTTGGAAGGGTGCCATATGCTTTATGTTGGAGATGATCATGGCTTTAATTATTTTTTAATAACTAAAAGTGAAAGTAGGTAAATGCAGAGGCCCCGGTGGGTAATAGACAATATTTGGTTTTAACAGCTCCTGTGTCCGTGGGACCCGAGTTCTTGACACTGTTCGAGATCGAGCGCTAACCACAATTGGGGTGTGTGGGCACCCCATCGATTAGTACCGATTTCAAAATCTTGTCAAGGGGCCACAAAGTAGTTTGGGGCTTTATTACTATCTGTACTTATGCCATGCTTTCTTGCTTTATTTACGATTAGCGTGGGCGCTTGCTGTTAGGAATCCGTGATACGTTTTATTGTATCGACAAGCCCGTCACACTTCGGGTTCCCGATCGTCTACCGTCGACACAAACCACGGTCCGTCTCGAGCCGACTTCGTTCGGGTAGCTTAGTGGGGTGGCCCCGTGCTTGCTTTGGGTCTAGGAAGCGTCGTGTCCGAAACCCGTCGACATACCGTTGGGTGTATGTTTTGTGATCTTGTACCTACGATCGACAACAAGGGTGTAGGTGCGTGTGGAAACTTTGGTGCACCCTGCAGGTTAAATCTTTCGAGAAGCCGTGTCCGCGGTTATGGACGACTTGGAGCACAGTTCTCGATCATAGACAACTATAACTAAAGTTTACTGTTATAATTTGACTTGTATCCGATATGACTAGTAATCAGCTTCACTACAACGGAATGGCTAAATAAAAGTACCAACAACTGCTGAGTTTGGGATATCTCATGCTAATTGTATTTGACTAGTAAGTGTCGCAACTACAACGGAATGGTTAACTAAAAGTGCCCACTGCTTATTATATCAGGATGACTATCTATACCTGACTAGTAATTGCTGCAACGATAACTGAATAAATAAAACTGCCAACTGTGTGAGTTCCTCGGTTGACTTCCTCGTTTGGTCTCGAGGGGGACATACCAGGATGGGTACGTTTGGTGATAGTATCATGTTGGTTCTGAATAGGTCATTCTTACCCCTCTCTGATAGCCGCCAGTTGTATCGAGTCTCTATAGGTTGTTTAGTGCATGCCGCTGCCTTGATCCACCATACCTATGTGGAGACCGGCGAATTCTAGTCTCGTAGTGTCTTGGCCTCGATCTTGGGCTCTCTTTTTTTTCCTTTGCCCTTTGTTGGCACCCCTTTTGTTTAAGCAGGTTTGAGATCGACGTCGTTAGCAGGGTTACCCTTCTGGCTTGGCCTGGGCAGGTTTATGGACGCCATTGGTTATTCTTCAGGGCTCTTAGCTCAATTTGCATATTGTCCGTACTCGGACGCTGTATCGTTTTAAAGGTGATTTGGATCTTTGTATTGTATAGCTGTATTCTTGACTCATTGAGTCGCTGTTGTATATATCTGTTCTGTGGGTTCCATCGAGGACTATTGTGTAATGGTATTACTTTGTTTTCCACCCTTGAAAGTGCTGGTGAGCACCTTTGAATCGTTTCTATGCGGGTTTGGCGGAAGCGCTAAAACTTGCATAGGGCCGATTCGAGGGTGTTCTGGTATCGAGCTCGGCGATTCTGATACCCCACTAGTCTAGCGTAGGTTAACCTAGCTAGCAGACGTTGTAGAGTGTCAAAACTATTTTGGAAAAATCGGTTGGATAGATCGATTAGTTCTGCTTTTACTCCTTATCCCTTTGCTATTCTTCTCTTACCTCGGCGTGTTTTGAATCTGCTCTCTTATCTTTTCTTGAGTCTAGGAATTCTCGTGGTTGGGTTTACATTGCCTTGAGGTTTTGCTTCCTTCCTCTTGTAACGGTGCCTCGCCAACTGGACTTCATGCTATATGATGAATCTATCATCCGTTGTACCTTCTAGTGGACCGAAAAGTCACTAATTTATTTTCTTTGTATCTTTCGATGTTACCAACACGACAACATCATCATCTGCATCAGATTCGATGAATAGTCTGCATCAATCCTTTGTGTCCAAACGCTGTCTGTCAATATCTTCAGTCTAAATTCGGAGGGTTGGTTGCATAATCCGTCTGTTCGTGTACAGAGTAATGCTTTGAGTGCGGGATGGAGTCGCGACCATATCACTACTCTTATCATTCGCTTTTGCATAGGGAATAGCGGATGGATGCAATTTTACTCTTTCCATGGAAGTGAGAGGTGGCCTTATCTTTTGATACCTCTACCTTCGTCTTTGTTTCTCTGGAGTGTTCTCTCAACGAACGAGAACAACGAGCCCTTGTTGGTGGTGTCGCCAATTTCAAGATGAAGAAGGAACCCTTGTTAGTGGTGTCGCGAGGATCCACACGAAGCGAGAAGATTCAGGTCATCGGCTTTCTTCCTTGTACTAGGAGGCGGATCTCGAGAGCGAGATCCATTGTTAGTGGTGTCGAATTGTAGAACCCCGAGGAAACAACTACTAGAATATCAGTTATTTTTATTATGTGCATCATCGACATCATCATGCATATTATTTTTGCCTAAAACTATTTGCGAAAGACTATGTTGTTTTCTAAACTAGCCCTCCTTAAATTTCAAATCAAAATCTCCTATTAGAATCTTGTATTTGTCTTAAACTACTTATAAAATATATTTAAAATAAATAAATAAATAAAGAAACTATTTTAAAACCCGAGGAGGCAGGGCCGTAAACGAGCCACCTACCACCGCAGTTTGGCTGGCCCAATCGACCAAACCCTCCTAGAAACCTAACCCTAAATCCACCTACGGATCCTAACCATCCTCTACAACACCCGTCAAGGCTTGTGCACACGCCGCATGAGCTTTCCAACATGCACTGCCATAACACCACGCACACCACACCACCCGTCGATTTTCCCGTCCGGCCTCTCACCGCCCACCATCGCGTTCGCCGCGCGCCCCCTTGTGACTCCTTCACAGCCATGACCCCTCACCCACGTCCTTCCTCCCTTGGCAACCGCGCCACAGAGCCCCCACCTCACTCGCCTCTTCCGCCTCCTCCTGGCTCCATCCGCCTGTCACGGTGGCGCCCGGCCGCTTGCCCACGACCCTCCCCGCGGGCATGGCCCCACCCCACGGACTTCGCTCGCCCCCGTCCCAGCCCCACATCCGCCCCCCCGCCGGCCGCCGCCCAACTCGTGGCCGACTGCCGCTCGCCACTGGCGTCGCCTTGTATCTCATCCTCCGCTTGAGCCCTCCCGAGCTCACCACTCGCTCAAAAGCCGCCTCTGCACTCACGGCCGGCGAGCAAGCTCTTCTGCCAAGCCCGCGTCTGAGCCACGAGATCTCGTGCCGCCATCGCTTGGTCCTCGTCGGCCCCGCCTCCCGCAGCCGCAAGGCCTCCCCTCGCGCGGGTCCCCTCCCGCAAGGTCTCTCCTCACCCACTTCATCATGACGCCGTCGTGTCCACTGCGTGGGCATCTCCTCCTGCGGCACCCGGCCTGCAGCCCTGCCGCCTGATTCCCTCTCCTGGCCCCTCACCATGAGTAAGCACCCGCCACGCGCATACATCGGCCGAGGACTCCTCCTTGTTGTGGGCGTCTTTGGCGCTTCACCGACGAGGCCCCATGGTGCTCCTCTGCGGTGACCTACAAGCAAACCAAAGGCAGCGGTTTGTGCCTCCATATACATGTCGCCTAGTTCGTCCGTGACACTGTCGGCCTTCCCTGTTCCACCTGCAGCTGCTGCAGGTCCCGATTCTGCCTCCACTTTCGTGCGGGCGTTGGCTCTGTTTTGGTTGGATGCCAAGATCCTTTATCAATGTTGGCCTTGTGGAGACGGACTGCTACTCGGATACCCTGGCGCTGATCCAAGTTCGACACGTCGCCACTCAAATATCATGGGACGCCGAGAACTACTGTCGAACCCGGTGAAGCAGGCGCCTCAAGACATCCTTCACGGAACCCCAAGGCCGTTGCTCTCGAGACCGATCCCGGTGTCCAAAGCCCGAACCCGTCGAACCCCTAACCAAGATCGCCGTTACCGATGTGTGACCCTAAGCCCCTATTTTTATAAATGATATGTCTTGTTGCATATAAATTGTCATGCTCGCATCATATCATGTGGTTTGGGGAATTATGCCAATTCACCTCCTAATTAAATATGAAGACCATATGCGAGCTTTTCTAGTCTCATATTGGCCCCATTTAAATTTGTGTAGCAAACCGATGCCATGTTTTGTCTTGTTAATATAACATTTAAATTGGGTGGCTAAAAAACAAGAACCTACAATTAATTGTTGGGACCCTGGTTCCACTTAATATTACCGAATTGCATCGTGTTCTTTGCCATGTCATACATCATACATGCATCATGCCCGATCTTCTGTCGTAATATTAAATAGTGCATCCGTTGTTTCTTCTAGTGCTTTGCTTCTTCACGATTAGACCGATGAGTTGATGCGAGAGTCGATCGATCTTCGGATGAACCTTCGCAATGCTTTTGATGAGCACCTCCTCTTTCTACCTATCTTACTTTTATAGTATTTATTCCTCCTATTGATCTATTGCTATACGTGTTGCGATGCTCTAGTTTTCGTGCCGTGATATCCCTTGCAGCCTTATATTGCCTTGGACACATCCTATTACACATTGTTTGATAGATAGTTGGACTTAGCAGCGTCGTGATCGCTTGCTCAAGTGTTGTTGCGTGTCATCGACCACGGTTGTTGGAAGGCTGCCATATGCTTTATGTTGGAGATGATCATGGTTTTAATTATTGTTTAATAACTAAAGTGAAAGTAGGTAAATGCAGAGGCCCGGTGGGTAATAGACAATATTTGGTTTTAACTCCTTTGGTGTCCGTGGGACCCGAGTTCTTGACTTTGTTCGAGATCGGCGCGCTAACCACGTGGGGTGTGTGGGCACCCCATCGATTAGCACCTGATTTCAAAATGCATGCGGGGCCACAAAGTAGTTTGGGGCTTTATTACTATCCTGTACTTATGCCATGCTTTCTTGCTATTTATTCAAGGCGTGGGCGCCAGATTGCTTAGGAACCCCGTGATACGTTTTCGCTGTATCGACAAGCCCAGGCACACTTTCGGGTTCCGAGTCGTTTACAGCCGTCGACACAAACCCTGGGTCCGTCTCGGAGCCGGCCGACTTCGTTGCGGGTAGCTTAGTGGGGTGGCCCCCGTGCTTGCTTTGGGTCTGGGAAACATCGTGTCTGAAACCCCGTCGACATACTGTTGGGTGTATGTTTTGTGATCTTGTACCTACCTGATCTGACAACAAGGGTGTAGGTGCGTGTGGAAACTTTGGTGCACCCCTACAGGGTTAAATCTTTTCGAGAAGCCGTGTCCGCGGTTATGGATGACTTGGAGCACAGTTCTCGATCATAGACAACTATAACTAAAGTTTACTGTTATAATTTGACTTGTATCCGATATGACTAGTAATCAGCTTCACTACAACGGAATGGCTAAATAAAAGTACCAACAAGCTGCTTTGGGTTTGGGATATCTCATGCTAATTGTATTTGACTAGTAAGTATGCAACTTCTAGCGGAATGGTTAACTAAAGTGCTTATCGCTTATTATATCGGGATGACTATCTATACGACTAGTAATTCGCAACGATAGCGAATAAATAAAGCGCCAAGCGTGTGAGTTCCTCGGTTGACTTCCTCGTTTGGTCTCGAGGGACATACCAGATGGGTATGTTTGGTGGTAGTATCATGTTGGTTCCGAATAGGTCATTCTTACCCCTCTCTCGATAGC